>CM036616.1:51268640-52468640 GCA_020745705.1 Hemiprocne comata
AGGGCCCAGAACTGAACACAGTACTGGAGGTGCAGACTCACCAGTGCCGAGTACAGGGGCATAACCACATCCTTACTCCTGTTGGCCTTACGATCCTGATACAAGCCAGGATGCCATTGGCTTTCTTGGCCACCTGGGCCCACTGCTGTCTCATATTCAGCCACTGTTGATCAACACCCCCAGGTCCTTTTTCTCTGGACAGTTTTCCAGCCACTTTTCCCTCAGCCTGCAGCATTGCATAGTGTTGTTATGACCCAAATGCAGGATCTGACACATGGCCTCGTTGGAACTCATGCAATTGGCCTTTTCCCATTAATCCAGACTGTCCAGATCCTTCTGCAGATCCTTCCTACCTTCAAGGAGGACCTGCTTTTCATAAACCCATGCTGACTGGGCCTGATTGCCTTGTTGTCCTGCATGTGCTGCCTAATGGCACTAAAGATGATCTACTCCATAAGTTTTCCCAGCACTGAGGTCAGACTGACAGGCCTGTAGTTCTCTGTATGCTTCTTCCAGCCCTTCTTTTAGATGGACATCACATCTGCTAACCTCCAATCAACTGGGACCTCCCTGGTTAGCCAGGACTGCTGATAGCTGATGGAAAGTGGCTTGGTGAGCACTTCTGCCAGCTCTTTCAGTACCATTGGGTGGATTTCAAAGTAAGGATATCCCAAAGTAGCTCTACACTAGAGCAAGTCAGAGCAACAGTCCTGGATTTATGTTTGGAGAATTTATTTGAGGATTGGATTTGGGGATGAAGGGAAAAAGGAAAGAATGAGATGGAGAGGAAGCTGTAGGTAGAAGTCTTAAGCTTTTGAAAGAAAAAAACATGGAACAGAGATCTTGGGTGAAGAAATAATATTGTGAGGACACTACTTCTTAGAGCTTTGTTTTAAATATGGAGGATAAATATCTCTAAGGAAGTGGGAAGAAGCATGGCTTAACCAACAAACTGAATTATAGAAAAGAACAGTACATCACAGGAGCTGGAGTAACAGTACATAGGAGCAGATAGGAGAAAGACTTGCTGGAGATGATATCCTGGATCTGTGAGGAGGCACCCTTTTTGTAGTTGCTGATACTAGTAACTTAGTATAGTCAATTACAGCTGTTCTGCTGATGTTTGCCAAGGTGAATTCTCCAATAAGGTTGTTAATTTTGCCTTGTAAGCACAACTAGTAATTGACTTGCATAATGGGAAAATACAATCGTTGTACTTATTCCACTCCCCACCTCCTCTGAGATAACCATTTCTTCAGCTGGGATGTAGCCTTACAAACAGTTGAAGCAGCAGTTAGCATCCTTGAGCAACCAGGAATCTTCTGAAGCACAGCAGGAATTTTCTACAGCAGAAGTGTTTTTGATGTAATACAAATATTCTTGGTGACAGATCCACCAGGAAAAGGTATGACCTTCATTTCTTCATGCCTCTTGTGCTCTGATTTTCTTCTGTTCCCTTCAGTGTTAAACCACGTGCGACTCTTGCTTTACTTGATCTAAGTGAGAATTCTGTGGCAGGGAGATGGCAACAAACCACTGTAAATAAGGGTTTGGGCAGGCACCCCTTCTTAATTATTCAAAAATAATGCCAGTTTTTGCTTCTGGAAAAGATCAAGAGAAAAAACGTATGTTAACTGCACTGGCACTTGAGAGAAATGCAGCAAGCTCTGTGATAAAATCTTACCTCTCTCCACTTCCAAAGATGACATCCCAGCCCTGATGATTCACTAACTTTTTTGGTAAGCCACATTTACTACTTCAGTAGTTAAATGCAATCAATTTTCTTCTTCCTTCTTGTTTGTTTCTGTTAGTGATAGCAAACTGTTGTTCATTTTGATGTAAAGTTTTGATCTTTCGATCACAGAATCACAGAATCGCAGAATGTTAGGGGTTGAAAGGGACCTCTAAAGATCATCTAGTTCAGCCCAATTGGGTTGGTGTCATTGCTTTTGAAGGAAAAAAATATCATTGATTATCCATACTGAATTTAATTCTGCATTAGAAAATCCCTCTTCAGTCTGTAACATTTACTTATGCTATAATCTAATATTTTATGTAGAGAGGAATTATGGCTTTGCATATGGTGCTGCTTTTCTCCTTTCACAATAAAACTTACTGTAAAAGACCAAATTAGAGATTAATCTACACAAAGACATTTGTTAGTGTGATGTTGTTTACCTGCTTACCCATGACCAACTCAATAAGATCTGTTTTCTAGTGTTCAATCTTCCTTTCACCTTTAAATAACACATATAATATTACTGTGTCCTAGCTCTTTCCTAATCTTGCTGCTGGGTGTACCAGATTCACTGGTTCAGGCACTATTAGAGGGTGACTCAGGGAGGATGAACATTAATCAGATTCATAAATTTATAGAGACTTCTTTTTTTTAATACAGGTATAGAAGTAGATAAATAATCCTCACAATCAGTCGGTATTTTTTCATTAGACTGTACATTTAGAGGCAGACATAAGCGTAATTCTGCTTCTGATACATCTCTAGTTATTACTAGGTTTGCAATTCAATTACCCGAAGAGCCTCAAGTACCATTGATTATTCATGGGATTTTTGGGTTGGACTGGCTACGAAACTACTCATTAATCCTTTGAGTGCTCCTGGGCATCCAGTATGCATCTAGCATAGTAACACTGCCACAGCCGTGGGATATAATGAGCTCTAGCTAGTAACGTGGCTGGAGTGAGGACAGGCCTCCAGCCAAGGCACAGTCCCCAGGGACTGGTGCTCTCTAGCATAACAAAATTGTTCAACAGCAGGTAGCCATGGGCTTTCTGAGACCAAAGTGCCCAATGGGTTAGGTTAGCCAAAGCCAGGTAGCTTATTAGGCAATCACATATCTCTGGATGCCTTATTTAGAAAAGGCATTAAAACACCTTATTTTTCCTCCCTCTCTCTCATAGTTTGCATCTTCTGCACTGAAACTTTTTTGTGTTTAACAAAATGTACTTGTGTAAGAGAAGAGCTTGCCAGAGTCTGACACAGTGATAGGTTTTTCCTTATTCATCCTTCCCAATAGAGATCAATCCTTATTCAGCCTTCCCAATAGAGATCAATGCAATGCCTGTTTGCCTTGCACAAGGTCTGTGAAATCCAGGGAAGTACCAAGGCTATGCCTGAAGAGCATACCACACCATCTCTTATAACCACAATATTTGACTCAAGTTAATGCTGTTAGTGAATAATTTCTGAGTGTTTGAACTTACTCGAACCTCTCTGCCAATTAAGACAGTCTTAAAAACAAAGCAAATAAAACCACCAATGGACATAGATTTTTTCACTGGGCCTTTCTTTTTGCAGTTATGTTTTTGTGTCCATAGGTATATTTATGTAAATCTACACATATACATATATTTTGGTATGGTATATATTTAAATATATGGTGGGGAGAAAGAGATAAAAGAAAGAGGGAGAAACATATGAAGCTGTTGCATTACAGAATGTTTCTAATAAATACCTTATTTTCATATTGCAATGCTTCTTTATTTTTTTAGCTGAAATGCTCAGACTGATACTAAATGTTCTTAATCACATGGAATCACTGTTCCAGCCAGTTACAAAGTGAAACTGTTAGTGAAATGTCTTTGAGATCCATATGTTTACAGGATAAGGAACTTTTTTTTTGTAGTGGCTTTGTATCCTAAATGAACTATTTGACATTTTCTCCCTACTTCTAGTCCTTGATGCACATGGTACCAAAGTATGTTGAGAAACTTTTCTGGTAAAGTTGAAGCCAGAACATATCATGAATGCTGTGAGAAAGGCTACTCAACACAAAAAACCTCTTGCTTTCTCGCCCAGCCTTTTCCTACACAGGCTCCACCAAGCCCTTGGGAAAAGTAATTCCTAAACTAGGAAGACTATAACGTTTCTCTCAGGAAAACACAGTAATAGCATTTTGACATCTAATAGTCTAGCAATTTATCAGAAAAACACAACCTGAACATCATATGGGGAGAAAAATATGTACATTTCAATGCAAAGGGGAAGGTAGGATTAGCGAAATACATAGGGTGTAGAAAATTATAAAGATGATACATTCCTGGTAAGGCTGCACTGCAAGTGTTAATTTCAAACTCAGTAACATTCTTCTTATGAGACAGTGCTTGGAAAATATCTTACAATAAAAAAATACTCAAGTGCTATAAGAAGGTGGTGTTATTGGGACGAAAAAAAAAACAACAAACCAAAACGCAACAAAAAAACCCACAAACAAACAAAACCCAAACAAAACTAAATAAATGAGGCATAACTTTGTCCAAATGGGATGGAAATCTTCTGGGTATTAATCATTCTGTTCTGATTTAACCCGTTGCTTATGTACAATGGAACTATTTATATGTTTAATGTTATGCTTGTACCTAAGTGTTATGTCCAAGCTAAAGCCAAAATGTTGAGTACCTCAGAGAATGGATATGTAGGACAGCACTCTCAGGTTACCTGTGACCTTTAAATGATACTTGTGCAATTAAAGCAGATTCTCTATCTTCAGGAAGAGGAAAATCCAGGTATTCAAACAATGACAGAAGTACATAAGCACAGCAAAAATGATCCAAATAACTTGAAATTCATGACACTATGACAAATACAGTTAGTGTATTTCCAGAACTGATTTCCAAAGTCTAATAATGCTTTTATTAACTGAGACCAAGATTTATCAATTACTTATATGTAACTGGAAGATGACCTTGGTCTAGTCCCTAAGTAGTTATGCTAGTGATATTAATTTCTCATTTAGAGCTATTTGCCAACAAATTCAGACTTTGTACAGACTTAAAAGGTTCATTAGGTATTGGAAAGCTGTGAAATGGCAGGTGAGTGCTGCTGAGACTGAAAACTAGCAGTGTCTTCTCTGGTAGGAAATCTCCAAAATCCAAAGCAGAAATAGCCCCTATCAACCCAACACAGAAGGAATTTATGATGTATGAGCTAGTTTAAGGCCAGTTGAAGTACATTTAGATTTAAGAGAGGCTTTGCTTTGTCATGCTTAAACTAGCAGAGACCTGAGTTCTCGTACCATACAGCTACGGTTTGAATGCCGTGCTTCCGGCAAAACACCAAAGTTCCTATATGAGCCAACATACAATGCAAATGTGTTAGAGATCTCTAAAAACGAAGTCAGGATTTGATATCATATCACAAGAGAATAATTTGCAATCGTAAGATTAACATTATTAGGACCATCAGGACTTGACTTGTTGTGGCAGGAGATTAATTAGACAAAATGGCTCTATCAGCAGCGTCTGTTTCTTCTGCCTTTAGCCAGGGTTCCAGTTCCTTTATTTCCTGAGTGGTCCATTGCTGCTACTCTCTTTATAATACAGGAATGGATTCAGAGGAGTTTGAACATTTCTGAACACTGGGCTCACTGAGTGTTTTAATTCTCGATCTTGTTTTTTACGTGCTGGTTCCCAATGCCTAGCATGACATTCTAGAAGTTACTTTGAAATATGACTAGAAATAAGTTTGTTTTGTTTTGGTTTTTTTTTTTAATTTGGAAGAGCTGAGTTTCAGTAGCTGTTGAACATTGCTCTCTTACAGGGAACTTAAATTTACACATCTCAGACAAGTTGTGCTCAAGTGCACACTTTTATGTGGTATTTCTGAAAGCGCGTGTAGCATATCCAGTAGTGTGTAAAAAATAATCTGTAGTAGTAAAAAAAGTCTAAATAGATGCAGACATTATACCATAAATGGCCATTTCAAAGGGAGTTTGGAGGGACAGAAGAATGACTCTTTTAGCCCCTCACCTCACAGCAGGTGTTTGGGAGGAAAAATGTGAGTGCTGGGCAACCTCTTCTTGTCTTTCCATTTTGAAGCAAACAACTCACAAGGCAAAAAACTCTGTCATTCACTCCAGTAAAATTTCATTGTCATGAGAAAAGAGATGTGAAGAGAACAGTTAAAGCAGTGAAACTTCGATGTTTTTTTCTGTTCATTACTTTTCACCAAAACATGTTATGCAAGAACTTCCATTTGCAACATTAAAAAGATTAAAAAATTCCGCAGTGCTCGGGGCTAATTTTTGAAACATTCTTGATAAAATTTAACCAGTACAATTCCAGTCACTTCCATGGTGTGTCCTTTTATAACTAGTGTTTTCTAGTGTTTTCGCCAAGGTCAGCAGATTCATTTATGCTGCACTGTCTGCCCATTAGACTGAAAATAAAATACTGATATTTCACCCTTCCTTCCTTCCTTCCTCTTTTTTTTTTTTAAAGCTATGAAATATTTAGAAAATTAAAAAAAAAAAGAAAAAAATAAGTAATTTAGAATTCTTTTGAATAGCTGTAAATCCGGGCAACCAGTGTACCATTGCTGTGAAATAGCTGCAGCAATCAAGGGAACATTTCTCACCCCTCAGTGCCATTGTCTAGCTGATGTCGTGGTGTTAGGTCATAGGTTGAACTTGATGATCTGAGAGGTCTTTTCCAGCCTCAATAATTCTTTGATTCTGTAATAGAGCCAGAGCTGCTGAGTTGTATTAAATCTGATCCATGAATGGGCTTCTCTAACTCAGGGTGGCTATCTGGGGTTTCTTCCACCAGCCTGTTTCCAGTAGCTAGGAGTAGCAGTAACATCTGATTTTTTACACCACTGCATGAAGGACTGTGAGATACCAGGGATAGATAGCTCCTGAGATGCCTTGTGGAGAACTTCCTTTCTCAAATAAAAAGTAAACTGTTAGTGCATTAAATTCAGAAGTAATTTATGCTGGAGTTGTCAGTAGTAAATTGCAGCTCCCATAAAGTGCTGTGGTTTGACATTTGGGTATGTGAATGTACAAACTGATACGATAGCTTGTTGTTTTATTTCAATATAAATAGCAGAGGCGACTAATGTTATTTTATGGACTTGATTAGTGTGGTATGAAAGATAGAGTCATCCTTGCCAGTGTGGTTACAGATACTCAGACTGCACACTGCTGAGGGTTAGAGACGTAGCAAAGCAATACTGTGATAATCCATGAAACTTGTCATTGCCTGAAATTATTCTGGAATTTACTGAGGTTATGTACAAAGGTTATGTGGGAAAAATAGATTTCATACATGGCACTGCATACCTGCTAACAATATCTCTTCAAGAGGAAAAATTACCTGTATATTGTACCTGAGCACGGAACTAAAGACCAAACAGTAATAAAACTGAGTTCAAGACAATTTTTACCATGATACCTGAAAGACCATCTCATTGACAAAGACTGAGTGTGTCACGATCCAGTATTCAGATATGTGGCAATTTTTTATGATCCCACCAGGAAAAAACAATTACACAATATCAGGTGCACAGATAGGCACTGGGGCTGGTGTGCAGTCTTAGGAGAAATCTGGCAGAACCCCCTTGCTTTCTAACACCCCTCACCGCAGTGGGAGGCTGGTGCAGCTGGACTCTGCCTTCCCTCTCCTGGTATAAGCCACAGAGCAGCTGCACCCGTTTGGCCAGCAGGACCTGTGAAAAGGTTTAAAGGTGATCCCAAATGGTGAAATTAAGACACAAACGAGGTCAGATGTCACGTGCACACCGAACTTTATTGGAGTTACACAACAAAGTCCCTTGAGCAGATAGGACAGAGAGGAAAACAGAGAGAGAAAATAAAGGAGAAAGCAGAAATACGGAGATTAGCAAGATAATAGAATATTTACCACCGTGGTCCAGCAACGTTGTCAGTGGGGAAGTGCTTTGGTGGGGAAGTGCTTCGGTGCACCCATAGTGTCCCAGACTTCTACACAGTTCTTGCCCACTCCCCCCTTTCTTCCTGTCCTCTGTCTTCTCGTGCCTTAGATATGGGGGTTGGGGGTTATGGTGCCAGGACCAGGTCCTACAGTCTTTGTTTGGCTAGTTAGCAAGATAAGCCACTGATCTGGCCAGCAACAGTAAACAGGAGGTTGAGACAACTTGGCGTCATAGGATTAGTTTATTGCAGTGGAGGTTCGGTCCTAGGAGATAGTTTGAGACTGGCACCCACTATCTTTTCTCAGGCGCCTGCAGCATTTGTACACATCGTGCTAAGTCAGTGGTTTTCATGAAATCTCAAGGCCTGTCTATCACTGGATATTCTGCTCCCAGTGCCAGCTGTAGAGCTCCTTTGTCTTCAATCTCAGCATGTCCCACACCAAACTCCCCAGTTCTCAGGGGACTAAAACGGTTTGGTGGGTTGCTGAGACATCGTCTCTTTAATCCAGCACCAAGTCCTGTTTACCTATTAGATGTCTCAAGACAAACACCAGACATCCTGAGTGCCAAAGTACACTGCATATCTTTTGGATTGTTCGAGACAAGCACTATATATCCTGAATGTCACAGAGTGGCACAAGGTAGTGCTGCTTCTGTCCATGCTACTGTCCAGCGATAGTGGTGAAACCTGTCTGACCCTGGGGGCTCTGCTAGCCCACATACTGTCATGTAGGGCCACCTGCTGCATTTCTGAGCTAGCTCTTTTCAACACAGGAGTCACCAGAGCAGAAAAGATTAACTTTCTGAAAATGAAAAGCACAGACAGAAGAAGAGGAACTGCTTATCAAATATGCACATTTCAGATGGAACTTCACACTCAGTAGAAAGATGTTAGATTGCTGTTAGCTCTCCAGAGCACTCCTGACAATGTGTTATCAGGTCATGTTTGCATGACTGTGGCAGCCCATGCAGGAAACATTAAGTCATATGACTTCTGTGACTGAATCAATCAAGTGAACAGTACAGATTCTGAAAACTAATTTCACCTTCATAAGGTCTGGTTATCTGTGCAGCAGACAGGAGGTTTGTCAGCCCCATTTCAGTCTGACCAGGTTTAGCACTGCACTGAGAATTTTAATGAACCGATACTGTAATATGTATGAAAGATGACACTTAGATGAATTAATGAAAAGTCAAGTCTCCATGAAATATGAACAATTACTGAAGGCTTCACTCCCCACTTAGCTTCACATAAAATGCTGATTTAAAAGGCCTTTGTTAATCATTTACAAGTTTGTGTATGGCTTAAGCAGTATTAAAACTACAGATGAGGGGCTGACATCAACAGTTCAGTTTTTATGACACCAAGGTATCAAGACCACGCTAAACACAGATAATTAATTTTCCCAGGATTCTTCGTACTGTCACACAATTATTAGCTCATACTTGTTGAGTATATTCAGAAAACATTAACAGACCTCAAGGAGGTAAGAGGATAAGAAGGTCATTAGGAACAGTGAATATGGTTTTACCAAGAGGAAGTAATGTTTAACCAGCCATTTGTGAGGACATAAACAGTTGAATAGAGGATGGTAGTGCAGTGGATGTGGTTTATCATTATTTCAGTAAAGCAGTTGACACTGTCTCCTGCAGCATCCTTGCAGCTAAACTCAGGCAGTGTCTGGATGATCGGGCAGTGAGGTGGACTGTCAACTGGTTGAAGGAAAGAAGTCAGAGTTGTGGTCAATGGGACAGAATCTTGTTGGAGGCCTGTATCTAGTGGAGCCCCTCAGGGGTTGGTACTGGGACCGGTACTGTTCAATATATCCATCAACGACCTGGATGAGGGAACATAAGGCACTGTCAGCAAGTTTGCTGATGGCACTTAACTAGGAGGAGTGGCTGACACACCAGAAGGCTGTGCTGCCATTCAGTGAGACCTAGACAGGCTGCAGAGTCAGGTGGGGAGAAATGTAATGAAACACAACAAGGGCAAGTATGGAGTCTTGCATCTGGGAAAGAACAACTCTGTGTACCAGTTCAGGTTGGAGACTGACCTGTTGGAGAGCAGTGTAGGGGAAAGAGACCTGGGGGTCCTAGTGGACAGGAGGATGACCATGAGCCAGCAATGTGTCCTTGTGGCCAAGAAGGCCAATGGCATTCTGGGGTGCATTAGAAAGGGTGGGGTTAGTAGGTCAACAGAGGTTCTCCTCCCCCTCTACTCTGCCCTGGTGAGGCTGCATCTGGGGTATTTTGTCCAGTTCTGGGCCCCTCAGTTCAAGAAGGACAGGGAACTGCTTGAAAGAGTCCAGCACAGAGCCACCAAGATGATTAAGGGAGTGGAACATCTCCCTTATGAGGAAATCCTGAGGGAGCTGAGTCTCATTACCTTGGAGAAGAGAAGACTGAGGGGCGATGGCATAAATGTTTGCAAATATGTTAAAGGTGAGTGTCAGGAGGATGGAGCCTGGCTCTTCTCAGTGATGTCCAGTGATAGGCCAAGGGGCAATGGGTGCAAACTGGAGCATAGGAGAGTCCACGTAAACCTAAGGAAAACCTTCTTCACTGTGAGGGTGACAGAACACTGGAACTGGCTGCCCAGAGAGGTTGTGGAGTCTCCTCTGGAGACATTAAAAACCTGCCTGGATGCGTTCCTGTATGACCTACTGTAGGGGATCCTGCTTTGTCAGTGTGGTTGGACTAGATCTTTTGAGGTCCCTTCCAGCCCCTAACATTCTGTGATTCTGTGAGAGTTGACCATCCCTGCTGTGAACAGTGAAAAAATTTTGGTGACTACTGTAGTGTTCCTGGCTGAGGAATAAATGGAAACAGGCTTTCTAAGGCATTTTCTCTCAGCCAAAGTTTTACTATTATTTTTGCTGTAATCAGATAAGGTATGCTGAGAAAAAAAAAAAAAAAAAAAAAACAGAAACGAGGAAGAAGTTAGGAATCTGTCAAGGTTTGACTCAGAATCAAAAAATAAACCCGAGACAAACAATGCTCTCGGTCCCCTCCCCCTCCCACCCAGGTAGAGGAGAGAGAGAATTAGGAGAGAGACTTAGCTGGATTGAAAACTAAATTAGACAGCTTTAATTATATGTACAATTATATACAAGTATGTTCAGGAATGTGCAAAAGCCTCTTGCCTCCCCCCATCCCCAGCAGCTCCCCCGGCACTCTCCTGAGCTGTGAGCAGTCCCGAAATGTCTCAGTCAGCTGTCAGAGATAACAGCAGAGCAGACAGGGCTGTGGGGAGAGTTATGAGGGTCAGGGCTGAGCCTGGGGTCGACGGTGATGGATGGATGGAGTCCTCCCCAGACACTGGCCATGGATGGAAGAGAAGGGAAGAAGAAACAGGAAGGAAGTTGTCTTCTGTGATCTCTGACCTTCCTTGGAGCTTACGTAGATATATGGAATGGAATCCCTTTGGTCAGTTCTGCTGTCTGTCTAGTCCAGCTACCCTACGGGGGGGTCACAGATACAATTCTCCTGCCCCAGTAGCCTCTGTAGCAGCAGGGCTAAGAAGTGACCTTGGAATCTCAGCAGAAACATAAACATTCTACTGTTATCAGTCCACTGGCTGGAACACTTGCTGCTAGTTAGAAGAGAGCTTGCTGAAGGAAAAAAAAAATTAGTAAAAGGAAAATTAGCTTAATCCTGGCTCAACCCAGGACAGGATCAAGTTACATGACTGACAACTCTTCAGTTAATTTTATGCACTCTTAGCAAAAGACACCTTTTCTAGATAAAATCGATTAGCACCACCTTTTTTGAAGGCTGTTATCCCAAAGAAGGTTGAGAAATGGTCTCAGTCATGCAATAGGCTCTGGAGACAACACTGGAATAACTCTGGATGGACTATTTCAAGTTTTAAGAAGACAGTAATGGTTGTGTTTTGAGTTCTTAGATAAGCATTTAACATGGCTTTATTTAGTGAAATAATATTTCGGATAATTGTGGTAATTCAGTGTCATCTCATGGAGTGTGTATTCTTGAGGTCATTTTCACAAGGATTGCTATAATCTCTTTATCTCTTGTAACATACATTAAGTAGAACATGGTATGATAAGTCTCTCTGTGTTATAGGACATTAAACTTTATGTCAGTGCTTGTCCTGTTGTGTGACAGTTATCCTTCCCATGAAAAAGAAACATCAGCCTCCTATGATTGTGATGGACAGCTGATCTATTTTCCCTCCCTTCCTCTTTCCTGTACAAGTGCAAAGACTTATAAGCTCCTTTAGTTTCTTGTGCTCTGCTTGTTTGAAAACAAGGACCTACCAAAACTACAAGGCATTAGAGGTGGTTAAAAATACTCAGCACGTTTGAATATGTGAAAATGAACAGACATTTTAAAATACCCCTGTGTATTCTTCAGTACCTATTTATGAAATTCTGGGTTTTGTTTTGAAGGCAATTTTTCCTAATTCACTTTCAAGTTTGAATTCACAATTTTGCTTAGTTACAGCTATCAAACTGTGCACGAACACTGGAAATTTTCAATCTTCAAGGGTGCAAATCTTCTTTAAAGAAATAATCCTTCATGTTGTACATCATGCCACACATTCTGTTATATCACCATAGCCTACTTATTAATCTTTGATGGTTAAAGAAATACTGTCAGTTTAATATTGTTTGGACAATCCTTTTACACTGTGAAAGTGTATGTGAAACCCTGAATCAGACACCACACTTCGTACGTATGTCTGAAAAAGAAAGTACTTTTCAGATAAAGCATTCTATCAATATATTCATACCGTTGTTTTCAGTACTGCAGTGGATGCTGACTTAAATATTATTTTTGCCTTGCTCACATTTACCATTTGCTGCTGAAAAACTTGTCTCTAATAAAAGTTTAAATAATTATATGTAATTTGGATCCAAGAAAGCACCATGTCTTTCACTTTGAAATAATGTTTCTAAATATGTCAGTCCTTATCCTCTAAATGTGAGTTTCTGCAATAATGAAAAAATGAAAATAGAGACTACATTTTGGTGATAAACTTAAAATAGTCTTGCGAGCTGAAGACAGTTCAAAATATGCCCCTCCAACTATGTTTTCCTGCATGTTAAACAAACAGTCATTGGGACTGCAGTGTACAATGGCAAATAGAATGGATCCATGTTAAGAAAAACCAAACAAAACAACACACCAACCCTCCTCATCATCCCCTCCAAGCAAACAACTAACAACCCAACAAACCAACAAAGAATGTCCTGTCCTGGGTTGAGCCAGGATTAAGCTAATTTTCCTTTTACTGATTTTTTTTTTTCCTTCAGCAAGCTCTCTTTTAACTAGCAGCAAGTGTTCCAGCCAGTAGACTAACACTAGAATGTTTATGTTACTGCTGAGATTCCAAGGTCACTTCTTAGCTCTGCTGCTACGGAGGCTACCGGGGCAGGAGAGTTGTATCTGTGACCCCCCCTGTAGGGGAGCTGGACTAGACAGACAGCAGAACTGACCAAAGGTATTCCATTCCATAGATCTACATAAGCTCTGAGGAAGGTCAGAGATCACAGAAGACAACTTCCTTCCTGCTTCTTCTTCCCTTCCATCCATGGCCAGCATCCAAGGAGGACTCCATTCATCACCATCGACCCCAGGCTCAGCCCTGACCCTCATAACTCTCCCCACAGCCCTGTCTGCTCTGCTGTTATCTCAGACAGTGGGCTGAGAGTTTTCAGGACTGCTCACAGCTCAGGAGAGTGCCAGGGGAGCTGCTGGGGGGTGGGGGGAGGCAAGAGGCTTTTGCACATTCCTGAACATACTTGTATATAATTGTACATATAATTAAAGCTGTCTAATTTAGTTTTCAATCCAGCCAAGTCTCTCTCCTAATTCTCTCTCTCCTTCCCTACCTGGGTGGGAGGGGGAGGGGATCAAGAGCTTGTTTTCTCTGCTTTAATTGCTGATTCTGAGTCAAACCTTGACAGACCCATATCACAAGGAATATTGAGGAATTTTAACTGTCAAGAAGTGCTTTGAATCAGCATGACCTTACTGGATCTCTAAGGAAGGATTACAAAAGTCATGTTACTAACTTTTCCTTTAAATGCCAAATATAAATTTTTATTTCGATAACAGCCAACAACAGGATGTATAAAAATTATTGCTGTTTTCATTAGGATTTTCCCCCTTTACTTTCTTTTAAGGATTTTTATATATTGTAACAGCATAAAGCCTGGAAATTAGGTCCACTGCCAAAATTAGCCCAATAGAATGTACTCTGTAAGTAGGAAGAAGTAAACAGTGCTTTAAAGATTTGTATTTTATTGTTTTTTAAACACTGTGAAAAAATTGCTTACATTCTCAATGACATTAGGGAATATATCTGGTTTCAGAAATTCCATTCTCCTGTTCTTGGAATGATTGTTTCCTGCCACTTATCCTTACTGTTCTTTCCATCTTTTTAACCTAATATCTGTTCAGGTAACCTTATTTCCCATTAAGTGGAAGAATAATTTGTTTGTTTCTTCTTAAGAAATTTAAACACTATGGACCATATAGGCCATCTCTGGTGTAACAGTACCAAGTTACATGAATCACAGAAACATGGAATGGTTTCGGTTAGAAGTGAAATTTACAGATCATCTAGTCCAACCCAACTGTTGTGGACAGGGACTTCTTTCTCCAGATCAGGTTGATCACAGCCCCATCCAACCTGACTACAAACACTTCCAGTGATGGGGCTTCCCACTGGAACAGGCTGCCCAGAGACGTTGTGGAGTCTCCTTCACTGGAGACATTCAAAACCCGCCTGGATGTGTTCCTATGTGATGTGCTCTAGGTGACCCTGCTCTGGCAGGGGGGGTTGGACTAGATGATCTTTCGAGGTCCCTTCCAACCCCTAGGATTCTATGATTCTATGATTCCACAACTTCTCTGGGCACTGTCCCAGTGCCTCACCACCCTATTCCTTGTATCCCATCTAAATCTACTGCTACCCTTTATCCTGTCATTACATGGTAAAAAGTCTGTCCTCATCTTTCTTATAGGCCCCCTTTAAGTACTGAAAGGCTGCAATAAAGTCTCTCCAGAGCCTTCTCTTCTCCAGGCTGAACAACCCCAACTCTCCCAGCCTGTCTTCACAGGAGGGTGCTCTGGCTGGCCCTCTGATATCCTTGTGGCCCTCCTCTGAACTCCCTCCAAAAGCTCTGTGTCTTCTCGTGTTGGGGGCTTCTGTACTGGATGCAGTACTCCAGGTGGGGTCTCACGGGAGTGGAGTAGAGGGGAGAATCACCTCCCTGGATCTGCTGGTCAAGCTTCTTTTCATGCATCCCAGGATGTGATTGGCTTTCTGGGCTGCAAGCATGCATTGCTGGCTCATGTTCAAATTTTTTAATCAACCAGTACTCCCAAGTCTTTATTTGCAGGGCTTTGCTCAATCATTTCCCATTGTGTATAGATACTGGGGATGATCCCAGTCCAGGTGTAGGACCTTGCACTTGGCCTTGTTGAACTTCAGGAGTTTGGCATGGGCCCATCTCTCAACCCTGTCAAGGTCTCTCTGGGTGGTAACCCTTCCCTCCAGCGAATCAGCTGCACCGCTCAGTTTGCTGTCATCTGCAAACTTGCTGAGAATACACTCAATCTATGTCACTTACGAAGATATCAAATAGTGTTCATCAGAGTATGGACCCTTGAAGGACACTACTAATTATTAGTTTCCACTGGGACATTGAGCCATTGATTGCAACTCTTTGGACATTGCCATCCAGACATTTCCTTACCCTTCTAACAGTCAACCGTTTAAACCCTGATCTCTGCAGTTTAGAAGTAGGAGTGTTGTGTGGACCACAAATGAAGTATGACCATGAATAAATTTGGCACCGTACATTTTAGTAAATCAAGGATTTATTCTGGAATCCCCATTAAAAGCTTCTGGTCATCTGTTCTGCTTAAGTGATTTTTCTATATTGAGACTCAGTCAGTTACAGTGACATTCTTATTCCTGTAATTGTAGAAGGTTAACAAATAACGTCTACAAACAATCGTTCAACATGAGATTTGGTTAAATATATTAAGCAAAATTCCTCATCACTTCCTTCTTTAGAACATAAACATGCAATCATATGTATGAGCTCCATACAGGGTTAAATTGTAAAGTAATTTTTTATTGTTGGAAAGTGTTATTGAGTGTTGTTGATTATTTAAATCCCGTAAGAGGAAACTCATGTACACAGGGCTGCCAATGCCACTTGGAAAACTGCCATATGGAATCAGTTGGAAACATTTGGGTAAGCAAAGACAGCGTCGTTTGGCTTTCAAGATTTTAATTTTTAGTGTCTTTTCTAGCATGTGTAATTAAGATACAGTGGAACCCACTTGTGCTGCTTGAAGCACGTGGTATTACAGGATCTAGAGTGGTACCTACATGCAACTTCTCACTTTCGGAGCTCGTTGTTCATTATCATGGGCTAGTACTAGACATATTATCCTTCTTCTTGCACTGTCCAGTTCTGATTAAGAGAAGACTGTTTCTCCAACACTTGTAGTGCAGGGAACAAAATTCTCATGTTATAATTTGGTTGTTTTGGTTTTTTTTCAAACATAGAATTTAACTCCTTTAGCCTTTTTCTATTCTTAATAACTTCCAAAATGTTAATTTCATTGAAGAAACAAGTCATGTTAACTCTCAGGACACTATAAACCAAGCATAAGACATGTTTTCCAAAATAAACTACTGTCTTTTTCTCATTAGCTGCTCTTGGCTTCCACCATAAAACATTCTTGCTGGTCTAAATGTCTGGCAATCTAACTGTTTTTTTTGTGTGTGCATATGGGGCTGAATTAATCTCTGGTTTAACTTCATAATCTTCAAAGAAGTTTCACCAGGCATGAGTTTGATGCATGTCTTTTCTCTCCAAGGCACTGCATTCATTTACTCAAAAGGAAAAATGTTCATAAAGGAATAATATATGTATTTCCTGTGTTAATATAGACATACCATGTCACTTCCAACAAAAGGGAATATAATGATTTTCAAGTACAGAATAATAGTACACTTTTCATTCTGTATCAACTTAGCATTTATGCAGTGTTTTTATGACAGAAGGTCTCCTTAGGATGAAATAAGGTGCCTTAATTTGAGACAATAAAAGGATGACTGAAAAAATTACATTACTGAAAAACAACGGATGGTATATAACATCTTGTGCTAAATTCAGCATTTAGTATTTAAACTTCTTTTAATAACTGGAATATAAAAGTGAAATTCTGGTGAGATTGGTTAAATACACTAAAGATGCTTAATATAAAATAATCTGTAAGAAGACCCCTTCTGTTGCATTGCCATGTGAGGATTTGAATTCCATGAATATATGGAACAGATGCACAGAAAGCTGAAGGAGAAGGACAGAAAGCAATGGAAAAATTTCTGGAAAGGGAATCACTGCATTTAGGAGATGTTGGAAACAACACACGCTTGTGGTCTGAGCTGGATGATCCATGAAACAATTTGGCAGCCTTAGAGGAAAAAACTCTTAGCTTTTTGAGCTGAGGTGAATTCTTTTATTTGTGAGAGGAAAAAAACCTGTAAAAACAGGTAAAAATGGGAATGTATGAAGCTAATAAGAGCTTTAATGCAGTCTGGGAGGGAGGATATGTGCCTCTGAAAAACCTGAAAGTCTCACCTCAAAATAGTCAAGGTTATCACCTTGATATGTTTTGGACCCAGTTCTCTATCCAGAATGGCACTATGATTACAGGCAGTGTAATTATTAAATTGTATTTGCAGCTTCTGGATTGGTTCAAGGGAACAAATTCTTCTGCCCTGAAAGAGAGCTGCCACTTTTCTCTGTGGCCTAATGTAAATTTTCTGTCATTTATTATTAACCATTGACTCTTTAATGTTTAGCTGATTTAACAGTTTCTAACAGAAGAAACCTGCTGGGTGGGGAAGAACAGGGCAAAATTGCACTTTAAGTGAGACAAAATAGTATAGCTGTGTTTCCTTAGTGAGGAAAGAGAACAGTTGAATAATCTCTTCGATTTTTCCACAAGAAGACTGTTGCCAAGAAGGCAGTTGCTACAACAAAGTGGCTGAGCTAGGTCCTGCCCTGAGCACACAATCTGCAATGCACTGCCCCACCTCAGTTGAATTGCAAAGAAGAAATCTAGTGTAAGCCTGGTAAGACACTAGAACAGGTTGTCCAGGGAAGCTGTGGAAATCCCATCCCTGGAAGTGTTCAAGGCCAGGCTGGATGGGGCTCTGAGCAACCAGATCTACTGGGAGGTGTCCCTGCCCATGCAGGGGGGCTGGAACTAGATGATCTTTAATGTCCCTTCCAACCCAAACCATTCTATGATTCTATGATGCTATGAAATTGCAGCCCAGTGACCCACCAGTCCCTCCTTTCACTGGTAACAGAATTGTGTGAATAGCAGCTGAGGAAGCAGTATTTCACTCTCTGCTGCTTTGCGTGTGCATTCTGTCCTTCTTTTCCTAGGAAGGAAGAAACAGAGCCTTAGGTTGCTCCTCAGCATAATCACAGTTTGGGCTTACAGAGAAGTACATCCAGAATCCTGCCTCCAATTTACAGCCTACATCACACCCTCTGCTCTCAATCTCAAAAGGAGAGAAGCTTCAATTTACAGGGGACTACAAGAGGTCAAATACCTTTCATATTGTATGCATTCGCCTTCTGTTTTGGAAGGTGATGGGACCACTGGACTATTTATAGAGGGGAAATATAATTTATGGATGACCAGACCCATCTCTCTGTAGATGACCTGAGTTGTTACAACCAGGGCTATCATGGTTGAGACTCTTGCAATTAAGAGACAGTCTTGTATGTTGCCTGACTTCAAATTCATTGCATTTATAGCTATACTGCACCCAGTATATAGCATAATGTTTGACACACTATGGGACATCTTAGATATCAACCATAGCTTTCTATATTTTTGGCTCGCAAAGTATTAATGATAATAAACTGCTTATTTATGAAAAAAAACCCACACCATTAGGTTTGTTTGTTATGCATTCAAAGATAATCCCAAAGATTTTGTTTGCACTCTTGTTTTCCATACTTCAAACACTTTTTTTTTTTTTTTTCCTCTGGTCCATCACCTTTCAGCAGTAGCTCTGTGACTTTATAGATTTGCTGCTGGTTTTGCTAACTATGGCTATGCATTCCTTTACACCTTTACGAGACTGTAAATGTAATCCAATGCCAGGTTGTCAGAGGGAGATGTGGATGTGGGATACTGCAAATCAGAGGTGTAGTAGCAGAGATGAGAGTGTGTGGCAGATAGCTGTACTTGATTAGCTAGATTTAAATGGTGTTGGGTGAATTTGTCAGGTGAAAATAAAAATTGTTGGTTCAGTTTAATTTCATGGTGAATCAAACAAGGAAATTAGATTCTGCTACTCTGTTAGTTTGACATCTACAGCAAGTGACAATTAGAGATGATGAGAGAACTTATATTTATTCCAGAGCCCTTGATCTCTTTTCTCTGACGGGCATGTAACTTTTATTTACCCTTGCTCTGCAGAAATATCTAAGATGTTATTATTTGATTGACAATTTGTGGATTTCAGAAATTCATTATTTTATTAAGTTCTTTTTGATAGAGTACTGCAGTTTGATTTAGAGATAAGTTGGCCATTTCTGAAGTCTGTATTTCATTAAAATAACTTATTGGAATCAGGCATTTCAGCCACAGGTACTCTGCATGGAATAAAAGTGGTAACAGAAGAGTCACGCTAATGGCTCAAAGAAAGGAAAAATACAGTTTAATGAAGTAAGGATAAAGGCAATGTGGAAGAAACTTTTTTTGCTATACCTGGTCACTCAATTCAGGCCTGATTTTCTTCATTACCCTTGGAAGAAAAGATTAAATAGCGAATCAAGACACAAGCACCTTCTTTAAAAGCACTCTCAAAGTCCAAATTCAAATTAAGTGAACTTCACACTTAAATTAGGATTCAAACTGCATGAAAAATCAAACAGAACTGAGGTGTGAGATGATTGTATATGAGGTTGTATTCTCAGCCTATGCAGTGAAGTTTGTCCTAGAAAGCCTTAGCCTTACAAGAAATGAAGAAATGGAATGAATTTTGTACCTTATTTTGCTACTTCAGATAGAAATGCATTGTTGTCTGGTAACTGCAAGGAGGTTGTCAAACAAATATAAAAAGTTGGAAAAAAAAAATAATTACTATGCATTCTAAAGAAAAACACACCCTACGGTAGTTTGACTTACATGGAAAGATGCTGTGAAAAAACCCGTATGGATTCTTGCTACAGTTCCCACCTGTTAAATTAAGAAAATAGTTCTATTAATTAATCCTTTGCATTTCATATATCTCTTTTAAGGTATTGAGGGCAGGACTAAAATGTCTCTACATATCACGGGTTGGGAATTGAATGTGTCAGTCTAAGTAGCAGGGCAGCTTTTCTTTTGTCCCCAGTGTGCTCTGTTTTTCAGAAGCTAGTCTCAAACTTCCAGTTTTTGTATATAGTTCGTTGTGTGTAGCTTGTTTTATAGGGTTGCTCGAATACTCACCTGGCCTTGCTTTGCTCTGCGATTCCCTATTTCATTTATTTGTGAAGAAAAGGAGCCAAACACTAGTTCTCCCATATAGGTCATCTCCCACTGTCTTCACCCTTCCTCTTGAATTCCATCTCTTAAATATGAAGCCACATGGTGGTTCTTAAAATGGCAGTTATCTGTCATGTTGTGCATAACTGATCTCTGGGAGGGAACTGTCCAGTGTAAGCATCCCTGATGGAGTTGTCTGTTGTGTTTTTTTTTTTTTCTTAGAGATTTCCTTTGTATGTGGCTTAGCAGTGAACAGTCAAGATACAGACCTGAAAAAAAATTCTTTATTTAGCTGCACTAAAATATTTTGTACAACTATAAAATCTCCCAGAAAATCCAACAAAAGAAACACAATACTGGCTGCATATATTTCACATCCACTAAGGGTACTATTCGCATCCCATTTGTCTGATGTTACCAATTTTTCACAGCTATTCACTATGGGGTGCCCTGGTGCTTGTGATAGCAAAGTAAATTATAGCCTTTCTGGTTGGTTTTGTTTGTTTGTTTGCTTTTGCTTTTTTGTTTTGTTTTGGGGTTTTTTATTTGGTTGGGGTTTTTTGTTTGTTTGTTTTTTGTTTTTGTAATCTTATATCTGTACAGTCTCAAAGGTTTTCCAGAAATATGGGAGTTAGAAAACAGAAAAGATTCAAAGAAAATTTGGGAAAAAGTGGTGTCTCATCTGAAAAGCCTTACTTCAGTGTTTTTTACTTTCTGTGGAGTTCTTGAATCTACACTGTGTATGGTTTGACAGGAAGAAACACAGGCGAAGAGAAAGCTTTACGAAAAGTATGAGACATATCTTCACAGTTACGCGGTAAGCCCATCAGTCTTGGTTTGGAGGAGTTCATCTATGCAAGAAGTTGCGTGCACTGCTGTTGAGATGTTCCTGAATTGGAGATCTGTTTGCAAAAATGTGGCCTGTTTGTTGGAACTACCCTGGTTCATAATATCTTTCTTTAGAAATTAAATCAAACTGCAGTAAAAAATTCAGCTGAAACCACTGCATTTGTTCTGACATATTTTCTGAAGACTTATATTGGAAAACATCATTTAAGCAGTAATCTCCCTTCTCCCAGTTTGGCATAACATGGTTCTGGAAATAAGACACAGTTCTTATGAATTTAATAGGGTTTATGGAAATATTTTTACCTTTTTATATAAAAACTGAGTGAGTGTTTATGTGGGTTTAAACTTCACCCGGAAACCCGATTTTTTAATTTTTTTTTTTACAGTGAGTTTATAAAATCACACACAAACTTTTGAAATCCTCGTAGAGCTTTGTGGCTTCTAATTAATGCCAGGGCTCAAGGCAGAAATAATAAATTCCATGAGAAAAGCTTTTTTTTCCTTTGTAATAAAGATCCAGCTAAAACTAGAGAACACTGAAAATCTCACCAAAACCACGCTATTGTGAGACTTTCTGTCTAATTTCCAACTGGAGAAGTTTGGATAATTTCAGATTTTTCTTTTTGGAGCCAAATTGAAGCTCATTTGTCCATCATTATTATAGAAATCACCTCCCACAGTGTGCTTGTTTTTAGTCCAAATTTATTTGTGCCAGATATATGACCTGGAAAGTCTGGGGAACTAGAACTGCATGAAAGCAAACGGCTTCATCTGCATATAATGTTCATTTTCATTCATGCAACTGCACTGAAATGTCATTTGAAATTATACTTTCAAACGAATACCAGATTTCAGAATGAATTTTAGTGTTTTGGTTCAGACCAAAACGTGATTTTGAAGCTAATGCTCCAGTTGCTACCACACAACCCAGGTTTCTTTTAGGGGAAGCTGAACAAATAATGACTCCATGTGCTCACCAAATGTTCTCTAGCTCCTAATAGTGATAAAAACTCCAAGTTACCAGATCTTCCTTAGACATCTTTGAACTCTGTGTATTGTGGGACATTCAGCTTAGAGGAACAAAGTAGATTTTGACAAGAATAAATCCCCAAATTACTTGCAGCAGACAGTGCCCTCAACATCAACTGTCTTTATGTAGTAATTGCTCCTACTGGTCCAAATTATTAATGTAGACTTAGCTGGTTTAGTAACTGAGACACTCTTTTACACTGTATTAAAATATTAAAAAGCCCTAAGGCAATAGATAAAAGCCAGAAGCAGGCTTGAAGTCCATGTCTATCCCTCGATGTCAAATAGAAGACACCAAGTAGCTGCAGATAAACCTTTGATTTAATACCTTTTACAGACTAGTTTTAACATGAGTTTCTTGACTAACAAAAGCCTGTTTTCAAAGCTGCTTCAGATATTGTCTAAGAGTGTTGCAATGAAATTCCATTGTGCCATGAAGAAAGTTCAGCAGATTTGCTTTTATATGTAATGAAGCTCCTCCCCTGGAGCTGAGTATGAAGCTTCTTACTAAGCCTGCCCCTGAGTACTGCCTGTGCAGGTCCCACCCACGAGGAGGAGAGTGGATGTCCACATCTGCTGAATGGGCTATCTGCTCATTATTAGCAGTGAAGATCACGTAAAAACGTTTAGTATTGCCCCATGGGGCTTTGACTTTACATATAACAAAAAGGGGTAAATTACCCCTGTGTTTCTACTTGCATAGAATATAATGTTATTTCAGTGAAATTCACATTGAAAACAAATTTAAAAGGACTAACATTTCTTCAAGAGGGGAAATAAAACGGAAAACTTATTTTTTCAATCCTTTTTCAAGGATTAAGCTAAAAAAGAGCTATATATATAAACACATACATATAAGACCATATTCTGGCTCTTCACAGGATATTACCAATGAAAACAGATAAGCAGCAAAGCCTAGAAACTGGTTTGTGGACAATACATGATTTCATTAACGAACATGATAAAGCAAGAGTAGGGCTAGGATTACAATGCATTTTGGAAACAAAAACAGGAACATGAAAAGCAACTGGAACAGGAGGCATAGGACAGAAACATAGCCCTGAGAGAAGGCAGGGGTGGAAAGATAGACTTAGGGTGGAGAGTGTTTCAATATTCCTGAAACTGTAAAGAGACATTTCTCATAACTCCTGCTTTAGGGAAATATAATTATTTACATTATTACTCTGCTAAATTTATTTCCTAATGGCAACTCTTTATTATAAACTTTAGCACAGCTTAATAAAAGTGTTAAAATATGTATTTCCTTACTAACATTTAAAACTGGCTGATTTATTTAAAATTTGACAATAAACAATCAATAGGACACTTTCCTCATAGAAATAATCTGATATATTCGAGATAGATTTTTTTTTTCTTTTGTATGAGTATACATTTAACAGGTCATCTAGATCATGTCACATATTTTAGAAACATTATGCTTTTATTTTTAGGCTAAGTACTGGAATAAATCTTTTCAGCATCTATTAAACTTTTGAGCTAGTACAACAGATTTTAATGAGTGGCAGAAGTTTAGTGCTGCCTACCTGTAATAATCTAATAGCCTTCTTGCATCATAGCACACCAATTACCTCATGACCCTGAAATCTAGAGAAACTTGAAAACACACATTCTAAGGCACTTCTTATGTGCTTCAAAATTAAACTGCTACAATGAAAAAAATCCCACCCTCTTTGACACTTTAAAGTATAATAATGATAAACAACTTGACAGGAATACATTAGAACAAACAGCTTTTCAGGAGTATAGAATATTCACTTTCCTATGTATTTTGTTTTACTGAAGAGGCTAGTAGTTGTTCAAGTATACTAGTTGAATCATGTAAACACGTAAATATTTAGAAGTAGGCAGTCTTTTGGGAATTCTAATAAAGAACCTGCTGACTCTGTTCTTAAAAACAAGCAACGTCCCTTCCCCCCTCTAAATCCAACTTAATTAGTGCAGCTCACTTCCATTAAACATGCTGTCCGAATTTTACACAAATATACCTCACGGTAGATCAGCATTTACGATTAATATTAAAGGAGGCTTAGTGAAATTCTTTTGAGACAGAAAACGTTCTGTACATGCCACCTTATCTTCAGTCGTGTGTTCAAAATATTAATTTAAAAAATATAGACTAGAAAGCTGTAAAACTTAATATAGCCTGTTTTATAAAAAAAACCTGCTGTTCTCTGATTTGTAAAGAATTGTTAAAGTTAAGTATATTTTAGATGAAGTTGAAGAGAAGAGAATTTGGCCCATTTTTTATACTTAAATATAAATATATGCTTTAATAACTTTTTTAAAGTGAGTGCTTGTGCGTTTATATCATACTACAACTGTCACCACTCAGTACTTAAGCAGGATTGGAAATATCATTGCAATGCATCACAGAGTATATAAAACAATCTTCCAAAATATTAATTATCAATTTGAAAACTATCTATCTCAGCTGTAATATAATGCTGTGGTTCATTACCTGCACACACACTGTCTTCAGAGTACTAATGGCTACACACGGATATTCCAAATGACTTCATAAACACTGGAGCACAGGCTGTTAAGCAGTGATTAATTTCTGCAAGATCTTGTGAAGCCCCACAATTATTTAAAGGTGCCAAAGTGATGTATATAGCATGAGCACATACAGGGCTGGCTCAGCAAAATGCCCATGGGAAGTATCAGGCATGAATCTCCTTGGTGAGCTCTACAGGGATTTAAATCACCTTGAAAAACAAGCTATGGACAAGAGACTTACATGTGCGAGTGCTTTGGAAGACAATGAATTATTTTCACTTGAAGTGATAACAGTTCTTGTAGTACTCACAAGGAAGATGCCCAAAAAGATTGTACCTTTTCACAAAAGTTCTAAATGCTATCAAAGGGTGGTATTTTCTTCCTTTTTTTCACTTCAAAACATACTTAGGCTTTTCCATTTTCCATGATACTCAATGTGTCATATAGTAGACTACTTCTCAACTGCCAGACTGACAGCCAGTTCTATCAAGAGCAGTATGTGAGATAACTTTATCAGGAAAACTAAGCATGTTTCTATAGCAATCAAAATTACTCATATGCTCCTAGTTTTAAGTGAGCTAGTAGGAGTGGTGTTGGGATGTCAGCTGGAACATGCTGCCTACAACACAAGCTAATTGCTACAAGTTAGATAATAGATAAGTTCTATTATGTTTTGACTAAATGGAAAGTTTGAGTTGTTATAGACCAGGTCCTTTACTTACCAGAAGCAATATTTTTCATACCTTGACAAGTTCTACAAAGTCAGTGATATTCTCATCTGCATAACACTCCAACACAGATAAGAACAGTAGTGTTCAGCTCTAGATAATGGTCTTCACTGTGCTTCCCTCCCTCAAACATGCCTAGTAATTTACTAATTAATAATAATGTCAAGTATTACTGTAAAATCAACAGAATGACTTGACAAGCAATTTGCACTTCAGTGAGTGAAGGTCTGGGTGATGATTCAACCCCATTTACTGCAGCATATTCAAGGGAAATGCTATACACCAATGATTTCTTGCTTTGGAAGCCATGAACTACAGACATCAGTTATAGGTTGTAACATGTTACATAAAAGTCATAGCGAGGAATGGAGAACTGTGCAGTTTCCTTTCAGGCTTAGTGCACAAAACCTTGTGTTTCCATTTCAGTCCTACTGTCCTTCGCTGTTTGTAGCCTGGTTCACCTTTGAGGTTAGTGGTCACAGGATACCAGGTGCTGTGTTGATTTGTAGCATGGACAAATACAGGTGGATGGAAGTCTCTGGTTGTACTGGTTGTATAGCCTTTCACATTCAGCAATAAAGGATTGATCAATGCATGTTAAAAATTATTTTGAGAGACAAAGGCTTGGGCCGTTTTTTCAAGCTAATTTATTGTTTGTTACTCCTTTTTCTTACAGTTTTTCAAAAAGATCCAGCAAATGGCCTTGTAAATCCATGCTCAGGATGCTATCTATCAAACACAGGTTTCTTAACTCAGTTAAAATGACATTATAGTTATGGTTGTTATGTTGTCAGTTATAGCTTGGTGATCACCACTGGTAAAACATAGCAAATAAAATAATAAATAACTTTTTCTTTTTGTCAACACTATGAGTGTCCTACAACTATCCTAAACAATACAAATCTACTCTGCAAAACGTAACTCCCAGACCTACTGTTGCCTTTAAGTAATATGCTGTTCTTTTAAGAAAGGTATAATACAACACTGTAATAGCAGTAAATGGAAAAACAGTATTGCATAATGTCAAGTAACAAAATTGCACAATACTGCTCATATGAAAATTTTACGTTAAAAATTAGTCTTCCAGTAAAAGCATTATAGTACAACATTTTCACAGATATAATCTTGGTTTCTCTGAAAACAAATATCTCAGTTCAGTAGTCCAGATAGTATTGTCCATAGCAGCAGTTCTCTCTTCTACAAATCAACATTTTGCACCACAGGTGTTTGTTTTATTTTATGGAATATTAAGGGGTTTTAAATCTGCTTCTTAAGGCACCCTATAGCACTTTTTGTTCATTGTCAATAAATAAAAAACTCCCTGTTTGCTTCTTTAGGATTAAGTTTCAGTGGGTTAAATTAAAAATTAAATCCATCTTTTCTGTACAACACTTGGACATTCTGGTGTTTGTTACAGTATGAGAAATCTAAAAGAGTAGAAAAAAAGGTAACAATGTGAATGAATGCATGGGTAGACTATGAAGAGTATCTTTTCTGTCAAGTGTTCAGCATCCATGCTGTAACAAAATTCAACAGCAGAGAAATAATGATTATTAGTAACAATTCAGTAGTGCTTTCTAGATTTACTAAGATTTTCTGACTTTACTTGCAGTTCCTTTTCTGAAACTGTTGTCAGTGCTTGATTCTGTAGCTCGTTGCCCGGAAAGTTCACAAAAACCTTAAGTGTTGTCACCAGTCAGTGGGTCCACTGAAAATATTTTGACAGGTAGAATAGAGCTTTTTGTCCCTTATCCATACCTTAACTGCATTTCATTTATTGTTATAAGCCAGGTGTGATTTGCCCAATGGCCTTTTGTGCAATGGCTTGGTTTTCCACAATCCTATTTAATAGGTACTATGCCTGACCTGCAAAATTAATATCACACCTAATATCAGCAAGTACTTACACAGAACTGAATCAGTACTGTGGTTTTGGATGAGCTTACTTGTGTGGCATGTGTTGGGAAAAAGACAAGCAATTGGTAGTATGTACATTGTTGTAAGTAAGAAGTAGTATTTTCAAAAATATTTCCACAGAATCACTAGATAGGAAACACATGTTAGAGTGCATTACAACTTAAATTTCTAGCTGAACTTCAAAGGATGGTGTAGAAAAGCAGAAGTGAAACAGCTAATACTAGATACATTTATTTTTTTTAGTATCAATCACTGTCTTACATTTTATCTCTTTGGGGTGTTTTCAAAGATGGAGGGCAACACACACCTTCTTAGACAGGAACAGCAATACTTAAAGGTAAAGTTTCATTAAACAGAAGAGGTAAAATCACCCAGACAGAATATGCTAGATTGCTTCTTTGAATGTAACTACAGACATCTCAATAGTAATACATTTCAGTTGAGATACTCCTCAAAATTTCTATGTAGTATATTTTAAAGTATCAGTATGTTTTTATTATTTCAATTCATGTTCTTAACCCACACAACTCTTTAGAGAGACTGAACACCCATGAAAAATGTCATTATAAAGTTTTGCTGGTAATCCAAGATATGAGAGATGGAATCACACCTTTTTTATTTGACAATAGTAATACTTTGTCAGATTACAGAGTAAATTTGATTAGCAAAAGAATTGCTACCTCAAAGCCTAGTTTATTTATTGTCCAGAACAACCTGATCTTTATTACAACTAATCAAAGAAAATAGAAATAGATTTTTCAGTTGCCTTAGGACCAAATCTGTTTAGTGTTAATGAATATTGATTTATTGTTATTTCACAATATTGTCCCTACTAATAATTTACACTTATTCTAATGTCGAAAGACTGCCCATAGTTTGTTTTTCATCACTTACTCTTGGCTTCATGATTCTGGTTTGCATCAGACCATAAAGAAACTATCTTTAGTGATAAGATGTGTGGAAACCTTAAAGACATTTCAGTTACACGGAGCAAATTCTGGACTATTTTTGTAGAGCTTTCCTCCAGGTTTGGTATGTTAGAGAGAACCTACAGTGTCATGTCTTTGGAAGCTTCTGAGCCTACATGTGTCTGAAAAAGGATGACACAGTAATCATGGGGGTATCAACATCCTTCTGCTTTTACCTTCACCTTCCTTTGTGCAACAAGAAGCAAGTGTCCATACAGAGATCGCAACTTGCATATAGTATTTAAGGACAAAAAACAGTGTTATTCTGCTATGTTGCATTATGCAACGTTTCATTTGCTGTTTTAATCAAGTACCAGGTCCCTGATATTCCTATTCTAGATAGCTAAAGGTATCACATTCTTTTTGACTAGGTCAATGCACCCAAAAAGGCAGGTAATTATATTAATGTTAATGTTAATGTTCCTTGACTTAATCCATCAAACAGGGCTGCCAGAAGTGAATTAACTAATTCCTGTAGTCTTCCAGCACAACTTCAAGTTGCACCTTGACTTTGCAGCATGTCCCAATAACTTTTAACAGCATATCTTTTGGCATGTTTTATATTACTGTACCCACCCCCCCAAAAAAAAAGAAAAAAAGAAAAAAAAAGAAAAAAGAGAAACATGCTAAATAAGGGCAGATTGCAGAAGTAAGTGTTTAAAAATTTTAAAAATGCCCAATTTAAGGTTGATTGTACCAATTGAACCTGTTTTTTTGCATTGTGATAAATTCTTGATTTCATAGCTTCTTAAAGACTTTGTTCTTTGGCAAGACTTTCTCCTAAAACTTATCACCCATCAGAATAAATCAAAGTTTTGTTCATGAATAAGGTGTATAATATCCTAATATTACTCACTGCAGAATTTGGAAGATATATTGTGCAAGAGAGAAAGAACTATGACAAGAAAAGAGCAGTAAGGGATGGGATGCTTTATACATTGGATTGTAACTTTGCCTTTGCAAGAGAATGCCTATGTGGTGGTTTGCAAGCTCTAAATTTCATGGCTGACAACTATCTGTTTATATATATTTATTGTAATTGTCATATAAAATATAATAAAGTATATTCAGAGTGTACTTGCAGGATGCTAAATGAAAGAAGCATCTGCAACATTGTTTGGCCTTCCTAACTTTTTTTTAATACATAGATACTTACCTGGATAAATTCCATGCCATAGTTAATGCTGCTTAGACAGAAAGTTTGAGACAAGGAAAGAAAACAGGGGTGGATGACCTTCTGTGGATTTTATCCTGATTGGAAGAGAGGAGAGCTGTTGGTAGGTGCTGAACACAGAGGCTGGGGTGCAGCTGGAGGAGGAGCTTGAATTGGGACACAGGGGGCAACAGTTCAGAAAAGGTAGTTGCTCATAGCTGCCAGAAGCTTTGCTGTCATGTCTAAAGGACAGCCCAGGAGAGGAAAACACTTGTATTGGTAAATAGTTTTTGGACAACAGCAGGGTTCTCAGCAGTCATGAACATCTTTTTTCCCAAGCAGAGCTTTTAAATTATACCCCCTGGTTGCTCTCATTAAATATTTCCTCCTGCACATCTTCACTTCTGCACCTCCCAAGATAAATGTCCCACCAGAAAAATTGCTAGCCAATGAGAAGACCTATTAGTTGTTTCCAGAAAACTGTATTTGAATCTATCTAGTAACTTCACAGTAGGATAGGTTTATAAAACAAGTACTAAGGTTGGAAGTCATCAGTGTCTGCAGACTGAATTAATTTAAGCATAGTAGTCACACTTTCTTCTGATTTTTACCTACTATCAACTTTACTTGCCATCAGGAACTGGAAAAAACTTGCCTCCAAAATAACAAATTCTGAATTAATGTTTGCAAGTGATAATAATTAGTAAGTGTTTAAAAGGGTTTAAAAAAATTTTACTACTTCTTTCTTCTAGTTTATCAAAATGTTTTTTAATATAACCAGGAGCATAAATTCTTATACTCAATAAATAATGAGTGGGAATGAGTGCATGGTAAAAATGTACTGCAGAAGCCAGTAGCTGTTGAACAACAGACTCTGAAAGATGTTTCTATATAATATGAAACAATTTTTGATAATGGAAAAAATGGAAGTCTCTTTGCAGAAAAAAAATGCTAAAGAAAGCTCTACAGCATAGATTTATCAAATAAATTATACATTGTGAATATTTCATCCAGCTGCATTCAAAACTAAAAAAGAAAGCTAGCCATTCTTGCATGGATGAAGTGAGACCTTAATGAATAGCAATGGATATATTCCTATCATGGTGTAGAATTGATATAAAAAAAGTGTGTGTGCAATGATGATTTATGGTAATTTGATTTATGTGTCTAAGTACCCAAGGAACCAGGTATATATATGCTCTCCTAATTACAGACTTCATGTTATCTTGACACGTTCAGTTTTGGGGGTTTTGATTTGTTTGGGTTTTTTTGTTTTGATTTTTTTTTTCTTTCATGGTCTGTAGGAAACTCTGCTAAATTGTTTCTTCTTTTAACCCAAAGGCTGATTTATATGTGAAATCCACTAATAATCAGCACTGATTATTTTAAATTTTTTTTTCTGTTGAACGTGTCTCATTTCATCCTTCTCTTTTGCTTAATATTTAGTTTCTATGTTTTGCAAATGAGATAACTCAAATAATATCCTGAACACAAAAGGTGCAATAATTAATTACAGCATGAATCACCAGCAAATTCTCCTTTAGTACCCTCTGTATGTACAGTAAAAAGGAATAAAATATTTTTTTTATGTGTGTCAACATTTTCTCTCCTTCTACTTCATTAAATCAAGATGATGTAAGTCCCAGATGACAGGAGTGCAAATTGTAAAGCTGTATTGATTTAACCTTCCCTTTGTAAATATTTCATAGTTTTATAATGTCCAAATGCAGTCATGCACAGAAACAAAGGATTGCACTTTCTTTTCTGTTAGTATACAGAAGGACCATATGACAGTATTTATTATGACACCTAAACAATACTACATAGAAAAGCACAAGGATATTTTGTTGTTGTTATATATGTGAAGAAGGATTGACACAATGCTATTTCTCAAGTGAAATTTTCATTTAAAAAGGTTATTTCAAACTGACTTTCTTGAAAACATATAAAGCGATTTGTTAACTACAGTTTCAGTACTTTTATCTAGCTACCTCATCCCACCATAATTTGATGTAGGTATGTTTGATGAAAAGGTACTTCTCTCAGTGCTTCACAGTTTTCAGTTTTCTTCTAGAAAATTTTCAGTTCTGAAATTTCAACATCCCAATAATTTTCACAACAGATGAGTGGGGGAAGCTTTTGGGGTGGATTATCCAGCCTGTAGTGACTGCTATATAGTCTTCTGGCAATAAAAGAATATCTTGGAAACTGCATGTAATGAGGCACTAAAGAACCCCAGAGTGCTTTGTATGGAGATTTTGACTCTTCTCAAAGCCTCTTTTTAAAGCATCATCCAAAACTGAGGATTCTAATCTGAACTTCTTCTCAGTTCAAGAAGGACAGGGAACTGCTTGAAAGAGTCCAGCGCAGAGCCACAAAGATGATTAAGGGAGTGGAACATCTCCCTTATGAGGAAAGGCTGAGGGAGCTGGGTCTCTTTAGCTTGGAAAAAAGGAGGCTGAGGGGTGACCTCATCAATGTTTACAAATATGTAAGGGGTGAGTGTCAGGGAGATGGAGTTAGGCTCTTCTCAGTGATGACCAGTGATAGGACAAGGGGTAATGGGTGTAAATTGGAGCATAGGAGGTTCAAGGTGAATATCAGAAAAAACTTCTTTACTGTGAGAGTGACAGAGCACTGGAACAGGCTGCCCAGGGAGGTTGTGGAGTCTCCTTCACTGGAGACATTCAAAACCCGCCTGGATGCGTTCCTATGTGATGTGCTCTAGGTGACCCTGCTCTGGCAGGGGGGGTTGGACTAGATGATCTTTCGAGGTCCCTTCCAACCCCTAGGATTCTATGATTCTATGATTCTTCTTGACTAGTACTTGTTACATTTCCAGACACTGGTATCTAAATTGATCTTAAAGATTTTTTCTGAATTAGAAATGCTACTGCTTATTCTAAGAGTAATCTGATGTTAACCATTTCATTGCCAGTGTTGGTAGCTTTTTAATCAAAAAAGAGAACTGTTTCTAGCATAGAGAAGCTTCTGGTAGAAAATGTATATATTATAATCCCTTTCTAGGCCAATTAAAGTATAGTTTTTCAGTAGAAATTTGCAATATCATTGATGTTTCCAGTTCTGCAGATTTTAAAATATGGTATATAAAATTAAGATAATCTACATCCAGCCATAACCATGCTGGAGACCCTTTTCTTCTCAAAGTGCTTTTCTCAAAAACATTTTTAATGGAGTGATACCAGTTGGTGTGGACCGAAACTTGGACTTTTTTCCCCTCTATTAATAGTTTATCATCTCCAATGTTTTGGAAGAATCAATGCAGTATTTATCTCCATGAAGTTTCATTATGACAGAGTAACATGAACAATACTGAGGATAGTAATTTTAGGAACATTATGTTACTTAGCCTGCTCCACTACCATCTGTAAGATGCTATTTACTTAAATGACAGATGAACTCTTTTACTGTATTGACAACTCTTCTTTTTTCTTAATTATATTTGATTTATAAGTTCAAGCTTGGCCCAGATTTTCCTAGAAGTCAAGATTCCAGAAGAATGAGAGGGAAACAATCTGTCATGTATTTAGAAATGTGTGAGGTTTTTTTTGCTTTCCCTTTTCTATGTATTACCACAAGCTGTCAGTCTACAGAAAACACATGGAAGTTATGCTTTTAAGTTATATGTGGTTTTACATATATATATGTATATAAGGCAGCTCTGCTTGAATTGTGACAAATGCTCATCACCTTCACCATCTCTCCAAAAATAGCCTAATAATATGATAATAAAATCGAGTCAGGGAAATTGGCAGTAAGAAAAAGGCAATCTGTCACCATGTAAGTCCACATGAGTTTTATTTATTATTGGATTCAATGGGATTAAATGTTGACATAATATGCAAAAAAAGAAAGTTTTCAAGGTTTATTTCTTCCATATTCACATTTCTGTGGCTAGTTTGTATGCTACTTCAGTTTTAGATAAATTGACAGAGATTGGGAAGGCCTTAAGTAATAATTATGGTATTTCATGTATATTAGGACTCTACAGTCTGATTTTTATTAAGTTTCATAAATTTGTCCTGGGTCTCCACAATGGTCTCTTGTCCTCTTCTCATATTTGGAGTAAAAGAAAGCCTAAAAATACTAATGTACTAATCAGCTTTTTAGCTCTCAACCTTAATTTCTCAGCACTGAAGATAGGTGAAGTACTACAAAAAGAGGTCATCAGCCCAGTCAGATCTGAAACAAGTCAGGTATCATATCACTGTTATAAGTTAACAAAATCCTGGATGGTCATTGCTTTGTTAAGAAAACCCAGCAAACCGTAATATTGATGTTGTCCTTGATTTAAAAAAAATCTGTTAGATATCAAAATGTCAATGTAACTGTCCTCTGCAATCTCAGTCCTTGGAACCAATTCTCTGTTGTGGGAACAAATCATACACCTAAAGAAACATTAATCTCTTCCTTCACAGGGTGACTAGTTTTGTTTCAGTAGACAGTTGTGCAGATACTAATTTAGCTAAGCTAAAATTTTTTGCTAATCAATTGATTTTTTTTTTAAATAATCAGAAAAATACATACTTTGAGGACAATAGGTTTAAGTTTTGAAAGTTAGGTAGCTCCTACTTACCTAAAGGCTCTCCTGATTCTGTATGCTCTCACTCTGCTGCTGTTTTATGGCTCCTTTCAACAGCTATGTTTGTGTTCCCTCTGTTCATCATGATATTTGTTCATCTTCACTCTTTCTCTTCCCTACAGAAACCTTGTTTTTTCTTTTCCTTATAAAGTACATCCTCAGAAAATCTCAGTCCTTTCAGTTTTGCATCATTTCCTGTATACCAAATAAAGTTACCTTTTAAATTAATTTTTAAGCAAAGTATTTTCTGCTTTCTCATTGGAGTTGTGAAGGGCTTAGTGCTCTGACATACCATCCTTTCCAGTTCCTGACTGGAATTAAGGGAGCCCTGCCGTCTGGCTGTAGCTAGATCAAAAAGTCCTGGTTATAAATTTACAATGCAAATGTGCTCCTTTGAAGGGCTGACATACTGCAACTGCGTCAGTAACCTTCACCCAGCATGTGCTGCGTCCAGCAGCTAGGCTACACAGGGAAACTCAATGTCATCAATCTCCTGCCACAACAGATATTTCCTACCTTAATTCTCACGTGCAACAACCTACCAGTAAGCCTCAGGGAAAAGTGGAAAGTTAAACCTTGGCAGTTTTCCCCAAGGTCATCCTGAGTAAAGGCAGCTCACGTAAGTTCAAATTTATTGTTTATAATAAATTTAGGTAAATAAAGTTGTGGAGACTTTTTTCCCCTGAAAATAAGGCTAAAAAACTATCAAATCAGGTTTCAAGCTTTTAATAAAGGAATCAAAGATTTCTTTTGTTGTATTACTTCAGCGAGCAATTCTATGCACATTAAAAAATGGAAAACAGTGAAAATAGTAATTCAAAGCAAAATACCTTGATGAAAAGGAAATTTTTGTAAGCATATTCCATATGTAACAATAGGTAGAATACAGGTGTGAAAATATGCAAATGAATCTACCACATATATTGCTGCATTTCACCACAATGGCTTATTAGCTTTTGGGGAATTAAGCAAGTTGGAGAGCGTTTATTCTTAATATTGACTATTTGTTTATTTAAAGAATGGAAGTATCGAAGGAATGAAATATAAAGAAGCATCAAGATAGAAAATTATGAGTGAACCTCTTAAATATCTGAAATAATTGTGATCTTACAAAAATTATGAAGTGTTAAGAGTCATGAGCAAATGAGAAAATAATGAGCAAATCGTGAGTGAAATCTGAGTACTGGGCTCCTTGACTGCAGTAAGGGGTAGTTAAAAAACAAAGAAAGAAAAATTCCCAATTACTTTTGATCTGTGAATTGTGGAATGAAAATGTCATAGCCAAATGGAAATACAGAAAGTCTGCAAGCCCATATTAAGCCTTTACATAATGGTGTAGTAGTCACATAATGTTTGATAGGCCTCAAACCTAAGCTTTAATAATAAAAATTTTTTAGTATAAATAGTTTACAAATTTGGTTCAGGAATATTAAGCTTCCAGTGGAATTTTCACAAAGCACATTTATGTTCCTTTTGGCTTGAGTTTCAACACTTATAATGAAAATAAACATAACAAATACCTGCACGTTATTTATTAGTGAGGGATGAAATAAAATTAGGCTTCTGATCAGGTAGCATTATGCACAACAATCTGATTTCAACAGGATAGAGAAGTGAATAAGCTATTAGTGATATTTGAGTGTAAGTTCAGCTTGACTGGGAATTATTGCAAACCAACATATTGTGAACATGTTGTGAACTCGGAGATGAAATAAAGAAAAAAATAGACTCAACATAGCACTGCTTATTGAGCTAAGGGGTTTCATTTTTGTGCAATAATTAAAAAACAGAAATGTTGTCTGGGAAAAAAAGGACAGCAAGATAATGTTTTAAACTGAAAGAAAATTAGTTTCTGGACAACAGTCTCCATGAAACAGCAAAGCTTGGTGGGACAGTGGGATCATATATGGTCTTTTCCCCATGCATGACTTTCTGCTCCAACATCCTCTCTGTGGTCATGCCTCCCTGGATTTCCAGGAATTTCTGTTCTTTCACAAAACTTTTATGAAAATGAGAAGGCAGGCCACCCACTCGCTCCTGTTTCTCTGAGAACTGTTTGCTTCTTAGCTACACTTAGTGAGAAGGAAAAAAATTAAGAAGGCAAACAAGGTCAAAAAGGACTCACAGAGTAGAGGTTATCTGCAATAAGCTCAGTTGTAAGCCATTTCTAGAGAAGCTGAAGGAGACTGGAGAAAAGCTAGCCCTGAGATGTTTCTATGTTTAGGACAAGTCACCTTGGAGTTAATGTTCTTCTAAATTTACAGAAATGTTCTTCTAATTTTATAGAGCTCCTTTTATGTGACATATGTGTAGTTCATATAGCAATTTTAAATAACATGCTGCACTTTTTTTTTTTTTTCTTGTAGGCAGACTCCCAAAGGTAGTTACTTTAAAAAAAAAAAAAAAAGGCAGCATCACCCCTGTTGCATCAGGCAGAGGAGGGAAAACCTCTATTCTTTCTAACCTTTCAAAGGGACTCAAGTTCTGAGTAAATGTTTGAAATTAATGATAGGTTGAAGCAAACTAAAACATTGCATTGTTTTTATTCAATACATTGTAAAATCAATACAGTTTTAAAATGTTCTATAGATAAGTGAGGACTGGATATGGACTAAAAAATTGTAGAATATTTTGGGTTCAGCTTTTTTCCGGCTACTAAAATCTTTTGCTATCCTGAGCAAACCACTTACAATCCCTGAATTTTCTAGGACTTTAGGAAAAAGAATATATTCTTATAGAGAGATAATTTTGATCTTGTGACAGTGTCATTGTAAATAACTACCGTAGTTTGCATTAGATGTACAATTAGAAGGTTTTAACTTCTGAATAAACAGTAGGCTAAACACACACGTGCGTGCGCGCACACACACACACACAGACACACAGACACACAGACAGACAGACACACACACACACAGACATGCAAAGCACAGCATCCTTGATCTACATTATTACGCAGTTGTAAATGTGCAGTTAATGTATCAAAACAGTTTACAAGTGTGAATTCCAGTGTATGGAGAAGTGAAAAAGTCAAGCTGAGGTGCCAGAGAAGGCAAGGCCTATTCCCTTTAGAAGTGCTCCTAGCTTGTGATAGCCCAAAGGAACTATGGAGCTGCAATTGACGCAGACACCCTGGCCAAATGACCTCGTCACAAGGATTTAAACTCAGCTTAACAGGAGTAAGTTTGATAACATTTTTTGCATTGGATGTTTTGTGTGCTAATGAGACAGTCATGTTCTAGAGTTGCACCTTCTCCATGTTACTACGATATTGAGCTATCAGGCTGATGGGTCCCTGCACAAGATTCCCTCACCATTTGACCTCACACAATTTGCAGCAGTTTGAGGTTCAGAGAGTATTGGTTTGTAGCAGTTGGGAACTATGTGTGTCTGTTATCAAGCTTTGCTGGATAATTCATACACAGGACTTAGGCTGCAAACTATTTACCATCATTCTTGGCCTGTAAGAATGTGTGTATTTGTGTGTATGTAAGTTAATGGAAACAGAAGAAATATAAATAGTTTTCCCAATAACAAGAAGTGTAGAATATGGAACAAAAGTAAAGGAAATGCAGAAAATCATTCCAGAATAATGCTGTCCCTAGGAAAGGTAGGCAATATATATTGAAACAGAGAAAAACATTTGTATTAAGATATAAACTCACAAGAACATAAAACTTTGCTTGTTTTATTTTATGGAACCATTTCTAATAAATAAAAAGTGTACTGTATATTTTTCTCACAACTTTAACAAGAAGACAATATGACAGCAAGTTATATTAATAATTTGTGACAATACATTACTAAGATATTTTATTTGTTATTCCAAAAATTGCATCAAAACGTATGTGCTATAGATAGGTAACAGCAGAGGAAGAAAGAGGACTAGCCATTTAGCAGCTATTTATAGGCAGCCACCTGGATATGCCCACCATTTTTCTGTTTAGCTGTTGAATAGTCAATACGATTTAGCACCAGAGTTGAGTGCAGAGAGTGCAGAGTTGTTCCAAACTAGCATTTTGTTCTTCAGATGTTACAAGTTACGAATCATAATTTTATCTGTGAACCATAGCTGAACTGGGAGGTAAGGAGAGCAGGATATGTGTTAAAATAGTGGTTCAGCATTTTGAAAGCTATCAAGACCTTAGTTTCTAATAAACAATTATATAATATTAAGTTGTGGCTCCAACTGAAAGTAATCAGATTATGCTATTATATAGACACTGGACAGAAACGAAAGCTGTAATAATCCACAAAGCAAGTTACGAAGTTAGAGAAATTAAATAATTCACAGTTTATGTGGAAAAAAATTTAGGAGGGTAGTCTAGCTTCAATATCATGCTTATTGGATTGAGCCACATGGTTAATAAGCAGCAGCAGATAAAAGATAAACACACTGAACTTTGATGCGAGTATAAATTCTTTGAAATCTGTAAGGTAATAATTAGAAAGATAGAATAAAAATTACAAGGCCTCAAATTCAAGACATGCTTGGGCCATTCCCAAAGAATAACATTTCAAAGCTTGAGCTTCACCTGACAGAATACAGTGCCACTAAATATATCAGATTTGAATTAAAGCCCACTAATAAAAAAGTTCATTATCACAACAACTAAGTGACTTTTATGGTACTTGATTAAAATGACAATGGGATGTTAAATTATAACCTTTTCCTCCTTTTGCTGAATACTTTCATGAGGGAAAAAAAAAAACAACAAAAAAACAAAAACCCAAAGAAAAAAAAAAAAAGGAAAAACCCCCACAACTCGGGGGTAGAACAGCATTAGGCTTGGACTAATAAGCCCAGGTCTAAAATGTAAACAGACTTAGTTGCTGGATTATGCTGTCCTGGTTAGATCCTGGTAAAAAAGCACTAAAGCGTGAATAAGTCTGGGCAGAGGTAGACTGAAGTGGTGCCTTTCTATAATGCTGTTATGCAGGCACCTCTCAGCACATCCCATGCCTTGAAAGGGAACAGTTACCTCATTGAGGGTTTTTAAGCCCTCTAGGTACCAGGAAATCTACCTGTGTGCTTTAATAAATAATAAAATAATCGTATTTCCATTATTAATAAAAATAATGAAATAATAATTATCAGCATTGCAGTATCTTGATCCTCAAAAATCCATTGGCAAACTCACTGTCACTTTGGTTCTGTCCTCTTTTTTTTTGTGAGAACCAGATTAACTGATACAACTGCATGAAGTTCAATGAAGCCAAGTGCAAGGTTCTCCACCTGGATCGAGGCAATCCCATGCACAAATACAGACTGGGAGAAGTATGGATTGAGAACAGGCTTCAGGAGGAGGACTTGGGTGTGATGGTGGACCAGAAGCTCAGGATGAGCTGGCAATATGCACTTGCAGCCCAGGAAGCCAAGCGTGTCCTGGGCTGCAACAGAAGAAGTGTGGCCAGCCGGTCAAGGGAAGTGGTACTCCCCCCCTACTCTGCTCTCGTGAGACCTCATCTGGAGTACTGTGTCCAGTTCTGGAGCCGCCATCATAATAAGGACATAGAGCTCCTGGAGCGAGTCCAGAGGAGGGCCACAAAAATGATCAAAGGGCTGGAGCACCTCTCCTATGAAGAGTGGCTGGCTAAGCTGGGGTTGTTCAGCCTAGAGAAGAGAAGGCTTTGGGGAGACCTCATAGCAGCCTTCCAGTATCTGAAGGGGGCCTACAAGAAAGCTGGGTTGGGACTTTTCACAAGGGCATGTAGTGACAGGATAAGGAGTAACTGGTTTAAACTGGAAGAGAGGAGATTTAGATTAGACATCAGGAAGAAATTCTTTAGCCTCAGGATGGTGAGACACTGGAACATATTGCCCAGAGAAGTGGTGGAAGCCCCATCCCCGGTGGTGTTGAAGGCCAGGTTGGATGGGGCTCATAGCAACCTGATCTAGTGGAGGGTGTCCCTGCTCCATGCAGTGGAGTTGGATTAAAATTATCTCTGAGGTCTCTTCCAACCATAGCCATTCTATGATTCTGTGATTCTATGATTGTCCACATGTTCTACTGTATTCAGATGTCCTGACACTTCTTGTATCCACTCATTAACAGGAGAGGTTCAGTCATGGCCCATTTTTCATAGTGTGAAGATGATTGAAGTATGATAGATTTTCAGTAGTATTTTGTGTAGGTTTATTAAGTTGCAAATAGTATTTGGTGTAGGTTTACATAATATTTGGTGTAGGTGTCCACATTTGGGGCATGGTTGGGTGCTGCAGAAGCCACCTCCATAGGAAAAGTCTGGGGGCTGCCATGTACTGGACATGGCTGTCTTCACAACAGACCCACTGCAGTACACAGCTGAGCACATCAGTGAAGCTGGTGCCACCACAGTGGAAACGTATTTTTGAAAAGATACCAGATGGATAGAGAAGTAGGCAGTCAAAAAAGGGAAAAAAGAAGAGGGAACATTTAGGTCAGAGGAAGAACAAAAGATGCCATGACAGAGAAAAGATTCCCGCAACCCGTGTAGAAACCATGCTGGAGCAGAGGAAAAGTGTCAGGAAGAAGCAACAGCAAAGAGAAACTGCTGTGTACTGACTGTGACAGCTCCTACTGCTCACTGCCTTAACAGGAGGGCTGAGTGCAACCTGTACCAAATGTGGGTGTAAGGGGAGAGGAGAGGCATCTGGGATGAAGGGGGAAGTTGAACCCAGTGAAATGGGGAGGTGTTTTCCCAAGGTGTTTTAATCTTTGTTTCTTTTTTGTTGTTGTTTTTCCTTCACAAAATCTAACAATCAGTAATTAAATCTATATGAATTTATTGCTAATAAATTAACTTTCCCAAGGCAAGTGTGTTTGGCCTGAGCTGGTTAATTGGTAAGCCATCTTGCTGTCTTTACCTTAATCCATGAGCTTTCTTGCTCCTGTTGTTCCTAGACTCTACCATGGCCTGCTGAATTTGGTGAACAAGAGGCTGGGTAGGGGTTTGACTGCTTGCAAGGCCAACCTACTGCAGGTGTGAATGGGAGCTAGTCCATCTCTAGAACAAGTGGAAGAAATCTGTACTAAACAGCAGGTATGGATAAACCCTCAGGACCAGTGTCAAAGCATAGATATTCAAGGGAATGAATACAATTTAGGTGCTTTATATAGGTCAGGGTGATCATGAGAGAGATTCATTGTGTTGAAAAGAGCAAGTGTCACCCTGTAGAAATCCTAGATTCAAGAGGAAGGGTTGCTTTAATATGTGATATCCAGTGTACACTTGTGTGACCAGGTCCTGCAGAGATTATATAGAATCCCTGGAGACTCCTGGGATTTGTGGTGGAATCTGAAGAAAACAGTGCTGTGGGGAGGAACACCACATCTTCTATTAGCAGTTGTCACTATTTAACAGCATTGCTACTTCATGTTGGTGTTAAAGCTAGGTTTTTTGTAATTTAATACTTAATAAACTATGCTCTGAGTTTTGGTTTTGCTGTTTTTTTTTATTGTTGGTTTGTTGTTTTTTTTACATAAGATTGTTTTCACAAGTAGATATAGGGGTGCTCTATTAACTCATTAACAGATTGTGGTCTTAGTTTTATGAATGTCACAATGACTTTGCCCTGAGTTTTCACCACATGATGGAGAAATTTGTTTATCTCCATTTCTCTTGAACATTGGTAACACACGTTTTTAAAAGCACATTAGGTTTCCATTTTTTCTGACAGTGATGGTTTCTTTAGTGGCTGATTTTCCCTAAAACCCAGGGTTTAGGTGGTCTTAGGTGGTTTATACCTTTTCCCTGGCTGGTTCACACTGGATTGCATTGTTCTTACTGCCACATCAAGGAGTGTGACCTAATGGATAAGGTGCAGCTTCTCATAACATGACAGTTTGGGGGTAAGTGAAGTAGGTGATTGTGCATTTTTTCCTCTCTAACCCTTCTAAATTGAAGAGAATGAGATGGATATAACACACTTCTGTTTATGACAGCTGGAACTTTTGCTCAGCCTGAACATGCTTGCAATAATAAGAAATGGTTCTGTTACTCTGACAAAGCCCCTGTGGCATTTTTCTTGCTCACAGGAACAGTTCCAAGTTTCATGGATTTGGATGGATCTCATTATTGTTGTTTAGATCTTAATGAACACTGATAAAATATTCATTGGCTTTTGAAATGTTACTTTTTTTAAGGTTTTTGAAATTATGCTCCTATGTGTGTAGCTAAAGGTATCTTGCAATAAAGTCCATAAAAATGGGTCGACAGAATGAAAGCATCAATAAAATAATCTTTATAGTTACTTTCAGAGCACATTTTCTGCTGACCTAGCTTTTATCTCTTCTTCAAATATTAATTGTTGATTTGCTAGTTTGAAAACACATCCTGGAGTTCTCCTAGGCACATAGGGACATATGTTTTTTCTTCTGCTTTTCCTAGTACTTCCTCTCTATCTCTTCCTTCACTTCCATTTTCTTGTCTTGAGTCTTCTCCCACAACAAAAAGGGTGGGCGAGGCACATTTCTGAGTGATGCTGGTGCTGTATATCATTGGTTAATGGTAGATATTGAAAATTTACTGGAAAATATGTTTCTACATCATGTCACCTTATTGCAAAAGCTAGTAGGGGACACTTTTAACAACTGCTGTGAGACCCAAGAGGGCAAGAAATAGAACAGTGCTGTTCATGTTACTTTGTTTCTTGACTGATTGATAATTGTCTCAGTCCCGAGCTATGTAAAAGCAATGACAAAAACAAAACCTTCCCAAGATTCCTGTTTAAAAGGAGGCCATTGGAAGTCTTTCCTCTGTGCAAAGCCTCCTTTGTGTGTCATGCCTTTCCAGCAGTTTAATCTTGGCTGTAAGTACCTGATGCTTGCCTTTCTCACAAATGACAGAGTGAATGCCAGGAAAACTATGGAAAAACTTAGTGGAAATTCTTCAACTGAAAGAATGGTAACTATTTCAGTCTGCAAATCTGAGACTAATAACTCTTTTTTATCTAGATCCTAATGGTTTTAATTGCAAGAGGAGGGAAAAATAAACTTCTTAAGCTGATTACTGAAATTCCTTTGGAGGCTGTGCAAAAAACAATTCTTCATCTTGGTGGTCCCTGAGACTCAGCTATTATGCCTTTGATTTATGATATATTTGCTGAAACATTTAAAAATTGTTAGTCAGTCCAAGAAAGATATTAAGAAATGTTTTAAGATTTTAAAGATTAAAATGTAGTTTTATCCTAAGTTCAGCTGCTTCCTTTAAAACCAGAGTGATTATTTATCTGGTCTGAACTCCTTCCCTTGATGTTCAGTGTATAGGTCCTTTGGAAGCCAAGCAGATTTGTCCAATTAGCAGTGTTCCCCCATATGGCATTTGGACTCCATGTGACTGTGTTTGGTATGCTGTCTTAGCTGGGAGTTGAACTGGGATTTTTTTGATCCAAAGGCAACAGCTCTCCTTGGTGAGACAGTGGGAACTGAGCAAACATCTCTGCAGCTGAAGCTGCTCTTTCTATTTCTGAAGCCTTTGGTCCCCACGTTACCTTAAGCTAAACAAACTCAAACTTCTGAAGAGGGCAGTTGCAATCCCACACAGTAATGATATTGCAGAACTGCCCTAAATAACGCTGCAACTTGTCACTTCTAGCCAAAAAGCTTAATAGGTCTCTTAATGTCTTTCTGAAAATTAAACTATAGTTTCTGGCTCCTAACAGCATTACACTGTTGAGCTACTCTCTGTGCTTCTCACTGCAGCAAGCCTGTGGTTAAAAGCAAGCCTTGAGGCTATAACTTCGTCTTTGTGAAGATTATGGGAGTGATAATTGCAATTATCTTTTGTACTATTTTACCACTTGGTCAGGGGAAGTAAACATGCCAAATTGCCCTCTAGAAGAGACCAGAACTGTTTAAATAAGATACACACACCGATGGAGTAAATAACACGTGGTCTTTTACACAGCTAGTGTGTGAGATCTACCTTCCCTCCAAATGGTCCACAGATAGTAATGCCTTGTAGGGTGTATTGTCTCTGCACTTTTGATGGCTTTCTGGTATGCTCAGTTTCATACCATTCATTATTTTGGCATTTGTTTTGTACCTGAAATTTTTTTTCCCCACTCCAGCCAGAGCCCTTTCTAGCAAAGTAGCAATTGTGGCACTTTGTCCATAGTGGAATGATGAGGATACTAGAAAACAGAGAGGTCTGCGTCAAACGCTGGTTCCCTCTTTCTCAGCAATCCCTGGGACGTATTTTGAAAAGCAGAAATAAGAGCATATTTATGGAAGAAAGATTAAGAACAAGTAATTTTGTCATAACTATCTATGATGAGTTTCTGCAGTCATTAGGACTAGTCTGTGTGGACATTACAGACTTACTTCTGTAGCCTTTCATTTGGGAATCATGCAGTTATGTCAGGATCCAGGTCATACAGTCACAAAGAGAAGCTTGAAAATGCATTAGGAGTGCAACTGTTTTAGTGAAATTTTTCTAAACCCACTGGGAGTCTTAGACAACACAACTAAGGATACTCCACGGTCAGTGGAGCAATTCCAGTGGAAATTGTACTCATAACCGTGTTATTTCTGGGAATCACAAACAATCCTTCAATCCTTCAGCATAATATTGTGTATATTGAAAGGGGAAAAAACTGTACTAGGTCCTACTCCTTAAAAAAACTAAACAAACCTATGAACTATTAGGATAAAGAGAAGACAGCTCCCCACATCTATTTTTGCCTGTGAAAGAGAAAGGAATGCAGCATCAGTAGCTCTGTCCCTCTGAAAGCAGCAGCCCTTCCATGCCACTACGCTTGGAAAAAGGTGACCGACCCTTGCCTCTGGGCCCAGAAGATCAGAGTTTTCTTGCTGTTTTCTCTGGTGTGATGGCCAAGAAGGGCTACATCATCCTTGGCCTAAAAATACTGGAGATAATTCTTGTGAGTGTGCAAAGAGAAGGCAGGGCATACAGTGTGCACAAGCCAAAAGGGAGAAGTGCTTGCTGAATTTCTTTTACGAGGGAAATTTTAAGGACTTTTTCCAGTGGTTATTACCCGATTAAACCAGCTTAAATTAAAAAAAACCCAACCAAACAAGCAAAAACCAAGCCAAAACAAAAAAAAAACCCACAAACCATAACAAACAAACAAAAACCCAAAAACCCAAAGAGGGCAAGGGTAAGAAAAAAGCATCCAAACATTCTGCTACCAAGACAATATTAGATTTTTGATTGCTGCTGCCATTTAAAGTAGGGGCTTCCCTTTATTCTAAAATGACTGATGAGAGTCGGTTATTTTATAAATAAGAACACGTTGTTTGAAGACACCTCTATTTGTGTGCAGTATTTAATGAGTTAAACAGCTAAAAAGTCTAGAATTTATTAGAATTCCCAATAAAAAAATATTTTCCCGTATGAAAAAAAATAGTTAGTGTCAGTATAAATTTCTAGAATGCATTACAAACAGTATTAGAGCATATACCATGAAGGGTATATACTACATGGTATTTCGAGCAAGAATTATTTAAGGTGTTAATGATTCGTTTAGATGAGGAAGAGCAGGGGTTGCTTGATGCCTGATGATCTGCGAAAACAGAAGGAGAACATTTATATGGAGTGGAATATCTTTTAATTATCATTTTAAAAAAAGAAAAGTACAGAAAATGTACAAAAAGGTAGCCAGAATCTTTGAGCTTGAAGTGGCCTTTATCAGTCCTGTTTGGCCTTGAGAGAAGCTGGGTATGTAAATATGTATATCAATGTATTTATACAAAATACAAATACACATGCTCAAACAAATATATTTTTTATTTAAAACATTTATGCCTTCCTTATAGAAGTCTAATGAAACATAATGTAATTATGAAATGATTCAGTAAAGTGATATATAATGTACCTCTTTATATTAATATTTAAAGTCTCCATCATGATAAATATTCTCCGAAAGTATTAATGATTTCTTACATACTAAAAAAGGCTTGATATATTCACTTTACTATTACTAAACATGATAACTTCACTCTTAACTCCAGTGAAAATATGCTATGCAATGTTATCTTGTAATAATAGCATTGTAGTGTACTGTTAAAACATAGTTCACACAGGTAAAACAAAACTTTTAATGTGCAAGTGCAAATCTGCACATAGCTCTTTTGTACATAAGTAGGTCTGAGTTCTGCAGGGTGATGTGGATATGTCAATATGCAGCTGAAAACAAAGCACTGCTGTTTCAGCTTTGGGATTTGGGATTTGGTTTGCAGCTTAGATTAAAAATAAAGATGCTCAGGAAAAATTTCCTTATCTCAGTCAAACCAAAACTTGAAATTTTATTAAGGATAAATTCTTCAATTTGGAGTTGACTAAACCCTTCCGAAATTCCTTTGCCAAAAGTTTTTCATATTTACAACATTCACTAAGGCCCCAAATTAACTGAGATGTTACACCAGCACTTTTAAAAATGCTGTTCAGTGAAGTGTGAAGATGGAAGACACATTTACTCTTCAGACAAGGCAAGAGGGAGCAGTGTGCTCTGGAGCTCCAAGCAGCACTTACAAGAGAGCTAGAATTAAAACAATAGTTTAACTACTCACTTATGGACTGAGCTAGCAAATGTGATTATGCTGTTTGGAGTCCACAGCCTTCACCCTTACTGCCTTGTAGCAACTTAATTTATGAATAAATATACTGTTTAGATTATGTTTATAATTTTTATCCTTAATTTGCTTGTATTACACAGTTCTTGGGTTTCTTAGTCAGTGGTGGCCTTGTTGTTCCAAGTACCATAGGAATATATGATCAGAGGCTGGAAAAACTTAAAATCTAAATAGTCAGGTGTCAGGGTTTGGCTCTGGATTGCCAGTCAAACCAATAACAATAATGCTCTCAGTCCCACCCCCCCTCCCCCAAGGTAGGGAAAGAGGGAGCAAAAATGAGACAGAGAGGCTTTCTGGGTTGAAAAGGGAAACAGATTGATTTTAATCATTAGTGATAAGGGAATATATATGTATTTGTAAAGGGATGTGCAACACCTGATCCCCTCCCTCCTCCCCCAGAGGCTCTCACAGCAACTCTTCTTCCTGATGACTCCCAGCTGAAGGGGGAGAGTGTCCAGGCACACGGACGGGGCCCTCGGATGTCAGCTGTAAAGAAAAATGGAAAAAAAAGAGAGCCAAAGACAGGGTGATAGAAGCGACAGTAAGCAGAAAAGTGAGAGGAAAAGGAAACGAAAGGCTTGACTTCTGTGATGTCTTAACCTATACTGAAAGCCAAATAGAGAAAATATTATGAGAAGGGAATATTCTGATTTGCTGATCCTGCCTTGGGTCTAATCTGCTCCCCCATGGGGGCAGGGAGGCTGCAGACAGTCAGAAGTGACCTTGGTTATTATCAGTCCACTGGTGCTGCTAAAAGAAGTTCACTGAAATGAAAAAAATCAGCAAAGAGAAAGTTCGCTTCACCCTGGCTCAGACCAGGACATCAGGGCAGACAAAAACGTGAGAGAGACAGAAGCAATTTAATCAAACTGATGTTAATGCCACAATACAATCTTGTTCTTTTTTAAACACAGTGGAAATTGAGATGGTGTAACAGGTTCTGGTTGAACAGAGCAGATTGTCACTTTGGAAAGTTCCAAGAGAGCAAATGAGGGCAATAGCCATTTTAAGAGCGTGGATGAGTGGGTGTTCAGCTCCATTCAGGGTGTAACCCAACAGTCAACACTTGGGATAAATTAAGAGCATTGCAGAGTGTGAGGGTATCGCCAGACTTTGAGTTGCCTAGAAGTTACTGGAATAATTTGCATCAGCTGTCTAAGGAATCATTTTCTGTCTGAAGGAGTTTTGACTCTGAGGCTTGTGCAAGGGAGCGTGTTCATGACAGGTGCCTGTCCATGCAACCTCATCTGCTGGACTTGCATCCTTTCAAAATATTACAGTATTTCTATGGGGTATGATCTATACATTTAAAACTACAGTAAAAAGGAGGGGAAAATAATCTGTTAATCTGAACAGCTGTTGAGGAGGGCTGTGGTCATAGCAATGAATGTGTAATGAATTGTAATGAAGTTGAAATAATAAGTGTTGATGTACTGATTTGTAATTGATATTGTCTGTCTACAGCTGAAAATACTAATTCATGGTTCACTGGTTTCCAGTGCTGAGTACACTGGAAACTGAAAGCAATAATACAGCAATTCTGAATGATCTTGTCAAACTTTTCTTCATCTTGCTTTTTGAAGATAGAGGAGAAATAATAATTTAATCTCTTCAGTTGCCAAATTCATTTAGTTAAACATAATTTGCAAATATAACTACTTCAATAAGTAAGTAAAAACATTACAAAATTTCACTTAGGCACAGAAATATTATGGGCGTTGCTAATATAATTCTTATTTTGTTGTACAGAACATAAATAAATGTTGTCTTCGTTTTCTAGGCAAGTTACATATATGTATGACTGGTAGTATCCCTTAGAATGTGGTATGAGAACTTCCATATGTGCAAGCCAGCTTATAACATATTCCAGAGAAAAAGTAGCACATGGAGGTATCATCACAACATAGCACTCTTCAGAAGTGCTAACCAACTGCATGAAGCAACACAAAAAACAATAGCCTTTAATCTATTTGAATGTGTAAATTAAAAGTTCTGATACGAATTCTGTGTTCTGTAATAAAAGGCATGTTGCTAATATCCATGGCAACTCAGTAGTCAAAACATTGGAAAGACTATGAATAGTCTTTGTACTGGTATTTGGTCCTATTAGCATGATGTATTATTTCCCAGATCATTGGATACGAGGTCCTCATGACAGAAGTTGTGAAAGAAACCTGTGGTCAACAGCCTGTGAGGTGACTCAATAGCTCAATATCCTCTTAATTTAGTTCAGAAAAAAAACCACTACATACTTTACATGTGAATGTATCACATATCTCCACATACATATCTTTCTTAGCAGAAAGAGTTTCACTGAAATTGCTGAGAAAGCAGACATGTCAACGGCTTTGTTTCCATAGACTTGTTTTTACCCAGAATTTTAAGTACATGAACAAAGAAACAAATTAAGAAATAATGTCACAGAAATAGGAGGATGTTTTTCAGGTCCTTCAGAAAGGCCTGTTGGTTCTGGACGTATTTTATAAATACTTCAGAAATAGTTCATTGTATGTAATGCCATAATGTTGCTGAGCTCAATGTCTGTTTCTGTTCTCAAATGTGCTGCTGCCAGTTGTGTGGTCTAAAGCTGCCTGTACACCTAACTCTCTCAAATGTATCTTTCCATTTTGCTTTGGGAAGTAATAGCTGTCATGTTGATTTTGAACAGGTCATGTTTGTCCTCATAGTAATTGTGAAATAGAGGAGAAATAATAGGGAAATACTACTCTTGACATTTTTGGGGGGCCTTCAGTGCATGAAGCATGAGGACAACTATATGGTAATGAAAATGGAACTTGAACTTTTTTTACGTTTTACAACTGACAGCGATTCCAGAGTTGTACTGCCTTGCTGCATGTTACTCAGCCTTTAGCAAGCTTCCTTTCAAATTGGCATCAAAAGTGTTGACATTGATAAGGCATTTGAAGAAAACCCAAAAGCGTTAAAAAAAAAAAAAAGCAACTTCAGGAAGAGAAGCCTTTTGTTTGTTGCTATTGCTTGGTGTAAAATCATGATTGTCCACTGTGTTTTATTCTGGGAATCACTGACAGCATATATTCATGGCTTGGTAGAGCCTCAGAGCAGATTTGGGGATACAATGTCAGAACAAATATCTTTGTTTAGGGCAAGATTTCTGTAGTGAACCTCTGGCTTCGTTAGTGCTGTGGGTTACAGGAAGCTCTTAAAGGTACACTTACACACAATCAAATCCCCAGCAGATCTGCTGTAACCCAGCACCTTGATAATTAAATTAATTATGCTATCAGCTTATGAATTTTCTGCTAATGTGAAGTTAACTGTTAGAGAATTAAGTTTTGCTATGCAGAGATACTTCTGCAATGCTGTCATGTGTTAGGTGATCCTAATAGTGTTCTCACCTGACTTGTTAGCCACTACTTCTTCACCTGATGCAGATATACTGTGTTGCAGTATCCAGCGAAAGCTGAATCACCTTTCAACTCACATATATTTAAGCACATAAATTTTTCACCTAGATGTAAATCCTGAACCATCATTATATAAATATTTAAATGAAGTTGGAAATATATCTTTTCACATACCAAATGATGGCTAAGCATTACAGGAAAAAATACAAGCTTTAACAGCACTTTGTCAAGGTTTACTGTTTCGGAGAACCCATGATAACTGGATTTCAAAGACTGAGTTCTTTAGCCTCAAGTGCTGTCTCTGATTTTAACTTTTACACAGCTTCATTTTTTTACTTGTCTATGATTTTATCTTATTATTCTTTTTTATGCTGATGGTCACTAAATATATGTGGGAGAAAAGTACAAGAGGTATATGCTAAAATATGGTAACTAAGATATGTCACTTTTTATCACATTGCTGAGTATTTGATAGATTCTTTTAAGTCAAAAGCAAACTAACACTAGTCCCAGTGCCTTTATAATAAAGATACTAAGTTTTGTGAAGAAAGAAATCCCTATTGAAAATGGAGTATGTTATAGGTGAGATAAAAAAATAAATCATAATGCAACTCAGATCTATTCAGAAGTTTCATTGTTATTCTCATGTACCCAGTGTGCGTATCTGCTGCAGCAATTAAATGTCTTTAATATCATAGATTATACAATTCTTTACCATTATAACAGCAGGTATTTTTAAAGGTTTTCAATTGGAAAACTTGCTGTACAACACATTAAATATGAAAAGGGCATCACACTCAACTCTAGGCAAGTTAGGATTTAGAGACTCTGAAATCTTAAGGTAAATTCCAGCTGTAATCCAGAGACAAAGTGCTGGTTTTATAGGAACAAAATCAGATTTTGAACACTGACTTCACTGGTATTAGGATTTCATTCTGGATATTTTGCAATAGGACTGGGTTTTAAGATAAATGTAAAAGAACATTGACAAGAAGCTGCTAAAAGGAGCCTAGTTCTATTTATTTGCTAATCTTCAATGTTTCTAATTTTCTAGATTACTTAGTCAAAGAAGTTACGTAAGGTTGTTATGAGTTAGTAGAGAGCTAAAAATTCACGTTACAAATTCTATGATCCAGCCCCCCAGCTCCTGACTACCTGGCAGACCCAGCAGAGGAGACAGCAAATATACTGCTTTAATTCCCCAATGGGTGACTAAATCTCTGGCCTTGACAGAGGTCCTGCATTAAAGCACATATACTACAGAGTCAAGTAAAGAAATTTCATTGCACATTCCTTCAAAAACATCATTAACATTATGCTTTTCTATAGACTCTTCCACAATGCTCTCAGTGGCATTTGTTGATTTTTGCAGTAAGTAGCTAATACTCCTATTTCTTCTACTGCTTCCAATGGAGACTGCAAACAACAAGGTTGTCTTTTTTTCTGTGGTGTCTTAACATAATCTTTTGTTTGGTAGTAAGCACTGCTAGAGTGTTGCTGCTGTAGCTACAGTGATCTAGGATATAATGTAGATAAGATTTTGGGGAGATGTAGACATTGCCTCCTCCAGTAAATCAGTTTTTGGACTAAGTACTTCTTAGCTTTCTGATACTTGGTCTATTACAAGGTACCATCAATCTCAGCAAACTCTGCCCCTCTTTGGACTGCCATTAGCTAGAATTAAGAAAAGTTATAGGTCTTACTTAGCAATAGAATGCAACTGGTACTGCTTGCTCTGGCAGCTTTGGAGAAAACACACGTCATAAGGAAAAATGGCAACACCAAAGTAATGTGGACAGGAACTGAACATTAGCTGAAACAGATTTGGATTACTGTGAAAGGTTTGCAGCTAGTCATATGAAGAAAAAAAATACTGTGCAGGTTTCTATTCTAAGCACTGAGTATACAAAAACTAGTAATTATTAACTTCAAAAAATCTTTTGATTTTGGCCTAGGACAACTAACTCTAAATTGTTGGAATGCATGACAAAGCAAGTGGAAGAAGTTAATGCAAAGACTATATTGATGCAGAACCTGACAAAAAATACTTGTATCTAGGGTTAAAGTGTGTATATGTGTGTGTACATATATATACAAAAAAATTATATATGCATATACGTGTGTCTTTTATTTAATTTGTTACTAATAATACATTAAAAATTAAAGTAATTTATCAGGAGGTTACTGAATCTGTTTGGGAATAAAAATATATACCATTATATTGCATACATTAGCACATTTGTGAGTATGACAGGGACTGCGACAATTCACTAGTATAAATCAGGAGCCCATATCTTAACTTCAGAAGAAACTAAACTTTAATTCAGTGTATTTACAGATTTGAAAGGAAACTTCTCTAAAATTAATCAGTTGAAATAGTACTTGTGCTTTACAATCTGTATATTTAGTAATGTCTTACATGACTGTACAGTAAAATAGTTTATATAAACACTTCAAATTATCAAGGAGTATTTGAAAGTCCTGAAAGACTGACTTTATTTGAATTACTTTCCCTTTGATATTGAGGACCAATGTCTGTTTTCTGGATGTCATATTGGAGGATCATCCTCCATAAAACACAATAAGTCTGAAAGTGTCTGTGCTACATTAAGTATGACTAAAATTTCAAAAAGTATATTTTTGAATTTGATCTGGCAGTCTAGTCTTCAAGTTTGTGCATTTACAGGCAAACTTTATGTGGACATGAAGCACTTGGTTCTCAGAAAGCTTTCTCCTTAAAGGTGATGTTCTCAGCCTTTCCTGAGGAGGAACAAATAGAATTGAAGCAGGATTTGCTTGAAGTGCCCAATGAAACACTAGGATTTTTATGGCAAATAAGAAGATATGCTTAAAAGTGGTTTTTAACTGAAAAAAGGCATCAGGAGTTTCCTGAGAAGTATTTCTCTTCCCTGTATTACTTTTCTTAGTAATTGGTCCCAGGTAAAACAAAGACCCTAGAATACAATTTGCATTACTCTCCACTGTATTTCTCTTTCTGAGTAAGAATCTTTTATTGCTGGAATGAAAGATTTTACCCAGTCATCTGGCATGTGGAAAAATCCGAATCCAAACTAACCTATTAGGCTGGTGGAAATATTATTGAATCAGGATATAAGTTCTGATGTTACTCTTTAGTTCATTAAAATCCTAATAAGTACATTATTTCAGAGACTTGGACTATAGAATCATAGAATGCTTAAAATATAGAGTCCAAACCTACTGTTACAAAATTTTTTTGAGAAGTTCTCATTCTGATATGTAGATTTGAAATAAAGCTGCTTTTTATAATTTTTCCTTTCTCAAAGGAGAAATTAAATAATAGTTAATCCTCCTCAAAGGAGAAATTAAATATAAGTGAACTAAGGTGAGTATAAAGTACTAAATGAGAAAACGTGAAGGGAATTAATTCAATAATATATCTCTATAAAAAATTTACATATTTAACAGGTAAAGGTGTCTGGGCATGTCTTCACAACCATCTCAATGTAAAGGAAGAAGTGAGAAAGTTAACAGTAGTACAAGTATAGAACAGTTAAGGTTGGAAGGGACCTTAAAGATCATCAGGTTCCAACTTCTCTGCTATGAGCAGGGACATCTCAGACAAGACCAGGCTGCACAAAGCCTCATCCAACCTGGCCTTGAACACCTGCAGGGAGGGAACATCGACAACCTCCCTGGGCAACCTATTCCAGTACCTTACTACCCTCATGGTGAAGAATTTCTTCCTGATATCTAATCTAAATCTACCCTCTTTCAGTTGGAAACCATTACCCCTTGTCCTATCACTACATTATCTGGTTATAACTATTACTATAACTAGTGTTACAACAAGCAAAGAGAATTGTAGAAGGTGGAGTTTGAGAAATCTGGACTGATCAGGCTCTGGTTTTCAGTAGTAAAGCTGTGGCAGAAGAAAAATACTTAGATCTTTTTAATATCCAAAACAAGTAAATAGTAAAAACATTAGCTCCACTCACCTCTCTCTGAAAGAAAGTGATCTATTGTTTTCCCCATGTTTCCTCTGCTCCACTGAAAGAAAAAATCCTGATTAGGCTCTAATATGTGCCTTTGCCAAAAGAACTGTGTCACAACCCTATATGCAGATACGTGGCAATTTTTTATGATCTTGCCAGGAAAAAACAAAGGGGCACACACTGGGGCTGGTGTGCAGTCTTAGGAGAAATCGGGCAGAGCCCCCTTGCTTTCTAACACTCCTCACCGCAGTGGGAGGCTGGTGCAGCTAGATTCTGCCTTCCCTCTCCTGGTATAAGCCACAGAGCAGCTGCACCCGTTTGTCTGGCAGGACCTGTGAAAAGGTTTAAAGGTGATCCCAAATGGTGAAATTAAGACGCAAGCGAGGTCAGATGTCACGTGCACACCGAACTTTATTGGAGTTACACAGCAAAGTCCCTAGAGTGGATAGGACAGAGAGGAAAACAGACAGAGAAAAAAGGAGAAAGCAGAATTGCAGAGATTAGCAATATAGGATAGTTACCATGGCGGTCCAGCGATGTCATCAGTGGGGAAGCGCTTCACTGCACCCATAGCGTCCCAAACTTCTATACAGTTCTTGCCCACTGCGCCCTCCCCCCCCCCCCCCCCCCTTTTCTCCCAGTACGGGGGAGGAAATTCCTCTGTCTTCTCCGTGCTTCTCCGAGATGGGAGGGAGGGAGAGAGAGACGGCATGGTGCCGGGGCTATACCTTGCAGGTGGTCTTTGTCAGGCTAATTAACAAGATAAGCCATTGACTGGGCCAGCAACAGGGTTCTTGAATGGGATGAGACAACTTGGCACCTCAGGATGGTTTATTAGGTGGAGGTCAGCTTGCCCTTTACTTTTCTGGCCAATCAGTGATTTACATACATTAAGTCTCAAGGCCTGGTTATCGCTGGATACCCTGCTCTCCTCCCACATCAAACTCCCAAGTTTGCAGGCGCGCAGGGTGAAGTAAAACAGCTTGGTGGGATCCTGAGACATAGTTCAGCAACAAATCCTGTTTAACTCTTAGATGTCTTTAAGACACAAACCAGGCATCCTGAGTGTCCAAATACACTGTTTATTTCTTGGATTGTTCGAGACAGACACTATATATCTGGAATGTCACATCACCCCGTGGCTCAGACAATCCAATGCAGTTTCCTGGGTGGCTCAACATTGTGGTTTTGGTGGTTTTGAAAGATAGATAAGGAAAATAGGAAATTTTCACGCACTTATTGTCTGCCTGCCCTGGTGGCAGCCTGTTTGCCAGCTGCAGGCTAGCACACGCCCATAAATGGGAGAAAAAGAATAGATAAGTAGGAAAAGAGCATCAGCTAAAAAAAAAAATAAATGTAAACAACATGTTAGTTTAACAAATGAAACAACAACTATATCAAAATTCTAAGAACAATTACTAAGATAACCACCACCCTCAACCCAGTGTCCCCAAAGTCCAAATAGTTTTGTCTCTGCTACTATGCTCTTTGGGTCAAAGATGTCTCCACTTTTCTCCAGCATTGTTTTTTTTCTGGAAGTCCCAAGGAAAACTCAGTCCTTCAGCTGCAATAATCCAACTCTGACCAATGTTTTCCATCCACGGTGATAGCAGAAAGGAACTGTAAAACTCAACAATTATAAACCGAACAGCAACTAACAATCAGCATTAACAATTAGCAATTTCTGAACATTTTTATAGAAAAATGGGGAAATCCCAGGCCAGGACCAAGGCCTATGGCCAGGAAGGGTTAGAGGTGGAAGGTACAGGGAGGGGTAGAGGTGGTAGGTTCAGAATTTTCAGGGGATGAGGGGGACCAACTGCAGCAATGACTATAAAACTCACGCAAGCAATTGCAAGGCCAGAAGAAATATGAAACAAAACCAGCAAACATAATAGCAAGGACAGCGAACATCGTGACGTAGGCGTGTATGACACCTGCCAGGATTTCATTTTGCTTTTCCATGGCACCCAGGATGTCATTCCTTAAATCCATTAAGTTGTTTCTTGAGATGCTCATGGTGGGTCTGGTGCGCTGGGGTCCGATGTGCCTTTGGTCTGGTGTGCTGGGTTGGCCTGTGCTGGTCCGGCTCATGCTGGTCTGGCCACGCAGCAGGAAAAAGGATGTCCACACCCTTGTCACATCGAGGTGTGTGCGCAGCTAGGGTTTTACCCGCCTTGTGGATAGTTATAGTTCTTAAGCTAGCTATGCAGAAACAAACTATGAAACATATAAAAAGGAATCTGTAAAAATAGCATCTGCTTATACAGTTCTTACCACTGATGGTTTTGGTTGATACACTGCACAAATGTGTTTAACACCCTCTGGGAATAAAGCGTCTTGGCTACTACATTTCAGGTAAGTTGGATAGAACGTGGAATGATACAAGGCAAAAACATTAATATTGCTAACCCACACGAAACAAAAAAGAGGATACGTTTGATGGGAGGGCCACCTGGAAGCCATGAAAACATATCAATTTCCCAGCCTTTCCAGGTCTGGATGGGGATATGAGCCAGTTTCTGGATTCCTTGGGTTATATCCTTTACAACTTTTCCATTATCGATTTTCAAACAATCTGTTAAACAGTTCAATTTTGCACACACTCCTCCCTCTTCTGCCAGTAAGTAATCCTAAACAAGATACCATTTCTCATTTGAGTTAATTGATCAGCTAAAATGTCTAAGGCACTGGCTGTTAATAATCAGATTTAAATTATAAATTGGATCATTTTCCTAGGTCATATAATTTAATCCCTAAAGCACTACCTTTTTGTCTGGGCACTACCTTTTTGTCTGTTTTTTTTTGTTTGTTTGTTTTTTTGTTTTTGGTTTTTTTTTTTTTTCTGTCTTCTAATTGATATGGTGGCCACCATTGATTTCAAAATTGTTTCATCTTTTCTTTTGTTAGGGGACCCCCTCTAAATTTGTCCCAGTGCTTCAGGATGCATCCTTAAGGGGTACAAGGCTATACCGTTTCTCTTCCCTTAAGTACCCTTAATTGCCACAATATCTCAATTCAAGCGTTGCACCTGGTGTCATGTATTGCCTGACAAGGGGGAGGAGCTGAGGGAGTCCCTGATCAACAGGTCAGTGCACGTTGGAGTCCACTCTGGTCCCTCATCCTTGCCAGATTCAGCAAGACAAACCAGGCAAGGCTGTGGGTTCATCACCCAGTGTGCACTGAACCAATCAAGCACACGGAGCTGAGATACTGTTTTATTCCAACAACGCGCAAGTTTGGGTGCTAGGTGATAATACTACAAAGCTGCACTTCCAACTTCTGTCATACCAAGTGTTAGTGGAGTCATTATAGATACTCTGATACCACTGGCTCTGATCCAGAGAATGAACCTTCAGCTAAGGATCAGCATACACAGACTACTAAAGTCTGATGTTTGTTTGTTTTCCTTCTCAGAAATAATAATAAGAAAGGAAAACACATACAGAAAACAACAAGACAAAATAAAACAACCACAAAAAGCCACAAACTTAAATAAGCTGGAAAGAAAAAGGACCTTTTTAAATGACTAAAGGACATAATGTCAGTTTATCAATTATAGGAACAATTCTTTTCCTGCTAAAGAAACAAAACAGGCTTAAACAATGATTGGAAGGACCTCCAGGGGCCTTTTGCTAAAGGTGAAATTCCTGGACTGATGCAAGGAAGATTAGCGGGGCAACAACAACAACAACAACAAAGCAGACTTCTTGATATCCTGGAAAAGATAACCAGATTCAAAACCAGATCCTGTTAGAATGAAGAAACATTTTAAAGTGTACAATGTTACTTTCTTTGTTACACGTCTACTGCCTTAACCTGTACTTTTAATTTAAAACTGGAGAGTTGGTTCCCTATGTCCACAGACTGTGAAAACCTCTTCCAACATTTCCAGGCGCTAAACCAAAAAAGCAGTTACAATTTAGGCCACAATGGGCCAGAACAGGTAAAGTGCCAGGGTGTCTTAGAGTTGGTTATCGTCCCACCTTCCTTCTGTAAGACAAAACAAAAGACAGATCCCGACTCAGCCTGTGAGCACGAGGTTAAAAGGAGGGTATAATACTTCTCCTAGAGAAGGCATATCCAAGGAAACTGGCTGTCCTGGGTAATGGAGCAGGTTTGCAGGGTCCTTAGTCCAGTTTTTCCTGGGGAGTGTGAGTGAAGGTCTGGGACAGAATGCAGGAAGTCATGGGCATCCAGTAACTCCCCAGAGAAATACTAAGGATGCAACATAATAGGATGTTAATAACATTTAATTACCAAACATCAGAATAAAACACACTACAAAAAAAAAAAAAAAAAGCCATATGAACAAAGAGCATCTTCTGTGATTTGAAGGAGTCAATATAACCCATAATACACACAGCAAACAATGAAGCTGTGTGTGTTAGAAGAGTAAACTGAGCAAACTGCCAGGGAAGCATGAAAAAGATAGTAGAACCACACAGAGCACAATATAGGTCAAAAGCAACATCTGAAGCACAAAAGATGGGTATGAAGAACTTTCACCAACAGGTGAAATCCACATATAGCACCATGAGGCCGTGAAAATCGCAAATCAGGACTCAATAGTCACGGTGACTATTAAGCAGGTATTATTCATTGGCAACACCGGGGATGTCTCCACCATAAGTGCTTCAAAACAAAGTCAGCAAAACACCCACACTAATAGACACAAAACCCAGGTATATTCAGTTTTAATTATGCATGCTCGAGGGTCTCCTGAGGGGGTCCTTGTCGAGTTTAGTCCTTTGTCTTCTTAGTCCTGTCTCCAGCTGCCTTCAACCCATTTCCAACTGCTTTGCTAGCTATTTACATGTAAAAGGCCTGAAGATTGCCCAGGTGGGTCCAGAATCAACATGCCCATATGAGGGAATGTTGTCTGTTGGCTGAGACAGATCTCTGAAGATTTGATATGATCACAACCTGCAGGATGCTTGGTGTAACTGACTGACAGTTGCACAAAGCAAGTTGTTTTAAAGGAACCAATTTAGCTAACTTAGTACAGCAAAGTCATCATGTTACTAAATTTTTATTAGAAAGAAGACTTTTACATCTAGGGTTGCAACCCACGAATGGGATGCTCCCTGAGTTTAGGTTACCACTTTGGAGACATTTGGCACTGCGGCAGTTAAAAGTAGGCTGTTGGCATTCAGTGCCTGTCATCAATTATAAGCCTCCACTCCACTGGCCGTTTGGCTTTTTAACTGGCCAGGCAGAATTAAAGGCAAAGTGCACACAAGTGAGAAAACCTTTTTCTTTTAAGTCTGATTACCACCCTGACCCCTTAAAGGGGCATGAAGAGCAGGACAGTGTCCCCTCATCCTCCCAGCCACCAGGCTGCAAGCCGTACCCTCAACTGCACATCTTCTACATTCTCAACCCTTTCACCAATTTACAACAACTCTCCTTACTAACCACTTGCATTTTCTTCTAGCACCGTCATGATTTCTTCCCTCATGCTTGCAAAACACCATTAACTGCAATATACTATCAAACTTATTTCAGTATCTCAGAATGCCTCCTAATTGTGCACATTTGGTGATGTCACCTCCTGCTGAAAGCATACATTGCCCATTTTTAATAGCACAAATACAAGGCACAAGGAAAAGAACGAGACCTTTTCAGAATGGCACTTTTAGACTCTCATTTGGTTCAGATCCCAGTTAATACTGTAGACCAATAAGCAAAGTCAGTAACTAAAAAAACCCAAAATTACCACAACCAGAAAAATCTTCATCAAATCACGGAGGCAGAAACCTTAGTCCAGTGAACAAAAGTTATAGGAGTTTTGGTAGGGCCTATAAAACAAGTTGTCAGCAAATCTCTTTCATTCTCATCGAGCCTTCTAATCCACATCCACCCTTCGCCCCCAGGCTCTCCATGGGGGGCGGAGGCAGCTATTTGTCCTGCTCAACTCTCACAGTCAGAATGGGTTTCAGCAAATCTGTGAGAGGGAGGTGGGGGCACTGCCTGCTATTTTCTTCACGGTCAGCTTTCTTACACATCGCAGAAACGGGTGGTTTATCTGGCCAAGTATTCACTATTTTTTTCAATATGTCTGTGGGGGTTCCATCCATTAATTCATGGGGAGTCTCCTTTTGCAATGCAGAGATGTGATCTGCCACACTCTGCAGATTATACCAATTATCTTTAGCGCTGTCCTGTCCCGAAACTGATGGATGGGCATTAAAAGTTTCCAAAATCTTAAACAATATCTTGGGATCAACGGTAGGGGAAGATTCCCTTGTATGATTTTTCTTTTCCATCACTACTTAACTCACAAAACCAGGGCCACATGTCTCAGGGATGGCAAGAGCTTAAATTTTACAGCGGCCACTGACAACACTCCCGGAGAGGATACACAAGCTTACTTCTTTTCCTCCCTTTTTTTTTTTTTTTTTCCAATTATAATTTAAAACTGTAAAATTAAAAACTGACAGTAAAGCACAACAGTTCCCCATAGCATTTCCCAGCCCATTATCAGGCTAGAAAATGTAAAGGCTTATCCACAGAGTGAAACTAGACTAGATGATGTTTGTTTGTTTAAAAGAATTTATTCTTCTTAATTTTCTCTTCCAATTATTCATCAGAATTAAATTTTCAGTGAAGTAATAGGTATTACCAAAAAAATAAAATGCCCTGATTAGCTAAGTTTTTGTTGTCAGGATGTGTGCACAATTCTAAAGTGAATGCTTTCAAGCTATGTTCATAAGAGAATTCACGAGTCATGTTCAAATCCCACAGGCAGGAAACTGTAGCATTGCTTCTTCATGCCATTTACTCCAATGGTCACTTGAGATGTGAGTGAGCCAGATTGTATCTTTACTCTGAACAAGAAGTATTTTGTACCCTGAATCAGAAGCCCAGCTATTGGATTATCCATGGCTCTTCAGGTATTTCCCATAAAAATTGAGATCAGTGAAAACAGAAGGTAGGAGTAAGACAAGGAATGAAACCCTTCAAAAGATGGTGCAGTACAGCTAAGGTTGGGGGTGGAGGACCTTCAGCTCTTGAGCTGGGAAATGCCCTGGTGCTGCAGCAGTCATCAGTGCTTTTGCTTTGCTACATCTGCTTTGAGACCTGGGAACCTCAGGTAAATTTGCTGTGATTACACAGCACGCCCAGGGTACTACAGACTATTGAATTCTGCAGGGAATCACAACATTAGTGTCCAATAGCAATGTTTAGCTGCTTGAAGACACTGGAAGCTGAAATGGCAGAACGAATTTCATAAGTAGACAGAAGAGGCTTGGCAATCAAAATATAACTTGTTTCCTACTCCTTTCCTTAACAGCATGGTGACTTTGCTGATACATCCCTAGTCTCTGATGCTAAAAGCAGCACAATTTTCTCATTTCTTTCTAATTAACTACTTTCATGTCTTTTATCTACTGGATAGGGCCTCACTGGAGAATCCTTGTTGCAATTCTTAAAGCAGGGAGAAGAGGAGCTGTGATATCTTCCTCCTTAGCTTTTTGCACAGTTTTTTTGAGGCCTAAATTCTCTCATAAAATTAATCTGTCTTTAAATTTACTTACAAGCTGCACAGGTGTGCCCAGTTAAAATCAAAGGTATTTTAAAATTGCCACAAGTTCTTTAAAAGTTTGAAACTTTTTAAGCTTCCAACAATCCACAGTTGTCTCTCAGCTGAAATATTAATGAAAAGTTAATAATATATTTTCCTTCTTTTTCTTTTTGATTTATAATACATTCTGCAAAGTGGTCACAACGGGAAACCATTCGTAGTTGAATCTATAAGCAGTCTAACATTTGCTATGCAAAGATGGGCAAACATACAAAGAATATTTGTCTCACTTGTCCATGGTTTTCATGGAGGAATTTTTTTTGTGGTTTGGGTGGAATTTTTATTTTCTTAAATGTGTGGGGTTTTTTCATTAGCCAGATTTTTGTATGCATGTGTGTAAATCAGTTGCATATATTTGAGTGTAAATCTGATAAAGAATCATAATAATTTGTTTTGGTATTTCTGTAGGTTCACCTAGGCTTCACACAAGTAACTTTTCATATAGGAAAATAAACTCTAAGAGTACTTCGTACAGGCAGTATTGAAACAGACTTTGTTCACTATCAGATAGATGTGTGATCCTTCCTATCTCTCCTTATGTATCATAAATAGGAAGGCTGATGCAAAAATTTTCATTGGTGGGCATCTGAATTAAAATTTTATTGAGATAACATTGCATTTTTACTTGTTTAAACTATTTCAACAGTTTGGAAGTTTTACGTGAGTTAGTTGTACCTAGTATCTTCAACACTTCTCTTCAATTACAGAACCCTAAATTTAAAATTTAAAACATACTGAAATACCGGAAATGGGACATAAAATTTTTGTGGTATGTGAGTGCTCATATGTTGATAAATATACAGAAAGGCCTACAATTTCAATATCCTTACATAATTTTACTGAATTTCTCCTTTTTTTTTTTGCAGTAGCTGATGATGTACATTTGGTAGAAGACAACAGCTACTCAGGTTGAGTTTGGAAGTTTTGCAGGGAAGATGTGAAGATGTGATTGTGTTTTCGACCAAAATTTTCACTGTACTATTTCCTAATTGACTAAGGAATAGAAACAAATTTTTTGGAAGTAGTATTTCTTGCTTAGAATCATAGAATATCTCAAGGTGGAAGGGACCCATGAGGATCATTGAGTCCAATTCCCTGCTCCTCACAGGACTACCTCAAATAAATCATATGACAAAGAGCATTGTCCAGACACTCCTTGACCTCTGACAGGCTTGATGCCGTGACCACTTCCCTGAGGAGCCTGTTCCAGTAACCAACCACCCTCTCAGTGAAGAACATTTTCCTAATGTCCAACCTGAATTTCCTCTGATGCAGCTTCCTTCCATTTCCTCATGTCCTACCACTGAACACCAGAGAGAGATCAGCACCTCCCCCTCTGATGTTCCCTGTGAGGGAGCTGTAGACTGCCATGAGGTCACCCTCAGCCTTCTCCACACTGAAGAAGCCAAGTGACCACAGCTGCCCCTTGTAAGTCATGGCCTTGAGGCCTTTCACCATCTTGGTCACCCTCCTCTGAACACACTCTGATAGTTGAGGCACCCAGAAATGCAGACAGGACACAAGATGGGGTCACACCAGTGCAGTGTAGAGTGGGACAATCACCTCCCTTGACCAACTAGCGATGCTTTGCTTGTTGCACTTCAGGACACAGTTGACCATTTTGGCTACCAGGGCACAGTGTTGACTCATATTCAACTTGCCTTCAACCCAGACCCCCAGATCTCTTTCTGTGGGACTGCTCTCCATCCTCTTGGCCCTCAGTATGTATGTATAAACAGGATTAATACCATCCCAGGTGGGGAATTCAGCACTTGCTCTTGTAAAATTTCGTAAGTTTGGTGATTGTCCACCTCTCCAGTCTATGCAGATCTCTCTGTAAAGCTCCCCTACCCTCGAGGGAGTCCACAGCTACTCCCAAATTAGTGTCATCACATACTTCATGTACACTGGATTCCTGCATCCAGCTAATTTACAAAAACTTTGAAGAGCCTTGGCCCTCAAACTGAACCCTGAGGAACCCAAATGGTGACTGGCTTCCAGCCTGATGTGACACTATTTGCTGCTGAATGGTACCATTGCTTGTAAAAGAATAATTTTACTCTGGAAAAAAAAAAAAAAAAATCTACTTTTGATTATTCATTAGAGTTTCTATTTGAAGCATGGTCAAGCTCACAGCTCTTGCTAGTATTTCGAAGCTAGCTGGTCATACAGCAGTTGTTTTCTGAAGCTGCTTTTCTGTAATCCATATAATGTAAAAGGTCAGGCTACTGTCAGAACTTTCTGAGGAAATTTCACGAAAGCTGATGGCAATGTTCTAGTCTTTTTGCCATCTTCTCTGTTGTATTTCTAAACTGTATGTTTTGCTGCTTGGAGCATCATTTGTAAAGAAAGAGGTTTCAGCCTTTATCCACGAGCACATTTTGAGCAGTTCTTTGCAGGAATGAATCCTGCTCTTTTGGACTCTTAGTGTTTTCATAGGAAGGAAAATTTATGTATATATTAATAGATGTATTCAACTTTTACGAGGATAACTCTAATGGAACAGTTTTTATATGCAGCAGTGCATTTTTTGTGTTCTGGTCAATTTGTCTTTCTTAACTGAAAGATAAGAGATGCCGACAAGAAAGGCTTTTATACCACCTGCATGTGGAAATATTTTGTCTGCCTACACTTCACTAGAATAACTTATGCCCTTAGATGATTCATCCAAATTATCAGAATCATTACACTTTGATATCTATTAAAATAAGTAAATAAGTTTGAAAAAAGCAAGCAACTTAAAATGAAAATTCTACTCTGTTCCTAAAACAAATCTGGAAAAAGGACTCAAAGAATTAGTAATGTGAGGTCATGTCGAAAATCTTTCATTAAATGTTTTATGAAAAAAAAATATATGAAATATAAATATGTAAAATAAAGTTAATTCAAATAAAATTAGGCTCATTGTCAGTTGTGTGTTGTTTAAAATTAACTTGGAAACCTACAAAGCTTTGTGACCAGAAATGTAGACTGCTTGGTTTTAAGTTTTTCTAAAAGAACAATAAGAAGCTTTCCTCTGAAGTCTCATCAAAACAAAGTTTCACAGCTCAAAACCATCCATATTTAGTACAATAATATAATGCTGTACTATTTATGTAGATCATTGATATTCATGCATCAGTCTATGCAGAACAGAATAGCTTTTTTTTAGAGCATATATTCTGTTGTTGTAGATTTTTTCCTTCTGTGGTGTCTCTATATCCTGGAACATAGGACACAGGCCCTGGTTCCCATCAGATAAACATTTTATTATGATTGGTAAAGCAGAAGGTGTTCAATCACAGGACAGCTATAAGGATGTCTGCCACATTCAATAATAGCAGGATGCTAACAGCAGAGCTAAGAAGACTGGGAAAAAAAAAGGAAAAAGGAGAAGAAGAAAAAGGCCAGAAAAAAAAGGGAAAAAGTCCCATTGACTTGTTGACAAAAGCCTAGCAGCTGTCACAATAAAACATGGTTCTCTTGCACTTAATCAATGTCAGCCTCCAATCAAATCGCTCTGCAGCCCAGGTGAAAAGCAATCAAGAGGAACACGTTCATAAGCATGAAGCATGCTTGATGGAGTTCAATGAAGTTTGTTGTTAAGCTCAGGCACTCCAAGGGTGATACATGACCCAAAAGCTAATCAGAAACTCTTAAATCTTTTGAAGGAGGCAACAATTATCTGTCACTTTTAAGAACAGGTTATATGGTCACGTCTTCATCTATAGTTTTTAGAAGATATCATGTAACTCTTGAGTATGCAGGCTTTTCTCCCCTTGTAATGGGATCATTAGCAATTACATTTATATCTCCCATAGTAAGCAACTGCTTTAAGCATATTTTATTTTTGTGGAAGACAGGGCAGGAAAAATGACCAGGTTTGTTATTAGCCTTTCACAGTGCTTGCTGAGAGTTCCTAAAGGACTAAATGGCACTTTTATGTTGATTTTCTTGTAGCTTAAAAAATGTAATGTGTTGAAGACTTAAAAAAAAAAATAAATCTGTTGCTACATTGTTTCCAAAGGTAAGTCAAAACACTGGTTTTGCATTATAATAGACTGCTTGACAGCCCTCTGTGTAACTAACTTAAGTTTCATGTTCACTTTTTTTTTTTTATTGAACAGAGGCTAAAATAGAGTCTAGAATTATGCTATCAAGTTCATTCACATGAAATAGTAAATCAGACAGAGTTTTATTTTACAGTTCTCTGAAGGGAATGGGCTTCATCAGCAGTCCTCATTGCATGCCACCAACAGTGTGCACTGTCATACTCAGTACTTGTAGCAATTAACTTTTTATAGTACTATTGTTGTTGTACTGGTAAATTATATCATAAATGCGCTAGGAACTCTTTCTATGTTAAATTAATACTGCATCTTAGAAACAATTTATTATTTTATTTATTGATTGTCTTAAAAAACAGATTTTGTGGCAGCATGTATTTCTGATATACACAGTGGAGAGGAGAAAAGCTCTTTTTTACTAGTCTTGTCTCATGCTAAATATTTCTGCTAATATATACTCTACAATCCCTTCCCGCTTTCCTATTTCCTGATTGCTCACACACTAAAAGACTGAAACATGCCACTGTTGATGTGTACTTGGATTCCTTCAGAATGATACATTGACTTTCTTATTTAATTTATAGTTTATTGGACAGGACATATTTCTGGCTTATGCCTCATATAGTCAGTGGAAACTGACATTTCACTGCTTTGCAGATTAACCTCATGTTAATTAAACCATGAGGATGCACTCATCCTTTGTATTTTCATGGATTTTATGCTATTATAAAATCAGGCTATTTCAAAATACAAATGAAGATTTAAATTTAAATGTCAGACTACTGAATATGAATGCAAATAAGAAGGCACATACATGGTCATGTGTATACTGTGGTTCAAGAGAACTGAAGAATAGTTTTTGTAAATGTACCACCTAGCTAATAATGGTTTTAAAAATATACCATGCACAATATACCACATACAATGCTATACCCTACCATATAATAGGATAAGCCCGTGATTCCATCTCACTAGACTGATAGTGAGACAGCACTTAAACTGGGAGATACAGCAGTTTCTTCAGCTTACAGTAACTTTCTGACATGCGTTATTTGGAATAATATTTTCTGAACAGTAATTATAGGTATTCTGAGAACTTTCAACAGATGTTCTGTGTTGACAATCTCAATGTAGAAAAAAAGGAAATGTTTCTGTTATTAAAAAACTTAAATGCAGGATAGTGTTTTGGGGAAGTATGACTGTGTGCTTTGTCTGGCCTGCACTCAGCTATCCTCTGAGAATCCTGTGTTGGACACTACAAGAGAGACTAGTTTGAATGGCCCATTTGTCTAGGCAGGGCCCAGATACTCTAGCCAAAATATTCCCATATGACTAAAAATACAGTTCCTTCTCCAAATATCTAACAGTTCTAGTATAATAAGAGATTAGACAAAGACATTAATCCGAAATCTGTGTCATTAAGGGAGACTTTTAAACATTAATGTCTACCACACATATCATAAGAAAGGCACACATTTGACCACAATTCTTTTGTATCCTAATCTTTGAAAATGATCAAAGACACAAATAATTGGTAAGGAAAACAGAGGGATGTAAAGGATGTTCATATCGTAATATCAGTGCTGGCTAACTCACCTGTTTGGAGTTATGCCTTAGAATGGAGTTCAAGTGGGGAAATTTTGTTCAGGGCTGCAAAGGTTTTCTGACATTGTCCTAGTATGAGGAAATGCTAGGTCAGTTACCAGTCAGTGGGCCAGGAAGCAGCTACAATGCAGAATGTACCATAAGATTTCCCTTTACGGTTTAAATATTTTTTCTGTCATATTCAGGACCAGTTCAAATTCAGCACCACTGAAGCTGATGAGGTGTAGTCAGTTGGTGATGGATTTGTTGCCAAGCTAGACAAAACCTGAAAAGGTCAAAATTCTGCTAAGTCTAGGTAAAGGAAAAAAAAGCATTGGAAGATAAGAACAGGGAAAACAAAAATATTTCTATTTTACTTAAGTTGTAAAATACTTCATACAGTTGTCAGAGATAAACTGAAACAACTGCTGAGTTGTGAAAGAAACAATAAATACTGACTTGAGAGTAATTTCAATAGAAAGATGTTTTTCTGTTAAGCAGAAACCTCCTATTGTAACAAATTCTCCCTGGTCAGATCTCTGAGAAATCTGTATCATAGATAAGTTGGAAACACTAACGAGGAGAAGCCTGTGTACTCTCTGTTCTCATATTGCAATAATTATTTTCCTTCCTTCTCTTGTAAATCTAGTGCCTCTAGGGATACTAAAAAAGCATGAAGATTCATGAAATGACATGACTTTGGCAAACAGTACATCTTATACCTTGAGTTATGGGGAATGTGGTGTGAGTGTTGAGTGCCATTGCTTTTCTTGGAACAGCTTTATGTAGACAAAACTTTTTGGCAGCTATTGGATCTCTGTGCAATGCTTTTGCTCTGCAATGTGAAAGTACTGCTCACCTGTGCTATCTGCTATTGTCAGACTCTCTGACTGAACTGGGTGCTATTTGAAGTGTCAGTAGGAATAATACATGTCGGGTTGGATCATGGTCCAGAAAAAGCTTCAGACTGAATGGTTTTATCTCTCCTGCTAAATTTGTCTGTTGTACAACCTTAGGCAAGTAATTTTACTCCTCCACTCCAGTCTTATTCTGCATTGGTCTTGGACTGTAAAATAATTTTTAAGGTCTTATGTGCAAGGACTGTCTTCTGCTGCTTATTTTTGCAGCATCTATCTTAGTTGGGTAGTGTAGATACAAGTTTTATATTGATAATATATTTCCTGATCATCTTCCTGTTAGATGAAAGGTCCTAATTTAGTAGGACCTGGATCAGGGTTCTTTCCTGAACAAATTTTGCTCAGCTGAGAGTTTAAAATATACTGAAGGGAAATAAAGATGCTTCCAGTAATAGATTAATTTTTTTTTTCTTTATTTAATGACATGAAGCTACACAGCACATCATAAATTCATTTCCCAAAGCCTAGGATTTATGTCTACTTTGCATCCACATCACATCATAATGTGATGCAGTTTGACACACCATAATTTGTTTTCAATAATACATTATTTCAGGAGCTGGGAGAGTGTCAAGCCTTTCTAGGATTTATTTATTTATTTTCCATGCAAAATTAGTGACTGCTCTGACAATACTGCAAATCCAAATTAATCTAGTTATTTTGTGATTCGGTAGGATAAGTGTAAATGTGTTTAGAATTTCCTGGTTAAAAACTAAAACAAAACCAAAAAACCCAACAACACAGGAAAACAGTGTTATCCATCACTGCATATTTTGTAGTTACAGTTTGTTTAGTGCAAGTATTTCACCAGAGCAGCACGTCATATGGTTGTCTGAATAAGATAAAGATGGAAAAGTTTAGGTTTTTTTGAGTTCTTGCCTGCAACCATACACAAGGAAAAATAAATATAAAACTGCAAAATAAAATATAATCATGTTCTCTTCAACCCCCATTAATTTTTTTTCCCAACGTGCTATTCATCCAGTGTATGAATGGACCACGCCCTCTTTCTAGCTTGTTCCTTAATCTTTCTATGGTATTCCTCAGGTGTAGCTTTTGTGTTAAAAAGCTCATAGTACAAATTGGTAGTAGTCCACAACAAGTTTAATTGGTTACTAATATTTCCCTAAAAATTATCATAGGTATTTATATTAAAAATATTAACATGTTTTACGGTTTTGGTTTTCCCCTTCTGTTTTCTCTTTCTCCTCATTCAGCCCTTCAATCAAACTCTTTCTGCATTTTTTCACCAGACAACCTCATATTTTTCTTGATTATTGATGATTATGATGATTATTATATTTGCCTCTTTCAAATGCTTTTACTAGCAGCAGCAGCATGGATGTTTTGTAACATTGTCTTAAACTGTCCTCATTAAAGAAAGAAAAACCTAGCAATTCTTTGAAGAAAAAAAACCAGGGGAGGTTTGGAAAGCTAGCTATCTCTTTTATAATGGTAATTTGAACGAAAAAACACCTTGTAGGGTAACACTCGTCTTTAATCAGAGCAAATTCATCATTCTTGTTGATCTTCCGGGGAACTATGTGATATTTTACTGTTTTACCTTTCTCTGTGAATTTTTTTTTTTTTTTTTTTTTTGCCAGTAAGACATTCTAGAACCTTTCTTGCAATGTATGCTTCTCAAGGTTTTACTTTTCTTTGTATGTAAGATTTGATACTTCATACATCTGTGGCATATGGTACACTTAAAATAATATGGCTTTTATTGCCCAGGGAAATACAAGCAAAATGTTTGAGTGGGTCAGAGGTAACACTTAGTTGTGTTCTTGCTTAAGCATGGTGATATCTTTGCTTTAAAGCTTAGTTAGGAATGAGTCCTGAACTATCTTCTCAAGGACAATGAGTTGCCACTGTTACCTCACAAGAAAGCAAACTGAAACTAAAAAAACCATCATTAACTTCAGGTAGCTTTAAATATTTCAAGGAAAAGTGAGTATATGATGGTGTGATAAGCATGCAGAAATTGTATTCAGAATTTCTAGTGCAGGTTCCACATATAAGAACTTGAACATTCATGCCAGGTAGGTCAAACCTGATTCCCTTATTCTCATGCAACTCTTGGAGTGAATTCATGACTCCTTTTCTGTACATTCACATGGCACTTTAGTAACCAGGGAGACATCTGCAAGTTGAACAGTGAACTAGTACTGTGGCATTTCTGAAATATTTATCTTAATTTTCAGGATTTAAATATAAAATCCCTTTGTTTCTCTACCTTCTTCACCTTTGTTACTTTCTATGTTTAACTTCATTTATACTTCAATTACAGAAAAATAGGATCTATGTCCCATTTTCAAAAATAGTGTAGGAACTGAATAGAAAAATAGTAGGATTTAACAGCCCTAATAATTTTAAACTTAATATTCAGGCTATTAAGGAACAGAGAGACCTATTGAAAGTTTCACTCTATTTTTAGCACTAAAATCTTGTATCGTTTCACTGAGCATAATACTAATAAATTCTGACTTAGGGTTTACTACAGTTCTCCAATTAGTCTGCTTAGTTGATGATGACAGGTTTAAGGGCATGTATCTTGTGATCCATCAGCCTTATGACAAAGATATGTTAAACATACTGCTTTTTAATTAATCACATGGACACCTGTATCATGTTTACGTTCATATGGATGAGCATTTAGTGCAAATAGTTTTATAGCAATGACATTAAATTTTCAGTCTAGACTATGCACTAATTTTAAATTAAATTTCCAGCACAGACTATGCAGTGTTTGGAGGTCAATGCAGATTTTTTCTTGGTCCTCAGAAGTAATGAATTCTTTTATTTTGGTAAAGATGCATGTAGTGGAATGACAAGTGAGGGAGTAATATGTATATCAATAACAAAAGGAAAGACAAGCTTTGTAGATGTTGATGCTGTGGACTTTGGAATACAACAAGGAAATGTACACATATCAGGAAAGTTTTAGTCCAAACTACACTTCATTTTCATGTTTCAACCTGTCAATAGCCTTCTCCTAATTCTAAATAGTTAAATACCTAATTAACTATGATGTATTAGTCAAAATTATGTCTTGATGAAAAATACAGCATCCAATTCTGGTGCTTTATCAGTGTATCTTGAAATTGACTTTTTGACCTGTGGCAGTAGAAGAGAATCTCAGTAAGCCCAGGAAAACTGAAAGAAAAATTTCTCAATAGAAATTCCTTCGTTACATGGGTCAGTGCTTTCTTGTTAAAAGTATAAAAGTAATATGGAGATTTTGTTGTCAGTACTGGCCTTAATGTTACATTGGAGATGACAGAAGCAGGGGTGTTCGCATTTCATTTATTAAATAATTAACTTGTTGCTTAATTAAATCATTAATTGAAGGTGCATGAACAGAAAGAGATTAAACTGTGTGACGATCCGGAGGTCTAAATGGCAAGCCGCCCCTCTGCCTTGTCAGGATATAAATACATCACGCCTCCCATTCCAGGAGATTTTAAATTTAAAGGGACTGAGGGCTCATGCATGCAGTGTTTGCCTCTCACAGAGGCTCGGTGAAACTGCTGCACCAGATCTTGGAGTGAATGATAGAATCTGCCCCTTACCATGTCCACAAGAACTGCAACTTAGACAAAGTTTTGAAGTTATGAATTGAGAGATTTATTGAGGGTACCAATTACGATTTGGTGACAAGGGTTCAGCAGGAGTAATAGGGAGATATAGGAATATGGGAATATGGGACCACAAACACTATGAACAACAAAATATTTATGATATTTTGAAATAAGTAAAGGAGGAAGGAGGAGAGGGGGAGAAGAATATTGTGAGCCCGACACTTTTCCCTTAAGAGGGTCATGATATGAGTGAGTGTTTGGGGCTGGGAACAGGAGAGAAAAGTGAGTGGGAAGTTAAACCTGATCGTCCTCGAGACGGTCCAGAGATTTGTTACTTTCCACAGGTGACCGTCTCCACTAGCATGGGCCCTTTATCTGCATGCAGTGGTAGAGAGACGCCCCGCAGCTGATGGATCGCCTGATGGTCTTTCCCTTCCTGCTTACGCTGATCCGTTGGCCTTCCCGCTCTTATAGCAGTAATCCAGAGGGAAACTAGCAGCTCCCAGTAACAGGCTTTCAGTGACAGCTCCAACAAGCTGCACTTCCTTCTTCTCCACGAGCCTGTAGCTCTCTGATATTGGCTTCACTCACAAACAGCCAGTAGTCAGCAATCAAGAGGTCCAGCCAGCAGCTCCTTCTTCTCTGAATCCCACTCCACCCACAACCAACCAGCCAGCGAGAAGGTGTGTCTGTGCCTGCCTTTTATAGGTCAGGCAGTTTGGCTGCAGTCAGGGTGAGTGCTTAATGTGCATATGCAGCAGGCTTGCTGTCCAATACAGTGGCTAGTTTTTGTAGCAAAGGCTCATGGTTTCTGCACAGCAGGTGTGCTTCGAAACAATGTTTCTTGTTTCCCACCCCGCCTGCTGTGCATCACTTTCTCAGTTTGTCCTTGAAGTTCTGTCCTTCCAGGACAGCAGGCAGAGGCATGAGGTAACAGGAAGCAGCCCTTTTGAGTCCTTTAACTAATGTTCAGCTCACTGCTCCCATAAAGCCATCTTGTTCTGTGGGAAAGGAGCATGCCATCTCCCACAAACTGACAGGACAATATTTTGTGGACACTTGAGATGACACAAAAAATTTCCAAATGCTCATTGAGAATGAATAGATTTTTCTAGACTCAAAGGAAAAATGGAGTGTCCAGGATTAAAAACTAACCAGAACTTTTATTACAGAATCACAGAATCACCAAGGCTGGAAAAGACCTTTAAGATCATCAAGTCCAGCCTATGACCAACACCACCACACCATCTAGACCATGGCACTAAGTGCCACATCCAGCCTTGCCTTGAACACATCCAGGGACGGTGCCTCCACCACTTCCCTGGGAAGTCTATTCCAATGTCTAATCACCCTCTCCGTGAGGAAGTGCTTCCTAATATCCAAGCTAAACCTCCCTTGGAGCAACTTCAGGCTGTGCCCTCTTGTCCTGTCGCCAGTTGCCTGGGAGAAGAGCCCAGCCCCCACCTGACTACAACCTCCCTTCAGGTAGTTGAAGAGAGTGATGAGGTCCCCCCTGAGTCTCCTCTTCTCCAGGATAAACAACCCCAACATCCTCAATCTCTCCCTATAAGACTTTCCCTCTAGTCCTTTCACCAGCCTTGTTGCTCTCGTCTGGACCTGCTCCAGCACCTCAATGTCCGTCTTGAAGTGAGGGGCCCAGAACTGCACACAGTACTTGAGGTGAGGCCTCACCAGTGCTGAGTACAGGGGGAGAATCACATCCCTACTCCTGCTGGCCACACTATTCCTGATACAAGCCAGGATGCCATTGGCCTTCCAGGCCACCTGGGCACACTGCTGGCTCATGTTCAACCGGCTGTCCACCAGCACTCCCAGGTCCCTTTCTGCCAGGCTGCTCTCCAGCCACTCTTCCCCCAGCCTGTAGCGCTGCCTGGGGTTATTGTGGCCAAAGTGCAGGACCCTGCACTTGGTCTTGTTGAATTTCATGCCGTTGGCCTCGGCCCATCGATCCAGCCTGTCCAGGTCCTCCTGCAGCCTCTTCCTACCCTCTGGCAGATCAACACTCCCCCCCAGCTTGGTGTCATCTGTGAATTTACCACATCCAGGTCGTCAATAAAGATATTGAATAGGACTGGGCCCAGTACTGATCCCTGGGGGACACCGCTGGTCACCGGATGCCAGCTGGATGCAGCTCCATTCACCATCACTCTCTGGGCCCGGTCATCCAACCAGTTTTTGACCCAGCGAAGGGTGCACCTGTCGAAGCCATGCATTGCTAGCTTCTCCAGGAGGATGCTGTGGGAGACTGTGTCAAAGGCCTTGCTGAAGTCGAGGTAGACCACATCCACAGCCTTCCCCTCATCCACTAGGTGGGTCACCCAGTCATAGAAGGAGATGAGATTAGTCAGGCAGGACCTTCCTTTCCTGAACCCATGTTGGCTGGACCTGATCCCCTGGTTGTCTTCCACATGCCGCTTGACGGCACTTAGGATGATCTGTTCCATAACCTTGCCAGGCACTGAGGTCAGGCTGACAGGCCTATAGTTCCCTGGATCCTCCTTCCGGCCCTTCTTGTGAATGGGCGTCACATTGGCCAACCTCCAATCATCTGGGACCTCCCCAATGAGCCAGGACTGGTAATAAATGATTGAGAGTGGCTTAGCCAGTTCTTCTGCCAGATCCCTCAGCACCCTAGGATGAATCCCATCCGGACCCATGGACTTGTTGGGATCTAAGTGGCACAGCAGGTCCCTAACTACTTCCTCCTGGATTTCTGGAGGGGGATTCTGTTCCCCATCCCTGTCTACCAACTCAGGAGCCCAGTTGTCCTGAGGGTAGCTAGTCTTTTTGTTAAAGACTGAGGCAAAGAAGGTCTTAAGTACCCCAGCCTTTTCCTTGTCCTCCATTACTAAGTTCCCCTCCTCATCCAATAAGGAATTAAGATTTTCCCTGACCCTTCTTTTGTTATTAATGTATTTATAAAAGCATTTTCTATTATCCTTTACAGGGATCGCTAGTTTAAGTTCTAGTTGAGACTTTGCATCTCTGATTCTCTTCCTACATGACCTTACAATATCTCTAAGTACTTCCTGATTCACCTGCCCTTTTTTCCAAAGTTGATACACTATTTTTCTATTTCTGAGTTTTTGCAATAGTTCCCTGCTCAACCAGGCCAGTCTTCTTCCCCGCCGGCTCCTTTTTCAGCACACAGGGACATAGGCCTGCTCCTGCGCCTTCAGAAATTCATTCTTAAAGTAAGCCCAGCCTTCCAGGGCTCCTTTGTTTTTGAGGGCTGCTTCCCAAGGGACTCTCCCAACCAGCTTCCTGAAGACACCCAAGTCAGCCCTCTGGAAGTCCAAGGTAGAGGTTTTGCTGACAACCCTCCTAACTTCCCCACAAATTGTAAATTCTATCATATCATGGTCGCTGTGCCCAAGACGACCTCCAACCACTACATCTTCCACCAGCCCTTCTCTGTTTGTGAAAAGTAGGTCCAGCATGGCACTACCCCTGGTAGGTTCACCTACTAGCTGTAGCAGGAAGTTATCTTCTATACATTCCAGAAACCTCCTGGATTGGCCCCTTTCTGCTGTGTTGTACTTCCAGCAGACATCTGGTAAGTTGAAGTCCCCCACAAGAACAAGGGCTAGCGAATGTGAGACATCCCCAAGTTGTTGAAAGAACATCTCATCAGTGTCTTTATCCTGGTCAGGTGGTCTGTAGCAGACTCCCACTAGGATATCAGCCTCATTGGCCTTCCCTTTTATCCTCACCCATATACATTCTGCCTTGGTGTGTTTAACATTGAATTCTAGGCAGTCAAAGCACTCCTTAACATATAACACCACCCCACTACCTCTCTTGCCTTGCCTGTTCCTTCTAAGGGGCCTATAGCCAACCATTGCAGCACTCCAACCATGTGAATCATCCCACCACGTTTCCATGATGGCAATTATATCATGGTCTCCCTGGTGCACAATAGCTTCTAACTCCTCTTGTTTATTTCCCATGCTTCGGGCATTGGCATATATACACTTGAGCTGTGGTACAAATATCCCGAAACCCTTGCGTGGTTACCAACCTGTTAGTGAGCCCTATGTTCTTGTTGCCACATTTATCCCTGTTTCCTGCCTTGAGTGGGACAGCAGACTGGCAGCTGTCCTTAGGCTCATCTCTGGTTTTGTCCCCATCCCTCTTCAAACCTAGTTTAAAGCCCTGTCTATGAGCCCTGCTAACTTGTGTGCCAGGACCCTTCTCCCCCTCCATGTTAAGCTTCCCCCACCTGTTGTCATGCCTGGTGTCCTGTAGGTCCACCCATGATCAAAAAAGCCAAAGTCCTGTCGGTTGCACCAGTCCCGAAGCCAGGAGTTAATCTTCTGGCTCTTCCCATTTATCCCCTAATCAATCCCTGCTAGTGGTGGGATAGAGGAGAACACCACCTGTGCTCCTGATCCCCTAACCAGCTGTGCCAGGACCCTGAAATCTCTCTTCATTGCCCCTACACTTCTGGTAGCTACCTCATCACTGCCTACTTGGAACAGCAGTAATGGGTAGTAGTCTGAGGGCCAAACTAGGGCAGGGAGCTTCCTCCTTATATCCTTAACCCTGGCCCCAGGGAAGCAGTTGACCTCCCTAAGAAGTGGGTCCAGCCTGCATATAGGGCCTTCCACTCCCTTTAGAAGTGAGTCACCTATGACAAGTACCCGCCTTTTTTTCTTAACTGAGGTGGTTTTGATGAAAGGTACAGAGTGACCTGGCCTCGGTGACACCTCCAAGTTTGGCGAACCATCATCCACAATATCATTTGGTTCTACTTGTAGAGCCTCATATCTGTTCTGCAAAGGCACCTGGAGAGGGGGAACACTAGGGACCCCCTTGCCATGCCGCTTCCGCCGTGCAGAAACTTGTTGCCATTGCTCCTCATCCTGTAGGCTATCTCGCTCAGCCAGGCAGACAGGGGATAGGCAGTGGTCTGCATCATGAGTGCCACCTGTCTTTTGAGAGTTGTTCAGGGATGCCAAGTCATGACACCAATGGTCTATCTCCCTCTCACACTCCCTGATACTCCTAAGCTTCTCTACTTCCTCCTTCAGCTGTGCAACCATACCGAGCAGATCATTTATCTGCTCACACCTCACACAGCTGGCATCTCTGCCATTCTCCAGGGGCAACAACAGGCTTTGGCACTCCCTACAGCCAGAGACCTGAAGGCCCACATGTCTGTGAGAAACCTCTGTTTGGGTTACCACAGTCCTCCTGGTAGAGGCTTTTGCCCAGTTTGAAACCATACTTAACCTTCTTTCTTTTCTAGCGGGTTTTAACAACCTCTTACACTCACCCGTGTGCCCTGCGAACTGCCTCGTGCAAACTGCCGTGCCCTGCCTCACAGACGTGCCACGCCCCTGTTTTCCCGCTCCTGTTCGCAACGCTCTGGGTCACTGGTGCTCCCTAGAGGCGTTGAAATCTCCCGCGCAGCCCCTGGCCGCGCCCCCTCCGCGCCTGGTTGGCTGCCGTGGACTTCCTGGTTCCGGCTGGGGCTCGGGCGGAGAATGGGGGTCCCAGAGCTTGGAAACCCCCCTGTACCGCACGCCTGAACCCCCGCCTCGGGCTTACCTCAGTCGCTACACCGAGTCCAATTAGATTATAACTCTGTACTCCCTTTGATAAGACTATACATATATTTAGAAAAGTTACATCATTCTGCTCACCACTGATCACACTTCCAGAGGAACATCTTGCAAGCGCTGGACCAGTTGGCCTCATGAGAACTGCAGGAAATATCTTACATGTAGTTAATCCAAATGTAGGACCACCAAAAACCAAAGATGGTTTGGGACTCAGGGCATTAGGCTTGTTGAGTGGTAGCTCTCTATGAAATCTTCTTGATTATGCTAAGGACTTAACTGCCTTATATTTGGTTTCTTTTGTTTAGTTCTTGACATACTGTTTTCTACATGATATTAAAAAAAATAATAATCCTGACTTTTTGGATAGATCATTCTCAGTCAAATCAACAGGAAAATTGGTATGTCAGACTCTGATACCCACAACTGACTTACATGCCAGCAAAATTTCCTCAGGAAATGGCAGAGAAGGTGAAAATAAAGACCTTGTCCAAAAGCAAACTCACTTGAAGTGTAAATTCCAACAGATTAAAGGAGTGGTCTGGCGAGCCCAGTTTCAAACAAGATAAAACAGCAGTACCTAGATTTTATTGTTGGATCTCAAATGTGCTCCTATAGACTGAGCAACCTGATTAGGCTGTGTTTTCACAAAGGAAAGCAGCTATTCCACCACACTAATGTGAGAGCATTTCTGTATGAATGGTTTTGACAGAATGCTTATAAGCAGCATGCAAAGTTCTTGTCACAAATATATTAATTAATTTACATATCCCACACTATTTTTTGCTTCACATATATAAAAAAAAAAACACGTTGAAATCTTTTAGCGCAATGGTTTACTGGGGAGGAAGAAACCCCAAATGAGTAAGTTCAACACTGCAGTAAAATCTTACGTACTCTTCCACTTTAGGAAGACAGAATTATTTGTGATGTTGCAAGGATCATGAGTGCTGCCTTGAAACAGCATGTATATTTTGACCAAGTTTCCATTTTTATAAGCTGCTATGGGGAGAATTTTTAACATACAGTTACAGTAAGCAGTGGTCATTCAAAACAAATTTCCTAAGGTTTTGAAAGTTTTGCTAATTCAAATGTCTAGCTAGCCCACTTAGGAAAGTATCTTGTGTTTCAATAAATAAATAAGGCTTATAAATAGGATAAATAAATTGGACTTTGTAATGTAATGTTCTTCCACTAAATATGTTTGCTTAGTTTGAATGAGCAGAAAAAATACTCAAGAAAGAAACTCAGTTTCAGGAGAAAAATCAAACCACAAACTGAAACAGTACAATTTACATTGTTTTCAATATGCCACATGACTCTGAATTATTTTTAGTGAGTGGATAAGGAAAAGAATGTTGGGATTTATGGAAAATTAGCATGGGATTTGTGGAAAATTAATATGCCTGAATTAAAACAGCAGTGTTGCAGGTGCTGCTGACCAAATTGTCAGGCACCCTGAAGCAAACCGTGGGATCAGTAAACAAGCTGGTGTCTCGCAGCCTGGTACCCCACAGGACCAGCAAACAGCAGGTGTCCTATCTCACGGTTGTTATCTCATGAAGTAGTGAGAGAAAAGAATGTTGTAGCAAGAACTGAGAGGCACCGTCTGGGGAGCGAAAAACCTTGGGTCATCATGACACAGACAGCAAGTGACAAGACACGTAGCCAATCATGTATGAACTGTGAATGTATGTAACCAACGGGGTTTGTACTGGGGTGGAACATCTGGAGTCAGAGGGGTATAAATTGCCGCCATTTTTAACAATAAAGGTCTTCAGTTATAACTCTTGTAGAGTTGTGTGAAGTCCATACGCCGCCTCCACATCAGAAGAAGAATATTAGAAGAAAGACAGGTTGAAGGAGGCAGATATTCATCTGTATCCTGCTCCTATTTTAGATTTGTGGCTGTAATTCTGAAGCATGCCATCTGATTTCCTCAAAAACTTCTTTCCCAGCTCTTCACTTAGGAGGATGTTATTAATGAGAAAAATTAGATACTGGTTATAAACTCATAGGACTATGGTATCTTACATTACATTCTGAAAGTGCAGTTTGCCTGTAGGTACTTTAAATAGCCAATGGATTTTGGAAAATAATTGTTTACTTCACGAGTCTGTAGGAGAATGTTTCAAGTGTGAGGAACAAAAGGATATATGCAAGAAACTAAAAGGTGGGAAAATGAAAAATTCAGGAAACTACTGAATATTTGCTGTGAAGTCAAGGGGAGCAAATTACAGTGAAAAAAATTGTAATGGACTTTTGTACTAGTATGACTGAAAATGTATATGAGCCTAGGTGAAGTTTCACCAAATAAAAATTCTGAAATGAGTAGAAAACCCTACAAAATATAATGTCACATTCCAGCTGCAGGCACCTAGGATATGTATTGGTATGTTTTGAAAACTCTGTGTGTGCAAGGTAAGAGGGAGACAGAAGGGGAAATGTGAGATTTGTATGAGAACAATTTAACATACTATCCATGCTGTACATTCGTGAAGAACACAACCAGTAAGTGGGAAGGATGCTCCACCAGTCAAAAACCTTGGGAGCTTAAGAAAGAAAAATCAGCAAATTGAATTTTACCTAATAACTAAACACGCAAAATTAGATGGGGAGAGGGAAGGAAGAAGAGAAAAAGCCTGTTATTTTAAAATATATTGGCAGTGGGGTGTGGGGTTGGGGGTGGGGGGGGGCGGGGAAGAAGATATTGGTGTTTGAAATCAAGGCCCTTTTTTTTATTCTTTTAACAACATTGCACTACTGTCAGAATGTGTCAGTACTGATGTCAGTCTTTTCTCTTATTGTCTATTGTTTAACAGTTTTACAGGGTTTTTTGTGGATAAATTAGACTACAGCCTTGTCATATGTAGGTAGGATTACATCAGTGGAGGTACAATGTCTTGGGCAGTTTTTGCATTAACTACAGGGAATCTTAAATATATTCTCAACTTTGAAATAAATCTAGTGGTGAATGTGATTGTCACTTCTTTTTGCTTTGAGATTGTTTGGTTGACTACTTTTGTAAATTTTTTTTAATAGTAGTAATTCAACACAGCTTAGGTTTGGTTTACCTTTGTAGTGTACTAAGAAAATCCCTAAAACAGTATTAAAAGTATCACCAAGTTACTTCATTAAGAAAGGGTTATGTGCATTGTCTTGTTTTCTTTTTTTTTTTTTTTAATAAAAAAATATTTTATTCCAAATGTGGAGAGGAAATTTGTATGTGTTCCCAGAAATACGTGAATTAGTCTTAAATTTCTACACAAATATTTCTGGGTATTCCATACAAGACCTGGCAAGTTATACTTATGGTGACCTGGACTGGTCCAAAATGGATGCTACAGCCCCTGTTCCATAGCAGAAACAGCATTAGCTAACTTGTTTAACTGTAAATTTTGAAACCATCAAGATGCTTTTTTCCAGACTAGTGATGGGCACAAGTCAGAATGAGCTGACTGTTCCTGACCTACACTAATTCATGCAAGTTTTGTTAAATCACTGAGACACTCACTTGTATGTTTAACGCAATTAGTATGTTAGAAAATATTCAGTATTTCTGCAGAGAGTACAAGACTGAGCTCCATTCCTGAACAGTAATTTCTTCTATCTTAATAGCTTTTCAGGTCCATTCTTGGACTTAGACTCGTCTCATAGATCAGAACAAACTGAAGAGAGAGAAACTATGTTTGTTGTTGTGCTTAGTATTTCGTGTTATACACAGTTTTGTATTTCTGAGTTTTCTGTTCAGCCAGGATATTTTGGTATCTGGTGTCTAAAAGACAACTGTAGGTATAAATAACATGTACATGAGGAGAACTCAATGCTGTGGTCAGACAACTCAGTTAGAAATTAGATTCCATTAGCAGTTGTTAAGGTTTGGCAAAGATGGTGTTACAGTTAAGCTAAGTGACAGTCACCTTTTCTTTGTTAAATTAGATACTAGTGTTTCTAGAAATGGTACATCTCTTTTCAGTACTTTCACAATTTTTCAGAAAAGACATCCCTGATTGATAGGAGGTTTTGTTTTTTGGGGTTTTTTTGGAGTTTTTTTTGTTATTATTATTATTATTATTATACTTTTGTTGTATTATTGGCACCATGAAACTTTTCAGTAACTCATCAGATGGGCATCCATTCCTTGAAATAAAGTTTTAAATTTTCTTCCTTACCTTTAACATAAACAAGTGAATAGTAAGAAATAGGTGTAAGTGTAATTTATGGTTGCATTTTCTAAGTGGTTTCTGTTAAATAATTCACCTTATAATTCTATCATTAATGCAGCCTGTAAAATTTTCTTGCTTTGGAGTTTAGTAAGATTTGAAGTGCTCTGTCCCCTAAGCCAACATTTACAATCACAGGGGGCAAATACCAATTTATTACAATCTGGGGAAAACATCTTCCAGATGCTGAAATGTTAATTTTGCTGATTTTATGATAAAATCTTCAGATACTCAGGGCAAGAGGCTGAGAGTGACAGGGATGCTAGACATGCCATCTCATTCTGTGTCAGCTCATGGATTCCCTGTGCTGTGTTGCTTTGTATAATGTATGCACGGCTCTGTGGTATCAGTATTGAGCTTCTTTCTTTTTGAGGGTACTGCCTAGATTTTTTACTTGGTATTCTTCATACAAAGCTAGTTTCTAACCACTTTTCCAGTAAGTGGTGCAGCCTAGAAAGAAGACTGTGCCCTTTGAGGGATTTGTTTAAAAAAACCCCACAAAACCCCCAGAAAAACCCTAAAAACAAAACCAAAACCAAAACTTCTTTTTATCATGTAAATAAACTCTAGATGTTTTTTTAAAAAGCTATTGTTTCCCTAACTTTAATGTCATTGGTGATCCAGAAGGAAGTTTCAATTTTGAAACTTAGTTTTTGTTGTTTTTTGTTGTTGTTGTCGTTGTTTTTTTAATACAGAATTTTTCTAATCAGAACTGTTATGCTTTAGGCAAAGTGAAATAGATGGATATTATTTCCTTTTGCTGTCTTGTTTATAATGCCTCTCATGAAAAATGAACATGGTATGTGCCATTTTGCTCTCATTATAGTCTTAACAGTGTATTAAAATAATGAAAGTTATTATTTTTTTTGCATGTTCTTTAAAGCTTTGTAACAAGACTGAGACAGAACTAACATTTGTTACCTCATTCTTGTTTCAAAGGATACAGCTCACATGCAGATTAGATTTGCATCAGGTTATATTAGATTTGTTAGTCACATTATTTCAACTACAACACAGATTTTTCTTTCAAACTTCAGAATAGGATCTTACACATCAGATAAAGCAGAGCCTTTGCAATATGTTTATATACGCTGCATGCCATCTGCCATGAAACTTTTTCAGCTTTTAATTTGAATATGGAGAACTGGATACAGTCAATAATTATTTACCTGTTCAATACCCTTGCAATCTCCAAAGATTTACCTATGCATTAAGGTAGTTGGGTAGCTGTACATTTCCACTTTTAAAAGATAATTTTTAAACCATCACTTCAAAGAACATTTTGTCAAAGAAAAAAAAAAATTGTAACATACGGGACCCAAGGAGGTCTTCTCAAATCCAATCTCCCTGGCTTCAGATAGTGAACCCAAACAGAGACAAGTAACTAAATTGAAAAAGGGAGAATAAGAAACAGCCTTGTTTAAAAGTCATTCTATTAGTGAAGGCAAATATTCAAAATCAAAGAAGTGGTAGCAAAAGAACCTGAAACTCTATTTCTAAATTTGCTGAATGACTTTAAATACATTTTTCTGTACCACAAAATGGTTGAGGTCAGAAGAGAGCTCTGGAGACCATCTGGTCCAATCCTCTGGTCAAGTGGGGATACCTAGGGCCACCATGTAGTTGGAAAGCCTATTAAATGAATAAAAATAATAAATGCTAAAACATAATTCACCATGCAGAGTATGGAACTATAAATAAATTCAGTGTAGTTTCTTGAAGCATAATAAAAGGTTAATTTTTATGGGGAGTTTTATTCCATCTAATAATTAACTGATCTTGCTTTGTGGCATTACAAGAAACAATAGTTTTCTAAGGCCTCATGCAAACAACCAGGTGCAGAACTCTGTATTTTCTGTTCAATGGAGAGAGATTAGAATCTGTAGCCTTTTAACAAAACTTTTAAATAAGTGAGGACAAGTTTGTCATGTAACTCTAGATAATACATGTTAAGTGAAGTTTATGTACGGTCATAGCTGTGGTAAGTAACGGCAACTGTTTTTTCTAGAAGAGATAATATTTTTTTTACATCACAGAAATGGAACTATCCTGGAATATTGAAATAATGTATTTTGATATATGACATAAACAGCTTAAAATTATCTTAATTTTAAGATTGATGAGTGTTAATAAACACCAGAGAATTACAGAATCCAGAGTTTGGCTACTGCCAGGTAGATGGAAAAATGAAAATGGATCACAGTGAATTAACCATACTGCATGACTCTAATATAGTTTCAGTAAGAGGACACCAACTCCAGTGTAGATAAGCCTGCATTGGGAAGGGAATAGGAGTGAAAAGGGCTGGCAAGTGGCTCTTTTCAGGATTTTTGAAGATGGTAAAATGGCTTGCCTGTGATGGTGAACCAGCAGCTTGTGAGTTGGTTGCTGGGGCGGTGTGGGAGGAGCCAGCACCACTGGTGGCCACCCTCACTTCCATAAAAGGCTGCCCAACAACCACAAGCATGGTGAACAGGGTGGGCAAACAGGACATAGCAAGTCGGCCAGGATGTGCTGTGGCAGTTTGAGTGGACAGGGTGCTGAAAACCTGCAAACACAGCCAGGAAGCAATAGCAGCCGCTTAGTAGAAAACCATGGAATCCCTGAGCTCTGCACCCACTGGCTCCCATGCTGCTTCCCAGATGGAGCTCTCCTGGAAACACGCTGCCACCCAGGTGTTGAGCTGCAGGCTGTACTCTGCTCATATGCTGGTGTGAGATTGCAGTGGTGAACATGCCTGTGGGAGGTGTGCTGACGTAGAGAAGCTCTTCTGCTTAGTGATGGAGCTCAGGGAGCCGGTGAATAGGTTGAAGGCCATCAGGGAATGTGAGAGAGAGATAGATGCTTGGAGTCGCACCCTGCCTCCCATGATAGAAACCCAGCAGGCAGACAGAGCCCCTGCTACAAAGAGCTCCCTCTCTTCTTTCTGCCCAACTGAATGTGGGTAGTTTAGAAGGGTGATGGGGATGTAACGGGGTTTGCTAGAGAGGTGCCTGGGTATGGTAGCTCAGCACTTGAGGGTCACTGTGCTGGGCTTTTTGAGAACTCGAAAGCCTACCACCCCTCAAGGGTGAAAACTACATGCTTAACTCCCTCTCTGAAATGCTTATACACCAATGCACCCAGCATGGGGAATGAACATGACGAACTGGATATCTGTGGTTGCAGGGCCATGATCTCCTTGCAATTACTAGGACATGGTGGGATAGCTCACATGACTGGAATGCTGACCTGGAACGCTATGTCCTTTTTAGGAAAGATAGGCCAGCAAGGCAAGGTGATGGAGTCACTCTTTATTTGAGAGAGCAACGGGAATGTATTGAGTTCTCCCTGGAGGGCAGATAAAGAGTGAGTTGCGAGTTTGCAGGTAAGGATTAAGGGGCAGGCTAATATAAGAGACACTGTTATGGGTGTTTATTACAGGCCACCTGATCAGGATGAGGAATTTGATGAAGCCTTCTACAGATAGCTGAGACTTACCTCACAATCACAGGCCTTCGTTCTCATGGGGGACTTCAATCACCCTGATATCTGCTGGGAAGGCCACACAGTACAGTCCAGGAGATTCCTCCAGTGTTCCTCCACCTTTTTGACTCAGGTGGTGGAGGAGCCAACAAGGAGAGCTGTGCTACTGGACCTAGTGCTGGCAAACAAAGAGACTGGTGAGGGACATTAAGATTTGACTGCAGTGATCACAAGAAGCTAGAGTTCAGGATCATGGATAGTATGCACAAAACAGTAAGTAGGATTGCAACTTTGGACTTCAGGAGGGCTAATTTTGACCTCTTCAAGAAACTACTTGGAGAAATCCCATGATTTAGGACTCTGGAAGGTATGCGGCCTCAAGAGAGCTGGTTGGTATTCAAGTACCACTTCCTCCAAGCTCAGGATCAATGTATCCCTAAGAGCAAGAAATCAGGCAAGGGAAGATGGGGACCTGAGTGGTTGAGCAGGGAGCTTCTGAAAGAGTTCAAGGGGAAGAAGGAAGTTTACCATATGTGGAAGAAGGGATTGACCACTTGGGAAGATTACAAGAATGGTGTCAGAGTGTGCAGGGATAAACCAGAAAAGCCATGATCTCCTTGGAATGAAACCTAGCAAGAGATGGCAAGGTCAACAGAAGGGGTTTCTTCGAGTATATTGGAGGCAAAAGGAAAACTAGAGAAAATGGGGCCTCCTGTTGAATGACACAGGTGCCATGGTGACAGAGGGTGCTACTGAATGCCTTACTGCTTAGGCCAGACCTCAGGAGTCCCAGACTTTAGGGGTAGCAGAGAAAGTCTGGATGGAGGAAGATTTTTACTAGGTGGAGGAGGATTGAGTTAGAGATCAGTGAAATGAACTGCATATCCACAAGTCCATGGGCCCTGAGGGAATACACCCATAAGTGCTGAGGGTGCTGGCAGAAGTCATTGCTAGGCTGCTCTCCATCATCTTTCAAAGGTCCTGAAGAACAGGCGACTTGAGGACTGGAGGAAAGCCAGCATCGCCCCAGTCTTCAAAAAGGGCAAGAAGGAAGACCCAGGAAACCACAGGTCAATCAGCCTCACCTCCAGTCCTGGAAAGATGATGGAACAGCTTATTCTGGGCAAAATCTCAAAGACTATGAAGGAAAAGAAGGTTCTAAGAATCAGTCAACATGGATTAACCAATCGGAAGTAATGTCTGACTAATGTCTGACCAATCTGATAGCCTTCTACAGTGGCATAACTGACTGGATAGATGAAGGGAGGGCAGTAGATGTTGTCTACTTTGACTTCAGCAGGGCTTTCAATGCTGTCTCACACAGCATCCTCACAGGCAAGCTTAGGAAGCATGGGTTAGATGAATGGATAGTGGAGTGGACTGGCTGGAAGATAGAGCTCAGAGGGTTATAATTAGAGGCACAGAATCTAGTTAAAGGTCCATAACAAGTGATGTTCCCCAGGGGTCAGTACTGGGTCCAGTCCTGTTCAATATATCCATCAGCGAACTGGATTAAGAGCCAGAGTGTAGCGTCAGCAATTTCACTGATGATACAGAACTGAGATGGGTGGCTGACACACCAGAAGGCTGTGCTACCATCCAGCATGACCTGGACAGGCTGGCGAGTTGGGCAGGGAGAAACCTTATGAAATTCAACAAGAGCAAGTGTAGGGTGCTGCACCTAGGGAGGAATAATCTCATGCACCAGTACAAGTTAGGGGCTGACCTGCTGGAAAGCAGCTCTGTGGAAAAAGACCTGTGAGTCCAGATGGACAACACAATGACCATGAACCAGCAATGTGCCCCTGTCACCAAGAAGGCCAATGGCATCCTGCAGTGCATCAAGAAGAGTGTGCCAAGCAGGCCGAGGGTAGTTATCCTCCCACTCTACTCTGCCCTAATGAGGCAGAGTACATACATACATCTGGAGTATTGTGTCCAGTTCTGGGCTCCCTGGTTCAAGAAAGATGGGCAACTGCTGGAGAGAGTACAGCAAAACACTATGAAGATGTTTAGGGAACTAGAACGTCTTTCTTATGAGGAAAGGCTGAGGGGCTTGAGTCTTTTTAGTCTGAAAGGGATCTTGTCAATGCTTATAAATACTTGAAGGGTAGATGTCAGGAGAATGGAGCCAGTCTTTTTTCAGTGGTGCCCAGTGACAGAATGAGAGGTAATAGGCACAAACGTGAACATAGTAAGTTCCATCTAAATGTGAGGAGGAGCTTCTTTACTTAGAGGGTGACAGAGCCCTGGAATAGAGCAGTTGTGAGGTCTCCATCTCTGGAGACATTCAGAAACTGCCTGAACACCATATTGTGCAACCTGATGTAGGTGAACCTGGTCTGGCAGGGGGGTTGAACTAAATTATATCGAGAGTTCCTTTCCAACACCCAACATTCTGTGATTCTCTGATTTTCTTCTGCACATGGGCTAACTAGATTGTCTTAGGCTGTTTTCTTCTGGAAGGCTCTTGCTTTAAGATTCAAATTGTGACTAAATAAACTATGCAAAGCAAAAGCCACTCCTTGACTAGACTGAGCCAGAAAAACCTTTTGGCAACTAACAACAATACAAAGTATCAAATTATTTTTCTTCCAAAGGGGCAATACCTGCTACTGGGGCACTCTTGCAGCAGATTAATTCCAGCTGTGTGCTGGCTTCTGAGGATACAGAGAGAAGAGCAGCAGACCTGGGCTGTTAGTCCGGCTGCAGAGAAGAAGGAATGCTCACAGATTGTTAACCTTCTGAACCTACAGAAAGTACAGAAAGTGTCTCTTTATCAAAATATTAGAAGTGCACGGCATATAGAGAAATTAGGGTCTCTTCCCTCACACTGAGGAGAGACATTTTTAACATGGCAAATTCAGCTGGCAAAAAGACAACAGCTACCTTTGGATTTGAATGCCATAAAGTAAGGCTTTTCTTTATATATTTACAGGTTGTGTTTTCCTTATATCCTGTGGCTCATGCCATGGACAGGAGGAATGATATTCCATGAGAAATTAGCATATATTTTCCATTTTCCTTTCTGCTCCTTAGCTCACTGTGTAGCCCTTGGCCATCTTATTTAATGCCATTCAAACTATTTTCCAAAGAAAGAATTATTTACTTACATGTGAGTTTTCTTCTGACATATGTCTGTAGAGTATTTAACCCAGATTTTGGAGGTGAAAACCCTATCCAAGGCAAAGGAGTTTGCTATCACATTTTATAAATTGGAAAAGAAAAATAAAAAAGCTTGAAAGAGAAAGTATCTACACTAGGCTCACAAAATTTCTGACATAATTAAGTTCTTTGGTTTTGGGTTGGTGTTTTTAGGTTGCTTATTATTACAGTGCACTTTGAAAATTCAAGTACAGTTTTTATTGACTTCATCTGCCTCCATGGACCTGCCTTCTCAAAGGAGACATCGAAGTCTTGAATTGGGCACAGAGAAATCAGGAACTCAGAAGTCAAAACTGATGCTTCTGGACTATTAAGGAAAATGCAAGCATCTCTAGTCCAAGGAGAGAAACATATTCTCAAGTTCTGCATTTAGTTGGTTTCATCCTGAAAATCATATTTCTCATCATGAAATCTATCACTGTATGGAAAAGTTATTAAAAGTTCTCTAATTGGGGTAGAAATGAAAGTCTTACACACTGCTCAGCTTTTAGAAGGAAAGATCATGGCTACTTGTAAAAAGCTACTTGAAGTGTTTTTTAAAAAGATTTAGGACATGATTGCCACTGACAGCACAGAATTACTTTGATATTCCAATATATCCTTCCAGTTCTGTGTTCCAGCTTATAGCTATTGTCATATGTCCCAAGGAATAAGAAAAACAAACAGAACGATTTTGTGATTTCTAAATCCATTAAAATCTATTGATAGTATCATTTTTTATTAGTTCTAATGTAATTTGTTTTTTTCTTTATGTCTATATACAAAGTAGATAGAGCATATCTTCCTTAAATGCTGTTTCAAATTGATAGATTCACATATAGGAAATGAACTGTAACTAGAATATTTTTCTCTAATAAGATAGTGAAAGAATTATTAAATACAGCTATTGACATTTTCTTTTGATGTCTGTGTTGAGAAGCATCTTTCTGATACAAAAATATTATATAAATACTCAGTGTACTATATTTTATTTGAGTTTAATTGCTTGCAAACTTTGGCATTAATGAAGAATTAAAACAGCAAGGTCTCCCCTAAACTGCAAATCATCCCTAATGCGAATGTTGAATTCTTTGCAACCACTGTAACAATATTCTTTGATCTGAAACTGTGTAATATGGTTATATTTAGGATTCCTTCAACCTTTTGCCAGTATTTAGCTATTACTTGAAAAATTTTCATCTGAAATGCATCATCTGCTTTTGGTCTTGATTTTCTTGTCATCATCCTGTGCAATGCCTGCAGCCTTTTACATTCTGTACTTTAACAGTTCCTTGGACTATTTCCATGCCTTTAAGTATCTGTCAAGAGATTTTATTGTGCCAGGATTGTCTTCTGAACTGTGTTTGCCTTTAAAATTCCATTATAGTAAACAAAGCTGAACTTAGATTTTTTACCTTACAATAGTCATTCAATAGTATTAATAAAAAAGCAGGATATGAGTTAAAGTTCAGCTGAACTGCGTGGTCATTTTTGGATTATGAAACAACAAAATCAGATAGGCTTAGTGCTGAATCTTCTTTCATTAGTCATTAATAGATATCAGGTGCTAAAATTTATTCTGAAGCTCTAGGGAGTTATATTTTGTAAATAAAATTATTTAGTAGATTTTTTTTCTTAGTTGCTCTTCTCAGCGCCTTCCAGTGCTTCACTGATGTTGTATCTTTCCTGTCACAAGACCTTCAATATTCTATTTCAAACATTTACACCAAATATCAGTGTCAGTAACATTTTCTTTGACTTTTTCATAAAAACAGTAATCGAAAGTATTTTTTAATACATACGTTGATTTTTTCCTTGTGAACTTTGTCATTTTTATGGCAAGAAATAGCAAAAAAAGGAACTTCAAAATGTCTAAATCAACATCAAACATGAAAGTACATGATATCATGTATCACATGCTGTATACAGGTAAATAACTGCAGATCTTATTATTTCTAATATTGTTCATTGTTCAACATTTTAATGTTCTTTGTAGGATAAAACACAACCAAAAAACCCCACAATTTCTCTCCTACTCTTCTTCCATGTAAATCATTCTGTCCTTTCTAAACCATACAGTGGCTTTTGTATAAGTAAATAAGTTCATAGTAAATATGCAAGCCATGAATGTTCCTAAATTTTACCTTGTTTTATAAGAACACTTGCAATGTTAAGACTATGCCTGACCTGTCACTAATTAAAAAAACAAAAATTAAACTACAAGAAATTGCAGCAAAACCACTTTTAAAATGCATGTGACCTGTTGAGCAAAAAATGTTTTTCTTTTCCTGTAGTTTTATAAAAAATGTCAGAACACTGTAGTTTTAAGAGTTCAAAGACTTAAAAGGCTGAAAACTGAAGAGGAAATAGTAGTTGCCTAATGCTAAGTGATATATTAGAAGCATATGAGAGGTTTTAAAGTGGCTTTGTGTAGAAAATAATGAGCTACAGAACTGCTTATAGCAGTAAATTACCAAAATTGTGATGATCTAATACTGACTTTACAACAGGTTCTCATTCTGAATCAGTAATGTGTTCTTTGTCTTCCTTTCATTATTTTTAAAATATGTGACAGTGTAATTTCTGATAATACACCGTGGTAACTCAATAAAGACTGCATGCCCTGGCAAGGAGCCACACCTTCTCATTCTGCAGAAGTGTCTGAAGGGGGTGCTTCCTATGGGCTTGGAAATTCTTCAGAAACTCAGCTGCCTTACAGAAATTATTGGGTTTTTTTCTTGTAAAGAATGTTAAGGAGTGGTCATTTTTGTGTAATATTTTCAACTGATGTAAATCCTTTAAATGTAAATGCATTAAGGCAATTTAAAGCAGAAAATGCCCATGTGTATAAATAACTTGTCTCAAACTAACAGAATTTTTTTTTAAATCTTAGAATACAGTTCTCAGATATTTATTACAATCATGAGGTCTATGGAATAATTTATAAGCCTGGCTTCAAACACCATGGAGGCTTCTGTAATTTATTGAATACTGTCTTTTTAACCTAAGATCTCAACAACCACGCTTTCAAAAACAAAGCCATAATGGGATTAGATAATGTGAAAAGGCCCAGATCAACAGAAATTTTAATCATGTTTAGTTCCACTCTTATTTAGTGTTACAATTCCAAAAATATTTATCATACATGTCAGTTCCCCTGAGTCCAAAATTTAACACATTAATGGCTTAAAGGCTATAGCCATTTCACACTTACAAAAATTTACTTCTGACTATTGGCTTCCGTAGAACTCTCCCAGGTCTTATTGTTCAAGGATGTACAACTAATTTTATTCACCAGCTTTCCATTTTTCTTATTTAGCTTTTCTTATGTTTTGTCCTGCTTTTCACCTAGCTACACAAAACTTATTCTTCTTGCGTGTTAAGTTGGTTAAGTTGCTATGGAATAGATTTAAGAGATGTCCATTGCAATCCAACACTTAGCATATTTCACCAATTACACTCCTACTGAGTAACTACATACCAAGAACAATTCTATGGCTATTGAAATTAACTGGCAATGAATACACAGAGGCAGAGCTGAATAGAAGCTTCAACATTAGTATAACTAATCAACAGATTCCAATTTCTGAAAATCACAATTTTGCAGGAATATTTCAGGCTTCAAAAGAAGATCTTTAGGGGAAATAATTCCCTTATTCTAAGTTATTTTTCATTCAAGCTGGAGCCCTAGAGAGGAAAGTCTCTGGGAGTGTGAAGGAAGTAAATTTAAGTCCCTTGGTGGAAATGCAAATGCAAATGTGACAAGAACTTAAGGCATAACAGTGCAGACACCTGAACATGAGTTTCCAATTTTTTCAGTGAACACACTGGGCACTTTGACAGTCTCTCATGTTTTTTTCAATATCTTTTTTAGTGTAGTTGATGTAATAGTAGTATTTGTTACATGTCATTACAGTTTTAAGAACTGGAAAATGTGAGTTTTTCCTTTAGTTTTGGAAGAATTTAACCCATCCATATTTTGTAGTCTGTGATGATACTTTGTTCTTTGTTTAAGTAGGGGCTAGTGTAATTGAGACAAAAAAATGAGTTTCATTTCATGACACATCATTCTAAATATGTATAGTGGCCATAAATTTCTCTCCTTAGTATATCACCACTCAAGATAAATATGACAAGGTTGATTGTATGCTCTAATGAAATACAGTAGATCTTATTTTTGTGTCTTGTGATGAATTAATTTTCTTAACTTTAGTTCATTTATACTTTTTTCCAGCTATTCTGAAGAACACTAAGTTGATGTCTGCTAAGTAAGATGCAGTGGCAATGTACATTTGCTGTTGTCAATAACTGGATTACACAAACTGTAAATTCAGGTTTAAAAGCTTGAAACTATGGTGTTTAAGGCACAAATTCTCCTTAGGTATCCTATTTCTGCATACAGATCTTTATATTCATCATACCTTTTTTTTTTTTCTCCCCACTGTTTTAACAGATTATGAGAAAATTCTCTTTGTACTGAGAATCCTTTGCCTTACATATACCTCTATTGTAGGCTCCTTGATAATATGACCTGGAGACATTCAAGGTCAGGCTTGATGGGGCTCTTCTCTTCTTTTCATCACCAAAGATGATGTGTGTGTGGGTAATTGAAGGATAACAACCTTTATTAGGACTTGTGATGCCAGCACAGCACATGATTGTAAAGCACTGGAAAATCTAATGATGTTAAACTTTGAGTTACAGTATCCGAATACAAGAAGTATCCAGGTTACTTTAGCAACACAAATGTCATTAATTCCAATCAGGTTTTATGTTTGTAATGGAGCAATGCTTCTGAAAACTGAAGCTTGAATTAATGATGTGACAGTGATTGTAACTGCTGATGGGTGAAAGCAAAGACAGTCTGGGTACAACTATAAGAGATTAATTTTTTTTGCCTGACAGGCTGAATTTTACATTTTTTATCCAGATCCATGGAATCTTAGCAGCTGCAACAAAATTAAGTATCTTACTATGGACAGGCATTAGGAATGCTTACTCTTCTTTCCTTTAACCTTGTGTGTACCACTGGACATCTCTGCTTTACCTTTCATTTCTGTCTTGTCTGCCTTTATCTTCAATTCATATTGTGTAAATAAACTTCTGTTAGCTTACCTTCTTTAACTTCGAACTACTAATAGTTTGTTATTTACCCTACCTTATTTTTGCTATCAGTCTTGCTTTTTCTTCTTTTTTTTTTCTTCCAGTCTTCTATCATGACAACTTTTTTTCCCAAAGACTGATGTTAGGTTTTTTTTATAAATTGCATTTCTTTATTTTCTTTTCTCTGTTTCTTTTCTGCTCTTCTCTCTGGTTTTCTTGGTTTTGTTTGGGTTTTTTTGTTTGGTTTGTTGTTTTTTTTTACTTTCAACTGAATGACCTGTATGTATTTATGTGTACCCCTTCTAACACTGACATACTGTGTTCCATGTTATTTGATTACATAACTTAATGATCTGTGAGTAAATCCATAGAAAGCAGTGGATTTTTTGCAGTACTTTTCTGTGCAGGTCAATGGCTGCTTTAATACTAGTAGTAATTATTACTAAGCATCCTGAAATAGTTTCTATTTTACTTTTTGATTGAAGTAAGGAATAATTTTTATTTTTATTTTTCACAGTAGAGATGTCCTTGAAGTAGAGTTAATAAGTCAATATGGGTAAGTTACTGAAAGTCAGATATAACTCAAAAGGCACTTCAGTTCTACATTCTGTGGTAACTGCAGATTTGTGAAGGGAAAATGAAACATCTTCACAGTTTAGAATCTTTTTAGTGTCTTGCTTCTACATTGCAGTTGCCTCAAATAGTCTTAAGGACATTAAGAATTATATGGCTTTTGCTTTCTGTCTCTTCTTATTTAAATGTTCTGCCCCATAATTAAATCTGGGTCAAAAGCCCAGGACTTAAAAAAAAAAAGTCTGATTGTGGAGTGCCTTACTTTGGCTGTTAGCACACAGAGCTTATTGCTGGGAAAGACTGATGCTCAAAAGACAGAGGAAAATAGCACCTGCTTTCTCACGCTGGTTGATGTTTGCAGTCTTGATAAAAATGCAAGACAGCATATGCAGAAACTGTGCGGAAGCACTATTCACATGGTAATCCCTTTGTGTTTGAATACTTTCTTTTCAGGTGGCTGAATGAATGACAGACTAATGGGGGGATTCGAGCATCCCCTCCCTTGAGTTTATAAGCACCATATTTAGAATCTTACTGATTTCTTAGATCAAAGACCACCACTTTAGACATCCAAAAATGACAGGTGGACTCACTGGTTGAAATTAAATCCAAGTTCATCTGAGTAATGTACATTTAGATAACATGGTCCCAAATGAAATGTACCAAAATCTCAATACTGCTGGATGAGAGGAAGAGGCATTTTAAAGTTTTCTGCACATTATTTCCAATCATGATTAGCTACAACACATAGAACAGGGCTCCACTTGCTGAACTTCCTTCAGGTATAAAATACTATTTTAAAATGTCATTATGTCACAGGCCAAAAAAAGCATGCAAAAGAACCCCAGACCAAAGCTACATTCACGGTATGGGAGAAATAAATGTAAACAAACTTGGTAGCGTAAGTTGAGACTGGTGGATCAGAATTGACACTGTACTTTTCTGAATTTTTCTGATTGGTGTCATAGCACCTTAATCTTTGTTCAAATTATAAAGACATTTAACACTTGGAAGCACTCTGTGCCCAGGGCCTCTGCTGAATATTTGATGTGTTTGAAAACTAGAGTAACCAATTTTCATATGTGAGCATACCGGCTGCCTTTTTGACAGGTTTCTTAAGGTTGGCCAGTGCTAACTGATAAAATAATAGTCTGAGTGAATGAAACAGCTGGTGAAAAAACTAGCCTCTCATGCTGAAAGTCAGGCTCAGCATGACCTGCTTTTTCAGTTTTAGTTCTGATATGTAGGTACACCGATGTGTAGCCTAAAACCTATTTGCAGCACAGATTACGCAAAACCATACAAAGTACAGACATACGTTGTAGCAACTGCCCGTTAGGCTGCAAGCCACCTAAGGCTAAGTCCTCATCTTTGCTTTTTATCTGTCACGTAGCTTCTGCTCAGACATTACTGTTTATATTTGGTATTGGATATAGATTAAGAAAGGAGTAAGGTACATTTTGTTTCACGTTGTGACATCTGCAAATGCTTCTGCTTGGTTTGCAGTGTATTAGTCATCAGAGTGTCTTGCTTGCCTCATTTTGAATCAAAAGCTAACTTAATTAACATGGTTTCTCACACAAACAGTGAAGCTGTTCATATTCATTAAAAGCTTGGCCAAGATTTGTAACAAGTCATGCCTGAGTGTGCTCATAGTTTTGCAAACCTTTTGGCATCCATGGCCTGTCCTGTTGGCAGTGAAACAATAAACTAGGCTCAGATTTGTGTGTTTTCAAGTATTGCTTATGGAAAGATTTTTGGGTTTGCAATTGTTGATATTAATTACCCTGAAAAGTCGGGTTATTTTTTCTAGGACTAAAGAGTAGTATTAAGTCTGCATAGGACTAAAACATGTTGAATTTGGCACATGTTCCTAAAAGAATGGATTGATTTTAATTGCAGTACATTATTCAAGATATCCTCAATATAAAGGAAAAGAAAAAGAAGTGTCACTATTTTTGATAGTATGGTTAGCTTTGAGTTTTGCTTTTTGCTTATTTTTATTAAAAATATGGCTTCCAAAATAATTTAAAAGTGAAACAGAAAGGGAACTTGTGTGCCCTAAAATAGCTTTTGCTAGCTCAGTTATAAACAAAGATCTGAAGAAAACATGTAATATCATACGTATGTGTAAAATTTCTTTATTGCTGAAGATGCTGAATGTGCCTGACACCAGTGGAGATTGAGTCCCACGCATGAGAAAACTTTGTATAAAAGCCAACTGCTGTACCAACTGGAGAGCGCAGTTGTGTTAAAGTGCTAACAACCATCTACTGCTGCCTGCTGGAAGAGAGAGGCCCATAGGTCCTCTGGCTCAACAGCATGACAGAGTGAAAATGATCCTTTTCTCACCCACCAAACTGTGTGGATGGTACATTATTGTTGTTGACTGGTATAACATAATGGAACAGGTTGCCCAGAGGAACTGTGGAGGCCCCCTCCCTGGAAGTGTTCAAGGCCAGGTTGGATGGGGCTTTAAGGAACCTGCTGTAGCAGGAGGTGTCCCTGCCCATGCAGGGGGGTTGGAGCGAGATGATCTTTAAGGTCCTTTCCAACCCAAACCATTCTATGCTTCTATGATTCTATAATATTAATTAGTAATAAAGTAGGATGTGTGGTTTTGTATCTTATTCCTCATAGAGTGGAAGTCAGCAAATCTTCCCAGCACAGACATATAGAGGCAGTACCCACTAGTAGTTGGAAACAGTGTGTATGTAAGTGGAAAAAACTAATTTTTGCAGTAGCAGGAGCAAGATGTGAGGAAAGATAATAGCCTATTGCATTTCATCATCCTGTACTAAAAATCCATTCCTGAAACACTTTAGTTCCTGACTCAACTTGAGAGCCAGTACAGCTTTACAGTAATGTACAAACTATTTAGCAGAAATTCAACATGCATTTAAAGACAAAGGGGGGGGGGGGGGGGGGAAAGCAAACAACAAACAAACCTCCCCATTTCTCCTAGTCACTCCAATTACTAATTTCAACTTTAAGATAATCAAGGACTTTGAGCAATGCAAGTAAATTTGTCTGCATTTAATTACGAAAAAGGACAAAATATGAGGAAAGTATTGTTTTGTGGGAAATATTTCTAATGAAGATTATGGTGTTGTAAACAGTACTTTAGTGATCAGTGTAGTCTGATACTGGAACGGTAAAAAAACTCTTCACTGAATTTTTACATCCTTGTAGAGTCCCTAAATGAACATTTGTCTCAAAACAGCTGCCATAACAAAATTGACATTGTGCTCAGGTGGGGGCCTCATTCGATAACCACATGGACCCTGTAATTGCAAGAAGAGACCCTCATTGGGTAACCACCCTGATAAACTGGGCCCTGGTCTCGCAAAAAGAGCCTCTCCTTCAGTGGTCATCCCGATAAGCTGGACACTGTCCTTGCAAAGGGAGCCCCTCCTTGGGTGGCCACCCTGATAGGCAGGATACTGTTCTTATTCAATAAGGAACACCGGCATGCAAGTGGTACCCTGCGGTGGCAGAGTGCCATCCTGTGTAAGCCCCCTGCAAGACCACCAAACAGGGTGCATGTGCAGAACTGAGGGTCATTGCTTGGTCAACCCAGCTGGGAGGCCCAAGTGATCACTGGGACCCCCATGCCCCACCGACTCATTTCTAGAATACTCTAAAACTCCACACTGAGTCTGCGCAAGAAACCTCAAGCCCCCGCCCCCGAAAAGGTGGGGCCAGGTAGCATAAAAGATGCAGGCTCGAGATGCTTGGCAGGCGCCCGCCATCCAAGGACCACAGCTTCCTACCAAGATAATCGCTGGATCCAAGGGTGGTGATACCTCTTCTATCCCTCTTTATCTCTCTTTCCTCTTTTTCCTTATATCTCTCTCTCTTTTGTGTTTCTAACCTTATCTTGACACATAAGGGTAACATAGTCTCTAACTTCGTTGAATTTTTATAGCCCATTGCTTTGACAAGTTTTTGCTAATTGTAGCCTGTTGCTTTGATAACCTTGTTCAGCTTTGTTAGTTGTAACCTGTTGTTTTGACAATTTTCTTAAGTTTTGTTAAGTTGAAACCCATTGCTTTGAAAGTACCTTTTTGCTAAGCTCTCCTATTTGTAATCTATTGCTTTTGAGAGTGTAAGTATGGTGTGTTTTTTGACAAGCTTTATAATCTTACTCAATCTTAAGTAAAGGTGTGTTTTGTGAAGGCCTCCTGGGTAATGGTCTTACTCCTAGAGTACCACGCAGAGTATTCCTGAGCTTAACCTCACTGAATGGGTTGTTAAGAGAGATATTTATATTTAGTTTGGACCCCCAGCTCTGGGGAGCTGTGACCACTTTGTGGAGTTTGATATTTATATTTAGTTTGGGCCTCCAGCTCTGGGGAGCTGTGCCCACTTTGTGGAGTTTGATATTTATATTTAGTTTGGGCCTCCAGCTCTGGGGAGCTGTGCCCACTTTGTGGGACGTGATAGTGCTGTACCCACCTTGTGGGAGATGACAGTCCTTTAATACTTTTTGTTCTTCATCTTGGAAGGTGGACTTTTTCTACATTTAAAATTAATCTGGGGATTTTTAATATATATTTGTGTATATCTCTGTATGCTTGGAATGTTTGTAAACAATCCTTTAGTTGTTGGATAGCCACATTATGCCTTTTGTAATTAAATCTTCCACATTATAAGGGATTTGTTGGATACAGCATCAGCCAGTAAGCACATTATTAGGCAAGATGAATTAATTATACATGAAGAAATGGGTTTGTGATTGATGAGGTATTTTTTTGGGAAGCTGTTTTGGTTCTCTCTATTTTTGTATATGAAGGAAAGAGGTTAAATGCAAATGTCACACCTAGTGCTTATAGGTTACGGTTTGTTTGTTTTTTTTCAATTCAGTTGTTCTCAAAATCCAGTCGACTTACAGTTATCAGGTCTGGCCAGAAAAAATCAAAACAAAACACACACTTTGTCTTAATGTTGATTGGACAATCTGCCTGAACTATGCTCTGAGGAAAAATACATTTACTGTAATAAATAGGTATTATAAAAGTTTCAAATCCCACTACAACTAATCAGTTTGAACAGGACTTTTAAGCTCTAAATAGCTTTTAAAGTAAACAGAACTTCACACTAAGCGACAGCTACTATTACATTTTATGCTTCTGAGTGTGAGAAAATTAATGTACCAAGAAAGTGTGTACTATTTAAAGGCATCTTGCTGCAGACATTTTTAACAACTGAAATTTGCAGTGGGTAGACCACTGAAGTGTCTTGTCATTAAATTATGCACTGTACATTAGAAACAGATGTACGACTGGAAACCTTGCATGACAACACAGTCTTCAAGATTTGCCAGTTCGGATGCTGCTAAAACAAAAAACATAACATGAGTTACAGGTTAGCTGGTCTACCTAAGAAAAAAAGACAAAGGGAGTGATAGTTTTCGGTTCTGCTGTACAACAGAAATTTTGAGAATTAACTAGTTGCTATATTCTTCTTTTTTTTTTTTTTTTTAACTTACAAAGCAAGCAGTGTTATTTGATGGGATGGACTGAAGCATTTACTGAGGTGTTTCTTAACTTTTAAATGATACAATACCAGAAATGTACACTTGCAGCCCAGAAAACCAACAATGTCCTGGGCCGCATCAAAAGAAGTGTGGCCAGCAGTCAAGGGAGGTGATTCTCCCCCTCTACTCTGCTCTTGAGAGATGCCACCTGGGGTACTGTGTTCAGCTCTGGAACACCTAACACAAGAAGGGCATGGAGGTCCTGGACCAAGTCCAGAGGAAGACCACAAAGATAATCAAAGGGCAGCAGCACCTCTCCTATGAAGACAGGCTGAGAGAGTTGGATTTGTTTGGCCTGGAAATGAGAATGCTCTTGGGAGACCTCATAGTGGCCTTCCAGTAGTGATTGAACAATTCAATATTTTGTGGTCTCAGGATGACAAAATACTCAGTGACACAAACCTGTGTAATTATAATTGGACCTTATGTAACTACCTTCAGATTATTCACCTGCAGATAATTATATAATTGTCAGTTCTTACTGGATAAAGGCATAAGTTTAAGATATGGTTCTTGCTTGCACTTTAGCAGGAATTCAAAGAGAAGTATATTATTATGAGCCAAATCAGATGTGGGCTTGGAAATAGTGCAGACCTATAAGGGGTCTTTGTTGTCTGGCTGCGTTGGTTCAGCTGCTCACGAGCTAAGTTTTCCTTTTGATAAAAGATTAAAGAGGCATCTCATCCCTTTGTTGGTAAGTTACTAATCAAAGGTTTGATCCCAAAAAAAACTTTCTAAAGAGGAATAGGGAAGAAAACAACAAACTCATTAAGAACACTGGGCTATCAGTAATTTTTTGTGGCCTCATTAAGAGAGAAAAACACCAAAGATTGACATGGATCTGGCCCTCCGTTCTCAATCATGAAGCAAGCTTTAAGGTGGTCCTGTGGCCCAGTAATGCTCATCGAACATGTATTAAAAAGAAAACAGTTCTCCTGCAGACACCCTCTGAGCTGTGGGCCAGTTTATGTGATGACATGGAGAGCCATGAATAAAAGAAGTATTGATGAATACAGTAATAAATATGTCAAATCAAAATTTAGGAAGCCATGATTTGGGAAAGAGATTGAAGAGAAAATATGCTGTGCCTGAATTCGAGGTTTACATTTCAGAAAGAACCATAGCTGGCATATTTGCTGTGTCATGTCTCAATATGTGGCACAAGACTTTTTTCAGTCCATTTGTGCAGCATTAGGATTAATCAAACTGAAATTTATTCAGTAACTTTATTTACTTAGAAAAAATTCTGTTTGGCTTCAAAACTATTTGTGTGCAATGTTTTTTAAAGAAAGTGCTATATTTATTTACTTGTTCAAAACTGAATTCAGAATATGGTCTGTAATTAACTTTTTTTCCACCAATCCAGGTGGGAAATGTTTAGTGTGTGAATAATTTATGAATCTTCTGGAAGCAGTGCCAAATTACAAACTTCTAGCTCCTTTCTTCTGCTGCTGTAGAAATGGAATGTATTATGTGAAGGGTTCAGACTTTCATGTACTATCCTCTCAGTCTCAAAGGCAAGTCTTTTTGAAGGTTTCTGATTCTGGAATAATTTAACCTCGATTTGCACCTTTAGGCCAAAATGAAACATCAGTCGCTACTTACAATACACTCTTCAGTACTAAGATTTAGAACTTTTAGTTTGAAAAGGCTGAGGGAAAGAAGGCAGATTTTTGTTAAAGATGAAATTACACAATTCTCTGTTATCCTGATATCTTGCTAGGCAGATGTGTAGAGAAATATTTTACAAAAACATCATCAAATGATCATTACTCAAAAGTCTGACATAACAGAAATACACTATGTGAAGGTAATTAATGGGTTGGCTTCTTGTCTTTTTATATTATATCACCAGTTACATGCTCTTTTTAGGTGATTGTAGAGATGACAAATAGGGTAGGGCAATTATTATTTTTTAAAAGAGTTCTATTACAAGATGCTGGAGATTTAAAGCAAAGCAAACATTTTGCATATGGGCTCTAAGCAGATGTGGGATGATCTCAACCACTTTCTATTTCACATAGGTTAAAAAAATTGAAGAAAAGTAATCATATTCTGTATTAGAACAAAAGAAATGAACCACCAGATTTAGCAAATTTATAGGTTCGTTATCAAATACTAGTTGTGGTATTGTAAGCTTCAGCCTTCTATCAGCTAATGTAAAGATACAACGGATAAAATGTTAAAAATACTGACCTAAAAGATCTCAACTATATGTCTAAATGACAGAATTCTTGTTTCCAATATACAGTAGACTAAAGCATCTGTACTTTATCATTCACTGCAAAGGCAGTGGGGGGGGGGGGAATAAAATATGGATTATTTGGGTGGGAAAAAAAAAAAGATTTTTCAGATTTCACTATTGGATTTTCTTCTGATTTGTAATGGAAATGAAATTTCAAATGATAGTAGCAGAGTCTCAGGCTGGCAGAATTATATCCGATGGACTGCTTCATGGCCTTAATTGAAGGAGGATTGTGTTCCCCAGCAGCCTTCTGAGTCTATTGACTAACAAACCCCCAAACCTTAAGAAATTATGCACAAATTATGTTAAAACCAGATACTTTTCAATAGGGCTGGGGCCAGGAGTAGTGGCTGTGAGCTCCCCTGTGAGACCTGCTTTCTGATTGAAAATCTGAGCAAGGTGTAAGAAGAGATGAGAAAGCTTTATTGAATTAAGAATGGTTTGCTTCAAAGTGTCTATGGTGAGGAAATGACCTCAACTCTTCAGAGGTATGAAATGTCATATGACCACAGCAAGACAGTAGAGAAAAGAAGACAGGAACTCCCACAAGGCTGTAGCCTGGAAGCTGGTAACATCTGGCAGTAGCAGGAAGGTGGAGGAAAGTTTGTGCTAAGACCTTGATATCAAAAGAGGATGAGAAATTTCCACTAAGGGAATGCCCTGGTGAGAGCACTACAAAGAAGTACAGAGACTGACAAGGCTCATTCAGGCTAGCATCTGTTGTTTCTCATCCATTAGTGACATGGCTAGTGGGGACACTGAGCCATAGGTGACTACACAGCTCTGGGTTGAGGATTTAGGAGGATAGCAGTTTGGATAATGTTCCTCTCAGCTTTTCAAGTCAAGTACCTGATTAGTAGGAGCTGGATCAGCAGACTTAAACCTGCTTGCTTAACTGGTATTTCTACCAAGACTGGAGAAGGCTAAGGTATGGAACAACTTTTTGGCCTTAGTCTTCACCGGTAAGGGCTCTGGCTACACCATCCAGGTCACAGAAGGCAGAGGCGGAGACTGGGAAAAGGAAGATCTGCCCACTCCTGGAGTACTGTGTCCAATTCTGGAGTGCTCAACACAGGAAGGACATAAAGTTCTTGGAGCAAGCCCAGAGGCCTGGCCATGCAGGGGAGTTGGAACAAGATGATCTTCAAGGTCCCTTCCAACCCAACCCATTCTATGATTATATAAATGCTATGATTCTAAATTTACCTGACCATCATCAGGATTTTCTAGCTCCCAGATATCTGTGAGAAAGACAGCATGTGTTCAGGCACCCCGAGACTTTTCTAAACTGCATTTTGAGACAAAATCCAAACATAGACAATGTTCTACTTTACCACCTGCTGACAAGCAATGCAATGCAATGCTGGTACTAAATGTAGCCACAGACATGGTTTTGGCTATGAAGAAACAAGAGATTACTGCATTTAATCTCTGGAGGTAAAATGTGGAGAGCCAGAAGATACAGGCAGCTGATACGCTGGAAGGCATAGCTTATCTTGAGAAGAAGTTCAGTGGGACAGTAGCAAGTATACTCAAAATTGAGTTTACTGGAGTAAGTTTTTATTCTTTTCTACTGGTTCCAGTAACTTTTAGGTTGGATGTTACATGTAGCTAACTTGTGAAGTATTACCAATAAAGCTTATCTCAAACCCCTTACTTCCACCTCTCAGTCTTTTCCTTTCCTAACTCTAGTTTTCTTGCTGGTTCTGTGCCACATCTATTTATTTAACTTATTTTACACATCTCTCTCATTTGGCTTTACCTTTTAAAGTTTTCAGTTACTTAAACATTTTCTTAACAGCAATACTATTCTTGCTAGTAGCCCACTTAATCCTTTCCTCTACTTAATCTTTGCAGAGGTGGGAACAGTCATCAAATATTGCAAGGAATCAGAAGCTGAAACAAATAATGAGGACTTACTGGATTGGCAGCAGAATCAACAGTTGCAGAATACTAAAAAAAATCAATAGTCTCCAGATGTCTGAAACTTGGGAAGAAGGCAGAAGAATGGGAGAAGAAATTATGTGACTTCTGCATCCTGGAATATCTGCAATCCTAAGAAATTGCATTCAAAAGGGATTGACCATAATGACAGAGCATGACTTCTGTTTTGTTTTAATTAATCAACTATGCAAATGGTAATGAGAAAGCACCACCAGCCTTAGGGACAACATATAATCAAATAAGAAGCCTGCCTTAAACTTAGAAGGACAGTTTCTTAAAGTCATATAACTTTATAGAAGGTCATGAAGGTTTTGTAATAAATATAAGAAAGATATATATGAAAGAACTTTACAGCTGATCTTTGCTTTAGAGAGAGATATATATAACATAATATTATATAATTGTTATATATATAACACAATATTTTATAATTGTTGAATTATTCAAGAATTACCTCATGCACAAATATTATTTTGCTTGATTTGCTTACCTACTGAATAACACAGAAAGATAAAGTTTACAAGTAAAAATGTTTTTTAAAATAACATCCAATTGTATTCAATAACTTAATAAGATTTATATTCCTTTTCTCTTACCTTAGGGGACAAATCAATATGAAGATACGGTTATATTCTTAGGAGGTGTTTTCCCACTTTCCAGTTGGAGACAAAGAGTTTCTTCTTCCACTAATATAAGATTTGTTTACAGGAAAATAAGAAATTAGGGGAAGAAGAGATCACAAGCAATTAAAGTTGCTGAGAAATACAATCATCCTATATGAGAAGTGGTTTGTATTAATAAAGTAAAAAGTCCCAATAAGTTCATTTAGAAATAACACACTTTAAAAGCCTTCCCCCCCCATTTCCCCAGAAGTTCAAATCATTGTAATATGTTACTCTCAGAAACTTGATGGTACTTCAACAACTTCTAAGAGACCATTATATCACAGAACATTTAACAATCAGATCTTCCAAGATAAACAATAACACTTATAGATGTTCTATAAGTGAAAAACTAAAAAATACTTTCAGATATTATGGATAGAATAATTGTGGGGTTTAAGCATTGTTATTCATTATCTCAGGGAATAGTCCCCTAGAGACAAGTTAGGCCATGTGAGATCTAACATATCTGTCTAAATCAGGATGTATTTTTGCTAAAGAATACTGAGATCTGGATTTCATTGTCAAGGAATGCCCTGGAAAGCTTTCCAGGTAACATAGATACATGTTTGGCTTTTGGGGTCTTTGCATTAGAATTCTCAAACTTTTATTTTTCAAATCTGGAACAGAAGGAGTAACAAAAATGTGTAATATGTATGTTCTGAAAGGGAGGTGAGTAGGCAATGTATCATAAATCTTAAATGTGCATATAGTTAACAGGTGTCCATGTCGTGGAAAATCTGACAATTTGCTATTTATGTTTTCTTTTTTGTTGTTGTTGTTGCCTCACCTTTCTAAGAAAGATGCACATATTAGAATGCAGATCAGAGAAAGATGATGAAATGAGGGCTTCATGTCAATAGGATACAAACTTAGCCATCCATAGGTCACTTGTACAGACAGCCAATAATGGTAGACAACCAATAATGGCACACACCACAAGTCACTTCTGTCTGATGGCTGCTAGATAAGATCTATGAGCAAACTATGAGATCTTTAATTCTTAAGCCTGTCTTCCCACTGCTTACTTCCCAGCTTTCCTGACAGGTTCCAAAGAGACCAAGATTGAAAAGTAACTGTTTAGCAGTAATCTGTAAGGAATTGGAACTACTTGAACCTTGGGTGATGTAGGTTGCTTCTTTTAGACATTTTGATGGAGATGACCATAAGACTGAAGCTCAGTAACTGACATATTTGTCAAGGTAATGAAGAAAAAAGAGCCAGTTACAATGGATTCATAATTACTATTAGGGTTTCCTATGAAGATTTCCTGAGATCACAAACAGGAAACAGGGTAGTCTTATAAATGTGATGTTCCAGTGAGCAACACAATGGACATAAAACATTTAATATGGTGAACTATGTACTGTGGGATATACTAGCTTAAATGAGGTAGCAGACTAAATGGGATACACAGCTCCCATATCAGCTAAGCATATATCTGTTGTCCAGGTCAGGAACTCATGATTAGTCATTTTTTTTACTTATGGATGACAACAGATAAGGTTAGACCTCAAAGGACAAAGTAGTAGCCACACCTTAGTTCTCTTCCCTTATTTCTCCCCACTGCTCATCCCCCCGAGGGGAACCAGTTCTTTTAACTACTGTACAACACTCCTAACACAAAAGTTGGGGGCAGACTGCAAAAACAAATGACCAATGATCATCAAAAGATCTCTGAAGCCATCTGAGTGTGTTCTGAGAAAGGATGTAAGCCTACATTCTTTAATGGTTCATGATAATTGTAGCAATATTTTTACTTTGTTTAAATGCAATAGTTGTACTCCTTTTCTTGAAAAAAATATTTTAAAAATCTTTTCAATAAAAGGATTTTTGAGGGCTAAATTCTTTTATGTGAACAGTTGTTAGAAATCTGTGTGAAACCAGAATACAGACAAGAACTTAAATTCAAACCATCTTGTTTAGATGCCTGCAGTCAAAACCGAAGCTTTAAATCAATCTAAATGTGTCATAGTACTCCCAAGTCTATTTCCAAAAACATATCCAACATTCTGCTATAAAAATAATATATGGGGTTTTTAGTATTTGTTAGTTTCTGCCAGCTCTCTTCAGCCAAAACGCCAGGATTAATTTTTGTTCAACCATTGATTCATTGCAAAAGTTTTTCAAAATTTGTCTTTTGTTTTATTTTTCTCGCCATGAGGCTTGCTAGCCCACACACAGATCTCCAAAAAAAAAAAAAAAAAAAAAAAGAAAAAAAAAGAAAAAACATTATCTCTTACCTCCACGATTATTTTAGATGTAGAAATTCAAAGTGTTAAGATTACTCAAAAGCCTTGGACTGTCCTCTGTTAAACTCACTGATGAGGTGACTTAAAAGACAAAAAGATCCAACTCTTCTGATTTTAGAGGGAAAGAAACTAATTAATTTCCTGTTCTTTAGTTTAACTATTAGATTATGAAGGAATTTCTTGGAAGCATTGACTTCCTTGTGTAAGGACTCCATAATGATCATGGAATCCAACTTCCCGCTCCTTGCAGGACTACCTAAAATTAAACTATATGACTAAGAAGATTGCACAGAGCTCCTGGAACTCGCAGAAGTCTTGCCCTCGAGGCCTTTAACCATCTTGGTCACTTTCCTCTGGACACACTGGAATAGTTTGATGCCCTTCTTATATCGGGTTGCCCAAAAACTTCCCACAGTATGCAAGGTGGAGCCACACCAGTTCAGCGCAGTGTTGGACACTCACCTCCCTCATCTGGCTAGCTGTGCTGTGCTTGATGCACCCCAGGACACAATTGGCCCTTTTGGCTGCCAGGGCACAGTGCTGATTCATATTCAACTTGCCATCAACCCAGACCTCCAGCTCTCTTTCTGTGAGGCTGTTTTCCATCCTCTCGGCCCTCAGTTTGTACATATAACCAGGATCAACACCATCCCAGGTGGAGAATCCAGCACTTGCTATTGTTAATTTCATTAGTTTGGTGATTGCCCACCCCTTTAGTCTATCCAGATCTCTCTGTAAAGCTTCTCTACCGTCGAGGGAGTTCACAGCTACTCCCAATTTAGTATAATCAGCAGCTTCACTCAATGTACACTGTATTCCTGTATCCAGATATAAAAACATTAAAGAGTACTGACCCTCAAACTGATCCCAGAGCTAAACTTGCATATTAAATGATTTATAATCCAATTGCTGGAAACATTCAGACATTTGCATATATAGAAGCAAGACAAACTATATAGTTAATTCTAAGATGTGCTAATGGATTTTTTAGGACTGAAACATTATGACTGTTTGTTTGGAGAATGAAATCAGCCTTTTCAATATCTGTACATACATTTTTTTCTTGAAGTATGTCTGCTTTTTCAATGGAGGTAGTAACAGAAATGAACCCTAAATCTTTTAAATTTGGATATGTTAATAGCCAATAACAATAATACTGGTTTGCACATTGCAGTAAGAGGCAAGCAAAATGAAATATATGTTTTTTAAAAATGTTAAAGGGGGATAGTAATTAAAATAATTGTTCTCATCTTGCTCTCTTTAGCAGCTTGTGACTAGTGAATGGCATCAACTGCAATGTACTGTATCAATTAAAAGGTGTTTTTTTTTATTTGTCCTTCTTTCATGAATGGTTTGCTTACCTACCATCTACTTTTCTTCCAAATCGTTTGTTCATTTCAAATTTATACTACTATGCATGTCAAACATAGAGGAATATATAGCTTTTGAGAAATGAGCATTTATAAGTTAATTTTTCTTTCTCTTTTACTTTTATCCCTCAAGTTCAAACTGCCTAAACTTAAAAAAAATGGTGTATGCAAATTTCCTTTGATTATTTACTGTTCCTTAATGTAATTCAACCATTACTTTTCTGGATATACATTCAGGAAATCCTTGACTATACCTATCTTTTTGGAGTTCCTAAACAGAAATATGTGTGTTTGTGCAGTATGTCTGATGTGTCTTGATAAACTATTTGTGGGACTAGTGTTCAGTAGTTCTGATGAGTGTCATGTATATAACATTTCTTGTGAATGCATTATAAATTTTTATCTGTGTATTGTGCAATTCAGCAATTCCAGGAATTTTGAACAAGTGTCCAAAGCTTTTAATTTTCATGGGGCCAGGATTCTCTAGCAAAGAACTTTGGCAACTGCATTGTTTGTTGCTCTTGGTCCAGGGATTTTCAGTTCCTGACAGATTACGTAAACTCTAGCAATCAGTGTGGACCTATAAATGCGGATCTGTAGACCAAAACCATTCATATTGACAACCTGATGTTCATACTGCAGCATTAATATGTTTCCTACTTCAGGCAATTGGAATGCATCTTCCAGGTTTCTTTCATCCAAAGTTCAGCTCGTATGTTCTGGGAGAGCTCTGTGATATGAACAAAAACATGATAAATGAGGACAATTAGAATATTTGCTTCAAGATCACACTCCTGATGCAAACAAAACTCTAATGTAGATACACCCGCACACTGTTGATTGTGCTTATCTGATGACCTATTTCTTGAAAATCTTTTCCAAATAACTTTTTCCCATATTTTTAGTTTCTCCTACAATTACTTACTATTTTGTTTTGTGGAACATTTGGAATTGGGTTTACATGAAATGTAATTAGTTATGTTTGAAGACTTATAGAGATTAGTTGGGGAAAAAAAAGCACCTAAATTTATCCCATTTGTTATTGGAATAATATTATTTTTCTTCTAAAAATATGTGGCACAGGAATCTGGGAGCAATAAGAAACGTTTTTGTTTTCTTTTTTTTTTGTTGTTTTTTTTTTTTTTGTTTGTTTTGTTTTTGTTTTTGTTTTTGTTTTTTTTAGGTTTTCTGGTTTAAAAAAGGACATATTTTTACCTAAATGTCAAGGAAAAAGGAGTCTGGACAGTTTCAGATTATGTCTTTGTATGCATAACAGGGGAAACAATAGTGCTGTTGGCAAAATTGTGCAGAGCAAATTGAATTAAAAGATAAACTATGGAGCTTAGTTAGGGATAGGTAAAGTAAGTCACAAAATACATTGTGTTCAGTCAGTAGCATACAAGAGGCTTCATTTTTTTGGAGTCCTTCTGTCTCTGAACAGAGTAAAAGCAAAAATGACATAATGAAGAAATTGCCAGATGGCTTTTATCAACTCTAGAACAAATTTGACTCATAATGCTTTTGAACAACACTGTATGGAATAAGTCAGCTTGGAATATTTTTTAGATTAATTGTTGTGACTGTGATGTTCCACTATGGTTATAAATACTCTTTATATAGTTTTTGGGTTGTGTGTTTTGCTTTTGAACTTTCCGTTTGGCAATAAGACTTTATTCTTAGCATGCAATTTACACAGCTTATGCTTAATGAAATGTAGAACACTTTTTCTGAGACTGACATGTTTTGTATTACAGGGCCTGTATCATATGTGTCAAGATCTCCATGTAAAAAAATTAAAAAAAAAACCAAGAGAAATTGTGGGGGTTTTTTGCTATTAAACCATAATATTATTCATTCCTGGAAATGAAACTTTTAAGGATCTTTATAATGTATTACTTCAGTTTCATTTTCCAATGATTTAGAGTAAAATATCTTTCTGAACATTAATTTTGACATGCATCTATAGTCATACACATAATATTCTTAGAAAGTAAATTAAAGATGTTAAATATCTAAGAAGATGATCATAAGATGTTGATCACAGCTTGTGCATATTGGATAGAAAGCGTAGTCAAATTTCAAAGCCAGTTATGGGAATTGTCTACCTTTCTCACCCCTACAATGCATATTTCTCTACAATACCTGAAAGATGGAAGGCAGGACGGCAGGGAAGGCACGAAGGAAGGCAGGCAGGAAGGCAGGGAGGATGTCAGGCAGGATGAAAGGAAGGAAAGTAGGAAGGTTGACAGGCAGGCAAGCAGGCCGGAAGGAAGGAAGGAAGGAAGGAAGGAAGGAAGGAAGGAAGGAAGGAAGGAAGGAAGGAAGGAAGGAAGCTGTGAACTCCCTTAAGGTTTTTTAATGCAGTGAGATTAAAATAATTGATGGTAGATATTCAGATTAACATTGACTAGAAATTATTCCTCGTTTGCCTGTGTAACTTGAAACAGATTTTTCAGTATTTCTCCTTTTCCAGAGTGACATTTTTATGCTAGTGGGGTTATAACTTCTTTTTGTGGGTGTGTTTGTGTGTTTCTTTTTAGTATGCATCATCACATTGTTTAGCGAAATGAAGGGGCTATTTCATTTTTACATACTGGTATATGTGGTTTGTACTGCGTATGCTTTATGTTTAGTAGGGCAGGACTTTCCATTAAAAGATGGCTCTCATTACAAGTAATGTTGTTATGGTATTGTGGGCATTAAGTTTAATTCTCACTCAATTTAAAAGAAATACTTTGGAAACAAATGCATCAAAGCACAGGAAAGTGGTTAGTAGGCATTCTGTTTTTTAAAGCAGATTTTTAAACAGATTACTAAATTCATGTGACAAGTGGGGCCTCTGGGGCAAATAAAACAATAAAATTATCTTAAATAGGCTTGTGGAGAGTGTATAAATGATCCTACCGATCTATCTGCAGTTTTCCCGCTTTTCTTTAATGACCGCTTGTACATTCCCTGCTACTGAAGAAATTATGTATTTTTTTCCTCTAAAGCTGACCAGTTAAATGGACAAACTGTTCCTTCTTCCTCTGAATGCAGAACAGAAAATACTTGTCACTGTCATAAAAGATATAGTATCTTCTAAGGAATGTTCTTTCAGGAACAAATTCCCTATTTGTTTACAAATGTTTTTAGTGTTCAGTTCAAATCTTATATTGGTCTTCTACTGCCAAAATCTAACTTACAGTAGTTTCAGGTTTAGGAACACAGTTTGATGGTCTCAGTCTGATTCTTAGCAAACAGCTTTGCGTATTGGAAGAAAACTCCTTAGCAGGTGCTACCAAATTTCAGTTGTGCAGAAACCTTGCTAAAGGTAAAATGAGCTGGAAGGACAAAAATACAGAACTATCATCTCATTTTCCAAAGTAACATCTTCTAAGGAAATGCAGATAATTTCTCAAAAGATATAATGAAGTTTTTAACTAATGTGTCAATTACCTTGTCAAGGTACATATCTATTATAAGAAAATTAATCACTGCTGCTGTACCACTCTCCTAAGTTCTATACATGTAGAAAGCAAGAGAAAATAGAATTATTACTTCATGCAAAATCTAAGGGAAAAAAGATAAGAATTATTAATATTTCTGTTCTTTAAACCCTACTTATCTTTCCTTAAATACCTGCATATCTGTATGTGGAGTAATTTGTCACTTGTAGAATTAGTCCCTGATTTTGCCATTAATTCAGGCAGCCAGCACCCCGGACCCATGAAGACTTCACTTCAGTGGAGGATTTTAAGGGAACACTATAAGAACAATATGGAATTCCTGCCTACTTGTATTGCAATGGTGTTTGGTCCTCCAGACTTCACTTCTTTTAGAAGATGAATCTTCTTTTACTGCTTTTCAACAGTCCTGAAAATGTTTTCTTTCTTTGTTTTTTCATGTTGTTTGTTTTTTCATTGTTTGTTGTTGTTGGTTTTTAATAAATTACATAGGAGATATTTCAGGATTTTTATATTTTGACATTTTATAGATACAAATAAATATTTTCTTATTTAATACAGAATTTCTCATTGTTCTTTGAATGTTAAAGCTGTCATATAATGGCATATTATTGTTCATCACACAAAGCAGTAGGTTTAGTTTTTGGTTTATTGGAGGGAATGTTGTTTGGTTTTTTTTCTTTGATTTTTTTTTGGTTTTTTGTTGTTGTTGTTGTTGTTGTTGTTTTTGTTCTCTGTTTTCTTTTTTTGTTTGTTTTTTTTGTTTGTTTGTTTGTTTTTTAATCCAGAAATACTTATCAGATTTAGATATTAATTCTAAAGAGAAAAGAAAATTAGTCTTCTGCAGGAAAAGGGGTATAAATTCTCAAGTATGCTGCAGACTTAGTGATAGTTTAGAAGCTATCAATTTACTCAGCAGTTCATAAGGACATTGATGAATCAAAATTAAGGCAGTGGTGTGTATACATTGTTTTATGAGTTAAATATACCTTAAAGCCTTATAATTCTTATTCCTGGCCAAATATGTGTTTCTGGGTGAAGAAGTATGTTATTAGACCCTTCAGAACTTCAAATTCTTTAAATTTTGTAATTTCTGACCCCCTTGAGCTCCAGCCATCAATATATTGGTTACTGGCCTTTTAAACTTGGTGGCATGCTTTTAGCCTTTCTCTGTTGTGCAATACTCAGACATTATTGTCTGAGCTACTTGGACAGAAAAAGGAGGGCTGTCTGGCTACACTGGCAGACAGAGCTTCCCAGTTGGTCTCTCTATAGCTGGTCTCCGCTAGATCTCCAATTGATTAACAATTTGGCCCCGGTAAAGGGCTTATAAGTGGGAGGAGGTGCCTCAACCAGACAGTAAAACACTGGTCCTTTTCCATTGTGGGGCCTAGTAAATGTAATATAGTAGATGGCACACACTTGTTCCCTGTTTCCTGAATAAGGAGTTGCTCAGCTTTTATCCTGTTTGATTCTTACAGACTTCCTTCAGAGAGCTGACCAAGGTGCTGACAGAAGTTAATGACAGAAATTACACCCATAGGTATTTTGATAATTTATATGGTAGATTTTTGGATTTTTTTAATGTGGTTTTTGTTGTTGTGTTTGCTTGTTTGTTTGGTCTTTTTTGTGGGTTCGCTTTGGTTTTGTTTTTGTTTTGTTTTGTTTGTTTGGTTTGGTTTGGTTTGGTTTGGTTTGGTTTGGTGGTTGGTTGGTTGGTTTATTTGGGTGGGGGTGTTTGTTTTAAAAAGGCAAACCACACAAATGAACAAACAAAAAAATCCAAACACTGAAACAACATCTCTTTTCTCTCTTCATAGATTTTGAGTGGATGTGCAAAGGAAACTTAATTTTCAACAGATGAGTAGGTTCCTTAATATCTGAATTACTCTTTGCTAAAATTATATTTTGGAGAACAATAAAAAATAGATTATGAATGATTGGTTCATCCATGGATTGTAATATGAACACTTGCAGCTTAAAGATACAATGCAAGGTTTGTAGGGGCAGTTAATAGCTTTTATCTGACTGGGTTGTCACATTACTGGAAAAAAAAACCAACATGCTTTAAGCATGCTAAGCTCATCTTCAGGGAAGAATTACGCTCCAGAAATAGGAGCTGGAAAAGTGAATTTAGTCTGAGCAAGTCAGTGGAAATATTGGGGAAAAGGATGTATTTTAAAGAGTTCCAGTGCCCAGAATGATATTAGTTTTTTTCCCATCCATAGCAGAAATTAATAAATAAAAAAAGTCTTTAAATTTTGATTTTTATTTTATATTACCTTTTTTTTAATTTTATTTAGTGTCATCTGAACATACTTCTACTACAAACATAGTAGTACACTGGTAAAAAAATACTCACTAAAGACATAGAAAAGAGTGATTAAAAACGTAGGTGGCAATTGAGAGTTGAGCCTTTAATATCCTGGATGCATATTGTCTCTGCTGGTGTACTGAAAAATACAAATATTTCCCTAGTTTTGTGGGATGTAGTGTATGTAGTAACATGTTCATATTTCCCTCCCTTGTTCTATACAACACATATATATATATGACTAAGTATGGATTAGAAGGGATAAGCAAACAGGTTCCTAATCTTTAAACCTTAAAGCAATACTTAGAGCTCTTTGTTGGTGTCAATTTTGAGCCATTTCTAGGAACAGCTATAAGGAGAATTTCAGGTGCCAATAAGGACTTACTGGACAAAATCTAAGTTTCTCTGCACTGAAGAATGCAGCACTAGTTTGAGTAGAGAACTTTATCTTGTGCCACAGGCCTGCAAGAAAGCTTACATCCTTTTACCAACCTACCTCTTTGTTTTTAGAGATACTTCCACTTAAGAATAATAGCTATTATTAGGGGAGAAAACTCATCTCCTTTAAAAGGCTTCAGCTGCCTTTGAACCCCTACCTCTAAGGCAAACACTGTCAAGAGTTACTTCTGGCAATTATTTGACTATTTCCATCCATATTTAGGTTTATCAATGTCTGTTGCACATGAAAGGCACAACATACTGAGCCAAACCCAAAACTTTCCTTCGTGTGTTAAGTTGCTATAATCTTTGAATATTTTTCAGAAAAATCACCTGAATCCAGAACCCCAGTATGTGCCGTATTTTTCATCTCAGTAGGATTTTTGAAATCTACAGAGTGGTGAGACTATGATCTTTCTTAGTTACATTTTTTCTCATTTCTCCTGCATCATTCCAGACAAAGTAAAGGTAATCTACATGAAAGTTATTTGCTTGAAAGTTTTTTAGCTTTGTTTGGTTGTTTGGGTCATTTTGTTATTCATATTAAGCAGAAAAAAAAATCACATAAGACCTTTAAAGTAACTACATTTTTGGAAAGTGATTTTTTAGTTGATGGCTAATTGCAAATAGATATTTAAATTCATTTATGCAACTGAAGATTGAGGCAGCCAAAGTTAGACACTGCCTTTGAAAACAACTTGTTAATTGATGTAGAATTTATAAGCTTAAACTTGTATAACACTTCAATATATCTACATAGACTAATTTGAAATATAAAATCTTATTGTATTTGAAACTGCCAGGAGAAAATAAGTCTGTCCTTTGCTCCTCTTGCTGGAATGTCAGTCATGAGGGGATGGGAATATGCTAGAGTTTCTTTTAAGGAATGGTGTAGGGACTACTCTATTGAATTTGAGATTACCCTCACAAAGGAGGACACATGGAAAACCTGAGCATAACCATACCTAAGTAAATATTTTTTACCAACTCAAATACCGTGCATTTGAAATATGAATTTCTGTGAACCTTTGCATTTTTAGATTTTGTGATATTCCTCCTCTCTGTCCCTGAGAGGAATTCCATTGAGCCTGAATTTCAGTGCAGTGTAGCTGATACAATGGACCGTTTTTTTCCATTATAGTGCCAGAAAACCTTCTGACGTCAATGGGATTTCTGTGTATGCCTGTGAGGGGAGAATTTGTCCTGCTGTGGTTCCCCTATATAAGTCTTTATTTTCCAACAGTATTAAAGGGCAGTCTCTGTCCGTCTTACAAAGTGCAGCTTCGCCACCCAGATTTCAGCAGTTTTGGCTGGGTTGTTACTCAATGTGGAACTTGGAAAAGAGAAGGAAAGATTCACATATACACAATAGAAGTACAAATTTCTTATAGGAAAGATGCTGTTCACATGCATGGGGAGTGGGAGAATTTGCCAATTTAATAATTAAGTAGACTTTTACAAAGTACTATATGACACAAAAAACTACGTCCCCACATCACAAGCCTCAGAAATTGGGGAGTACATTCATACATATTTAGAGTGAAAGATGACAAATCAATGCTTTATATTGACCAACAGAAAAATCACTTCACAGATACTGTGTCATGTAAATACATTGAAACTTTTTTGTTTGAATGTAAAGCAATTGTTTTTAACAATTCCTGCTTTACAATCTGTCAAAATAAGCTGTAAAATATGTGGACTGCATATAATTATCTCTTCTGGTTTGGCATCACCAACTGGATTTGGAATGTGTGTAATGGTTTGGCTCTGGATTGGCAGTCAAACAGTTTACAATAATGCTCTCAGTCCCACCCCTGTCCCCAAGGTAGGGAAGGAGGGAGAAAAAATGAGAGAGGCTTTCTGGGTTGAAAAGTGGAACAGATTGATTTTAATTATTAGTGGTAAGGGAATATATATATTTGTAAAGGGATGTGCAACACCCGATCCCCTCCCTCCTCCCCCAGCGACTCTCACAGCAACTCTTCTCCCTGGTGACTCCCAGCTGAAGGGGGGAGTGTCCGGGCGCACGGACGGGGCCCTCGGGTGTCGGCTGGGAAGAAAAATGGAAAAAAAAAGAGAGAGGCCAAAGAGAGGGTGATAGAAGCGACAGTAAGCAGAAAAGTGAGAGAAAAAGGAAACAAAAGGCTTGACTTCCATGATGTCTTAACCTTACTGAAAGCCAAATAGAGAAAATATTGTGAGAAGGGAATATTCTGATTTGCTGATCCTGCCTTCAGTCTAATCTGCTCCCATAGGGGGGGGAGGCTGCAGACACTCAGAAGTGATTTTAGTTGTTATCAGTCCACTGGTGCTGCTGAAAAGTTCACTGGAAGAAAAAAAGATCAGCAAACAGAATGTTCGCTTCACCCTGGCTCAAACCAGGACATTCCACCCGTATTCCATTCTCATAATATTTTACACAGAGTCTATAAATTGTCAAATTAAGAATTCTCTCCCAGTGTTAGATTTCCTTGAGGTATGTACTGAACTTCACCATCTTCCATCATTGCACACCATGTATGTCCAGGTCCCTGAGCAAAAGCAAAACCCCGGACAGGTTTGCCCTTGCCTGAAGCAGGAAAAACCCAAACACTTTTTCCCAACAGATTTCTTTCACCCACCACAGGGACTTTATCCCCATCCACTGTCTGCAAAAGGTCTGACTCTTCTCCCTGGTGACTGCCAGCTGAAGGGAGGAGTGTCTGGGTGCACGGATGAGGTCCTCAGATGTCGGCTGTGAAGAACAAAATGAAAAAAAAGAGAGAGCCAAAGAGAGGGTTATAGAAGCAACAGTAAGCAGAAAAGTGAGAGAAAAAGGAAACGAAAGGCGTGACTTCTGTGGTGTCTTAACCTATACCAAAAGCCAAATAGAGAAAATATTATGAGAAGAGAATATTCTGATTTGCTGATCCTGCCTTCAGTCTAATCTGCTTCCCCATAGGGGGGGAGGCTGCAGACAGTCAGAAGTGACCTTGGTTATTATCAGTCCACTGGTGCTGCTAAAAAGCTCACTGAAAGGAAGAAAATAAAAAAAAATCAGCAAAGAGCTTGCTCAAACCAAAACAGCTGTAAAGAAAAAAATGGGAAAGAAGAGAGAGAGCCAAAGAGAGGGTGATAGAAGCCACAGTAAGCAGAAAAGTGAGAGAAAAAGGAAATTAAAGGCTTGACTTCCATGATGTCTTAACCTATATTGAAAGCCAAATAGAGAAAATATTATGAGAAGGAAATACTCTGATTTGCTGATCCTGCCTTGGGCTTAATCTGCTCCCCCATAGGGGGGGAGGCTGCAGACAGTCAGAAGTGACCTTGGTTGTTATCAGTCCACTGGTGCTGCTAAAAAGTTCACTAAAAGAAAAAAAAAAAATCAGCAAAGAGAAAGTTCACTTAACCCTGGCTGAAACCAGGACAATGTGTTCTAATTTATAGTTAAGATTAATTAGCCACTGGTATAGTAGTTCACTTACCATGTAACTGACTTCCAAGATGCTTTATATGCACATTCCTTAAAAACTACATGGTATATTTTTGTAGATCTTCTCTTTCCTGTTTTCAGTTGACACAAGAAAATATTTTGTTTTGTTGTTTTGGTTTGGGGTTTTTCTTTCATTATTAAAGAGTTCTGGATCAGACATCCACAATCCAGCCTTTGACTACATTATACTTCTAGGACAACAAAACATACTACAAACGGACTGAAGCATTTAAAAGACTGTATGAGATCAGAAGGGAGATTTATTTTCTTCTTACAGTGAAGAAGTTTAGTTAGAAGACTATGTCATATCAGTGGATTGGTGTGTAACAAAAGAAAAAAAAGATATATATAAAAAACTTCATAACAATATCTGTATTTGAACTACGAAAAATTAATGAGTAATTATCACATATTCAAATGAGACTTCACAAGTTAGAAAGCTGAACAGGTATTTGTTTTAGTTTTGGACTATAACAGGCTTAAGCAGAGGAGTTATGTAAGGCTACCCTTTATTCTCTTTTCCATAATGTTGCCTGCTACACTTAGATCTTCTTATCCCTTTAATTTAGACATGTATAGACCTGTATCTTTGGGATCACACATCTCCTTGTTTTTTCACCAGTGACTTTGAGATTAGTAAAAGCAAATGTGGGAGCATTTATATTTTTACGAGTCTTGGTCAGATGTATTTGAAATACTTTTTTTTTCTTTTAAACTGATTACAGTTAATTTAAGTTTTAATTTAAAATTAAATATTTATGTATTATCTTGAGTGCAAAGGAGCTCACCCGCTCATGTGCTTCTGAAAAATTTGCCGTGGTAAAAGTAAAGTAGGCTAACGGCTTGATAAAAATGAAATACTTCAATTAGAATGACTGAAAAGTAATGAAAAGTAATAGGGTAAAGTTCTTGTTGACTTTTGCCACAGGGCTGGTTTTTTTCATATTCAAATACTTTAAAAATTTCACCTGATAAAAATTATTGAAATGTTAATCTGCTTTAAATTGTATTTATAGTAGAATATTTTCCTGGTACATATTTCTTTTTATCTAGACCGTTTGTAGTATGTTTTGTTGTCCTAGAAGTATAATGTAGTCAAAGGCTGGATTGTGGATGTCTGATCCAGGACTCTTTAATAATACATACTCTGTGATACTTTATCTTCAGTGCAGGGATAATTTTTTTTTCATTACAACTCAGGCAGAAAGAATGGCTTATTAGCAGAAGTGTAGATAACTGATGTGAATGCTATGATGAACATAAAAAGGTGATATTTATTATCACTTGTGAAGTAAGATATAGAAAATTAACAAAATTATCAGGAATCAGTTTTTAAATGCAAGTGCTATTTCTATGGTACATGTAACTGAACAGCACAAGATTTTCTGGAGGCCAAAAGTACAAAGGAGTTCAAATGGTGAGTAGACAAAGCAGGGAAAAGAAGTCTGACATGAAGGCTATTAATCTGAAGATCACCATCTAACTGCTAGCACAGAAAGATGCTAGAACAAAAGTTAATGTTGTCAGAAAATAAACCAGTGGAAGTAATCATAGCATCCTTTCTTGTTTACATGCTCTTTTCTTAAAGATATAGTCTTGGCTACTGTTAGAGCCAGTATTTTCAAGTTAGATGGCTTTTTGATCCCAGCTTGTACATATATTCTGTTGCTAGACATGCCTGACCTCCAGAGGGCTGCCAGTCAGCCTGGAGTGTTGGTTAAGACAGTAACCATCATGTCTGCTTCACTTTTAAATCCACTGAAAAAATCATTCAGAAAACAATTGCATCTTTCAGGGTGAATATGAACACCACCACAATGAAAATTAACCACTCTGTGTTACCAGAATAAAATCAGAAAACATATTTAGTTCAACCACTAAATTAATATAAAATCATTGATGGGGTTCTGTGAGCTTTGAGCCAGGCAGTGGAGAACATGACTCTAAAGACAACATCAGGTTCTTATCTTACCAAAGCCCATATCTAATTAGAATGCACATCCTCCCCTGTTTGTGCCCTTGTTTGCTCTGTGTAAACAACTTGAAATAGCAGTTTTCCCCTTGTGTTCAAACAAGCAAAGACCTTTGATATTGGGAAGAAAATTAGTAACACATGAAGGATCATGTTTAAAAATGTTGGGAGAGAACAGCCCTTTCCTCCTCTAATCTTATTTAATTCCTAACAGATAATAACTGTTGTCTGTCACTAGAACTCACAAATATATCAGTTTCTCTAAAGCTTCTGTGTAGTAAGAATAAACATAAAATAAGCCTTTAGTAACTTTGCATCACAGGCAGTAAAGAAGTGTGAGGGAACATTTGAAATCACTGAGATTTAAATATGGGTATTTGGCTTTGTTTTGTATTTACTTGAATTGAACAAGAAAAATTTCATTTGGCTGTCTCACTCTAAGGATAAACTATTATCACAATACATACGTACTGTGATCAAATGCAGTTGAGGTTCCTTTGGTGTAGAAAGAGATTGTAACTTACACTGTTGTACATAGATTTTAATTTTGGATTATTCAATTTGTTTTTTCATATACAAAGAAGAAAAGAATATTAGTTTTTAGGTATTCTAAATAAGTTCCTATCTATTCTAAAAGTCCTCTAAAAGGCAGATATCCTCTTCACATTGAAATTTCCCATAAGATCCCCTTCTGCTTTTTTGTATTTTCAGTACAGAAAATACTAACCTTAATTACCCTCAAATAAATACATTTATATTCCAACTGTTATTAATAGTTAAAAAAAGCCTGATAAAACAGATTAGTTTACTCATACCAAATTCAGTTTAGAAATATCACTGACCATGACACCTTAGTTTGTTTTCAGAAACAGATATTTCTGCTGAAGATGGTTATAAACAGATTGGCAGTTGTTCCTAGACACTTCTTTAAAAAAAAAAAAAAAAAAAAAAAAAAAAAAAAAAAAAAAAAAGGCCATATATTCTAAAAGGACTTTTAAAGACTAGTAATTCAATGTAATTCTTTCCATTAAGAAATGACATAAAAACTCAAAAAATCAGCTCTAAGATCTAAGTCTCTGCCACACCATTTCTTAGAGGTTGATTGGTAAAGATCAAGAAAGTTGGGGGCGGGGGTTCTGCAAAAAAATAGCTGCTTTTCAACATCTTCTGAATAACTCAAAATGAGCTAATAAATTTAAAAGTGGTTACTGTCTAGATACTCTTCTGAGGAGTTGGTAAACTGCTGTCGAAGACTGTGGTACCTAACCTGGGTTAATTAACACCTCAGTCTGACTTTATTCAACATATTGCAATTGTTACCTGAAGCTTCTGGTACCTACCAGAAATTTATGTACTTGAAATTAGCCACAGTTCAGTTAGCTGTGGGTGATATTGTGGCTCCTACAAATTCAACATACTTCACAAAAACATTTGAATATTGGTTTCAGGTCTCACATTCTATTGTGTAAATGTTTGTATGCACACTTTGTTCTCACCAAGGTACTAGAAAAAAAAAGAAAGACAGAAAAGGAATTTGAGTGCAACAAACTGTATTTTAGTTTCTTAAGAGAAGAAAAGTTTCCGAATTATTTTTTCTTATGAAATGTATAAAAAACATTAGAACCATTACTGACTTCTAGCATGTGTGTGTATGGCCAAGACTGAGTAAAAAATAGACTGCTGGTTAGAGCATTAGTCTGATGAAAAGAAAAAGAAAGGCTGATCTAATGTTTCTCCACCAGTAAACAGTGATACTTTCCACATGGAAATTAAGAGCTATTCTATCTCACACTAGTGAGACAAGTATATGTCATGACCTGAAAAGGATATGGTATAATGTTCTATTATTTAACATATAGGAACTCCATTTTAGAGTGTGGAATGTTCAACCTTTCCTTACCCACGAATTTCTGCAAAATATTCAATAACATGTAACTTAAATATAGCAGTACCCATGCTATTTTCCAAAAATATTGTCCGGATTAAAAATGTACCCCAAATGCAGCCATAATGCTAAGCAGTCCATAGACCAGGTGCTATGTAGAAGAATCGGCTTTTATGGAGAGTAATCAGGTTTTTCGGGGAGGAATCAGCTTCTCTACTTGCTTGTTTAAGTTCAGAAATACAGCTCAACAACCCAACAGACAGATGCTGAGACTAAATATGAGGATTCTCAGCAAAGAAGCAGTGTTTTTTTTCCTCCTTGTCTTCACATCTCTCTACCATGAACACACTGCATACAACATGAGAAACATGAGCAGATCTGGGTTTTTTTTGTTGTTTTGTTTGTTTGTTTTTTTGTTTTGTTTTGTTTGTTTGTTTGTTTGTTTGTTTGTTGGTTTTTTTTTCCATTTGGCTGCAGCTCATTTGGGGTAAATGTTTAATTTCCTGCTTTGCACTAGCATAAAAGCCATTAAAATTAAAGTATTTCAAAAAAAGGGAAAACAGAAAAAAAAAAGACTTTCTGTGTTAACTGGGATATTACATTAAAACCAAAACAGTATGTTATATGCCACTTAGAATAGGAAACATTTTTTTATGTCCCCTTGATATGAAAATCAAGTAAAAAGTCCATTACAGCTCTTTATCCCTTCACTTAGCTGCTTTTCTTGTGTCCCTTCATGTTCTCTCTCTTCTCCTCATCTCTTTCTCCCTTCAGCTCCCCTTTTGTTCCTGGAACATTCTGTTTCTCTTACAAGCTAACAAGTTTGATGTGGCCCTGTGTTTCATTCCCTTCCAGGCTTGCAGCTGTTTTGGCAACAGAAGAAAAAATCCCCATAACAAATCAAATAACAGCCCATTCTGTGAAGAGGAATTGAAAACAGCAGGCCTCAAAGAAGACTGCACATGAGATGCCTTGTTCTGGCTTTCAACACAACTCAAATCAGAAACACATTACCATAATCTGAAACAGCCCACTGCTAACACAAGACAGATGGTGGGTAATAGCCCATGCATCATTAATAAATAAATTCCAGCATTAAAGGCTTTACAAAGTATGACAACATTATTCTGGCAAAATTACTGCCCCTTTTCCACCCCCAACATTATTTCGCTCTCCTGTGGGTCTCTTTCACTCCCTTCTCTCCATTTTAAAGTGATTGTACTTCTGAAGGAAATTAAACATGGTGCAAGTTTTAATCAGATGAAACCCATCTTATTGTACAAGTCTGAAACTCCAGAAGGGAAAAATAAAATAGCTGCCAAAGTGTAATAGCTCCCATGTACTTCTGTTGGATCAGTAAATGACAGTTTATTACATTGCACTCCACTATCTGTCTTTGCCCTCTCTTCTATTCCAGTATTCTTTTATTTCACTAAAAATTTCAAGGAAGAATTTTGGCATTGTATTTTCCACTACATGGAAAGACATACGGATCATTTTTCAGCTCTCCTTCTACAAACTATACCACCTATCTCCCCCCCTTTCTTCCTCACTTATTTCAGAGATAATTTTGGGTAAAACATATAGCTTTTAATTTTAACAGATGTCAGAGTGAATATAAAATAAAATATAGTGGACCTACCAGAACATATTTGTTCCTGACCAACATGAATATATCACTTGCAAGTGAAAGGGAGAGCAGATGGGATAAAATTTTTACAGTGTATCACACAGTTACAAGAGCTTGGATCCCAGGTGGAATTTGAAATCTCTGTGTTTCCAGAGTTCACAGTGTTACACTCAGCCCTGGGATCACAGAATGACAGAATCACAGAATGTTAGGGGCTGGAAGGGACCTCAAAATATCTAGTCCAACCCCGCTGCCAGAGCAGGATCACCTAGAGTAGGTCACAAAGGAATGCATCCAGGTGGGTTTTGAATGTCTCCAGAGAAGAAGACTCCACAACCTCTCTGGGCAGCCTGTCCCAGTGTTCTGTCACCATCATAGTTAAAAAGATTTTCTTTAGGTTTATGGGGAATCTCCTATGCTCCAGCCTGCACCCATTGCCCCTTGTCCTGTCATTAGGCATCACTGAGAAAAGCCTGGCTCTGTCCTCCTGACATTCACCTTTTACATATTTATATATTTACATATTTATTTTAATGAGGTCACCCCTCAGTCTCCTCCAAGCTAAGGAGACCCAGCTCCCTCAGCATTTCCTCATAAGGGAGATGTTCCACTCCCGTAACCTTTTTTGTGGCTCTGCACTGGACTCTTTCAAGCAGTTCCCTGTCCTTCTTGAACTGAGGGGCCCAGAACTGGACACAATACTCCAGATGTGGCCTCATCAGGGCAGGGTAGAGGGGGAGGGGTACCTCTCTCAACCTACTAATCACACCCCTTCTAATATGCCCCAGGATGCCACTGGTTTTCTTGGCCACAAGGGCACATTGCTGGCTCATGGTCATCCTTCTGTCTACCAGAACATCCAGGTCCCTTTCCCCTACACTGCTGTCCAGCAGGTCAGCTCCCAACCTGTACTGGCACAGGGGGTTGTTCTTTCCCAGATGCAAGACTCCATACTTGCCCTTGTTGTGTTTCATTACATTTCTCCCTACCTGACTCTGCAGCCTGTCTAGGTCTCACTGAATGGCAGCACAGCCTTCTGGTGTGTCAGCCACTTCTCCCAGTTTTGTGCCATCAGCAAACTTGCTGACAGTGCCTTCTGTTCCCTCATCCAGGTCGTTGATGGATATATTGAACAGTACCGGTCCCAGTACCAACCCCTGAGGGGCTCCACTAGATACAGGCCTCCAACTAGATTCTGTCCCATTGACCACAATTCTAACTTCCTTCCTTCAACCAGTTCCCAATCCACCTCACTACCCAATCATCCAGGCCACATTTCCTCAGTTTAGTTGCGAGGATGCTGCAGGAGATGGTGTCAGATGCTTTACTGAAATAAAGATAAACCACATCCACTGCACTACCATCATCTATTCAACTGGTCCTCATAGAAGGCTATCAGGTTGGTTAAACATGAATTCCCCTTGGTAAAACCATGTTGACTGCTCCTTTTATCTTTGATATTCCGATGATAAGTTGTTCCATGACCTTTCCAGGGATGGGGGTGAGGCTGACCAGTCTGTAATTACCCAGATCCTCCTTCTTACCCTTTTTGAAGACTGGAGTTACATTTGCTTTCCTCCAGTCCTCAGGCACCTCTGCTGTTTCCCATAACTTACCAAAGATGATGGACAGTGGCTTAGCAGTGACTTCTGCCAGCTCCCTCTGCACCTGTGGGTGCATCCCATCAGGACCATGGATTTATGGATTGCTTAATTTATCTCTAATCTAGCCATCATCAACCAAGGCAAACTCCTCCTTTATCTTGACTTCCTCTGGGGCCTCAGAGGTCTGGGGCTCCTGAGCACAGTCTCCAGCAGTAAAGACAGACACAAAGAAGGCATTCAGTAACTCAGCCTTCTTTGTATCCTCTGTCACCAGGGCACCCACCTCATTCAGCAGTGGGCCTATATTGCCTCTAGTGTTAGTTTTGTCTGCAATGTATTTGAAGCCCTGTCTGTTGTCCTTGGCCTCTCTTGCAAGGTTTAATTCCAAGGGGGTCTTAGCTTTCTTAGTTGCCTCCCTACATCCTCTGACAACAGTCTTAGATTCCTCCCAAGTGACCAGCCCCTCTTTCCATGATCTGTAGACTCTCTTCTTCCACTTAAGTTTGCTCAACAGTTCCCTCTTTAACCATGTGGGTCTCCTGGCTCCCTTTCTTGATTTTCTACCCATTGGAATGCTCTGATCTTGAGCTTGGAAGGAGTGGTCCTTGAACCCTCAACCTTCACTATTTCAACTAGACTGTCCTTGTTACTGAGTATAAGATCCAGCAGTGCTCCACTCCTAGTAGGCTCATCCATTATTTCCATCAAGGAGTTATCATTAACGCATTGGAGGGACCTGCTGGACTGTGAACATCTGGCTGAGTAAAGTCTTCTAACAAATATCTGGGTAGTTAAAATCCCCCATGAGAACCAGGGCCTTAATTACGAGGCTGCTTTCAAATGTGTCACGGTTTGACTCAGGATCGGCAATTAAACCACGAACAACAATGCTCTCGATCCCCTCCCCCTCCCACCCAGGTAGAGAAGGAGAGAGAGAATTAAGGAGAGAGACTTAGCTGGATTGAAAACTAAACTAGACAGCTTTAATTATATGTACAATTATATACAAGTATGTTCAGGAATATGCAAAAGCCTCTTGCCTCCCCCCATCCCCAGCAGCTCCCCCAGCATTCTCCTGAGCTGTGAGCAGTGCCAAAATGTCTCAGTCCACTGTCTGAGATAACAGCAGAGCAGACAGGGCTGTGGGGAGAGTTATGAGGGTCAGGGCTGAGCCTGGGGTCGATGGTGATGAATGGAGTCCTCCTCGGATGCTGGCCATGGATGGAAGGGAAGAAGAAACAAGAAGGAAGCTGTCTCCTGTGATCTCTGACCTTCCTCAGAGCTTATGTAGATCTATGGAATGGAATACCTTTGGTCAGTTTTGCTGTCTGTCTAGTCCAGCTCCCCTATGGGGGGGTCACAGATACAATTCTCCTGCCCCGGTAGCCTCTGTAACAGCAGAGCAAAGAAGCAACCTTGGAGCCTCAGCAGAAACATAAACATTCCAGTGTTATCAGTCCACTGGCTGGAACACTTGCTGCTAGTTAAGAGAGCTTACTGAAGGAAAAAAAAATCAGTAAAAGGAAAATTATCTTAAACCTGGCTCTACCCAGGACAACATGCCTGTAGAAGGTCTCATCAACTTCCTCATCTGGATCAGGTGGCCTTTAATAGACACCCACAACAGTATTACTGATGATAGCCTGCTCCTTAATTCACACTTCTTTCTTTTTTCAGGTGACAAGAGGGTAGGGGATCCCCTGCTTCTCGTCTAGCCTGCACCTGCTTTTTTCCCTCAGGTATTGTAGGGTCTGGCTCTACCAGTCTATCTCCCTTTCACTCTCTCTTATAGTCCTTTGTCTGTCGACTTCCTCTTTCCGCTCAGCCACCATGCTGAGCAGATCATTCACCTATTTTCATCTAACACAGGTGTTGTCTCTGACACCTTCCATTACAAGTGCTAGACTCCAGCACGCTCTACAGCCAGGGACCTGGACACCTACATGTTTGCATGGGACCTCTGTCTTGGTCCCCACATTTCTTTTGACAACAGCCTTTGGCTGGGTTGTGACCATAGCTGGACCTGTGAGTGACTATCCATGGAAACTGCCAGGACATGCCCAGATGACTCACCAAACCCCGTTTGTTTGACTTTGATCAGCGCGCAGGGATTGCCAGTCCGTGCACTCCTGGGGCATGAATATAGCCCACTGTCCTGGGCTGAGCCAGGATTAAGCTAATTTTCCTTTTACTGATTTTTTTTCCTTCAGTAAGCTCTCTTTTAACTAGCAGCAAGTGTTCCAGCTGGTGGACTGATAACACTGGAATGTTTATGTTTCTGCTGAGACTCCAAGGTCGCTTCTTAGCTCTGCTCCTACAGAGGCTGCCAGGGCAGGAGAATTGTATCTGTGACCCCCCCGTAGGGGAGCTGGACTAGACAGACAGCAGAACTGACCAAAGGTATTCCATTCCATAGATCTACGTAAGCTCCAAGGAAGGTCAGAGATCACAGAAGACAACTTCCTTCCTGCTTCTTCTTCCCTTCTCTTCCATCCATGGATGGTGTCTGGGGAGGACTCCATCCATCACCGTCAACCCCTGACCCCCATAACTCTCCCCACAGCCCTGTCTGCTCTGCTGTTATCTCAGACAGTGGTCTGAGAGTTTTCGGGACAGCTCAGGAGAGTGCCGGGGGAGTTGCCGAGGGTGGGGGGAAGCAAGAGGCTTTTGCATATTCCTGAACATACTTGTATATAATTGTACATATAATTAAAGCTGTCTAGTTTAGTTTTCAATCCACAGGGATGTTCCAGCACTGATGGCTGCTCGCAGTGCTCTGATCATAAAGACAGAAGTGGGCCTCAGTGTTTGGTTGTGTGTGTGGTGTGTTGACCTTTACTGGCCACCAGGTGTCCACCAAGTGACTTCATTACTGCACCTCTTCAAAAGAACAAGAGAACAGGAGAAGAAAATACAATGAAATGGTAACGGGCCGAGATAAGGACATTGACAAGGTTTAACGCAGAGCCAGCAATTAAAGGAATAACAGATGCTCTGTATTAATCCTTCTTCCTTCCCAGAAAGGGAAAGGAAAGAGAATCATACTGTTAATCAGAAAATCCAATGGTGTTATGAGGAAGACTAGGAAAATCCTACAAATTCCTACAATCCTACAAAATTTGTGATTGTCCTCTTCAGCAAAATGATAGAGCACACATTCTATGTCATTAGGTAATCTTCAAAGATTAAGAATATATTAAAAAGCTTCTGTATGTACTTTCTACTATAGTTAAACAAATAACAACTGAAAGCCTCAGTTACCTCTTTATTTTGCCTTTCTGAATTAAAAAAATAAATTCATATAAATACTGCTCTCATGGCATCTATTCTCAGAAGATACTGTATAATTAAAATAAAAAAGGAAACAGAGGGAGGAGTTACAAATCAGGCTCTTTAATGAGATATATTTTCTGAGTGCGTTGGACCAGCTCAGGGATCTTCACACCAGTTCAAGTCTCACTTACTCTTCCTAAGTGATGCAGAGGGTTCATGGGGCCTCCTGCTCTGGGGAGGGATTGAATGAGAGTGTGATAAATCTATCTATGGACAATGAAATAATGAACATTTTCTGCCATTATGCAAAAATATCCATCCTTGCTCAGAATTAGTAGTGTAATAAAGCTGTTCTTACGCATTATACACAGCTTTCTGAGATGCAGGCTGCATATTAACATATTCAATTTCCAATTGTATGAGAATGCCTCTAATTTTCTAAAAAAATGCTCTCCAGGAGAGTTAAATTAAAGTCAGTATTACATGTGCAGAAGTTCAGAAACTTCCTTAGGATGCTAGATTTTTCTTCACAGATATGGAAGACCAATGCCTCAAATTAAATATCTCTTCCTAGTATGAAAAACAGAATTTTCCACAAACAGAATTTTCCACATTAAGTGCCTATTGGGGTACTCACCCTAAAAAAACCATTTTTTTTCCTAATTTTATCAAAATGTTATCAACTGAAATAATTCTGCACAAGAGCAACATTGTTCTAGAAGAAAAGTTGCAAATTTTATTAATTATTATAATAAACATTTTATTGTAAAATTAAATTCCCATGCATAGGGGTTGCATAAAGTACAAACTCATTTTAAGTGATTAGAAGCATAAGTATTAAAAAAAAAAAAAAAAGCAGCTGTAAAAGTAGTAATACGAATATATACCAAAATCCCCATTAAATTAATAGAATCATAGAATGATAGAATGGTTTGCGTTAGAAGGGACCTTAAAGATAATCTAGTTCCAACCCCCCTGCATGGGCAGGGATGCCTCCCACTAGGCCAGGCTGCTCAATGTTCCATCCAGTCTGGCCTTGAACACTTCCAGGGAGGGGGCTTCCACAGCTTCCCTGGGCAGCCTGTTCCAGTGTCTCACCACCCCAACACTAAAGAATTTCTTCCTTATTTCTAATCTAAATCTACCCTGTTCCAATTCAAAATCATTACCCCTTGTCCTCTTGCTACAGGCCCTGCTGAAAAGTCTGTCCCATCTTGGATGTAGGCCTCCTTCAGGTACTGGAAGGCCACTATAACATCTGCCCAGAACCTTCTCTTCTCATGGCTGAACAACCCCAATACTCTCAGCCTGTCTTCATGAAGGAGAGGTGCTCCAGCCCTCTGATCATCATTATAGCCCTCCTCTGGACTCCCTCCAAGAACTCCATGCCCTTCTTATGTTGGGGCTCCAGAATCAGGCAGAGTACTCCAGGTGAGGTCTCAAGGGACAGGACTAGAGGGGGAAAATCACCTCCCTTTACCTGCTGGTGACACTTCTTTTGATGCAGCCCAGGACATGTTTGGCTTTCTGGGCTGCAAGTACACATTGCTGGCTCATGTTGACCTTCTTATTGAGGAACACCTCAAAGTCCTTCTCCTCAAGGTTGTTATCAATTCATTCTCTTTCCAACCTTTAATTGTGCTTAGAATAGCCTTGACCCAGGTGCAGGACCTTGCACTTGGCATTGCTGAACTTCATGAAGTTGGCATGGGCCCACCTCTCAAGCCTGTCTAGATCCCTCTGGATAGCCTCCCTTTGCTCAAGCATTTTGACCACACTGCACAGTTTGGTGTCATCAGCAAACTTGCTGAGGGTGCACTCAACTCCACTGTCCATGTCACTGACATAGACGTTAAATATCACCTGTCCCAATTTCAACCCCCAAGGAAAACCACTGGTCATAGATCTCCATGTGGAGATCAAGCTGATGATGACCATTACTCTTTGAATGTGACCATCCAGCCGACTCCTTATCTGTAGAGCAGTGCATCCATTAAGCTGATGTCTTCATAACTCCAATTATTAGCTGGCAAGTTAAACATACAAGTGTTTATGCTGAAGAGAAGAAAGTACCTTTTACCTTTTAGATTCAGAGTTCTTAAAAGATTAATTGTAATCAGATGCATAATACAATTAATTTTGAGAGTATAGGAACAGGTAACAATAATGAAAGTTTGGGTAAAATATTGTTGAAATTAGTTATATATAATGTAATTTCCAGGGTATTAGGAAATTCGCCTTTGACCATTAAAGCTGAAGCAATTTATGAACCATTAGCAAATATCTCCAGAAAGCTGTGGAGGATGATTGAGGTGTCAGAAGTGTAGAGAAAGTCAAACACAATGCCAGTCATTAAAAATGGGAGAAGGATCACCTAGGGAGCTATAGACTGTTCAGCCTAAATTTAATACTACAGAGCTACTGGAATAAATTATTGAACAATCAGTTTGTAAGTTCTTGGAGGATAACCAAGTGCTAAGGTATGGTCAGCATTAATTTTTCAAGAACAAACAGTCTCACACTAATTAAATTTTCTTATTCTACAGAGTATTGGCTTTGTGGTTAAGGAACACTCAGCAGAAGTGTTGTTCCTTGACTCTGTTAAATTTTTGAAGGCACCACATTAGTTACTATCAAACTAAGCAATTATGGCTTAGAAACTACTAAAACGAGATGGGTCATAGCTGGTTAAAACCTCAAAGGATAGCTGCTTATTTGCAAACACGATTTGGAAAGGATTTTTCCTTTTTCATCTAGTACTAGTAATCATATTATTTTTCATGCTAAACTTCTTAGTTTAAGATTAGCACATGGTTGATGAACTAATAATAAACCAGTGGTAGTTTACAGGTGACACTCAGGACTAAGAGATGGAAAGCTCTTTAGAGTACAGAACTAAAATCCCAATCAAACGATTTTGATAAATTGAAGACTGAGCCAAAATCAGGAAGATGAAATTCAAAAGAGATAAGATTAATGTGCTAGATTTAGTTAAAAAAAAAATCAAATTGAAAAATAACCGTTTAGAAAACAGTATTGTAGAAATGGACATAGGTATTGTTTGCTCTGGGGTACAGACTGAATGTAGATTGACAATGAGATGACATTACAAGACAGGCTACTGTATATCAGGTTGTAGTAGAAAAAGCAATACAACATAAGAGGTAGTTAGTCTGCTCATCTTGGCAGTTATGATGTCTCTCCTGGCACAGCATACACAATATAGGCCTCAAAGACTACTACAGAGTGGGTAAGATGAAGACAGTCAAGAGGACTGACAAATATAAGTGGGTTTAAAAGTAGAGTATATAAAAATATGAGAGAATTTGGAGGTATTAGTTTGTGGAAAGAATAATGCAAGCTGTGTCACAATCTTCAATTACATAAATTTTTTGTTTTAAAGAAGATGATGATTGACTGATCATCCAAGTCTACTGATGTAACAGTAATAAACAAGTGGGATACACTTTAGAAGTCAGGAGTATGTTTTTATGGGAATAATTTTGCAGCTGAACAAACTATCTGTGTTTGTCCAACCTCTTTCACTGCAAAGTTTTAAAACCAGTAAAGTTTTAAAAACAAGTCAAATAACATCTACCAGCTATGAGGTGTAGACAATACAGCCTCACTCCAAGAATGGGTTTGCCCCAGCACTTGAAAGGTTCTGCTGAGGCACTACAATTCATGGCATGAATAATTATTTTGATCAGAGGTCAAACTGTACACATTTTTTACTTCATTTTTTCCTGGCATTTCAAATAATTACAGCTGAATGTTCCTTTGCAGATATTCCAAAGAGTTTGTGAATATTTCTTCATGACCTACACAAAATATCTTTTTTCTAGGAAAAATAATTAATCAGGTAGTATCTGATAACTGACACATCATCTATTGAAAGAGCCCTGTCTTTAACCAAGGACTGTTTCTTGCTTTAATATGGGAGATGAAACACCCTTTATTGTTCTAGTCTAATGTCTAGTCCCTTTTTTTTGAGAATATAATAACTAAGTTCTGTTTATATGCCCATGCTGTTTTTAATGAATATGTGAGAAACATTTCAGAGTGACTCATGATAGAAGAAATTCATTGACTGCTTTCCATGAAAAAACAATCCATAAAGGGCTGCTGATTCAATAATAGCTTTCAGTGTGTTTGGATTCAACTACTGAAAAAATATTTTTCCTGCAGAATAATTGACTGAGTTTATCTGTCTCTTTCTAACTGAATGTACATGGATCATATTATATGTGCATAGTGTCTACTGTACTATTCAAAATTTTGCCTGAAAAAAACATAAAATTGGCCAGTAGGAAGAGAAGGAGGCCAGGAAAAGTGATACATTTGTGCATAAGCCAAGATTCAGGTTCTGTTCCTTGTTGATTGTCGTTTCTTTCCCTTGTTTTTTCAGAGTTTTCAGGATATAACTAATAAATATCAAATTTATGGTAGAGGGGATCCAAATAATATACCTGTTTTATGTGTTATATATATGTTATTAGCATATATTATTATAGTATTATTATAACATATGTACTTAAACACTTTGCTCTAGAGGGACTTGAGAGTATAGAAGGGGTGATTCAAGAAGGCCTTTCTGATTTCTTATATTTTTGATATTGCCAGGCCTTGACTTTGCACAAAGAAGGGAAGAAATATGTCTTAATTTCATTTTCTTTTGCATACACAAGTATCATGAAAGTAAAACAGGAGTCTTGAAGCTAAGCATGTGCTTCAGACATACTCATTGCAACATGATGCTGAACACTCAATGATTTGGATTGCTTCAGGGAAAAGAAATGAAAAACTGGCAAAAAGAAAACTGGAAGGTCTTCCAGTATTAGTATGTTACTTATTTGGTAGATGGAATGTTATATTTGAGAAATAGTTTTAGGACCAGCACAAGTAAGTTAGAAGACTAGCTTAGAAGTGTTGGCCAGGAATAAATTTGAAGTTACAACTTGAGGACCTTTTCAGCAATGCTAATCGTACCTTGCTACAAAGGTGCACAGGTGGAAATCAGGATTTGTTCTTAATAAATTAAGTCAGAAGACATTATTAGCAAGTACTGCATAAGGCAGATGTAGGGGTTTTTCTGCATGTTTAGGAAAGATCTCAACTTTGTACCGAATATGTTTATGATCTTATACAGATAGTTCTTCATAGAGATAAGAATTTATGCCACGTGAGCTCTGATATAAAGAACAAAAAATTAACAGAGGAAGCATGAATTAACACTGCCTCTCATATTTTATGCTGGAGGCTTCCCTTGTTTCTTTTTAACAATACAATCGGCAAACATTAAGTCATTAAGTCAATGTTCAGTTTAGTAAAAAGATGCAAGCAAAAGGGAAGGAAAATCTGATTAGTGTTTAAATTATTAAAAAAACTAAAAATAAAATAAACTGTGTGATTAGAGGAACATAACTAATAGAGAAAGAGTTGGGGTCCAGTGAGAGAAAGGATACCTTGTTTATAAGTTGTCAGGAAAATTCTGCTGGCTGTGCACAGCCCCAGTGACACAGGAGAACTTCAGGGCTAGACTCCTCAGCGATAGTAACACTGGGAATGACTAATGTTTCCAACTTCTGCTGGAGTGAGGGGATCCACCTGGGCAAAATGCCTTTAGAAATTACACTAGATTTCACTCAGACTAGAACTTCACGTGCAGTGTGTCTTTTGTACATTGTCAAAATTGAAGGAACAATTAGGAAAAACATCTTGTCTTTGAAGTATTTATTGAGGCACTACACTGTAAAAAACTGAAATAATTTGCAGCTGCTTCTTTAACTTTCCTAATTTATCTGGGCTGTTATGCTATGACTGCAAAGAAAACTTTTGGCTGTAATTTTCCCTAAGCACTGTGAGGTTTTGCCTCTCTGTCTGCTTAATTTGAGAAAAGAATATCCACATACTGAGGAGTCTGGCTATCCTCCCAACACTTTTAGAAGGTTCCACATCTCACTTTCTAATTTCCTGCCCAATACAACTGAAACCTGATTGCCAGCCTATAATCTGAGCTACAAAGTCTAAATTTCCTGGAAGACTAAATTCTTGCCTTTTCTGCTCTTTTGTTTTGGTTTTCTTTTCTTTGAATAAAGCTTTATAAAATTGTACTGGGTGTAATTCAGAGATACAAGTGTCACTGTACTGTATACAAACACCTACTGAACATAAGGCCTCATTCTTTTCTGTTAAGATATGAGTAGAACCAGGGAGAGTTTGAAAAAAATTCTCGGTTCGACTGTAATTAACATATTTCCCTCAGTCTAGTACTTCTGATGCTAGTATCAAATACTGAAGTCTTTTTAAAAGTACAAACTTCTTTCAACCCTAAGAAATCTTACAAGATAGAACATTTATTTAATAAGCAAGTGTATAAGACATTGAAAGTTTCCTGTTTGAAACCCACTCCTTATCAGCCTTGGATAGGTGGAGCGATCTGATCAGACACAAAAGTAGATGCTAAGAAAATTCTCTGAAAATGAAAACAGAGATTGGGATGAATTATTGCCCTGTTACTAAATCCTTATACCAGTATTCCCTGAAACTCTGTATTTTATTTGCTATTTTAATATCTGCATGGGTGATAAGTATATGTCGAAACATTAAACTGTAGAGAAAAAAAACGGGTGTGTCAAGAAGAGGTATTTAATTTGATGAGAAGAAAATAATCTTTAAAATAAGGCCATTAAAAATTAAAATTGCTGTCATTTCCCTAATGCAATCCTCTGCAAATCAGTTTTGCTACTCATGCATATATACAGTATATGGTACTGCAAATCAATCGCTAAAAAGACTAGGACTCACTTCAAGGAATTATTATTTTTTATGTTCAGAAGTGGGCAAAGAATACAGATACATGATCTACACCTGTGCGTCTTAAAGTTCTGTTCAGATAGGTGTTTTACAGTATGAGATGGATATTCAGATTTTTGAGGGGAAAATTTTATGGTTCAGTTTGCCAGTTTATGTCTAAAAAAAAGTGAGTTGTTTTATAAAAGATATTATTTAAAGATATTAAAAAGATAACCCTAATAACTTTTTCACTTTAAGACATGTTTTCTGAGGGTTAGTGCATATACGGGATTTGACTTAGCTGAAAGTATGATCTTGAATATAAACTTTCTATTGCAATCTCTTTACCTCCAACAAAAAGGCTTCCATGTCATTATCTAATGTATACAACTGTCTTTCTGAGGCTTCTTAATTTTAAACAGTGCCTATGGTAGGTCAAATAATATTTTAGCTTTTGGTTGACTGTCTTACATTTGTTTTATTTACCTGAGCAGTGTATTGCACAGTTGCTGCTTTGGAAATCCTAATACTGAGCATTTTAAACAGTGACTTTACTTATCTTAATGTGCATGGGTTAAACTACTGAGTTACAATTCAATTACTGAGTTGTAGAGTATGTCAATATAGCAGTCATATTTAACAACAAAATCAAACCCAAAAAAGTCACAAACATTGTACTGAAGCAATAGAGCAGTTGTTCCAACCTCAAAAAAAAATTTTTTTTTGCTATGAGATCATTAGGCTAATTATTTTAATAACTGTGTTTTTATGAACTAGCCATCATTATTACATTTATATGAGACTGTAAAAACATATATACTCAGGTTTTTTTCAGAAGTGGAAAATAAAGCACTTTAATGAAGTTCATTTCGACAGGGAAAAAAACGAATTATCAACTACATAACTTAATAACTTGTCTGAACTCTGAAAACAAAGACTTTCAGAGCCTGAGCTAAAACTTTTAGAAAATTAGAATTTTAAGTCTGCTTTTGTGATATGAGCTTGGCTTTTGTGTAAAAAAAAAAAAAAAAAAAAAAAAAAAAAAAAGTGAATAGCAGCAAAAGGAAGTATCTGAAAGACAATACGGGCATTAAAGACTTTGCCTGGTTTGGTGGCCACTTGGCTGCTGGACAGGAATGTTTTCTTCTCATGGAATAGAAAATAAATCCCAAGCTGCAAGTCCTAGCACTGTAATATAATAATAAAATGTCTTTGCTATTTGTCATTTGGACAGTACAGTTACCCAGTGAGAGAATGTTGACTTTTGCTAGTATACGTATAAGACTTGATTTTTCATGCTCTTTCTTTAAGGTCTTAAGTACATAATGACCTAAGTAAAGAAAGAAGTTTAGATGAACTTTGAACAAAGACATCAACATTTAATTTAAGCATGAAATGGGAAAGAAAAAAAAAAAAAGGTTTATTTAAGTCACTTAAGTTGGATGTCTTTGCCGAATGGGGCAGGCATCACAGAGGGAAACTGAGGCAGGCATATTGAAAGATGGAGCATCCTGATACAAAGCCATATTAAACTTTCAAGTGAAACTCTGCTAGATTAATGTTTTTTATAGTTTTGATATCTAGGGGAAAATTTACAATGTAAAAAAAATCACAAAGTACAATCATTTACTGTATCTGATGTGCAATCACACTTCTCTGAATATGAAACTACTCAGAACCAAACATGACATGGTGGCTTAAGAGAAATCTGCTTGGGGTTCTGTTACATTGGGCTTCATAGACCCTGGTCATTTTATCAGAATATCCCACAGAAAACTATGTTAGGTGTGATGTGGTGTTAGATGTAAATAATTTTGTATAATTTTGAGAACAAAAAACAGGATAGTAAAAATATATATGTACAGTGATATGTTAATCTCTTTCTTTAAAATTCCATCATAGGGAATTTATTTGTTATTTTATTTCAGTGACATCCAAAATACCGTGACTGTGTTGGTGGGCAGACCAGTGAGGCTTTTAGTCATGAAGCAGGAATGTTCAGACATTAGATACTCAGCTCTGACCTGAAGATGGGGAAGATCTTTGCTGAGTGATTGCAGCTCCATCCGTGCTAGTTGTGGCTGTATTTTCTTCTAGTGAAAATGCTGTTAAGGAGGGTCATGTATACTCAGGCTGCATACAAACAGTGACACGTGCAGATGGGTCTCAGTCTGGGAGCATCTCCGTAACTTTTATGAGTGTAAATGACTTCACAAGGTACAAGGCTGTGTGACCCAAGGAATGTTTGAGTGTTTCTGGTGGGTACTTCCTAATACATGAAGTAGTCAGGTTCATGTTAATCACATAGTCTTAACTGACGTCTCACAAAGCTGTGCCTTTTTTTTTTTTATTATTATTTATTTAGCAATTGTTCCATGAATGTGAGTTCTTACTTTTCAGTTTTTGGAAAAGTAAATTTTAGAATGTGGTTCCACGAATATATGTCTCATAATAAGCATGTCTTGTTTAGTGTAATTTTTTTGAGCTCTGTTGATGGATTGATGAGTAACAAACGAAGAGTCCAAGGATAAGTTTCCAACACTCGTAGTAATAAAACATACTTGGTCTTACAAATCTATGAATATTAGCACACTAATAATTTTTTTTTAAATGGCTTAATACATGCACCTAAATAATAAAGCACACAGCTTAATAGTATGAATTTAATAAATTAATGCCTCCTACAGTGGAAGCAAAAATGTGTTAGACCCACTGTTTCAGCTATGAAATATTCAGTAAATTTACATTACTATAAATATTCAAAATGCATGAAATATTTAGGAATTAAGAAAATACAGTTCTACATGTATGAAGACCAACAGATACAAGGTTTTTAGTTAGAGATAATCAGATCACTCAAACGTGACAGGTAACTGGGACAACTCAAAATGAGTATCACTTAAATACAGACAGATCAGTCCTGGCTCTGTATAGACATCACTGATCTCATCCAGACCTTATCGTATTCACTTGTGACCTTAACAGGAGCCAGAGGTGCAAATTGTGGGGGTGTGGGGGGAAATAAAAGTTATTAAGAGCATTTCTATGAGCAATAGATCTTTTTCAAGATTTCTAGACAAGTGGCGATAATTAGCTTGACTCATATAGACCCTTTACTAGGAATAAAATGGCTGGGTTGAAGGCTAATTGTGTTTTGCAACTGCCACCTAATAAAATTTTGTATCCCTCAGGGGTTTTCATATGACCAAGATTCATCACTTCTCATCATCTTCAATTCTGAGAAGCCCATGCAAGATCTGACTGTGTGACCTAGGTTCATCTGATAAATCTCTTGAGGAATGAGGAGGGTGTTTTGTTTTAGTCGATCAGTTTAAAACTCGCTTATATTTTAAAGAGCACAGGGGGAGGTTTTAGCTTAACTGCTTTTATTATGGAAGCCACCTTGAGCATTCAGAGAAATACTCTGTTATAATCAGGGGAACAAAATCAGGTCAAGGGGAAATGGAATAATATAATAGAAAATTAAGTTAATTCTTATGGGATAGAAGCTCAATAATTATAATTTCTGTTCTTTTGCACAAGCTTTGAGTACTTTGCTACCTGAAAAAAGAAATACATTTGGCTTTTACTAATATTATGGTACTTTCCAGAATGGACTTTGAAATACTACATGACCAAATCATATTATTTTTAAGAACAGACTCTAGTGAAGAAGACAAATATCAATATCCTTGCTCTCTCATGCCTCATTGTACATTTTCAACACCCAGAACATGTCTCTTGAACCCAGGCAGCAATGAACTGAGGAAAGAATTAGTATAGTTGTCACTATTTTTCTTTTGAGATAGAAGTGAGAATTCTCCTGTCACGGTTTATGCCTAACCAGCAATTAAGACTCACACAGCTGCTCGCTCCCTCCCCCCAGTGGGATGGGGAGAGAATCAGGAGGTGTAGAGAACGGTCTGTCTTCTCCCCTCCCCCCCCACCTCCAAGACTAAATAAAATGTGTTTTAAGCCAGCAGAGGCAACTTTTGCTGATTACTCGAGGACGGACAAGAACAGGCCTGCCTGTTCTACTAATAGGGCCAAAGGCAAGAAAAGGAATGCAAAGGTTGTGATACAAAGGCAGCAAAATGGACAAAAGGTGATGGACTGCCCCTAACAATGCCCGCCTTGGCTTTGGGCCTTATTAGTATGTTAAGAAGAATGCATTGCGGCACTAACTTGAACAGTGACACTAAGTTAGGCGGGAGTCCCTGGAATATAAAAGGTGACAACTTTTGCTGGTCCCGTGCGGCCTACTCTGGACGCCACCCGCGGAGGACCTTCCTGCCCCCCCGCCGGGGAGCTGCCTGCCTGCCGCGCTGCCCCCGGAACGCCGCCGCTGGGGAAGCCACCTGCTGCTGCCGGGACACCGCCGCCGCTACTGCCTGACCAGGACCTGCCCGCTGCCGGGACACCGCCGCCGCTACCGGAAGCCCCGCTACCGGGAAGCCGCCGCTGCCGGGGAGCCACCGCTGGAGAGACTGGAAGCTGCCGGGATCACCGCTGCTACGGCTGCCACCACTACCGGAGAGTCTGCCGCTGGGAAGGCGCCCCCTCTCCGCCCAAAACCTGCTCATCGAAAAGGAGCTGCAAGTCACACCGAGACCTCACGAGAGGGTAACAAAACCGTGCACCCTATCCCTTAAATCCCTGGCCCCGCCGTGGTTCCGGTCCTCATACTCGCACACATACCGCGATCTCTAGGGATTTTCGTTGGGCTCAGCCTCTTCCCTTTTACTCCATTGAACACTGCACCCCTCCCTCGGAGTGTGCATTTAATAAGGGCATATTACTTTTGAATTCTTTCCCTGATATATCCATCAGCCTACCCTTCCTGAGCCCTTGTCCCTTAGTTTGGCTTTTCTCTTAATAAACCGGTTAATTCGTACATTTAATTTGGTGTCAGTAACAATTCGTGGGCGTGGTGAGGGTGGCATCTTTCTTTCTGCTCTAAAATACAGTCCCGAAGTGGCTGTTCCTCTGTGCGAGGCGAACGCTGCGCACAGCCCTTGGTCTCCTTTAAAAATCCCTGAGAGGAAGTCACGGAAGCATCCTGACTGCCAGAGGCCCACTACTGCAGCCGTCGGACCGCAACAGAGGGTGAAAGAGAAAACTCATGGGTTGAGATAAAGGCAGTTTAGTAGGTAAAACAAAACCTGTGTACACAAGCAAAGCAAACCAAGGAATTCATTCACTGCTTCCCATTGGGTGGCAGGTGTTCAGCCATCTCCAGGACAGCAGGGCTCCATGTCATGTAACTATTACTTGGGAAGACAAATGTCATCACTTAGAATATCCTCCCGTTCCTTCTTCTTCCCCTAGCTGTGTATACTGAGCATGACATCAGAGAATGGAATATACCTTTGGCTAGTTTGGGTCTTCTGTCCTGGCTGTGTCCCTCCCCAGCTCCTGTGCACTCCCAGCCTCCTCGCTGGCAGGGCAGTATGAGAAGGGGAAGAGTCCTTGACTTGGTGTTGGCTCTGCTGGACGTCAACTAAAACAACATTGTGTTACCAATATTCTTCTCCTAAATCCAAAACACAGTATTACACCAGCTTCTAGGAAAAGAATTAGATCTACTCCAGCTGAAACAGGAAAAGAAGTGATGACTTCCCTTCAAAAAATGGAACATGGTCATTCTGTAAAAAAAATGGAAAAATTAATTCTGTTTCAGAAAACATTAGTGTAAAACTTGCTAGAAGAAAATAAAATGGTATGCAGTGAGGAAACCAGTAAAAAGTATTTCCTATGTAAAACCAATCATGAAGTAAACAATTTTAGCCCAAGTTTATGCTGGGGCTTTCATTTAAAGCCCTTTGAATGACAAATATTTTTTGTGAGTCACTTTTTAGCCTGACAGCCAGCAAAAAGTAGGAGTCATTCCAATTCAGAAATGTTGCTAGGATCACAGAATCACAGCATGTTAGGGGTTGGAAGGGACCTCCAAAGATCATCGAGTCCAACCCCCCTGCCAGAGCAGGACCAAAACCTAGGGCAGATCACTCAGAAAGGCAACCAGACAGGTCTTGAAAATCTCCAGAGAAGGAGACTCCACAACCTCTCTGGGCAGCCTGTTCCAGTGCTCTGTAACCTTCACAGTAAAGAAGTTCTTCTCCATGTCGAGGTGGAACTTCCTGTGCTCGAGTTTAAATCCATTGCCCCTGGTCCTATCACTGGGCACAAATGAAAAGAGGTTGTCCCTGCCTTCTTGGCTCCCAGTCTTCATGTATTTATAGACATTAATTAGATCTCCCTTCAGACTTCTCCTCTCTAGACTGGAAAGCCGCAGGACTCTTAGCCTTTCCTTGTAAGGCAGGTGTTCCTGTCCTTTAATCAGCCTCGTAGCCCCCCGTTAGACTCACTCATGTAGATCCCTGTCCCTGTTGAACTGGGGAGCCCAGAACTGGACACAATACTCCAAGTGAGGTCTCACCAGGGCTGAGTAGAGGGGGAGGAGAACCTCCCTCGATCTGCTGGACACACTCCTCCTAATGTACCCCAGGATACCATTGGCCTTCTTGGCCACAAGGGCACATTGTTGTTCCATGGATAACTTGTTGCCTACCAGGACTTCTTCACGGAGCTGCTTTCTAGCAGATCACCACCTGACCTGTGCTAGTGCATGTTGTTGTTTCTTCCCAGGTGCAGGACTCTGCATTTGCTCGTGTTGAACCTCATTATATTCCTCTTTGCCCAGCTCTCCAGCCTATCCACATCTTGTTGAATGGCCGCACAGTCTTCAGGTGTATCAGCCAATCCTCCCAGCTTTGTGTCATCAGCAAACTTGCTGAGAAGACACTCTGTGCTGTCATCAAGGTCATTGATAAAGATGTAGAACAGGACTGGACCCAGCACTGATCCCTGAGGGACTCCACTAGTTACAGGTCTCCAGCTGGACTCTGCACCATTGATCACCACTCTTTGGGCTCTATTGTGAAGCCAGTTCTTAGTCCAAAGAATTATAGAATCATATAATTAAGGTTGGAAGGGACCTTAAAGATCCTCTAGTTCCAACCCCACTGCTATGAGCAGAGACCCCTACCACTAGACCAGGTTGCACAAAACCTCATTCAACCTGGCCGTATAAACCTCCAGGTATGGGGCATCAACAATCTCCCTGGGCAACCTATTCCAGTATCTCACCACCCTTATAGTGAAGAATTTCTTCTCAATATCTAATGTCAATCTCCCTCTTTCAGTTTAAAACCATTACCCCTTGTCCTATCACTATCTTCTCTGATGATAAGCCCCTCCCCAGCTTTCTTGTAGGCCCCTTTCAAGTACTGGAAGACTGCTATGAGGTCTCCCTGAAGCCTTCTCTTCTCCAAGCTGAACAGCCCCAACTCTCTCAGCCTGTCTTCGTAGCAGAGGTGCTCTGGCCCTTTAATCATCTTTGTGGCCCTTCTCTGGACCCCCTCCAACAGGTCTATATCTTTCTTGTGCTGGGGGCTCCAGAGCTGTACACCGTATTCCAGGTGCACTCTCACCAAAGACCTGGTCTCACTCAGAGGTGGTCTCACCATCTCACTGTCAATTCTTTTATCCCACATATCATGAGCTTGCTCACAGGGTTGTTATGGGAGACTGTATCAAAAGCCTTGCTATGATCAAGGTAGACACATCCACTGCTCTCCCTGCATCTACCCATTCAGTCACAACATCATACAAGGCTATCAGATTAGTCAAGCATGATTTCTCCTTGGTAAATCCATGCTGACTACTCCTAATAACCTTCTTCTGCTGCATGTGCTTTGAGATGACCTCCAAAAGTCCCTTCCACGAACTGTACGTTTCTTTCTTCCATGAGGCTTTCTTCAGAAGATCCTTGCTTATCCATGCAGGTTGTTTACCACCTCTACCTGATTTTTCACTCGAAGGAATGCACTTATCTTGGGCTTGGAGGAAGTGGTATTTCAAAATTGACCAGCTTTCCTGGGCTCCCTTTCCTTCCAGAGTCTTAGCCCATGGGATTCCTGCAAGTAGATCTTTGAGTAGTCCAAACTTAGCCCTGCACAAGTCCAGGGTTGTAATCCTACTTATTGCCTTGCTTCTTCATTGTAAAATACTAAATACCACCATGTCATATTAGTGACCATGTCATGGTCACTGTTGCCAAGGCTATTCCCAACCTTACTGTCCCCAACCAGACCTTCTTTAGTTGCTAATACAAGGTCCAGCAGCGCAGCTCTCCTCGTTGGCTCCTCCACCACCTGCATTAGAAAGTTATAATTGATGCACTGCAAGAGCCTTTTGACTGAACCTGCTTTGCTGTGTGGGCTTCCCAGCAAATATCAGGGTGATTGAAGTCACCCGAAGTACTAAGGAGTGTGATCTAGAGCATACTTCCAGTTGGCTGTAGAAGGCATCATCAACATCTTCTTGGGTTGGTGGTTTATGGTAGACACCCACAACAGTTTCACCTTCAATTGCATGTCCCTTAATTCTTACCCACAAGCTTTCAACCTGTTCTACCTTCCCCCTGGATAGAACTCAATACATTCCAGTTAATCTCATACATAAAGACCAACATCACCACCTTGCCTGGTTGCTCTGTCTTTCCTAAATAGTACATAGCTATCCATTACAACATTCTAGTCATGGGAGCTGTCCCACCATGTTTTGGTGATTGTGGTTATATCATAGCCATTCAATCTAGTGCAGATCTCCAGCTCCTCCTGCTTATTCCTCATGCTCTGTGCATTGGTATATAAGCGTTTCAGAGATGGAGTCAAGCAATTAGTTTTCACTTTTGCTATCTGACCATTCCCAGCCACTTACCTGGTTAGCAACCTATTAGGGAGCCCTGTGTTTTTATTGTTGTATTTATCACCATTTCCCACTTCAAGTGGGATGGCAGACAGAAGACCATCCTTAGGCTCACCTCTAGTGAGCCTGGTTTTATCTCCATCCCCCTTTGAGCCTAGTTTAAAGCACTTTCAATGAACCCTGCCAGCTCCTCTGTGAGAATCCTTTTCCGCCTTGGAGACTCATGTGTTCCATCTGTCACCTGCCGACCCCGTGCCATAAAAATTTCCCCATGATTGAAGAACCCAAAGTTTTGATAGTGGCACCAGCCCCTGAGCCACGTATTGATTAGGTGGGTTTTCCATCCTCTTTCAGTGTTTTTCTCTACCATTTGAGGAATTGAGGAAAACACCACCTGCATACCTGAGCCTTCAACCAGTTGACCCAGTGCCTTGAAGTCCTTTTTAATAGCCTTTGGACTTCTCTCTGCAATCTTGTCATTGCCAACCTGGATGACTAGCAAAGAGTAATAATCAGAGGGCTGCACCAGATCAGGGAGTTTCCTTTTAACATCTCTAATCTGAGCCCCAGGGAGGCAACAGACTTCCCTGTGGGATGGGTCTGGTTGACAAATGGGCCCTTCTGTTCCCCTCAGAAGAAAGTCACCCACCACAATTACCCTCCTTTTCTTCTTAGTTGAAGAAGTCCTAAGACATGGGGGTGACTGACAAACCCTGGGTGACTCATTGGATGAATCTTCCTCTCTATCTTCATTTGCCTGGCCCTGAAGTTCCAAAGCCCCATACTTATTTTTCAAGGGCAACTGGGAGGGTTGGGGGGGGGGGGGGGGGCGTGAGGGTTTTCACTTATGTCTCCAAGGAGGGACCTCTCTCCATTCCCCCCTGTCCCATAGGTCCCCTCCTTCTGCCTGGTGACAGGAGGGTAGGGGATTCATGACTTCTTGCAGAGCCTGTTCCTGCTGCCCTTGCCTCAGCATGTGGCTCCACCAATCTAATTCACTTTTGCATTCTCTGATGGCTCTCAACCTTTCTACCTCCTCCCTCAGTTCAACCACCTGCCTGAGTAGCTCGTTTACTTGCTCACACCACACACAAGTGGTGTCACTGGCTCCTTCTAGTACAAGTGCCAGGTTCAGGCATTTGCTGCAGCCAGAGACCTGCACAACTGCGTATTTGCACAGGAGCTCGGCCTGAGTTCCCGCATTCTTTCTCGCTGTGGCTTTTGGCCATGTTGTGACCATGACTGTCTCTCTAGCCAAAGAAAACCAACCACTGCTGCTTCCCTTGCACCCTCGCGTGCACCCACTCTAGCCCGGCTTGTAATTGAAGTAATACTTTTGCTTCTGTGAAGCAAAGCATTTATGAGAAAGCTTTTTTTATAATAAATCTTTTATTTTCCTGCCTACTTGGCCTTTGCACAGTCTGTAAATGGCACCTCAAATAAGCTAACAGAAAAGCAAAGTATTTTCTGAAGGTCATAACCAGGAATTCTGTATGTTTAGGCCTTTCGAGGGCTTTGATTATTTTTTAAAATTACAAACATATTTTAAAGCACTGACTTCTAAATTTTGTGCCTGATTTTTCTCTCATTTGCATGGCTTTCTTTGAAAAAATACTGTAATTGCCCTCAGGGTTCATTAGAGGGCACACTATTGACTCCCATTTCTAGCCAATTAGAGTACAAACCTCAGTGAGTAACTGAATTTTATGCTCAATAGCAAAACTGAAAAGGAAAGTATAACAAACTGAGGAAGGGGAATAAACAAATAAAAAATAATATAAATAAAAATAAAGTTCCTGTTTTAAAGAAATACAAAACTGAAATTACCTCCCCACTAAAAATTCCATAAAATGCAAAATCTTCCCTTTGACTAAAACATTTTATATGAGTAGCATCTACTTCAGGGATATTTCTAGATGTGAGAATACAGGGCTAGATTTTCCAAACTGGAAAATAAGGAGATAAAAATTATTTTGAAACATATTGTTGCTCAGTAGGTGACTCTCTTAAGGCTGTGTTTTCAAGTTTTCTATGACAGTTTATGTATTGGTATAAAATTCTAAGGTAGAACCCTGGAATCACAGAATGAGTTGTGTTGGAAAGAACATTTAAAGGTCATCTAGTCCAAACTACCTGCCATGGGCAGGGACATCTTTCATCAAATCAGATTGCTCAAAGCCCCATCCAACCTGACCTTGAACAGGTCATTCCAATCCTGTAAAAAATTTCCCAACTGAACTAGTTCAAACTAAACCTGTCCTCTCTCAGTTTAAAACCATTGCCCCTTCTCCTGCCACTGCAGGTCTTGGTAAAAAGTCTCCATCTTTCTTACAGGCCCACTTTATATATTCAAAGGCTGCAATAAGGTCTCCCCAAAGCCTTCTCCAGTCTGAATGACTGCAACTCTCTCAGCCTTTCTTTGCTGGAGAAGTGTTCCAGGCCCCTGACCCAGGTGCAGGACCTTTGACTTGGCTTGTTGAATTTAATGAGGTTTGCATGCATCCACTCCTCAAGCCTGTCAAGGTCCTTCTGATCCCTTCCTTCTAGGAGATCAACTGCATAACTCAGCTTGCTATCATCTGAAAACTTGCTGAGGGTGCACTCAATACCGTTAGGTTTGTCACTGATGAAGATATAAAGTAGAGTTTGTTCCAGTGTGAAACCTTGAGGGGCACTACTATTTACTGGTTTCAGCTGGGACATTGAGTCACTGATAGTAACTCTCAAATGTGGCCATCCAACCAATACCTTATCCATCTTGCAGACTATCCATCTAACCCATATCTCTATAATTTGCATTTAAGAATGTTTGGGGGACCATATCAAAGACCTTAAAGAATTCCAGGTAGGTGGCATCAGTTGCTCTTTTCTTGTCCACTGATGCAACCACGCCATAATATGAGGTCACTAGGCAGTCATGGATGATTTGCCCTTGGTGAAGTCATGTTGGTTGTTTCTGATCACCTCCCAGTCATTCATGTGCTTTGACGTAGCTACCAGTAGGATCTGTTCCGTATCTTGCCAGGCACTGAAGTGAGGCTGACTGGTTGGTAGTTCTCAGGGTCCTCCTCATTACTCTTTTTAAAAATGGGTGCAATGTTTTCCTTTTTCCAGTTACTGGGAATTTCACCTGACCACCAGGACTTTTCAAATATGATCACACAGAATCACACACAGAATCACCAAGGCTGGAAAAGACCTTTAAAATCATCAAGTCCAGCCTATGAACTAATACCACCATATCAGCTAGACCATGGCACTAAGTGCCACATCCAGCCTTGCCTTGAACACATCCAGGGACGGTGCCTCCACCACTTCCCTGGGAAGTCTATTCCAATGTCTAATCACCCTCTCCATGAGGAATTGCTGCCTAATATTCAACTTAAATCTCCCCTGGTGCAGCTTCAGGCCTTGCCCTCTTGTCTTGTCACTAGTTGCTTGGGAGAAGAGCCCAGCCCCAACTTGACTAAAACCTCCCTTCAGATAGTTGCAGACTGATTAGGTCTCCCCTGAGTCTCCTCTTCTCCAGGCTAAACAACCCCAGCTCCTCTTATCCCAATAAGACTTTCCCTCTAGTCTCTTCACCAGCCTTGTTGCTCTCCTCTGGACCCGCTCCAGCACCTCAACGTCCTTCTTGAAGTGAGGGGCCCAGAACTGCATTCAGTACTTGAGGTGAGGCCTCACCAGTGCTGTGTACAGGGGGAGAATTACATCCCTGCTCCTGCTGACCACACTATTCCTGATACAAGCCAGGATGCCATTGGCCTTCCAGGCCACCTGAGCACACTGCTGGCTCATGTTTGACCGGCTGTCCACCAGTACTCCTAGTCCCTCTCTGCCAGGCTGCTCTCCAGCCACTCTTCCCCCAGCATGTAGAGCTGCCTGGGGTTATTGTGGCCAAAGTGCAGGACCTTGCACTTGGTCTTGTTGAATTTCATGCCATTGGCCTCGGCCCATCGATCCAGCTTGTCCAGGTCCTCCTGCAGCTTCTTCCTACCCTCTGGCACATCAACACTCCCCCCCAGCTTGGTGTCATCTGCAAATTTACTGAGGGTGGACTCAATCCCCACATCCAGGTCATCAATAAAGATGCTGAATAGCACTGGGCCCAGTACTGATCCCTGGGGGACACTGCTGGTCACTGGACGCCAGCTGGATGCAGCTCCATTCACCATCACTCTCTGGGCCCGGTCAGCCAACCAGTTTTTAACCCAGCAAAGGGTGCACCTGTTGAAACCATGGATTGCTAGCTTCTCCAGGAGGATGCTGTGGGAGACTGTGTCAAAAGCCTTGCTGAAATCGAGGTAGACCACATCCACAGCCTTCCCCTCATCCACTAGGTGAGTCTCCCAGTCATAGAAGGAGATGAGATTAGTCAGGCACGACCTTCCTTTCCTGAACCCATGTTGGCTGGACCTGATCCCCTGGTTGTCTTCCACATACCACTTGATGTCACTCAGGATGATCTGTTCCATAACCTTGCCAGGCACCGAGGTCAGGCTGACAGGCCTATAGTTCCCCGGATCCTCCTTCCAGCCCTTCTTGTGGATGGGTGTCACATTGGCCAACCTCCAGTCATTTGGGACCTCCCCAGTGAGCCAGGACTGGTGATAAATGATTGAGAGCAGCTTAGCCAGTTCTTCCTCCAGCTCCCTCAGCACCCTAGGATGAATCCCATCCGGACCCATGGACTTGTTGGGATCTAAGTGGCACAGCAGGTCCCTAACTACTTCCTCCTGGATTACAGGAGGGGGATTCTGCTCCCCATCCCTGTCTACCAACTCAGGAGCCCAGTTGTCCTGAGTGTAGCTAGTCTTTTTGTTAAAGACTGAGGCAAAGAAGGTCTTAAGTACCTCAGCCTTTTTCCTTGTCCTCCATTACTAAGTTCCCCTCCTCATCAATAAGGAATGAAGATTTTCCCTGACCCTTCTTTTGTTATTAATGTATTTATAAAAGCATTTTCTATTATCCTTTACAGAGATCGCTAGTTTAAGTTCTAGTTGAGATTTTGCATCTCTGATTCTCTTCCTACATGACCTTACAATATCCCTAAATGCTTCCTGATTCACCTGCCCTTTTTTCCAAAGTTGATACACTATTTTTTTATTTCTGAGTTTTTGCAATAGTTCCCTGCTCAACCAGGCTGGTTTTCTTCCCCGCCATCTCCTTTTTTGGCACATAGGGACATAGGCCTGCTCCTGCACCTTCATAAATTCATTCTTAAAGTAAGCCCAGCCTTCCAGGGCTCCTTTGTTTTTGAGGGCTGCTTCCCAAGGGACTCTCCCAACCAGCATCCAGAAGAGACCCAAGTCAGCCCTCTGGAAGTCCAAGGTAGAGATTTTGCTGACGAACCTCCTAACTTCCCTACAAATTGAAAATTCTATCATATCATGGTCGCTGTGCCCAAGACAACCTCCAACCACTGCATCTTCCACCAGCCCTTCTCTGTTTGTGAACAGTAGATCCAGCATGGCACTACCCCTGGTAGGTTCACCTACCAGCTGTAGCAGGAAGTTATCTTCTATGCATTCCAGAAACCTCGTGGATTGGCACCTTTCTGCTGTGTTGTACTTCCAGCAGACATCTGGTAAGTTGAAGTCCCCCACAAGAACAAGGGCTAGCGAATGTGAGACATCCCCAAGTTGTTAAAAGAACATCTCATCAGTCTCTTTATCCTGGTCAGGTGGTCTGTAGCAGACTCCCACTAGGATATCAGCCTCATTGGCCTTCCCTTTTATCCTCACCCATATACATTCTGCCTTGGTGTGTTTAACATTGAATTCTAGGCAGTCAAAGCACTCCTTAACATATAACACCACCCCACTACCTCTCTTGCCTTGCCTGTTCCTTCTAAGGGGCCTATAGCCGACCATTGCAGCACTCCAACCATGGGAATCATCCCACCACGTTTCCATGATGGCAATTATATCATGGTCTCCCTGGTGCACAATAGCTTCTAACTCCTCTTGTTTATTTCCCATGCTTCGGGCATTGGCATATATACACTTGAGCTGTGGTACAAATATCCCGAAACCCTTGCGTGGTTACCAACCTGTTAGTGAGCCCTATGTTCTTGTTGCCACATTTATCCCTGTTTCCCGCCTTGAGTGGGACAGCAGACTGGCAGCTGTCCTTAGGCTCATCTCTGGTTTTGTCCCCATCCCTCTTCAAACCTAGTTTAAAGCCCTGTCTATGAGCCCTGCTAACTTGTGTGCCAGGACCCTTCTCCCCCTCCATGTTGAGCTTCCCCCACCTGTTGTCATGCCTGGTGTCCTGTAGGTCCATCCATGATCAAAAAAGCCAAAGTCCTGTCGGTTGCACCAGTCCCAAAGCCAGGAGTTAATCTTCTGGCTCTTCCCATTTATCCCCTAATCAATCCCTGCTAGTGGTGGGATAGAGGAGAACACCACCTGCTCTCCCGATCCCGTAACCAGCCGTCCCAGGGCTCTGAAATCTCTCTTCATTGCCCCTACACTTCTGGTAGCTACCTCATCACTGCCTACTTGGAACAGCAGTAATGGGTAGTAGTCTGAGGGCCAAACTAGGGCAGGGAGCTTCCTCCTTATATCCTTAACCCTGGCCCCAGGGAAGCAGTTGACCTCCCTAAGAAGTGGGTCCAGCCTGCATATAAGGCCTTCCACTCCCTTTAGAAGTGAGTCACCTATGACAAGTACCCGCCTTTTTTTCTTAACTGAGGTGGTTTTGATGCAAGGTACAGACCGACCTGGCCTCGGTGACACCTCCAAGTTTGGCGAACCATCATCCACAATATCATTTGGTTCTACTTGTAGAGCCTCATATCTGTTCTGCAAAGGCACCTGGAGAGGGGGAACACTAGGGACCCCCTTGCCATGCCGCTTCCGCCGTGCAGAAACTTCTTGCCATTGCTCCTCATCCTGTAGGCTATCACCCTCAGCCAGGCAGACAGGAGATAGGCAGTGGTCTGCATCAGGAGCCCCACCTGTCTTTTGAGAGTTGTTCAGGGATGCTAAGTCATGACACCAACGGTCTATCTCCCTCTCACACTCCCTGATACGCCTAAGCCTCTCTACTTCCTCCTTCAGCTGTGCAACCATACTGAGCAGATCATTTATCTGCTCACACCTCACACAGCTGGTGTCTCTGCCATTCTCCAGGGGGAGCGACAGGCTTTGGCACTCCCTACAGCCAGAGACCTGAAGGCCCACATGTCTGTGAGGAACCTCTGTTTGGGTTGCCAGCAGTCCTCCTGGAAGAAGCTTTTGCCCAGGTTGAAACCATACTTAACCCTCTTTCTTTTCTAGCTGGTTTTAACGACCTCTCCTCTCACCCGTGCCCTGCCCACTGCGAACTGCCTCGTGCAAACGGCCGTGCCACATCCCTATTTGCCCGCTCCTGTTCACAGTGCTTTGGGTCACTGGTGCTCCCTAGAGGTGTTTAAATCTCCCGCGCAGCCCCTGGCCACGCCCCCTCCGCGCCTGGTTGGCTGCCGTGGACTTCCTGGTTCCGGCTGGGGCTCAGGCAGAGAATGAGGGCCCCAGAGCTTGGAAACCCCCCTGTACCTCGTGCCTGAACCCCCGCCTCGGGCTTACCTGAGTCGCTGCTGCCGCTGTCACCGCCACTGCTACACCGAGTCATTCAAAATACACCAGTTACTCAAAAATTTTCCTCCTTTCGCATAGTGCCAAATAACAGTTTGCATGAGATCTGGCCATCAGTTTTACTTCTGTAATTCCTGTATTTCAAAAGTCAACTTATTTTCTCTGACAAACATGACTAGCTAAGTAAGTAAAGTCAGTAACTAATACTTTATTCCTTATGCTAGCCATAAATTGTTACATTTTTTGAGCATTTTTTTCTAACAGCAGAGGTTTAATATATCTATTGAATAAATATAAAATTATACTAAACATCCAATTCAACATCAACAATTTAAATGTATTCATAAAGAGGCAAAGGACAAGCATTTTTATGACTGACTACAGATTAGAAATAATACTGTCATTTCAAAACCTCCATTTGAAAAAGCAGTTGACTCAGTAACACTTAAAAAACTAAAGAAAAATGAAGATGTAGATTTATATAACTTATGTTCAAAATAAATACCTGGAAAATATTTGCCCTACATTGTTGTAAAACATAAATAATCTGATCACAATATAAATTGTCTGATAACACTAGTTAAGTATGTATTTTTTGCCGTCTGACTTTAATTCCTTTAAAATGCCTGTCAAATATTTGAGTATATGTAAGTGAAAAAATAAGGAAAGAAAAGACTCAGATGTTGCAAAACTTAATACATTCCTGTTCAGTAAAGTAAAAACTACATATATTGTTATTTAATGTATACGTGGAGCATCATATGATACCATGGTGTTATGGTTTGGGAGACCCTAGCACTCTGCTGGACACCTATCAGAGAGAGAGGGGGACCTTAGCACCCTGAGAGACTGGCAGGGGTCAGTATTCCCGCCCACTTCCTGTCACAATCTATAAAAGCCAGCAGAACCGGAAGCCACTCTCTCTTTCCTCATACTCCTCTTCTCCTGCCGGGTGTGCTACTGGTTTCCTTCGGCTTCCCACGTGCTCGCTCCAGAATCCAACTACATCAAGTGCTGTGAGGAGCCGTGGACCTCTCCTGGAGTGGCCCTGCGTTCCCCATATCCTTGCCATCCTTGAGGTCGGTTTTGAATACTTGTATATAAATATTTACTCACCGCCTCCCACCTCCGTTTTCTCACTTCCCCCCCCACCCTCTGTTTTACCCTTTTTCATTGTGTTATAGTAAACTTGTTTCTAGTTTCAATTTCCAAAGTTGAAGTGTCTCTTATTCCCCTTTCTATCTTCCCTTGGGAGGGAGGAGGTGGGGGGTAATAGAGAGCAATTCTGTCCTCTGGTTGTCTGGGGTTCCCCTTTAATATTGAAACCAGAACAGAATAATTGGCGCCCAACGTGGGGCACGAAATTTAGGTTTTATTTTGAAGAATTGTGAGTTTGGAAATTGAAACTGGAAAAAGAAAATTTTTTTTGAATGGTGATTCTTATGTGGATTGCTAAAAACCTGTTTTTTCATATAGCTACGGCTTTTGTTGTGACGGAGGTTCAGGGTTTTTTGTTATATGTACCTGATTTCTTACTTTCCCATTGTGGTCAAGCGTTACGTGCTGCTGGGAGGAGCTGGGCTGCAGATCGGTTTAAGGCGTTCAGGAGCCGTTCTATGATTTTTACAGTTATGTAAAATTATTCTGTCCCTTTTTCTAGTGTCACGGAAAATTACTCCACTCCTTTCTCTGGCAATTTCACCGTCCCAGAGTCTGGAGGCCTGTTACTTGTTGTTGGTAATATCGGTGTGCCTGAATGTGTACTAGGGGTGCTCTATAGTTAAAAACTGGTATGGGAAAATGGCTGCAGGTGGTGGCTGCCTCGTGGTGGCAGCGCGGGAATCCTGAGCTGCCACGGCCCCTGCCCCTGCCGCCATGGCCCCCGCCCCTGCCACCGCGACACCTCCCGCTGCCACCGCGAGCTGCAGCTGCGCTGTGCCGGCAGCACAGGAACGCGCCGCCTCCGGGTCTGCTCTGGCACCGGCGGCACGTCTGGTAGGGAGCGGTACCGCTCCCCCTCAGCCCGAACTGGTCCTGGTCGCCCCTGTAACAACTCGGAGGAAACATCTAAAAAAGTCCGACCTCCGCGTTAGTGATGAGAATTCGGATACAGGGGGAGGGGCAGGCGATGGGCACGGACAGGGTCAGGCGGAGGCAGGAACAACACGTGATAGCGACTCGGACCCTGAAATAATTGTTAAGTCTATGTCCATGAAAGAGTTAAGGGACATAAGAAAGGATTATAATCGTAGGGAGGATGAGTCACTGATTTCATGGCTGTTGCGGTGTTATGACTTGGGAGCTGATGGGATAGACCTGGAGGGCAGGGAAGCTCAGCAGTTGGGATCGATAGCCAGAGATTCAGGCATCAATAAGATGATTGGGAGGAAAAACGGTACTCATAATCTCTGGCACCGCCAGTTAATGGCTGTCAAAAGCTGGTATCCCCATAGGGAGGACACTGAATGCAGACCCAGTAGGTGGAACACTGTAGATAGAGGGATTGCTTATCTGAGAGAGATGGCAGTCCAGGAGGTAATCTACAGTAATGGGGACACACCGGAAAGCCCTGATGAGCTGCCATGTAGTAAGCTTATGTTAAAGAAGCTCGCACAGTGTGCTCCTCCTATGTATTCCACCATTTTTGGAGGAAGGGATTTTGCAGGGGATGGTGAAACACTACCAACTGTGGATGAATTTGCTAACCAGCTAAGGCAGTATGCAGACAATATCTCTAACCCCTTGAATGCCTGTGTCTCAGTTGTGGAAAAAACAGTTGAGGAGTGGAAGACATTCGGCGATAGGGTATCCAGACTGGAGAGGGAGAAAACCACCTATTTCTCTCCTGATTCATGGAACCATGTATCAGCCATTAGAAACAGGGGACCTCCTACGAGACCAGTTCAGGTTGGGCAGAACCCAACACGAAGGTCTCTATGGTCTACTCTGCTCAACCATGGTGAGGACATGAGCAAATGGGATGGCAAACCCACCGCTGCTCTGCGTGCAAGAGTACGGCAGCTGCAGGGTGGTGCCTCTAGGGCTAATGGTCCCAGAATGATGACTGCCCCGGTCTCCCAGGAAGCAACCACTGGTCCAAGCAGATGGGTGGCAGACTCAAATGTGAGTCCAGCACACCACACAAACCCCTGTGTCACCTGTGGATGTCATGCTCAACATTAGAGGGGCCCTGCCTCCAGCCAGGTGGAGGAGAGGGATAACCGAGTTTATTGGACAGTGTGGATTCGGTGGCCTGGCACAACAGAACCACAGAGTTATAGGGCCCTGGTGGACACTGGTGCACAGTGCACTTTGATACCATCCAATCACAGAGGGGAAGACTCCATCACCATCTCTGGTATCACTGGAGGGTCTCAAGAATTGACTGTATTGGAGGCTGACATTAGCCTGACTGGGAATGATTGGGAGACCCATCAGATTGTAACTGGCCCAGATGCTCCATGCATCCTTGGTATAGACTTTCTCTGGAAAGGGTACTTTGAAGACCCGAAAGGGTATAAATGGGCTTTTGGGGTAGCAGCTGTAGAGACTGAAGGCATTAAACGGCTGTCTACCCTGCCTGGTCTCTCCGATGACCCTTCCGTGGTGGGCCTGATGAAGGTGGAGGAACAACAGGTACCAACAGCTTCTACTACAGTACATCGTCAACAGTACCACACCAATAGAGACTCCCTGCTCCCCATACATAACCTGATTCGTCGACTAGAGAGCCAAGGAGTGATAAGTAAGACTCATTCACCCTTTAACAGCCCTATATGGCCAGTGCAGAAGCCTGATGGGGAATGGAGATTAACTGTGGACTACCGTGGTCTGAATGAAGTCACACCACCAGTGAGCGCTGCGGTTCCAGACATGTTGGAATCCAAAGCAGCTAAATGGTATGCCACTATTGACACTGCTAACGCCTTTTTCTCCATTCCCATAGCAGCAGAGTGCAGAGCTCAATTTGCTTTTACCTGGAGGGGTGTCCAGTATACCTGGAATCAACTGCCCCAGAGGTGGAAGCACAGCCCTAGCATCTGCCACAGGATGATCCATACTGCACTGGAGAAGGGTGGAGCTCCAGACCATCTGCAATACATTGATGACATCATTGTATGGGGTAATATGGCAGAGGAAGTCTTTGAAAAAGGTAGGGAAGTAATCCACATTCTGTTAGAAGCTGGCTTTGCTATAAAGAGAAGCAAGGTCAAGGGGCCAGCCAGAGAGATCCAGTTCCTAGGGCTCAGATGGCAAGATGGGCGGCGACACATCCCTATGGATGTGGTCAGTAAAATAGCAACTATGGTTTCACCCACCAACAAGAAAGAGATGCAGACTTTCCTAGGCACTGTGCGGTTTTGGAGAATGCACATTCCTGGGTATGCTCAGATTGTGAAACCCCTCTATGAAGTCACTTGAAAGAAAAGGAATTTTGCATGGGGCCCTGAACAGCAACAGGCCTTTGAACAGATAAAGCGAGAGATAGTCCATGCAGTGGCTCTGGGACCTGTCCGAACTGGACGGGACATCAAAAACATGCTCTACACTGCAGCAGGTGACACTGGTCTTATCTGGAGCCTCTGGCAAAAGGCACCTGATGAGACGAGAGGTCGCCCCCTAGGATTTTTGAGCCGGCAGTATAAAGGCTCGGAAGCCAATTACACCCCAAGTGAAAAAGAGATATTAGCTGCCTATGAGGGGGTCCGAGCTGCTTCTGAGGTAATTGGTACAGAAGCAACGCTCCTCCTAGCACCTCGACTGCCAGTCCTGGAATGGATGTATAAAGGGAGGGACTCATCCACACACCATGCCACCGATGCCACCTGGATCAAGTGGATGGCCCTGATGAGACACAGCGAGCTCGAATACGGGGCCCAAATCGCCCAGGCATAGTGGAGGTGATTACAAACTGGCCAGAGGGCAGAGATTTTGGAATGCCACCAGATGAGATAGTGACTCATGCTGAGGAAGCTCCCCCATATAATCAGCTCTCAGATCATGAAAAGCAATTTGCTCTTTTCACAGATGGATCCTGCCGTCTTGTAGGAAGTAAGCAGAGGTGGAAAGCTTCTGTCTGGAGCCCTACAAGACAGGTTGCACAAGCTAAGGATGGAGAAGGTGAATCTAGCCAACTTGCAGAACTAAAGGCTGTCCAGCTGGCCCTAGGCATTGCAGAGTGGGAGAAGTGGCCAGTACTTTACCTCTACACAGATTCCTGGATGGTAGCAAATGCTTTGTGGGGGTGGCTAAAGGGATGGAAATGGGACAATTGGCAGCGTAGAGGGAAGCCTATTTGGGCTGCCTCCCTGTGGCAAGATATTGTAGCCTGACTAGAGACACTGACAGTAAAGGTCAGGCACGTAGATGCCCACATACCAAGGAGCTGGGCCACTGAAGAACAGAAACACAACCATCAAGCAGACCAGGCAGCTAAAGTGTTCGAAACAGATTTGGATTGGGAGCACAGAGGTGAACTGTTCTTAGCCCGGTGGGCCCACAACACATCTGGGCATCAAGGACGAGATGCAACATACTGATGGGCCCGTGACTGAGGTTTAGATTTAACTCTAGATACTATTACACAGGTTATCCATGACTGTGACATATGTGCAGCAGTCAAACAAGCCAGACGACTAAAACCTTTTTGGTACAATGGACGTTGGTGCAAATACAAGTATGGAGAGGCCTGGCAGGTTGATTACATCACCCTCCCTCAGACTCGTAATGGCAAGCGATACGTGCTTACAATGGTGGAAGCAAGCACTGGATGGCTGGAAACATATCCCGTCCCTCATGCCACTGCTCGTAACACTGTTTTGGGCCTCAAAAGACAAGTCTTATGGAGACATGGTACCCCTGAGAGGATTGAGTCGGACAATGGAACTCATTTCAGGAACCACCTAATTGACAGCTGGGCCAAAGAGCATGGTGTTGAATGGATATACCACATCCCTTATCATGCACCAGCAGCTGGCAAAATTGAACGCTACCATGGCCTGCTGAAAACCACTCTGAAAGCAATGGGTGGTGGGACTTTTAAAAATTGGGATAAACATTTGGCAGAAGCTACTTGGCTAGTTTATACTAGGGGATCTGTCAACCGAGCCGGACCTGCCCAGTCAAACCTTTTACATACAGTGGACGGGGATAAAGTCCCTGTTGTTTGTGAAAGGAATCTACTGGGAAAAACTGTTTGGATGTACCCTGCTTTGGGCAGAGGCCAACCCCTCCATTGGGTTGTCTCTGCTCAAGGTCCTGGGCATACTTGGTGGGTAGTGCAGGAGAATGGTGAAGTTCAGTGTGTACCACAGGGCAGCTTAACACTGGCTGAGAGCATTTAGTTTGGGTTGTGTAGTTTTAATTACTGCATGATAGTAATAAGTTGTTTTCAGTGTTTTTCTCTCCAGGAGAATGCAGTGGCGCCCAATAAGAACCTGCAGAACAAGCGCATGAAGTCCCAAGAACCCTGTGACACCTCCTCTGCCCTGAGAGACTGCCCCGATGGATGAAAAATCCAGAGCCTGGACTCAATGCACTATACTGCATATAGACAGTTCACAACCTGATGAACGATTGTGATGGGAAGTGGATTGGAATAAGGGGTGGAATGTTATGGGTTGGGAGACCCCGGCACTGTGTTGGACAGCTAAAGTAAAAACTTCAGTAAAGTAAAAACTACATATATTGTTATTTAATGTATATGTGGAGCATCATATGATACCATGGTGTTATGGTTTGGGAGACCCTAGCACTCTGCTGGACACCTATCAGAGAGAGAGGGGGTCCTTAGCACCCTGAGAGACTGGCAGGGGTCAGTATTCCCGCCCACTTCCTGTCACAATCTATAAAAGCCAGCAGAACCGGAAGCCACTCTCTCTTTCCTCCTACTCCTCTTCCCCTCCCGGGTGTGCTGCTGGTTTCCTTCGGCTTCCCACGTGCTCGCTCCAGAATCCAACTACATCGGGTGCTGTGAGGAGCCGTGGACCTCTCCTGGAGTGGCCCTGCGTTCCCCATATCCTTGCCATCCTTGAGGTCGGTTTTGAATACTTGTATATAAATATTTACTCACCCCCCCCCTCCCGCCTCCGTTTTCTCACTTCCCCCCCCACCCTCTGTTTTACCCTTTTTCGTTGTGTTATAGTAAACTTGTTTCTAGTTTCAATTTCCAAAGTTGAAGTGTCTCTTATTCCCCTTTCTATCTTCCCTTGGGAGGGAGGAGGTGGGGGGTAATAGAGAGCAATTCTGTCCTCTGGTTGTCTGGGGTTCCCCTTTAATATTTAAACCAGAACACATGTATTTATTATTAGAGAAGCTGATTTTATATGTAAGGCTTTAGTAATAAAAAGTTGTGCATCAGTTGTTAATCATTTACTGTTTCTTGGAATACATTCCTTTTCAAAAGGTTTCATTAGTCCTTTACTAAAGGTGCAAATACCCATAAATCTATCTGTCATAATGTGGTTGGAAAGGGAAGGTACATTTCTGTTTCAGCTACAGTTCTATAGCTTTAACATGTAGTGTATATATAGATGTATATATACATGAACACACATATATGCAAAAATCCTGAAAAATTCTACAGGAAGAAACTTATTTACATGAAAAAATTGGTATTTTTATTGTAAATCATTCTTTGAACCCACACATTTTCAGTCAGAAAGCATACTCTAAATTATTGATACTCCACATTATTTTGTTTATGTAATCTGCAGTAACAGCCATGGAATGCAATCATAAGTTATTATATAAAGAAATAACAAAATGCCATCTATAATAAAGTTAAATCATTTGTAGGTGAAAGGATCCATCATGTGAGGAATGTCGTATGATTGGTAGGACTAGGATTTTTAAAATTTTATTTATACTTGTAATGGTTTCTGAAACCCAGCTTTATCACAGGACTATTATAGCCTTAGCCATAAATAGATGAGAAGAAAGTTTTTCCCATCAAAATCTGTACTGGAACCACCTCGAGCCAGGTGGTATTTAAGCCCCAGCTGTGCTGCAACAACAGCAACAGGTCAGCAACAGGTGGCACAGAGGTAAGGTGGCAGAAAGGGCCATTGAAAATCACAACTCCTTTTAGTCCCTCCACCTCGCTATACTGTCTTGTGTTCCAGAGTTGTTTTTTTTTTTCATGAGCGAATTTAAATGACAAAAGAGAAATTTTAGTTAAAAACAGGCAGGCACTGAGGTTAACTACCTGTTTCCTAGCTGTTTTCATATAAAATAGATGACAGCATGGTCATGGTCACTGACACTATGTTACGTGGCAGAGATGTGTGAGATGACCATAAGAATGTTGCCACATATGGTACTGCCCTCAGATGACCATGAACAAGTCTCTGTGCAACTGGACTTGATCACATGCATGAAGCTGATTTAATCTTCAGAGGCCAACATTTGAGAAAAAATTACAAAACCGAAGCTGAAATTTGAAAGGGATCACATATTTTATCTACATATAATATAACATAACAAAATTATTAGGAAAGCCTCTCCCTGAAACACTGCTGAAATTACAGCTGCACAGTTTCTCTGTATGCTTGTATTTATGAATTAATCAGTTAGGATTCATAGAGAGTATTCTTTTCAGTCATCTTGTTAGCAGGTATTACAATCTTTACAAAGAAGAAAATTCTAATCAGCTTATAATAAAAGAAATTGTATTTGGTGTGGGAAGCAATCTTAACACACTGTCTCATTCTAAAAAGGAAAACCACATTTTAAAAAATTATTTTACAGATACTCAAAACATAGGCTAGACTTAAATCTATTCATACAGAAGGATACATGTATGAGTTTGAAGGATTATCCAGCCCCTGCCCCACCCCCCCCCCCTTTTTTTTTTTTCAAATCTGGAAAACTAAAAATATTAATCTTTAAAACTCTAGAGAATTTACAGAAAGATGCTCATTTTTCTGGGTTGCCAGGTTTCGACTTTTCTCCAGCTCACCAACTGGACTGAAAAACATCTAACAGATTGGAAGTATGTACTTTCAGCAAATAGCTAGGAAGCAGTAGAATTGGTAAAGTGGCATTAAAGCTCTGAGCTTTCCAGTAGAAATCTGCATGTTTTTTTAACAGAGGTTTTGCAAAACTGATACACCTCAGGGGAAAGGCTTGATTTAGGTGAACTGATATCCCTTGCTGTGGAATACATATCTGAAATATTCTGAACACTGAAAAGTGTTGCTGGTCCTGCAGAGGGATGGGAGACCAACTCACTGACAACAGTCTTAGTTTTAAGGTTGTGATGTGCAATTCCCACCAGCAGTTTGGGAAAATTGCTGCCTTTGTTTCAGTTCTTTTTTAAGACCTGCTGACCTACCACAAACATCCAAAGATGTAAGGTATTCAAATATCGATGCTATTGAATGTAGACATTTAGTTGTCAACATACAGAAAATGCTTTGGTTGGACCAATATTTCAACAGTTTGGAAGCTTGAATGTATGGAATGAAGACATGTTTTTGAAAATATGAAGAGAGTAGCACCTCTTCCCATGATGTCACAACATGGTAGGCAACATTTAGTAAAAAGTGAAGTTCATTCAAGAGCCTGTTATTTTTAATGCTTTCAATGAACATACAAACCTTCTATTAATGCATGAAGGGATCAGCTTGCTGTGCAACACTTGAGAGCTATTTGGATCTTCAATAATTTTTGTAGCATATATAATATATCAGAATACAGTATGTATTCTATTTGCTGTATTCAATTCAGCTCCACAGTGTGACTCAGTAGTGCAGAAGGTCTTATCCACAGCCAGCCTATTTCAAGTGTGCGGTTCCAGGAGCTAGAAGTGGGTGCGAGCCACTTATCTTTGCATTTCCACCAGCAGCACTTGCTACTTGAGTAAGTTAGTGTGTACTCATGATCTTAGTGCTTAGCTTGACACATAGTGCATACTCATGGTCTCTCTCCTTGCCTTTCTCCTCCGCTGTACTTTTCAGCATTCCTTGATTGATTTAGTCTACTAGGTTGAGACTGTATCAATGGATCAACAAATTCAGTCTTCATTGCCTTATCACTATTTTTTATATATATAAATAATTATTTTATATGTATTATTATTGTATATGTATATTACTATTTTAGATATAGACTACACTTATAAATAATGAGTGTGAACATTTTCTTTTCATAGCTTCATCCTAATGCCTACAAATAATTGAAATTGCACTGTGTTCTGGTTTGTAATGAGTTTTCACTGTATGAGTCCTTACTTATATCCAGGCTTAAATATTTGTAAGCTTTTAGTGATTGTCTTTTCCAGTGTTCGTAAGAGCAAATGATTGCAGTCAGAAAATTATCTGCAGGAAGTACAGAGCTGCATTTGATAATCATCAAATAAAAAAAAAATAAATAAATTTTACAGAATTGTTAAAATGTATAGGTCAGGAGACAAAACATCTTCAGCTGTCTAAAATCACTTTTGCTTAGCTGCTTTACACTGTAAGTGATACCTCATTTCTCTTCTAGTTAGTGAAATCTCCAAAAACGTAGTTTTGCCTTCAGAAAACACCAAAACTTTCCCTAATGAAAGAAAGAATCCGTGGCTGTTAAATTAAGAAGTTAACAAACCAACCTGGAATGAATGAACGTAACTATTTCACCTCCAAAATGCAATCCATAAAACTGGTCAGAAATTCTATTTCATCTTTATGAAAGTGACAACCTTAGCCATTTATGACAAATATCTTTTGGTTTTAGGTATTTATTGAAAAAGTACTGTTTTACTCCCTCTTCCCCTCCACCTCCCCATAATCAGTAATTCAAGTTGAAAATTTCAGATATGAATATATGAGAAAAGTCTATTATTTTCATGGTTAGATAACAAAAAAAAACACAAACAACAAACTTGAATCTTTGAGCAGAGGCCAAGAAAGGAAATATTCACTTGAAGAAAATAAGTAGAAAATAGAAAAATAAAACCCACCAAAACCTAAGATATAGACTGCAAATTAATACAGAATCATGGAATCATGGAATTTTTAGAGTTGGAAGGGACCTCTAGAGATGATCTAGTCCAACTCCCCCATTAAAGCAGAGTTTCCTAGAGCACATTATTCAGGACTTCAGACAGGTTGGTTTTGAATATCTCCAGAGAGGGGGACGCCATACCTCACTGGGCAGCCTGTTCCAGTACTCTGTCACCCTCGTAGTAAAGAAGTTTTTCTTCATATTTAAACAGAACTTCCCATGTTCCAGCTTGTGCCCAGTTCCCCTTGTCCTCTCACTGGGAACTACTGGAAGGAGTCTGGCTTGATCCTCCTTCCACCCACCCTTGAGATACTTATAGGCATTAATAAGGTCTCCTCTCAGCCTTCTCTTCTCCAGGCTAAAGAGTCCCAGCTCTCTCAGCCTTTCCTTGTAAGGGACATGCTCCAATCCCCCAATCATCTGTATTGCACTCCACTGGACTCTTTCTAGTAGCTCCCTGTCTCTCTTGAATTGGGGAGCCCAGAACTGGATGCAGTATTCCAGATGTGGCCTCACCAGGGCAAAGTAGAGGGGAAGAATGACCTCTCTCGACCTACTGGCCACACTCTTCCTTATGTACTGCGGCAATTAAGGCATGGACTCCATTGTGATTCCCAAGCAGAGACCTTTATTCAGGCTTAAACTTTAACATATATAGTCTACTTACCTATTGCAAGCTATGAGGACATTTCATAATATTGACATTACTTAGTCCATTTTTAGTTTCTTCTTCTACTTTCTGTGTTCTCCAGGTGCTTCTTGAGATAACGGCCGTGGGACACTAGCTTGTTTACTAATCTCACGGTTTGCGTCAGGCTGAGGTGAGTAAAGCAGAGGTGCTTGCAGCACAGCTGCCAGCCTCAGGAACATTATCTTTCAGGCTGTGTATTCCCACATCTCCCCCCTTCTGTTCAACTCATAATACAGAATATAACATCCGATTAAACAACTTTTGCACACATTGCAACAAAAAATGCATACTAAAATACATAAAAACACTCCTAACACTAACAATCCAAGCTTTAGAGATTTAAGCCAATACTAAAGATGTGGAATTAGTTTGCTTTGCTAATCAACATCCCAATTGTTGCAGCATTGTTAACACCTTTGTAACACTGACACCAGGGTCTAAAAAGGAGATAGCAATCACTGCCGACAACTCTCAATACGTGGCTTTAGAGTCACAGTCATTGTTATGAGCATGGCTATCACATCAGAACCATTGATGGGCATGCCAATGAGTGTGGTTTAAAATCATAGTTAAATTGGGAGTGAGCATTGTGAGTGGGCTAATTGTACAAGGACCCCCTTGTGCATGAGAAGGGAGACCAGAGCAAGCTCGGTTGCCACAAACAAGAAAAATGCCTTGGGGTAACACATGCAGAAAGCTATCAGAGGGAGCATAATATATATTAAGCCATTATTCTGCACTATCTCTTACACTATTCAGAATTATTGCGGTATAGACTATTTTTCAGAGACAAATCTTGACTAAATGTATTGTTATGCAAAGCAAACTTTGAATAATTAAAATATATACACTTATCAGCTTTTGTAGATCCCAATATGTCTACTTCCTGTGGCCCAAGCAGTGCCAGGGGAAGCCTATTGTCCCATTGATCAAAACATTTCAGTCATTTGTCAAATGTTTGACGTGTTGACTGGCTGCTCGATTTCATCTTTGTGACATTCTGAAAAATAAGGCGAGGGTTATCAATAGGTACGCCCACCAAACATGTGTGGAATGGTGATACTACCATGGCTAAAGATAGACACAGAGCACTCTGGTTCAGAGCATGAGTCAATGAGAGCCAAATATTCCCGGAGGGCAGAGGTGGTATCAGTCCTCCAGAAATATGACAGGAGAGAAACTAGGGATATCATGATCACAATCTTCATCTCGTCTTAAGACTGGATACCCTCCTTGGCATTCCTTAGTGGCCTGTTCTGCACAAATGGTCTGACATGTCGAGCTGGGATCCACCGAGGGCCAGAATCTGTGGAAACACAAGCATACCCTCTACCTCACGTAATAAAGGGAAAGGTCCTGATATCTTACCATCATGTAGGTCCCTTAGCAACACCTGTGCTTTCCCTTGCACATCCCATCAGTCCTTTCCTTGAGAAACAAAGTGTCGCACCATTGCGGGTAGATCTGTGTTTTGGGTGAGATTTAAAAAATTTAAAACATACAGAGCCTTTTGTAAACATTCATATGGGATATATCCTATCACTCCCCCGTTTTGTTGAGCCAAGAGGCACTTAAGGGTACCATGAGCTTGTTCAATAATGTCTTGACATGTTGGGGAATGTGAGATGCCTGTTAAATGTTTAGCTCCCCATCATTGAAAAAACGCAGTTACCAGGGCAGAAACATAGCCCAGACTGTTATCTGTTTTTACCTGTGCAGGAACCCGTAATACCGCAAATGCTGATAGAAAGTGTTTACAGATGTCCCAGGCTTTTTCACCTGTATGACAAGAAGCAAAAACAGCCCCAGAAAATGTGTCTACAGATACGCATACAAATTTAAGCCTACCAGAGTCCGAAACTTGGTTGACATCAGTTTGCCACAATTGCAAAGATGACAACCACCTGGGATTAACCCCTGTGGTGGTGGAAAAAAGACAGGGTCTCTGGGAGTCGGAGCAGACAGCTACGATGTCTTGAGCCTGATGGATAGAAAGAGAAAACTGCTTCCATGACATTTGAGCATTTTGATGATAAAAGGCGTGTGATATGTGTGCCTGTGAAGAAGAATCAGGGACAATTTGAATCGGCATCGTTAACAAGTCAGCCTTTCGATTACCCTCCATGATTGGCCCTGGCAACAAAGTATGAGACCGAGCATACATCACAAAATATGTCTCGCACCTTTTATTCAGAGTTACTGTGAGAGTCTGTAATAACATATAAAGCTTTGCATTACGCACAGCTTTGAGATAGGCTGCCTCTGCAAGTTCTACAATACCAGCAACATAAGCTGAGTCTGTAACTATGTTAAGTGGATACGACCTCTTGTGAAATGCTCGCACTACCGCATCAAGCTCCAAAATTTGTGGGGAACCTGACACTAGGGCAACGTCAGAGTGCCAGGCACCAAAAGCAGAGTCTTGCCAAACAATTACTGATCCTCTGGTTCAGCCAGATCTGTCTGTAAAGACCGTTAAAGTATCCAAAGGCATCTCACTTCAAAGTGGCTGTTGCTGCAAAATAAAGGCATGCCCAAAAAGTTTATGAGGTGGTGCATGGATTTTTACTTTGCCTGGGAAATTGGCAAGAGCTACCTGCATTGGGTGAGAGGTCTGTAACAATGATTGTAGGAACTGTGCTGTTAATGGCAGTGTGATTGCCTCAGGCTCTTGTCCTGCCAGTGTGCATAATTGCTGGCACGCCTTAATTATCAACTGAGCAAACATTTCATGTTGCATGGTTATGGTTTTAGATAACTGATGAAATAAGAAAACACATTCAATAATCACTGAAGGATCAACAAGAGATGAATCCCATTGATACAATAATGTCACATGGGATTAAGAACTGTTATCTGGAAAGGGAGCTCCCAAATACACCTGTGAGCCTGTCATTTTGAAATAGCAGTTGACACAAGATCCAAGGCTGACTGAGCAGCTCCGTTTAAACACCGAGGTGAGGTTAAGAGCATGGTCGCCTTTTAACAACTGAAATAGTGGATGAAGATCATCATTTGTAGTGCCCCAAAGGAGGGGTCGCACCCAATTTATGGTTCCTAACAGTTTCTGTAAATCATTAAGATTTTTTACCTGTTCCACGATTTTTACCTGCTGCAGAATAATGGTGTGAGACAAAATATACCAGCCCAGATATTGCCATGCGGCTTGTGTTTGAACCTTCTCAGGAGCTACTTGCAATCCCATGCTTTGTACAGATTGAGTTGTGAGGGCTAAGGCATGTTGCATGACCTGTGGCTCTTTTGCTGCGATTAATATGTCATCCACATAATGATATATGAGTGCATTAGGGACCTGGATCCGAACAGGGCTAAGGGCTTTTGCCACAAATCACTGACATATAGTGGGGCTGTTTTTCATGCCCTGTGGTAACACCACCCAATGATATCGATTATAGGCTTCTGACACATTGAGGTTGGGCACTGAAAATGCAAATCAAGGAGCATCGTCAGAATGCAATGGAATAGTAAAAAAAACACTCTTCTAAATCTATAATTGTCAGATGCCAATCTTCAGGTATCATGGTAGGAGAAGGGAGTCCCGGCTGTAGAGCCCCCATATCCTCCATTGCCTCATTTATTTTTCGCAAGTCTTGCAACAAGCACCACTTCCCACTTTTCTTTTGTATTACAAACACTGGGGAGTTCCATGGACTAGTCGATGGGACAATATGCCCCGCAGCTAGCTGATCCTATACCAATTCATTAAGATGACACAGCTTATCAGTTGTCAAAGGCCACTGATCTACCCAAACAGGGGCATTAGCCTTTCAAGTTAATTTGAGGGTAGGCTGCGGCTCAGTGGCCCTAAGGGCAAATTTGAACTTAGCTGCATTCCTCACTGACACATACAGTCATGTCCCCACAAGACAACAGGAGTATCCAATACAAATGGTTTCACTGTGGCTACCCGACCTTCTGGACCAATGATTTGCACAGAATCCTTGCTTTGATAGCCCACACTGTTTCCCCCAATCCCAGACAAAGAATGCGTCATGTTTAACAAAGGCCAGTTTTGTGACCATTGAGCTAATGAAATCAGTGTAACATCTGCACCCGTGTCTAAGAGACCGTTAAGATCAATGGTGTGACAATTGCAAGTCAATCTACATTTATAAAAAGGTTGATGTTGTGTTACCACTTGTGCCCAAAAAATATGTGGAGAGCCCATAAAGGCAAAACCTGCATTTCCTCTAGTGTTCTGTGACACCTCAGGAGTGGCTGCAGTAAAATATACCAATTGAATGATTCAGGTTCCCTGCCGAATTATACAGGGTGGCCTCGGAGTCCAGACCATAATTTTAATTTCCCCTGTAAAGTCCACATCAATGACCCCTAGTAATACAAACAGTCCCATTAGGGTAGTTGATGATCACCCTAATAATAAGTACTCTGGCCATTTCCTAGCGGGCCATAGATGCCAGTGGGAATAAGATGAACCATAGAGTTTACCACAGTTACTGACTCGGTGGCTGCCAAGTCCAATCCTGCGCTGCCACGGGTGGCTGCGCAGAGGAGGGGTACAGCACCAGAGGCTGAGGGGCTACTTGTGTCATGACTCGGCTCCCCTGCACGCTCTTGTTGGATTTTCCTGAAATCAGTTTGACGCCTTTATCAAACTAAGAAAGACACTGATTTGCATAGTGATGACCTTTCTTACAGTGAGGACATACTCCAGGACATGAAACTCTGCCTTTCCCTTTAACAGAACAATCTCTCTTAAAATGTCCCTGTCTCCCACATTTAAAACAGTTTTGACCATCCATGTTCATGGCAGGAAAAGCGGTGGCCGTTGCCTCATATTTGTGCTCCATGGTACTGATTCTATTACATGTTTCTATCATTCTTATAAGCGAAGGATTTTCCAGTGGACGCAATAGCCGCTGGCAGTCAGCATTAGCATTTTCTACAGCAAGCTTAAGCAGTATAATGTCCCAAGCTCCCTTGTGCGGGACCTGTTTCTCCAAACTTTCCTTAGGTCTACCTATAAATTGCAGATAAGGCTCCTGTGCACCCTGCTTTATTTCTGTGAAAGATTTGGTGGGTTTCCCTGCATCAGGGACAGTAAAAAATGCCCTATATGCATCATCCTTAATGTCAGCCAATACATCCAGGGGAATGTCCCTTGCCTGTTGTTGGGGTTGTCGACAAGCACTGACACCCATAACGTGACCCACAGTTAGTGCCCGAACCGGACAGCCAAGATACTCCATATGCTGAGCCTCAAGCATTCGTTTCCAGTTTGACTCCCATAGAGTATATTGCGCTCCAGTTAAGAGGAGCTGAGCAAGGGTCTTACAGTCATTGGCACCAGGGCAAAAGATTTAATGATAGACCCCAACAGGTTCTTAGTATAAGGGGAGTGTATACCAAACTCAAGAACTCCTCTCCTCAGTTCCTTAATAACACTAAAAGAGAGACCTTCCCATTGTGGGGGTCGGTGAGGAGCATACAAAATGGACGCGATGAGCCGTTCTGCAATGTCAAAGTCACCGGCTTTAAGGGCATCCTTCTGAACCTTTTCCCAAACATTATGAGGGTCCAGAGGATATAAATCTGGTTCTTGCTCTTGAGTGACGTACCCTGGGGCAAAGGGATCATCCCCATCATCAGCAATGGGAGGTGTAAAGCGCACTCGTGAGGACCGTTGCGGGTATGGGGGGCAGAGGCATTATCAAAGGAATCAAAACCTGGTGAGGCCTCAGCTGAAGTGCCTGCCTCTACCGTCATTTCAGGGCTCAGGGATGCAGCAACCGGGGTGCCCGCCTCATCCTTGGTCTTAGCTGGAGCGGGGATCTTAGCTGCCTGTTGACTTTTGAGCTGATGCATCAGCTGCAACATTTGCAGCCACGGGGCTAATAGTTCCATGGCCATCGGGTCCCCTCTCGTTGCCCAATCCCATAAGAGGGCCCCAGCCTCCTCCCATACATCTGTCGTAAAGATATTTACAGCCTTCACTTTATCCCTGTGGGCGCTTACCCACTTGAACAGTTTTTTCATCACTGGAGCTGAGATATGTGTATGATGTTTGCGTAATAGCCGCTCCATCAAGTTTAACACTGATTGTTCCTCAGTGGACATATGAGTTCCCATGTTCCCTGCAGCTCACCTCTATCCCCGAGATGATTGAATGCTGGCTCCTGCTTCCTTTCAGCAGCGTTTAGTTCTCCAGGGCTTGTGGCCAGTCAGACTCGCTGGCTGATTCACACACAATGCAAGGGGCACCATTTGCAGCAATTAAAGCACGGACTCCATTGTGATTCCCAAGCAGAGACCTTTATTCAGGCTTAAACATTTACATATATAGTCTACTTATCTATTGCAAGCTATGAGGACATTTCATAATATTGACATTCCTTAGTAACAGTCCATTTTTAGTTTCTTCTTCTACTTTCTGTGTTCTCCAGATGCTTCTTGAGATAATGGCTGTCGGACACCGGCTTGTTTACTAATCTTACAGTTTCCTCAGGCCCAGGTGAGCAGAGCAGAGGTGCTTGCAGCACAGCTGCCAGCCTCAGGAACATTATCTTTCAGGCTGTATATTCCCACAATGTACCCCAGTATTCCACTGGCCTTCTTGGTGGCAAGGGCACATTGCTGGCTCATGTGTAATTTACTATCTAGCAGGACACCCAGATCCTTCTCCTTGGAACAGTGTTACAGCAGGTCCACCACTAACCTATATTGGTGCATGGGGTTCTTCCTTCCCAGGAGCAGGACCCTACACTTACCGTTGTTGAACCTCATTAGGTTCTTCTCTGCCCAGCTCTCCAGCCTGTCCAGTTCATGCTGGATGGCAGCACAGCCCTCTGGAGTGTCAGCCACTCCTCCCAGCTTGGTATCATCAGTGAACTTGCTGAGGATACACTGTCCCCTCGTCCAGCCTGTTGATGAATATGATGAACAAGACCGGACTGAGTATTGACCCTTGGGGGACACCACTGGTTACAGGCTTTCAGGTCAACCCTGCTCCATTAATCACAACCCTCTGAACTCTATCACACAGCCAGGTCTCAATCCACCTCACTGTCCACTCATCTACCCCACATTCCCTCTGTTTCCTAAAGAGGATGTTATGGGAGACATCGTCAAAAGCCTTGCTGAAGTCCGGGTAGATGACATCTGCTGCTCTCCCCTCATCCAGCCAACCAGTTATGTCATCATAGAAGTCTAACAGATCGGTCAAGCATGATTTGCCCTTGATAAATCTATGTTGACCACTTCCAATACCTTCCTGTTCTTCAGCATGTTTAGAGATGACATCCAGAACGAGTTGCTCCATCACCTTCCCAGGGACAGAGGTGAGACTAACTGGCCTGTAGTTTCCTGGGTCCTCCTTCTTGCCCTTTTTGAAGACTGGAGTGATATTTGCTTTCCTCTAGTCCTCAGGCACCTCTCCTGTTCTCCATGACCTTTCAAAGATGATGGAGAGTGGCCCAGGAATAACATCTGCCAGCTCTCTCAGCACTCGTGGGTGCATCCTGTCAGGGCCCATGGACTTAGGAATGTTTAGTTTGGCCAAGTCGTCTCTAACCCAGTCATCCTCAACAGAGGGAAAGTTCCTCACTCTAGACCTTCCCCTTGCCTCCAGGGTCTGGGATTCATGAGGGATAGTTTTGACAGTGAAGACTGAAGCAAAAAAAGCATTCAGTAAGTCTGCCTTCTCTGAGTCTCCCACCACCAGGGCACCCACCTCATTCATCAGTGGGCCTGCATTTTCCCTAGTTTTCCTTTTTCTATTGATATATTGAAAAAAACTCTTCTTGTTCTCTTTAACCACAATGGCCAAGTTCAGTTCTCCTTGAGCTGTGGCCCTTCTAATTTTCCCCCTACATAGCTTCACTACATCTTGGTATTCCTCAGAAGTTGCCAACCCTCTTTTCCAAAGGCTATGAGCTTTCCTTTTGCTCCTGAGGTCCAGCCCCAGGTCTCTATTTAGCCAGGCTGTTCTTCTTCCCTGTTGGCTCATCTTTTGGGACCTGGGGATGACCTTCTCCTCTGCCTTTAAGAGTTCTTTCTTGAAGTATGACCCACCTTCCTGAGTTCCTTTGCCCTTCAGGACTGTCTCCCGAGGGACACTGAACCATGCTCTGAAAGAGGCCAAAGTCTGCCCTTCAGAAGTCCAAGGTGGCAGTATTTATGAGCAAATTTTGTAACTTTACTATGTACCTTCTTTCCTACCTTAGTTTTTAATATAAGCTACTATCACAAATCCTATCACATTCTTTTACTGTGAGCACTGACAAGTTGAATATTCAAAGATTGGTTTAGATTGTGAAAATCTTGTTATTTTTTTCCACAGTACTGTGTTATAATCCAGACAATCAGATTATTTACTACAGTAAAGAATTATACTGCTACTTTTCTCACTGCAGATGTCAGAATTAAAGGGCTGTAGTTCTCAGGAACTTCCATAGATCCTTTTCTAAATATGGATGTCATATTTTGTTTATTTTCTGTTCTTTTGATATGGACATAAATGACAGTGGTGGGTTTCACATCATAGCAATTCAGGATTGTATTTCCTCTGGAACACTTGAATCAAAATACCATCTCATTATTGCTATTTGTTATTTTTCATTTAACTAGTTTAGTATAAAGTCTGTTGTACAAACATTTCAGTATGAACCCATCCCTTGCTCTCTGTGAAGAATAGCTTTGTTGAGAACCTCCTGTAAGCAATTTTGTAGTAGATACTGACACACACAAAAAAATTATTTGGCTTTTCTGCTGTGGATCAGTATTATTTTATATTCCCTCTACACCTCAATCACATATTGGCCTGATTACCTCTGTAGCAGGTGTTTGAAAATGCTGCCTTTTATTAGGTTTCATAGGTTTAGCAAGGTGATGCTCAGAACAATTTTTGGCTTTTCTGATCGTTACATTTTCCCCAGCTGGCTATATGTTCTTGCCTTTTCTTTGTAGGGAACTGTCTTCTCTTTTTTAAAGGATGCCTCTTTGCTTCCAGAATCCTCCTTTTACCTACTGCTTAACTTATGCCAACCTTTCTGTAAGGTCCATTTAAAGTCTTTATTGGTCTTTCTGGACTTCAATAAAATATTTCATACACATGACAAACCATTAACCAGGCTTGAAAAGCAGGTGATCAATAGATAATTCAAAGGTGGACAAGAAAGTTGCTGAAAGCATGCTCAATCATTAGCCTTAAGATCAATAGTATTGCATATTTTAGTGACAAAAGAAATGCAATCTGACTTATTTAATGGAGCGAGTTGGAAGACTTTTCTGCATGTAAAGTTACAGTTTATCATATCATCCCAGCCACTCTTCATTATTTATATCACACTGGTCACTATCTAGATATTATTTAGTGTATGCTGAGAGGGAGATGGCTTAGTGGAGGACCATTTTCAAAGTTTAACTCACCTCTTTTCAGAGTGAATAAGCTGTTTCACACTAAAGTACCCTTACTTTTCAATAGAAATTATCACAGTGAGAATTACTGTACAGTAGCTATGATAGTATAAATTCTTATATTAGCTCACTGTGCAGTAATTCTGCTGGGTAAAAAAACATTGTTTCTTATTTAGCCCTGTGTTTTAGATGAGGCTAAGGCACTGTCCTAGTTTCAGATATCAATAGCTAGCCTGTAGTATATTTAACTAAAGCCAAACTTAGGCTTTTGTAGAATTAACATTGATATTAGTGGCCTGAATGTTACACTTGCATAGCAGCTGAAACTAATATAACCTACTAGAGTTCTACCACTTCTACTTGTGCACAAAGCTCTGTTTGGTTAGGACAATTCAGAGCACCTAAATCAGACCTATGCTTTGAATTGCTTTCTGAGTAGCTTCTGTTTTCATTGGCTTTTGATATTGGATTTCCTATGACAGGTAAAGAGAAACAGAGTTCATCTCCTTCATTGCCACAGAGTGTGCACAACTCATATATAGGCATGAATTCTCTGTCCAAACTCCAAAACTCATACCAAAGCATGGACTTTTTTTCTAAACAATTTGATTGAAAGAGAAGTTGATAATCTGTAGAAAAAACCTTGCTTCATAAATAATACAAAAATTCCCCATTACCACAGAAGAATCATATCAACATCAGCTGCCAGGTATCCAGCTGCATTTCATTCTTGGTTGCACCTAAGGATAAGGTCTGTAAGTTATTTCTGCCACATTCATCTTTGGTTCTCAAGCTATAAAACTGGAACGCTTAGTGTTATGGAGGTGAAGTTATTGATCATTCTGACACTATTGCACACTTTAGAGTTAGTGGCTGCTTAGGTGTTTCAGTGGATAACAGAAGGACAGAGTATCATGCACTGCATAATAACATTTTGTGTAAAATAACATACAGTAGTAAACCTGATTTAACACGTGTAATCACTGGTACTCTGTGCACATTAGGTGGCTGTGCAAGCACAACCAGATAGATACTTTCACAACAGCTTTGAGCCTTGCAGTTTCAAGGCAGTCCTTAAGGTTTCCTAGATCATAGTGAAGTGAATAAGTGTATCCTCTAAGAAAAAGTTGCCAGGGATTTAGATTCAGATGAAACATGCCTAGATGAGAATTTTCTTTTTAATTTTTAATGAATTTTTTAGTAATTGGGTCAGAACATAGCCCTCTTCCCATGTTACCCATTTTAATTGTAAAACACATGAAAGCAGGAAAATCCATTTCAGTCTGCTGGACTCTCAAAAATAGCTTTGTTTCACGCTATACAAATACACTGTACAAGTATTTTGTAGCAGTTTAGACTTGTGTAAAGTACTGGAAAAATAATTTAAATTCTATTAAATGAATTTTTATGCCTGCCTGGTGCTGATTTAAATGACATACTTTTAGCCTCACAGAATTTCAGATGTACAAAGCTTTGATGCAGAAGTACGAATATTCAGAAAAAAAAAAAAAAAGATCTTGGTAAACTTTTTATCTCAGTTAGCTCATCTGCTTTGTCTTCTGTTCAAACATCTGGCTTTTCAGAACATCTGGCCAGTATTGCAAATGAAAATCCAACAGTAAAACAACAGCTCTTCCAAGTTAGCAGCATTAGAGGAAGGAATGCATCATGGTGATCCACACCATAAAATTGATTTATTAGTACAGCTGGTAAAAAGGACCAGCCAAAGCCCAGTATTCAACTTGTCTGTGTATTTATGTCACTGCTAGACATTCAGCTATTTCAGGAAACTGACTGAAGAAGCTCTGCCAAAATTCCTTAATAGCTTTTCTGAAGATAAACTTTAAGGATCATAATAAAATTAGTGGAGAAAATCAAGTAATAGAAAAATGAAGATAACATAATAAGTTGTCTCAAGAAATGACCTTTTTTTTTTTTTTACTATTGATATTGTCTGTGTATTATTTCATGGTACTAAATATGTACAAGCAAAAATTTGAAGCTCTGCAATAGCTATGTTAAAGCTTTCACCTTATTCCAAGCATATGCTTCACTTCTTGTATATGAATAGCAACAATGACTTCCATAGGAATACACTCAAATATTTAAAGTGTAATCATGGCCTCAAAAGTAATCCTATAGGGAACTGTTACAAATGCACTTTTGTTTTTAAATACACAGGAAGCCTAGAAAGAAGTCTTTACATGTACTAATAAAGGTTATAATTACTAAAAGTATGGGCTATTTGGTTCTTAACAGAACAGTAGTTTTTCAGGGATTTTGAAAATTTTTTACACTTTACAACATTTTACAGTTTTGTGTAGTTTTGTTCATTTCCCAGTTCTTAGTAGATAGATTAATTAGTCTTAGTGACTGTCACTGTTTGACTCAAGGTCAGCAATTAAACCAGTGACAGCAATGCTCTCTATCCCCTCCTCCTCCCACCCAGGTAGGGAAGGAGAAAGAGAATGAAGGAGAGAGACTCTCTGGATTGAAAATTAAACTAGACAGCTTTAAAGAAACACTAATGACAAAAGAAAATAAGTACAATCATATTCAAGTGTGTTCAGGAGTGTGCAAAACCCTATTGCCTCCCCCCATCTCCAGCAGCTCCCCCGGCATCTCCTGAGCTTTGAGCAGTCCCGAACTGTCCTGGAGTGCTGCTGGAGAGAGTGGCAGAGCAGTCAGGAGCTGTTGTGAAGGAGACAGGGAGAGTTGTGAGGGTCAGGAATGCAAAAGCTTAGGGATCAACAGTGGTGGATGGATGGAGTCCTCCCCGGACACTGGCCGTGGATGGAAGGGAAGGGAAGAAGGGCCTTGACTTCGTGATTCCTGACCTTACATTGAGCTTTCACAGGTATATGGAATGGAATGCTTTGGTCAATTTTGCTGTCCATCTAGTCTAGTCCTCCCTACAGGAGGGCTGCAGATACAACTCTTCTGTAGCATCTGAGGTGGCAGAGCAAAGAAGCGACCTTGGAGTCCCAGCAGTAACATAAACATTCCAGTGTTATCAGTCCACTAGCTGGAAAACTTGCTGCTAGTTAAAAGAGAGCTTACTAAAGGAAAAAAGATCAGTAAAATTGGCTTCATCCTGGCTCAACCCAGGACAGTGATTCTCATTTTACTTGTCAGAGTGTCCTAGGCTGAGCCAGGTTTAAGCTAATTTTCCTTTTGCTGATTTTTTTTTTTTTCCTTCAGCAAGCTCTCTTTTAACTAGCAGCAAGTGTTCCAGCTAGTGGACTGATAACACTGGAATGTTTAAGTTACTGCTGGGACTCCAAGGTCGCTTCTTAGCTCTGCTGCTACAGAGGCTACTGGGGCAGGAGAATTGTATCTGTGACCCCCCTGAAGGGGAGCTGGACTAGACAGACAGCAGAACTGACCAAAGGTATTCCATTCCATATATCTACGTAAGCTCGGAGGAAGGTCAGAGATCACAGAAGACAGCCTCCTTCATGTTTCTTCTTCCCTTCTCTTCTGTCCATGGCCAGTGTCTGGGGAGGACTCCATCCATCACCATCAACGCCAGGCTCAGCCCTGACCCACATAACTCTCCTCGCAACCCTGTCTACTCTGCTTTTATCAAAAACAGCGGGCTGAGATTTTTTGGGACTGCTCACAGCTAAGGAAAGTGCTGGGGAGCTGCTGGGGGTTGGGGGGGAGGCAAGAGGTTTTTTTGCACATTCCTGAGTATACTTGCATATAATTTTACATATAATTAAAGCAGCCTAATTTAGTTTTCAATCCAGCTAAGTCTCTCTCCTAATTCTCTGTCTCCTTCCCTACCTGGGTGAGAGGGGGAGGGGATCGAGAGCATTGTTGTCTCTGGTTTAATTGCCGATCCTGAGTCAATCTTTGATGGCCATGTTGGGCACCAATAAATTGTTGTCCTGAAATGTTCTCTGTCCACTGTTTTTGATAACAGCAGAGTAGACAGAGTTGTGAGGAGAATTATGTGGGTCAGGGCTGAGCCTGGGGTCAATGGTGATGGATGGAGTCCTCCCCGGACACCAGCCGGCCATGGAAGAGAAGGGAAGAAGAAGCAAGAAGGAAGTTGTCTTCTGTAATCTCTAACCTTCCCCGGAGCTTATGTAGATATATGGAATGGAATACCTTTGGTCAGTTGTGCTGTCTGTTTAGTCCAGCTCCCCTACGGGGGGGTCACAGATACAATTCTCCTGCCCCGGTAGCCTCTGTAGCAGCAGAGCTAAGAAGCGACCTTGGAGTCTCAGCAGAAACATAAACATTCCGGTGTTATCAGCCCACTAACTGGAGCACTTGTTGCTAGCTAAAAGAAAGCTTACTGAAGGAATAAAAATCAGCAAAAGGAAAATTAGCTTAAACCTGGCTTAACCTAGGACACAGAGGAAAAACGTAATGACTCTTAACTGCTTAGTGAATTATGTCTGATTTAGAGCTATGTGTTTATACTTGAACACAATTTCCTTTTCCATTCCCATTTTTACTGACTGACAAATAGCGATGCCCTGACCTTCATTCATCCACAAGAAGTTTATTTTGCATCTGAAGATATTTCAATAATACATAAAGATTAGGAAGACACTGACTCAGCAAGGCTTCTGAACTGTCACGACCCACAAAGTGGGCACGGCACTTTCATGTCCCACAAAGTGGGTACAGCACTATCATGTCCAACAAAGTGGGCATGGCTCCCCAGAGCTGGGGGCCCAAAATAAATATAAATATCTCTTTTAACAATCCATTTGGTAAGATTAAGCTCGGAAATACTCTGCATGGTACTCTAGGAGTAAGACCATTACCCAGGAGGCTTTCACAAAACACACCTTTACTTAAGATTGAGTATGATTATAAAGCTTGTCAAAGGAAACATTCAATAATATCATTCTCAAAGCAACAGATTACAACTAGCAGAACTTAGCAAAATGGTCCTCTCAAAACAACAGGCTACAACAGGAAAAACAGCAAAATTAGAAATTATGATACCCCTATGTGCTGAGAATAAGGTTAGAAAGAGAGATACAAAGAAAGAGACAGAGAGACCTAGATAAAGAAAGAGTGGATAGGAAAGATACCCTTGGATCCAGCGATGATCTCGGCATGACCTTGTGGTCCTTGGATGGCGGGCGTGCGCCCTGAGCATTTCGAGTCTGACTCTTTTATGGCACTTGGCCCCTCCTCTCCTGGTGAGGTTCAGCCTGCTTTGTGCAGACTCAGTGTTAGATTTAGGAATGTTCTGGAAATGAGTCGGTGGGGCACAGGGGTCCAGGTGATCACTTGGCCCACCCCATTCAGGTTGACCGAGCAATGACCCTTATTGGTCACGCATGCACTCTGTTCTTAAACAGGACAGTGGTTTTTCACAAGGTGACACTGTGCCTCCACAGGGCTCCTCTTGCTGGCCACTGCTCCTTATCAAGCATGGACAGTGACCCATTTATCAGGGTGGCTGCCAAAGGAGGGGCTCCCCTTTCAAGGACAGTGTCCAGTTTATCAGGGTGGTTACCAAACAAGGGGCTCTCCTTGCAAGAACAGGGTCCAGGTGGTTATCAAATGAGGCCCCCACCCAAGCACGATGCCCAGTTTGTCAGGGCTGCTGTTTTGAGACAATTAGTCTTTTCGGGACTCTACGTGGACATATACCCAGCTTTAATAAGTTTATATCATGCAGGTAGTTCCCTTGGGTCCCCTTGATCTTAACTTACATAAATGTTTGATTACCTGATAAATTAGGACAGTTATATCCTGGGTTTCTGAACAGACGTAACGAAGTCAAAACACTATATTTTAACACTTTCTTCTTCCAGGAGGTTAATTGTCTAAATGGGAACAGAAATGATGTCTTTACTTCTCAAAAATAGGACTAATATTGAATTCAGAGGTTCCAATTTATTACTGATTGTAATAATTGTAAAAATTACCGTTTTTCATAATGGAAATAATGTCATGCATTCTTTGAGATCTATAGGTTTGCTGCTAAGGTGAACTTGGTCATGTCTGAAAGTTTCTGGTACTATATTATATGGTATCTGTTTCCTAAACTATAGGCAGCAGGGAGAACCATGTCTGTGTTTCACAGGCTCAGCTAAATTCATCCCACTACTATACAGAAACACACTGCTGTAACTTGCTATTGTATGTCAATATATAGCAAAGTGAGGGAAAAGTAATGTAAATGTAAACTTAAAATTAAAATGTAAATTTTAATTATTTCCTGCCAAGAGAAGGCCATGGTTGTAAGATTTTTTTTTTCCCTATAATGCTTATGGTTTTTCAAAAAGGCCAGGTATGAGGTTCTGAATAATGAGCATAAAGATTGCAGAAATTTCACTTTTGCAGCTAAGTCCCTGATGCTGGAGTAGTAAACATGAAGTTTAATGATTTCATCAAATAGCAACATCCAAAAAGGTATTATGTATTGGCTTGACAAGTGCAGTGTTATAGCCCCAATGAGTACAGTCTGGTTCTGGTTACCTCAGAGAAAACGGTGTAAAACTTTGTAACGTTCCTTACCCCATATGGTTTTTTAGGTTTAGAGAGGTTCTTAGTCAAAGGAGTTAAGCTTTTAAATGGGGTTTGATTTTAGTGTGATCCAGAAAGCAAGGTTCCTGAATAGCTGTCATATATTTTGTTGAGGGATCCTTTTAGTGTGAAAAATGAAGTTTTCAGTAGTTTGTTTTTGCAGTTGTGTTATTATTAGGGGAAGGAGAAAGGGTTTCAGTTTACCATTAAAAAAAAATACATGATCTGTCCTCTTGCTGGATTGTATTTTTCAGCTTCTTAGAGATTATGGAGATTTCTGGGGTTGGGAAAATCTGCATTTTGGTCACTGGTTTGGTAAAGATAACAAGTTTCTGCCTTCACTAAACTTATTTTTGCTCCTACCATTACTAAAAGTCCATGTAAGTATGGTAAGGGTTATAAAAGTTATATCTAGTTCTGTGGAGGATTTTCTTGCAGAAGTATGGGCATGTGAGCAATCCAGCCTTTGGTATAAAAGCTTAACTGTGTTATAGAGACTTTAGCTGGACTACTGTTATCTCAAGATACCAAAGGCACTGAGATCATGCTATGTAAGGACTTTGTGTGCTTCGGGCTAGTAGCCAATCATGTACTAGAAGCAGGTATATGGACAGTAACGGTGCACCAGTCAGACTGAAGCAATGTTCACGTAGACAAAGCATTTAACCAATAGTAGGATGGCTTACTGTGTGTGTACTGGGCAATGAGGTATATAGCAAGGCATTTGTTTACAATAAACGGCTTTCGCTTGATCACATTGGTCGTGGTGCGTTAGTCCGAGCTCTTGCTGAAACATAGTTCCAAGGATTGTAAGTAGTGGTGTCCTGTATGGGAAGCAGGAAAGGCAGTAAAACAATTTGTGCAGCAGTTTGAGGCAGCAAACAATTTAAACTCTTACTTTGTTGGTGGTACAGCTGGTGAAATATGTCTAAGCCCAAAGAAACCTCACATAAATCTCTGACTCTGGACAAGAAGGTGGCTTTCACAGTCTCTATTCAGTGTTGAACCATGTACATTTATTTATCAGAAATGACTGGGAAATATAATTCATTAAGTTTGAAGCATCAGACGAAGGAGATTTTGCTTTCAATTCACTTGAGTAAAACCAAAGGTCAAGTTAAGCTCCCGTAAGTAGTCTGAAAAAAGAATTTAACTCTATGTTAAAGGTGACAAAAAATATAAAGTGTCTAATTGTATGCTTTGTTTCCAAATCGTGGTTCTCTAGTTTGGTGCCCTTGGTGGACATATACTAATCATAATGCATTTAAGTTAAGTGTATCCCAAGAGCCAAGTGCACCTGAAGAGCCAAGAAGTCAACAGACTATATTCAGTACTTGTTGATATTCTGAGAGACTTTAATCAAGTCAGAAAAGGCAGATACAACTAGTAATATTACCTTATCCTGCTCAAAATTTTTATCTAAGGCTGTGCTTCACTTACTTCAAAAACAAAACCTACACATAGATAATAGTGAAGTAAATCTTCATAATTCATTTGCAGATAGGCAAGATGATCAGAAGTAAGATATTGGTTAATATTACCTGTACTATTTTGTCAGTGACATCTTTATTAATATGCTTCATTATGTGTAATACCAAAAGTATTTTTTAACCAATATGTAGTTAAAATAATTTGGTTTTATTAATTAGTTTATTTTAAATAAAATATTTTACCCCATTTCTCTTAATAGGAGCAGGAACTGTTGATGTTTACTGCAGGAAAAAAATTGAATTAAAAAAACCAAACAAACCATGAGCAGAATGTGGTTGCAAATTTTTATGTGTCAAATTATTCCTTTTATTAAAAATATTTTTATACTTAACTATGCAAATGTAATCAATTTTCCTGTTGTAAATGCTGTAGACTAAAAATGATGCCTTCTGCCACTAAAAATGTATAAATTTCCAAATGTACTAAGGTTCTGATCCTATTCTCTGTCAGGTTCCACAGCTGTAATGAGAATTGAGTTCATCAACATTTCTCAGAAACAAACTATTTGATTTAATTTTTGTTTATTTAATTAGTCATTCCTTTGAACTTCTTAGACCATTTTGACCATCTGGGGAGGAAAAAAAGAGAACTGAAAGGCACACGCAGTGATATTGAACTCATTAGTCATATTGACTGAAGTTATGGATTTTAATAATAGCTTGACATGTTAAACTGGTTAAAACTTTTGCTTAGTAAACAGGAAAAGATGCAGCTCTCAAATTACTTCTTTTGATGTGCATAATGAACCAATCTCAATAATTGTTACTGCACATTCTTTAAATAGCAGTCTGTCTGATACAGATTGCCAATCTGTCTTGCTACCAAAATTTATGTAGGGGAATCAAGTCATCTGAGTAGTCAAGAGATTGGCCCTCTGTGTTTAATGATTGTAATTTATTTCTAGATAGAGTGAGGAAAGTGATCAATTTACTTGTTGATATAAGTTATATAAGTTAAACAAATTTCATGTGGGTTCTGTTTTGTCTGAAGTTGAGTCTTTGTGTTCAGATCTCTCTGTACCTTTGCAGCATGTTGTAGTTTTAAGACATGTATAGAACATATTCCTACATAGAAAACTTCTTAAGCAGCCTCAAAGAATTATTCAAAAGTTTAGGCTGTTGTTGCTATGCATCTGAACGAGTAGTTAATGTTTATTTTTTTAATAACTGAACAGATCCGCATACCTATGTGAGGGAATTTTTTTTATTTATGGGTTTGTTTTAAGACAGAGCTTATATGCATACAACTCCCATTTTTCTCCCTTAGCCAGAATTCCTGGTTAAACTACATCTCTCTTGTCATGGTACTCCCATGGGCCTGTTGCAGAAGTTCAGTTCAGAGGAGATATAGGAAGACCATAAGGAGACGAGTAGTATCTCCAGGAAACTTAGCTTGAATGTTTTTAGATTCTGGTAATTAACACATCAGTATCAATAAAACAAATTTTTTAATGTAACTATTGCATACATTCTATACCACACATAATCTTCAGTTACATATTTTATACAATTCCTGTTCAACTCATTGGTGCTGCTTTTTACTATTAATTATATTTTCAGTGTAACTTAGAAATAGCTGCATCATTCGCTATTGTTATTTTTTACAATTTTCTCTCACAGGAGGAAAGGCAAATAGAGCTGGGACTATTTACGCCAAAGAAGAGAGGCTCAGGGAGTAACCTAACCGAAGTATATAAACTCTGTAAGCGACAGTGCAAAGAGGACAGAAGCAGGCTTTTTTCAGCAGTGCTCAGTGAGTGGACAAGAAGCAATGTGCACAAACTGAAACACAGGAGACCTTCTGAACATATGGACATACAGGTTTAGACCACATTGCCTCTAAGGTTCCCGTCCAACCTCAATTACTCTGTTATTCTGTGATTGTGTGATTGAAGATCTTTCCTACCAAACAGCATCTGAACCTTTCCCTTTACCTAATCTCATGTCATCCAGTTCTTTTATCCAGAATTATACAACATATGTTTTGCAATGTGTCTGATTGCTTTTCTTGAGTATAGTCATATGCATTCTTTTCTTTCCCTGTCTTTGTGATAAATTACTGATCTTTCTTTTCTCAACTTCTTTAATCAACTGCCTATCCTTTTAGGGCAATGTTTTTTCCTTTTTATTTCTCTTTTACTTTTGCCACCTATACACCAATTATTTTCTTTTACTAAATTTCAAATAGGTTCCCTCTTTCTGAAATCTGAAAACCTGTATCTTCACCTTTTCCCTTGGTTTCCCTTTGTCTTTGTTATGACTTCTTCCTGCCAGAACTCCTTCCTGCAGTATTATTTTAAGTTACATTTTTTTCTTTTGCAAGTCCCTCTCTCAAATGAAGTTTTATGCCACCTTCTCTACATTTAAGTCATGGTCAAGTTTCTTTACTATTATTTGTTCTACATTAAAAATTCTGAAGTAATGCACTTACATTAGTGCCTTTCTGTTTGGCTCAGTCCTTGGGAGGTACATTATTATCTATCAAAAGCTCAGTGTATTTAAAAAGAGATAGTATTTATTTTTTTCCCCCCCCTTTTTTTTTTCTCTTCCCTTTTTCTATTTTTCTTTTCTCTACCCTTGGTAGTACTAATTGCATAGTTGTTGTTAGAGATCCAGAAGCTGGGAATTCAGAATCAGAAAAATTATTACTAAATTTCTGTAATGTTTATATACTCTTCCCATGGTATCTACTACTAGTTGTTTTTCTGAATGAACCATCAGAAAGCATGGTTGAAAACCAATTTGGGAAAGAAAGACACAGAAAAACCCCACCACAAATGAAAGCTTCATTGGAAAATGTAATAAAGAACAAATAAGGGGCATTAACATCTGTTTTCAAACTGACTAGAGGCCTAGCTGGATGAAAAATCTGGTTAATATTGGTGTCCTTATATCACTTATTCAGTCTCTTTTTAAAATAAGGTATTTAACAACTGAGGAAGATACATTTAGCATAGTCAAATACAGAGTTCAGCTGTAAAAGATGAGAACAAAAAATTATCTCTTTTTCTGTGAATTATCTGGCATATATCTTGAGTTTTTTGGTGCAACAAGGCTTCCTTACAGACAGGAATTTAAAAGAAAAATTTAGTTCTATTTCTGGTTTATTGTTTCCTAAATCTTCTTCTTTCATTTGTGGTTTTTTTTTGTTTTGTTTTATTTCCATTTTTTTTTCTAGATAAGTTATGCCCATGTGTGCACACATACGCAGCTTAGAAATGCCATGTGATTAAAAGAATCAAGGGAAGTAAAACCTTTTTAATGCCTTTGCATGTCAGTTGTAATGCAACTGTCTCAGCTACTATTTTTCTTCCTTTTGATGAATTTAGACAGATTTAGAAAATATAAGAAATTCTTGAGGCAAAAGAAAAACTCTAAAAGAAAAAAAAAAGGGATGGTGGAGGATTGATCCGAACACAGCTATACCTACTTCAAGGGAAACTAAATGTGGGACCATGTTTAAGCTAGCCAACCCTAGTATGGTAAAATGCACTGGGAGCATGAGAGCAGCTGAAGTGATGTGTGCAATGAAAGATCTTGCTGTTGGATTTACTTCTCCACCTCCCTCTAGGAGCACTGCATGGTGCAAGACTTGTCTTTCACTGCTCAGTGAGAAGACCATGACTTTGTGTTTGAAAGTCTGTGAGTGAGTGCATGAGTGAGTGAACATGTGTTCCTCTGACACAGCACAGTCATATAGCCTAACGAATTACTGTTTTCTCCAACAGCTACATAACACAGCTATCTCTGACTGCCCTGCAGTGTTTTCTTTCTGTTGTTTTCATTTTTTGTAAAGCAGGAAAACACATGTTAAATAACTACATTAAGTGATTTGTACTTCGATTACATAAACATTCACATCACCTAAGATCTTTGTGACCTCACTTTTCCTTGTGTCCATGCATACTTTTGATTACTTAATTTATGTTCTCTTCCTGTCTATTCACATATTTTTTGTTTCTTTCAGAGCTCAAAATATATATGGATATTGTGTAATATGAGAAAAGAACAAAGATTTAATAGGCAATCATCAGTGTGGGATTTGTTAGCTTTTGAGTATTTGGCTCTTGAAGCCTGTGTTACCTTTTTAAACATGTTTTATTTATGTAACTGAGTATCCATTATGGAGGTCTTCAGTCTTTCATGGAAAAGTGTAGGATTGCAAAGGATTAGGGCTATGGGATTATATTAATGACTTCAATTAACCCTATGTAAATTTTTCACTGACTTTTAACTACAGTTTGTTACATCTGCATAGGTCTATCCTGACCCTGATGTATACTGTGTTTGAAATGGAAATCTTCAGTTGTTACCTCTAGACAGCTTCAAAGGGTTGACTGTCCAGTCCGAATTCCTTTGAAATGCTTAATCTGAATCATAAACTTTCCCTAGAGTCTCATTATCTTGTTAGACGTCATGTCTCTTTTGAAATGGGTTTCTGTCCATAGAACTCTTTGATGTGTTGCTCAAGTATGAAAAAGTCCTTAGAACTTTTAACTTTTACAGCTGGTAAATCTTAATCCTTTAAAATTTTTAATCAGTATGTAATGGCTTGGTAACTCATTAAAATAAAATCAGTTCTGAAATAATATTAATGGATTTACAATAGAGTATCTTTCCCCATTGTTTTGGCTAAACATACATTTTTCTTGAAATTTCTTCCAAATCACAGAAACACAGAATGGTTGAGGTTAGGAAGGATGTCTAGAGGTAATTTTGTCCATATTTGCCATGTTAAACATTAGTTAGTTAGAAGTTAGTTAGTTAGTTAGTTAGTTACTAGGAAATTTCACTACAGAGAAGGTGATGTAATGTAGGAAAAAATAACATTTCCAAGTTGCTCATTCTTGCAGATTTAGCTACTTCATAGTCCCTCAATCACTGTGAGCTGGGACACTTCCTTCACCTGTAGCTAGAGGCTAAAACATCCATCCTACAAAAGGTACTGACAAAATATAGAATATGTGTTTTGTATTTCTAGGTTTCTCAGCAAGTGGCCTCCTCAGGAAGATGTCTTTGCCAGTTGAAGCCTAGGATATGGACTGTTGCAGCCAAAGTCTCAAAATGGATTTTTAAGATTTGGGATTGTTATTATAAACACTAGATAAAAAATCAAAACACTTGTTATAATTACACAAACCAGTTTCCACTATAGCACTTTGTTCTGTTGGAAACTAAAATATTTCTGAAAAAGATGTAGTTTTTAATAATCCCTCTCATTTGTTTGATCAGCTTTAGGCACAGTATATCAGTGCTTCCAAAATTTGTGATCCTTTGGTCCACTGCTCTGCCTTATTTCATGTGTAGATATTTCAAGAGTTTCACAGAAAATTCTGAAAACCTAGCAGCACACCACACTGTAGAAAGAGTATTATTTTATTTCAGCTGGCAATTATTAGGAATAGGACAGGGGAAAAAAGAAAGTATTACTGCAGTTTTTCTCTGACATACTTCCATTCTCATGAAGAAGTTGAGCAGCTCTTTACCACAGAACGCTAGCTTTGAAAAGTTCATGTTGAGGCCATCATGCCAAAAGCACCTTATTTACAGCTATGCTTATTAAAACCTGTAACGCATATTCCATACAAGAAAAAATATTTGAAGTTATTGAAAAGGGAATATTTGTTACCAAGGTAACAGATAAAATCTGTACTACTATTGTACATTGTATTTCCAATGAAGAATTGAATCCTTTTCAATTATTGGGTGGAATGGGAAAGTAGTAAACAAGGTTATAAATCTCTGGAATTCACTTCATGGTAATAGTACATAAAGCAGGCAACTGGTATTCTCCATGCATTGAAGTAGAACTAGTATTACCCTCTACTTTATAATTATGCAAGGATTATTAACACAACTGTCCTGGGTTGAGCCAGGATTAAGCTGATTTTCCTTTCGCTGATTTTTTTTTGCCTTCAGTAAACTCACTTCTAACTAGCAGCAAGTGTTCCAGCTAGTGGGCTGATAACACTGGAATGTTTATGTTAATGCTGAGGCTCCAAGGTCGCTTCTGAGCTCTGCTGCTACAGAGGCTACTGGGGCAGGAGAATTGTATCTGTGACCCCCCCGAAGGGGAGCTGGACTAGACAGACAGCAGAACTGACCAAAGGGATTCCATTCCATAGATCTACGTAAGCTCTGAGGAACGTCAGAGATCACAGAAGACAACTTCCTTCTTACTTCTTTTTCCCTCCTCTTCTGTCCATGGCCGGCGTCTGGGGAGGACTCCATCCATCACCTTCGACCCCAGGCTCAGCCCTGACCCTCCTAATTCTCCCCACAGCCCTGTCTGCTCTGCTGTTATCTCAGACAGCAGTCTGAGATTTCTTGGGACTGCTCACAGCTAAAGAGAGTGGTGGGAGAGTTGCTGGGTGTGGGGGGAGGCAAGAGGCTTTTGCACATTCCTGAAAGCATTTGTATATAATTGTACATATAATTATTAAATCTGTCTAATTTAGTTTTCAATCCAGCTAAGTCTCTCTCCTAATTCTCTCTCTCCTTCCCTACCTGGGTGGGAGGGGGAGGGGACTGAGTGCTTGTTGTTTCTGGTTTATTTTTCGATTCTGAGTCAAACCTTGACAACAACAGGGGAAGAAAATTGGCCAGTCAGCACAAGCACCACTCCGTGCCTTAGCTAGGTTAGCTGACCTAGATAGATTTCCCATTGTGCTTGCAATTGACAGACATACCTAAAAATGATAATAATTTACAAGGTAAAGTTGGTGTTAAAAATTAGAAAGGTTCTAGAGGAATTATTTTTATTGTTTGAGATTTTGTATATGTTTTGGTTTGAGCCAGGGGGAACCTCTTTGCTGATTTTTTTTTCTTTCAGTGAACTTCTTTTAGCAGCACCAGTGGACTGATAATAACCAAGGTCACTTCTGAGTGTCTGCAGCCTCCCCCATTATGAGGGAGCAGATTAGACCCAAGGCAGGATCAGCAAATCAGAATATTCCCTTCTCGTAATATTTTCTCTATTTGGCTTTCAGTATAGGTTAAGACATCACGGAAGTCAAGCCTAATTCCTTTTCCACTCACTTTTCTGCTTACTGTCGCTTCTATCACCCTCTCTTTGGCTCTCTCTCTTTTTTTCCATTTTTCTTCCCAGCCGACACCCGAGGGCCCCGTCCGTGCGCCCGGACACTCCCCCCTTCAGCTGGGAGTCACCAGGGAGAAGAGTTGCTGTGAGAGTCGCTGGGGGAGGAGGGAGGGGATCGGGTGTTGCACATCCCTTTACAAATATATATATATTTCCTTATCACTAATAATTAAAATCAATCTGTTTCCCTTTTCAACCCAGAAAGCCTCTCTTTCTCATTTTTCTCCCTCTTTCCCTACCTTAGGGGAGGAGGGGGAGGGGGGTGAATCGAGAGTGTTACTGCCAACTCAGTGTCAAACCGTGACAGTATTTTTTTTTAGCTTAAATATCATCATAGCAATCAAAGTTGAAAAAAATAGGAAAAAATTTAACACTCTTTCAGATTTAATTGTAATTTTATATCTTATCACTATTACGTGTTTTGGGTGGCAAGTAAGTTTAATTCTGTCGCGTTATTTGAAGATGCAAACCAGTACTAAATTTTTAATATACCTGTATCTCTGCTGAGTAGTTACTAAAATCTTACATGACCACAGTGAGATGACTGATTGCAAAGAGAAATCCAATTTTGTGTTTCTCTGTGTGTACATGTGTCGCGGACCAAGATAGGTAAAGCCGCGACCCACACCCCCACCTCAGGGGATCGAGAGCTGAGGACCACTCCCCGTCACACTCACAAACAACGCTTAGGAATCAATAGATTTATTAAAGGCACTGAGGATTTGGCAAGTCTGATATCAACTAACACACAGGGTCTATCTCTATATCTATATCCACACCTATATATCCATATACCAACAGCTATACAACACTACATCTATATACCAATAACAACACACACAGAAAACAAGAGAGAACCTCTCCCCTTCCCCCCTGTTCCCGTTCCCGGACAGGGATAAGAGGGAAAGCCTGGAGAGAGCCTTTGGGAAATAGAAGAATATGGGAAAAGAGAAGTGAGTGTCTGGTATGTGTGAATATTATGTAGGAATGTTTGTAGGAATGTTAGTAAGATGTCCGCAATTCTCACCACCAGGGTACGGCCGAAGCCAATCCCTGGTCGGGATCCACGTCCTTTCCCTTGAGACTCTGGGCAAACGGTCCGTTCGGTACGTCCACACGCCAACAACCACAGGGAGCAGCGCCGTAACTTCACGGCAGCCTCCGCAGCGGTACGCTCACCGCGGCGGCTGGATCCGTATAGTATTCACAGAGCGCGCGCCTTCTTGCTCCTCCCTTTTTTTCCCGGTTCCGGCCCCGCCGTGCCTCCTGGGAGCTGTAGTCTGTGGTACCTCTGTCCTCTCCCCACGAGTGCCGGGGGGGCACATCACCAGGAATGGTCAGTGAATGTCGCTGGATTAAAGGCCATTATAGAGTCCGTCTCTCACAACATGAGTATATAAAATAAATATAAAAATGTGCTTGTGTATGTAATATATATTGCTTCTGAGAAGAACATTTGTACTTTGGACAAGGTTTAGTGGAACACTTTGTAGTGTGCTAGTTAATGGTTAGACTTGATGAGCTTAAAAGGCCTTTTTCAACCAAACCATTTATATGATTCTATAATTTTATCTTTTGCTGTGGTTTTAAGGAAGCAATGTTAATATGAAAAATATTTCACAGGTTAGGAAGATATAAGCAACAGCAATGCAACAATATTTAACAAACTCTTATAGTAAACACTGTGAACTCTAGTTCTGGTTCTGGAAACATTTCTGTGTGAAAAACTTCCTTTATTGGATAGTTCATGAAATAACTTCCAGGATGAATGTACACGCATGCATTCAAGTCTGATCCTATGAACCTTTATGCAGTGATAAACCTGTGGGAGTACAAGTAATTTTGCTGGTTTTGATGGCTTCACAAACAAATGACCAATTTATGGATTGATTCTGCTGCAACTGTATAGTTTTATGAGACTAATTAATATGATAGTATTATAGGAAGAAGTTTTCTGGCATGCAGTTTTGTCTAAATCTTAATAAAACCTCAGTTGAAGGGTAGGTGTTTGAAGGAGTGTTGTAGGATCAAGACTCTTTATCTCAATCCTAATCACAACAGGAAATCAAAATTGTAGTAGTCATTGGTCAACTAAATTTAGCATAATAAACACGTCACAAAAAAGTAAATATTTATATACTCCTATGTAAATTTTCACTTTTATCTTTGCTTTTAGTAGCAAAAATAAAATATCCACCCCAAACACCCTTTTTGTGGAAAATCAGCAGTGGTCTTTGTATTCAGCCAAGTCTGGAACATTTCCATAGACAGCATCAAAGGAGACACCAAAAATGTCAAAAATGCATAGCAATTTTATTATTTTTATTAGCATAACCTGCTCATTTTACTCTCCCTCTTAACAGTTTCTGTCTCTATTACTGGGTGCCTAAAAGTGTAGAACAGAAACACTGAACATTATATAGGTAAACCTAAATATAATTTTATTCTACATAACTGTCCTATATAAATAATGGAATACATTTGGAAAAATCTGCTTTGAAGAACTTAGCTGTGCTGGTTTTGGGTGGGATGTAGTTAATTTTCCTCAGAGCAACTCATATGTTTCTGTGTTCTGGATTTGTTGATAACACATGCATGTTTTAGTTATTGTCAGAGTAGTGCTTTCACAGCGTCAAGGCCTTTTTCTACTCCAAGTGAGTGTTTTCTCACTTTCGCCCTTCTGATTTTGTCCTCCATTCCACTGTGGAAGAATGAGCAAGTGCTTGCATGGGGCTCAGCTGCCTACCAATTTTACTACGATATGGCTGGGTTTCTCAGGTAAATACCTTAGAATCTGCTAGTGTAAATTCAGTCAGAGCTCTTACTATTCAGAATATATTAAATACATCTGTAGCTTTTTGATTGTCAAGTATTTCTCTTATACACCAATGTTGACGGCACTAGGTGTTTCTGTTTTCTGAAATTGAACTGTGTCATGGTTTGACTCAGAATCGAAAAATAAACCAGAGACAAACAGTGCTCACAATCCCCCCACCCCTCCCACCCAGGTAGGGAAGGAGACAGAGAATTAGGAGAGAGACTTAGCTGGATTGAAAACTAAATTAGGCTGCTTCAATTATATGTACAATTATATACAAGTATACTCAGGAATGTGCAAAAACCTCTTGCCTCCCCCCCACACCCAGCAGCTCCCCGGCACTCTCCTTAGCTGTGAGCAGTCCCCAAAATTCTCAGACTACAATCTGAGATAACAGCAGAGCAGACAGGGCTGTGGGGAGAGTTATGTGGGTCAGGGCTGAGCCTGGGGTCGATGGTGATGGATGGAGTCCTCCCTGGATGCCGGCCATGGACAGACGAGAAGGGAAGAAGAAACAAGAAGAAAGTTGTCTCCTGTGATCTCTGACCTTCCTCAGAGCTTACGTAGATATATGGAATGGAATCCCTTTGGTCAGTTCTGCTGTCTGTCTAGTCCAGCTCCCCTTTGGGGGGGTCATAGACACAATTCTCCTGCCCCGGTAGCCTCTGTAGCAGCAGAGCTAAGCAGCGACCTTGGAGCCTCAGCATTAACTAAAACATTCCAGTGTTATCAGCCCACTAGCTGGAACATTTGCTACTAGTTAGAAGAGAGCTTACTAAAGGCAAAAAAAGATCAGTAAAAGGAAAATTAGCTTAATCCTGTCTCAAACCAGGACAAACTGGAAATGAGGTTTTACTGCTTCATTTCTCTTTGACAATCCATTTTAGTAATTTGGAACTGTGAGCATCTCTCATTTTTTTTTTCTGGGAACTGGTGTGCTGGTTTGGTTTTGGCATGGTTTTGTAGTGGGGAGGGGGGAACCCAGGTGTGGCTCCCATAAGAAGCTCCTAAAAGCTTCCTAGGCTAAGGTGGCCAAGGCCGAGCCATTAGATAGAGACAATACATGTACCTCTGCGATTAACATATGAAAGAACTGATATTAGACCTGAGAGCAGAGAGCAAGAAGGAGAGCTGAGCTGGAGAGGTGAGAGCAGTGCTGGAGTGGAAATCCTGAGGTTGGTGAGGAAGAAGGGGAAGGTGGTGCCTGAGCAGAAGTTTCCCTGCAGATCATGGAGAGATGGCAGGCTCTCCCCCTGCACTCATGGAGGAATCTGGTGGAACATCACCTGAAGGCATCAGGAATGGCACATGTGAAGCTGCAGCCCTTGGACTTTCATCTGCAGTTGTGGGGGGCCCTGCACCAAGGGAGGTGACTGTTACCAAAGCAACACATGACTCTGTGTGAAGCCCTCACTGGAGCAGCTTACTCCTGAGGGACTGCATGTTGGGGGAAGGACTCATGTTGGAGAGGTTCATGAAGTGTCATGGTTTGGGCCTTGTCGCAGACAGATATCAAAGGCTATCAGATGTCAGGATGCCTCCTTGACTTCCTCCCACCCCCCTCCTTGGCAGGGAGCAGAGAGGTTTGTAAATGGGACCACAAACGCGGTCACTGTGGGACTGTATCTTAGAGGGTACAGTGCCCCCCCCCCCCCACTCAGAAAGACCAATGTTTCACTTACACACTAAGAGGTTTATTAAGGGTTAACACAGATTGAGGGACCAAGGTATATATTAGGTATATATCAGAGATTTATGGTATTAGTAAGTGCACTCCCCGCGGAAGAAAGGTGAGAAGGATTAATGGGGGGGAGGGCAGAATCCGAGCCCGTATGTGTACTTGTATATGTGGATGCGTGTATGTGTGTATGTGTGTGTGTGTGTGTGTACGCGTGTTACCCCCTTCTGTAGTGAAGATGTACTCAGCGTCCGGGTGACAAGCAGCAGCGGCTGCGGGACCCTGCCCGGCGGCGACCCTTCCTGCAGGCACAGCACAGCAGTCATGGCATGGCATTCATGGCAGTCAGGCACAGCACGGTAGGCAGGCTTCCCTGGCACTGGCAAACAGCAGCAGGCAGTGATCCAGACCCCGAGTGGTGACATCCTGATATCTGATAGCCTTTGATAGCGGTCCACGACAGGCCTGACAACAAACTAGTGAAATTGGACCATTAGGTGAGAACATCTTCCAACCTAATATGATACAGTTTATTATTAAAAATAGAAAATATCTTAAGGTAGAGCGTTACTATACAAATCTCCATAAAAATCTGATTTATTTTTTTCTGGTTCTACTTTCAGATACGATTGTTTGATAATTTATCAAAATTGATTATCATAGAATAACAGACTGGTATATAGCTAAAGACATATTCCAGATTACAACAGATTGTTGCTGCATGGTAGTTGTCTGTTGCATGTTGGGAGGGGTGGACATGAACGTTTCTTGCAATTAAAACATCTTCGAATGGAGGCAAAGATGACCATCTTCACTTCATTCCCTCTGCCCCTTGAACCAAGCAGTCTGGTATCTATGTCTCTTTTATACCCTCTGTCATGCAAGATATCATCATTCAGTTGCAAGAAAATGTGATCACAACAATTTTCAGAGCAGGAAAACTGCCATTTCTGCTTGATTATGGGCTTAATTCTATTTTATACTCATCTAGATTTGCCCAGCAATGAATTTCAACAAGGTGAAGAGCCTGAGGCAGTTGCAGGTTTGATATTAACAAAAGATTTTATAAAAAAGGGGAGAAGATTAACAAGTTCTTAAAGGTAATTCATATAACTAGGTATATCTTACAGACTAAGTAATTCTACATAATTTTTTCTTCAATGAAAAAGTGTATATTATGATTTTTATAAATGCAGCTTTTCATACAAAAAATCCCCTCCCAAAATAAAAATTTGAGACCTATAACAGACCCTGAATTTCCCTTCTAAAATTAAAATTCAAGTCAGATTGAAGAAAAATAAAAAAGAAAAAGAAAATAAGAATTGACTTACTTGTGTAATGAGTACATCTAATGGGCATTCACAGTGTATGTTTTTGTATATAGAACAAGACAATATTCGTTTGTTTGAGAAACTCTAGTTTTAGAAATTTGTATTTTGAAAAATAATGTGTATAGCGTTCACATTTTTGAACCTCCTTCTATTGTCAATAATAAAAGTCAGAAGTGGAAAAAAATAGTATTACATTGAAATAGTTTTACAGTATTTTCAACAATCCTTTATTCTTTTCCTTTAAAAAAAACCTACCCAATTTGTTTCCCATGAAATTACTACCCAGACTACCCATGTATTTCTTTCAGTGCTGTTCTCTTGGAGCAGTAATTTTGTTCTGAAATCTGATTTGCCTCAACAATCGTTCCAGATGTGCACATTCCCACTGACAAATTTAAAACCATTAATGCAGCTTTATCTGTGTGAAGTGGCCTCCTCTGTTCTCAGCATTCACTGAGCATGAGGGCCCAAGGTGTAGTGTTTTTCAGTAAGTACCACTGAGTTTTCATTCAGCTCTCACATGAGAGCTATGTTTCTGACTCTCAACAATATCACAGAAGGAGCTTCTGGGCAAGCAAAAAAGAAAATAAGTACTCTACCCTGCAGCTAAAGTAAAAACAAAAATACATTTTATTTGCATGTGACTCTGAATAGATCATATAAAAGAGTCATCACAGAAAAAGGTTTAAGAGTTTGCAGAACTCTTTCAGGCTCTGCCAGTAGATTGCTGCTTTGCTCATAGCTGACAATGGAATAGGTATTGTGTATTAGAAAACATCTTCTAGAGAGGAGTTTATAACTGAAGCCAGTGGTTTTGTTTGGTTTATCATAATCCTAAGGTTGGTTCCACAGTTATAAAGTGAAAGAATAAATCAGACATGTCCCTCTGCATTCTGAGAGGTTCTTGGTCTCATGTCTTATCAACAAGAAATAAGTCTCTAACTTCAGTGTAATTGAGAAGGAAATTAGAGGTGTTTTATGACACTTTACTGAACTCTTTCTGAAAGATCTGGTTACATTAGTCTGTTGGATTTTTTGTTTAATTCAGTGTGATTGTTCTGTGTGTTTCACAGTTCTGTCTTGTTATTTATCCCATGTGCTTCTTATTTTGGGTGACAGTTCTGCTTTGTAGACCATGCCTTTTATTAAGATGGTAAGACCAGCCATATTTGTTCAACACAAAGTCTTGAGTCCATCTATGGCCGTGACTGTCTGCTCATGTAGGGAAGATTTTGACTATGGCCAGCTTATAAGTTTCTTTCCCCTAAGATATTTCTTTCATCTCCAGCTCAGTTAAGCTCTTAAGCACAATGTAGCAAGTGCATTTAGATCTGACCAAAATCATGCACACTATTCAATGGGAAACCCAGAGTTACAGGATGGTATTGTGATGCTTTCTGATTTTTTTCACTGTATTTTTCCTATTAATAACCCTGATTTGCTTTTTTTGGCTGCTATTGCTTTCACGGAGTCACCTTGTAAAACCTCAAGGTCTTGCTTGAGTGGTAAAAATCAGTTCAGAATCCATCACTTTATATATGAGGTTACGATTGACTTTGCTTATGTACATCACCTATTTTAGGGGCAGAGTATTCAGTTCAGTGTCAGAAGGAGACCTTGGTATGACTTCTAGCCACAGGATAAATGTATATAACCTCTTAATGAGAATTTATCCATGTAAGAAAAAAACTGCAATGAACAGTTGCTATTAGATAAAAGATCTTTTCTAAAAATGTCCAGTATGTGTTTGCTATATACATCTATTTGATATATAGATTTATACAGCAACTCTATACATGAGTAGAGTCCTTTTTCTGATTGGTTCAAGCCCTTTCCTGACATTCATGTGATAGCTGAACACTTACCAATCTCCGACTTCTAACGCATTGCCAATCTGTCTTCCACTTCCTTTCCAGAATTATTTTATTTTAATTTCTTTTTGAGCTCTCTATGCAGATGAAATATAAGAGGTGGAGGAAAGAAGAGGGGGAGGGTTGAAAGTGATTTCATCCTATCCATTATTATTTGATTGCTGTGGTTTGTTTTTTTTTTTCCCAAACATGAAATCCAGTTTAAGTTACTCTCTCAACGCAGCCTTCCATTTCTATTTTGTATTGGCTTCTTAAATACAAACATGTCATTTTTGGGTAAGGATGTTATAAAAAAGATTAGCAAAGTAGATTTGTAATCTTTTTTTTCCAATATGATGTGTTTGCTTATTTATTTAATCTAATTTGTTTATTTTTCTGTTCTATATGTGATCCCACAACTAGCATGACAGACGAAAGGGTGAATTGTGGTGCAGAAAGGAGAAAGAGGGAACAATGAACAGCATACTTAAGCAGATTTTCTTAAGCAACATTTATCTGCTAAGGCACATGGAATATACAGAGGTGATTGGTGACAACCAATATAGCTTCACTAAGGGCAAATCATGCCTGACCAATCTGGTGGCCTTCTATGGCAAGGCTACAGAGATGGTGGATAGCGTCATCTACTTGGATTTGTGCAAGGCATTTGACGTTGTCCCACATGACATCCTGGTCTCCAAACTGACAAGATGTGGAGTTGACAGATGGACCACTCAGTGGTTATGCAATTGGCTGGATGGCCACACCCAGATAGCTGTGGCCAATGGTTCAGTGTCCAGGTGGAGGCAAGTGACAAGTGGTGTTCCTCAGGGGTCAGTATTGGGATCAGTGCTCTTCAACACCTTTGTTGGAGACATGGACAGAAGGATTGAGTGTATCCTCAGCTAGTCTGCTGATGATACCAAGCTGTGTGGAGTAGTTGACACCGTAGAAGGAAGGGATGCCATACAGAGGGACTTTGACAGGCTGGAGAGGTGAGCCAATGCCAACCTCATGAAGTTCAACAAGGCCAAGGGCAAGGTCCTGCACCTGAGTTGATGCAACTCTGGGCACAAATAGAGGCTTTAGGGAGAATGGCTACAGAGCAGCCTTGAGGAGAAGGACTTGGGTGTGGCAGTAGATGAGAAGGCTGACATGAGCCACCAGTGAGCGCTGGAGCCCAGAGGGCCAACCACATCCTGGGCTGCATCAAAAGATGTATGGCCAGCAGGGCCAGGGAAGTGATTCTCCCCCTCTGCTCTGATCTGGTGAGGCCACACTTGGAGTCCTGCATACAGCTCTGGAGCCCTCAGCACAAGAAAGATATAGACCTGCTGGAGAGGGTCCAAAGAAGGGCCACAAAGATGATCAAAGGGCTGGAGCACCTCTACTATGATAACAGGCTGACAGAGTTGGAGCTCTTCAGCCTGGAGAAGAGAAGGCTGTGGGGAGACCTTATAGCAACCTTTCAATACTTAAAGCGGGCCTACAGGAAAGCTGGGGAGGGGCTTCTCACCAAAGAGGGCAGTGATTGGGCAAGGGATAATAGTTTTAAACTGAAAGAGGGGAGATTTAGGTTAGATATCAGGAAGAAAATCTTCACCATGAGGGCAGTAAGGTGCTTGAATTGGTTGCCTAGGGAAGTTGTGCATGTCCCCTCCCTCGAGGTGTTTAAGGCCAGGTTGGATGAGACTTTGTGCTGCCTGGTCTAGTGTGAGGTGTTACTGCTCATAGCAGGGAGGTTGGAACCTGATGATCTTTAAGGTCCCTTCCAGCCCAAACTGTCTATGATTCTATGATCTTGCAGACACATAATGTTTCAGATACTTTGGAGGATCACTGTACAAGTGTTGCTGAGTTTTGCATTTGGACCCAAAACAAGGTTTATATTCACTTTTCTCTTCACAAGTAGCTTACAGAAAGTTCTGTATTAGGTCATCAACAGTAAACAGAACTATAAAAAATAATCTCACTTTCTCCACACTGGAAAGCAAACAGGATGTGTTGGTTGCACCTTTTTTCTATATCTCAGTAACAAATTAGCCCATGACAGCAGAAAAGAACAACAGTGCTGCATACTCAATACAGTTCTCACACAAATGTTTGAGCTCTGATAAGTGGTTCATTTTTAACATGCAGTTTAGATCAAAGGAAGTTTTGTTCAGATACTAAATATCACATTTAATTATACTTTTCTTAAAAGTAATTTTCCTGAGAAATCTGCTTTGCTTACTGCCATTGCTTTTGTTTTATGTATACAATATAAATGTCTCTTGCACAAGACTCTTGCATATTCCAAATTAATTTGACTGGCTTGCTCAAGTAAACATTAGGAAATCATGCAATAGGGAAAGGAGACCTGATCACTTCCTCTGTGTAATTTAAAAGGGTAACAAAAGTGATGATCCTATAAAATTAAAATCAAGCTCATGGGCCTGAATTGTAACATTAGCAACCCTTGAATGAATTGTAGTCTGCATGCTGCCCTTTAGCTGTTGCATCTGAACAGGCTATTATACATCATTGAGAGGTATGGGAAGAGGATCCTGGAACCAGCAATTTTAATATAAAATCTGAAAATGCAGGAATCACTAGGTTGCAAAGCTGTTAACACATGGATGACATGGTGGCAACCACCCTTCCTTTCTCCTCTTTTTTAAATGACAACTTTGTAATTTTGGCCCTCCTACATCAGCAGAAAAAGGACAATTTCACTGTTAATTGAGGATATCCTTCACCTATCTTGAATCTATGTTGAAGTTTTCTAAGAGCAATAAGAATGGTGCCTGAAATCTTTAAGATTTGCTACTGCACTGAACAGCAAAGATTCTATTCCAACTGAATCTTGGTATTTCTGTTTGTGAGTTTCTATTCTCTATTGCACTGCTTGTTAATTATTTTGCTTTCTGTTCCTGTCTGACAGTTATAAACACAGACAACCAAATCAACAAAGAAGTTGGATTTTTTCCTTGAAAAACAAATGAGAATGAGACATACACCTGCACAGGACAAAATCTATCTGTTGCCTCATGAGAGAAATAATTCAAATTGACTCAATCACCCTCTCCTGACAAGTGCAATGGAACAACTTTCCTCTGTTTCCTTATTACTGACTTAGTTATGTGTCATAAAACTTTGGGGCTGAATTAGCCTCTATCAGAGCAGGATCAACTGTGTGAGCAGGAGATAATATTCCTACATAGTCCATCACCTGGAGTTCTTATTTTATAAGGATAAGCAGCAGATGGGGAACTAAAAAGAAACCTACAAAACCCCAAAACCAAACAAAACCCAAAAATCAAACAACAGCACATGGAGCCCTGTTCAGTTCAGAATGTTTCTCCAGACAGGTTTATGCAGTAAAATCTGCTGCCATTCATACGAACAGGCTGAAAAAGGCTCCTGCCCATAAACCCTGCTTGCTTTTGCTTCTGTCCCTGTTTGGTGTGCTCTGCCACCTGCTCATCAGGGCTTCTTTCTCTAGCTTCCCCTCTCAGCTGACTAAGTTTGCAAGCAAGATCTTCAATCCAATCCAGTTTTATTCAGGCCACAGTTATTCCAGAAAGATATCGTTGCTTACAGGAATGTGACACATTCATTCACATACAATTGCACATAAAATGTCAAGAAATTTTTGCCCTTTTGATGTTTATATCCTTCTAATGGTCTTCCTCTAAAGCTGTGTCTTGCTCCTAATAGTGCAAATTTCCATTAATTTCAATCATACTAAAGACAAAAGCTCCTAATAGAAGTGTCTGGAGTGCTTTGTACCTTGTATATCATCTGTGTCCTATTCGGATGCGGTTACTTGCCTGCCTATATGCATGCTGGTATTTTCTCATTTCTTTGTACAGTTAGTATGTTTATTGAGAAAAGTCACACAGCAGTAGTATGAAGAAGAGTAGAAGGATGCCTAAATTTCTGTCTATTTTTAAACATATGAGTAATTTTAAATAAGGCAATGGAATGCTTTACATGCTTAAAGCTATGCATACTTTAACACTGAATTAGAACTTGTGAAATTCTGGAAGATCAGTATTATATATGCCATGAGGTAGTATGTGTTCATACATCTTCAAATATTTTCCAGATATCTTGACATCACTATTATTTTAATGAATAAGAAATATGACAGCTATCTTCATTGCTATTTTTAAGAAATCACAACTCATGGAAAAAAACGTGTTTTCTTAAGCAAACAAATAAGCCAAACAAACAAAATAAAAACAAACAAGACAAAACATGAGGCAGAATCCTACGGAAAACCCTATTAAGTAAACTTTAGTACTCAGAGATCTATGTTCATCCTGTGCTGTGTGTATTTTTTCTGTAACCTCAGCAACATCATATTGAGTAGGATTGCAGTCTGACATGAGGGTACAGTAAAATCAGTAAAATTGATTTATTAAGTAAAAGAGGTCTTACTAAACTTGATAGAAGAGCCTCAGGTTTTGTTGCAGTCTTATTTCTTCTCTGCCCTTTGATGCTGGATGCCAGCTCTAGAGAAAATTATTTGTCTTTTTTTTTTTTTTTTTTTTTAGCTGAGCTACAAAGCTGGGGAAGAAACAGCTGGTCCTGATCAAAGCAGGCCAGTGAGTTTTCAGGCTTGCGTCACAAATGCAAAGGCCCACACATGAGACTCTTGGCTAAAGCATTACAACATTTTTATAAAATTACTGCCAGCTTTATCAAGTTACGAATTATTTATCTCTGTTAATGAGGTCCAAAACCAATTAGACTCATATTTTAAATGGAAAAAAAAAAAACTTCTAGGGGTTCACGAAGAGCAAATTAATGTAAGACACTGACACAGGCAAACACAACATGTACTTTTCTGCCTGCAATCTTCCTCTTTTGTGAAGGAATGATACTGCAAGTTAGAAACCAGTGTAATAGAGGCAGACTCTGGGGTCCGTAATGGAAAAGGAAATATTTCCACATACCTTTAAAACAATGGAAGTATATTGTATATTTGGACTGACACTTTCCGCTTTTAAATGCCCTCATAGGCAAATATAAAAAACTTATTCCATCCCATTTCTTTTGCACCAATCCCTTGGATTGCAAGGGCTAAAAAAGTAATGTAAAAAATAAATAGTAAGAGGAAAATACATTTAATTTACCCTTTGTATCAGAGCCAAAGCAAAACTTCAATAGTATGCAATGGGGAATAGCAGATGGCCAGCTTTCCTTTAGGAAGGTGCAGCCCATAAACATTAATGTTACCTTAGTGGTTAGCTGAATATAAGCTGCAATGTAAGTGGCTGTGTGTTGGTTCATTTAAATGCAGGACTCCTAAACCCATGCTAAAATCATGGATGCTGAAAACCAGAAAAAAGTGACCGCTGAAATTGGCTTTTGTACGTGGTTTTTTTTCCTCAATGGTTACTTCAAGTGTTATTCTCATGTTTTCAAAGGGACCTGTGCCACATAAATACACATTTTCAATTGTTACCCATTACTCTAAATGGCCACAAACCACAGACCTCCGCTTTGAGAAATCTGTGTGTATTTTGAAGCCAGGTGTCTTTGCACAGGCCTAGAGGCTATCAGAACCCATTTTTCAAAGAGAGAATTCAAGGGAAGATCAGAAAGTTGCTAAGAGCTCTACACATCTGGCAATGGGAAATTTTTCTCAAATGGGGGGACTACAGGGATGGCAAAAGGACCTAGCAGCTCAGGAAAGGGTTTTTTGTAAGTGCTGTTAAGTGACAGTGGGAATGAAGAGTACTGACCTAACAATCTGTCAAGCTGATACTGGGGGAAATGCTGGTTTTGGTTCTCCAAGACACCTGACTCTGACAAAGTACCTAAATTATCTGTTATCATATATTTAGGACTGATCCTGATCTTTCACTTATTCTTTCAGTCTTGTGTTGCCTCAACTTGTTTTCTCTGTGGGAGTTTGGGATGTTCGTGGAAAGAAATCTGGTTTATTGCCCTATATAAAACTACTGCCAAATCATGGAACATCCACACCAATAATTATCCCAAAACCCCAGTGAAAAATCACAGAAATACTTTCATCAAAATGCATAAAACCTGCACTTTTTAGTGTTACCTCTGCAGATTTCCTTTTGCTGTCATATCAGTACCAGCTTTTCCTCCCTCCCCGCCCCCAGCCCATCCATGGTGGTTGCTTCCTGTGACTAGAGTTCAAGGCTGTGTGAAAACACAGTAATGGCATGCAGGAGGTGGGGAGAATCCCTAAGCATAACTGGATAAAAATGGTTCTGTGATCCCTACAGGGGGAGAAACACTTTGGTTGTTGTTGATTGGCACAAGAAACAAACCTTTACACTGAAAAAAGAATTTAGCCCAGCTGCCTGACAGACATACTAATTTTCTCCTCAGGAGAAAAGTAAATGGATTACCCAGGAGTTTTATGCTTATCAAGCAACTAAGGCAGCCTAAAACTTTTCATTTTCCCATTTCTGTTTACATGTGATCAAGACATTACATTAGAAACACATTTATATGACAAAAGCATTTGTAAATTCTTTATGTTCAAAGCAGACACTTTCTTTCTGTAATTTCTATTGCCAAGTCATCTGTAAAACAGGTAGTAACAAATTGCCTGAAGGGATATATTTTTAGTGCTACATTTTTAGTGCAGCATTAAAATTCTTCTTTAGGTTTTTGTAGCTGCAGGGATTTGCATTCCCATCTACTTCCCTCAAACAGTTTACCACCACATTTACTTGTTATTAAATCTGGTATAGCTGAAGACTGAATTACAACCTTCATTTTAAAACTTTTCCAGCTTTATTATTAGGCAGAAGATTAAAGTCTTACTTAAGTGTAGATATATAGGAGTTCCTTCTTATTGAAAACAAAGTCCATTTGTTAGGTATTTGCATCCTTTACTATTTTCTTTTCTGAGAAAAAAAACAACACCAAAAACCACCCAAAAAAGCACCAAAAATCCTTACAAGAAACTCCTCACATCTATTAATATAGATAAGAAAACACTGTTGTGAATGTTTCGTCTACAGTTAGTTTGGGAACATCTGATGCTGCAGAATAGGTAGGCACAAGCACTTAAATGACCTTAGAAGCTTCTTTCAGCCACAGACGGATTCCCCTCAGCTTGCTTTGCAGAGGATAACCTACCTGCTTTGTACAAGAGAATACTGCCCTCTAGTGGAATATGGGGAAAGATTCCATGACCTTACCATTTACCTTCCTCTGCGTTCTCAGCTGCTTACAGATGAAAGGCAACTTAGCTGTGTCCTAGAGTTATGACATGTTATGATATATGGCTACAAATACTGTGAGATTATACTCTAAAGTGGCTTTGCTTTTTTAATCAGGTAAAAACAAATTATTTTGTGTTTTTTTGTGACTTTTGTTTTTTTTCAAAACTCCTTGTAAATTGAAACCAGTGGTTTTTACCATATCCTTTTTTTCAGAATGCTGCTGTCTATATCGAGACTGTGGAACTAATAACTATTTAATTTACGCAGGAACTCATAATACTTTATCTGGCATAAGGTTAATTTGAGAGCGATTAATAGCTGCAGTTGCAAATTTTAATAATGTCTCTCTCTGGAATTTATAGTGCTAATATTTTATATTTAGGATTTGCTTTCTTTTGTGGTCATTGCCTCCTTTGGAGTGGGAAAGGTTTGCTGAAGCAGGGACTGAGTTGTATAAGGTGCTCAATATGTCCCCTCTGTCTCAAGGGGTGGGACGCTTTGAAAACACATATGCATGCACAAACTGTGGTGCTTTCAGCTTCCTTCCTCCAGGGCTAGTTGTAGTTCTGTCATCTGTTTGGCTAGATTTGATGGGATCAGGGCTCCTTTGACAGCTTTAATCGCTGTCACTACTCACAGCAAGCCTGTGGGCTAGTGAATTGACATGCTGGACATACTTAAAATGGGCATGTAGTGCAGGACTGGAATGAACCTGGCCTGGAATGTACTGTAAGTGCATTCAAAAGAGGCATGCACTGCTTTGAGGTATTACAACGTTAAACCTGAAGCCAGCTGTTTTCTGAAGATTTATTTTCAATATGCCCTGTCCCTAAGGCATTGGAAATAATTTAAAATACCATCTGCAAAAAAAATCTTGTTAGTCTCTGCCCAAATTGCCTGGTTCTTGTTTTGCTTTCCAGAAATAAAGATGGTCACACTAGGCTAATGCAGGAATTTTCTGAATAGTACCTCACCGAATAGCTGTTTAAACCACTTACTTTTCAGATTGTGAATAGAAGTCCTTGGAAAGATCTGTAACTAAACAAGATATTTTTTTTTTTCTCCTAAGAAAAAAATAAATTACCACAGTAAAAAAACCCAAAAAACAAACAAACAGAAACAACCCACAAAAAACCCCAACAAAAAACCAAAACAACAACAACACAGTAAACAAAGCTAGAGGCACAGAAAGTAAACACAGGATGGTACAAGAGGATTGCCAGCCTCAGAGGTTTTCCTTCTTTCTTTTCTGAACTGTATCCTCACAATCCATGTGATGATTAGATATTTAGAAATGTCCAAATTCTAGTTTAGAAATTTGGGGGATGCTGCAGTTCACTAGTAATTATTACTGAAACAAACACATCAGAAAAATAGATCCTCTTCTGAGGAATTTGAAGCACTTGAATCTTTTGCTCTTTTATACTGCTGGTTAGTGTCCTGGTTTGAGCCAGGATGAAGCCAATTTTCTTTTTACTTATTTTTTTTTCTTTCTTCTCTTTTAAGCAGCACATTTGCTGAAACTAACAAGTTTTTCAGCTAGTTAACTGATAATACCTGGATGTTTAAAAATATTGCTGAGAGACCAAGGACACTTTGCTCTGCTTGCTGAATCTGCAGTTTCAAACACTAAAGGAGCAGAAGACTCATATCTACAGCCCTCCTGTAGGGATGAGGAGACTAGACAGATGGCAAAATTGGCCAGAGATATTCCATCCATATATATACGTAATACTCAGCATAAATTTAGGGATCAAGGCAGTCAAACCCTTCTTCTTCTCTCTTCTTTCATCCATGGCTGGTGTCCAGGGAGGACTCTGTCAATCCATCACCATTGATCCCTAGGCTTGAGCATTCCTGACACTCCTGACGCTCCCCTCAGCTCCTGTCTGCTCTGCCGCTCTCTCCGGCAGTGCTCCGGGACATTTCAGAACTGCTCACAGCTCAGGAGAGTGCTGGGGGAGTTGCTGGGGGTGAAGTGAGGCAATAGGGTTTTGCATATTTCTGAGCACACTTGTATATACTTGTACATATTTTCTTTTATTAGTAGTATTTAATTAAAGCTGTCTAGTTTAGTTTTCAATCTGGAAAGCCTCTCTCTTTATCCTCTCTCTCCTTTCACCATCTGGGTGGGAGGACATTGAAGGCATTGTTGTTGCTGGTTTAATTGCAGATCCTGAGTCAAACTGTGACAATTAGGAATTAACAATTTTTTGAAAGTTTTCTGAAACCACAAATCTTCTGCATAGTCTTCTGTGATTTCTGTGAATTTCCACCTACAATTTATCTAATAATGTGGTGTATTTTACTCAGGAAAATCTGCTGAGTTGCCTTCACGCCACAATAGATTTTTTGATCTTCTTTTGGCAAATACAAATTTCTCTCCATCACCATGCTTTTCTACTGCCACATCTATGCTGGAAATACATACATAGAATAGAATCCGCCTTAAAAATATTGGTGAATTTATCTTTGAAATATAGAGGTGTTTAGGATGAAAAGATCATTGTACTCTTTTACTGGCAAGGAAATTGATGTAGAAAGAGGTGAAGATGAAGTGTTAAAATTACATAAGACTTATATTGGTGCTGGGAATAGAACCCAGATCTCTTTTCTCCTACTCCTGTGCATTAACCAAAGTATTATGCTTCCTTCCCTGGAGTATTTGCAGTCTTTCATTTCCACTGGTAATGGAAAGTATTCCTGGAGGTGGGAGGGAGGAAAAACTGTAAAAGGAGACTACAAATAAAAACATCTGGAATAGAGGAAAACAGAAGACTAAATCATCTGCAAAATCTGGTAACGTGATATAGAACAAATGATGAACTATGGCTAACATGCAATAGTTTTAATGCATATTGAAGCCCGTACAGCAGAGTGGTCCTTGACAGTTCTCAGATGTCTTTGGCACTTGAATTGTAAGTTGCAAAAAACAGAGATCTGTAGGGTCCTTTTTGGAGGAACATGGTCATGAGTATTTGGCTATGAAATAGAAATAATGAAGGTGAATGGACAATAATGAACACAACGAGATGGCTTGTGGCACATGTTGGCCCCATGTGTCACAACCTTGTCCCACTGCTAATGTGCATCCTGGGCAGGATGACTTGCGACACATGTTGGCCCCATGTGTCAGAACCTCATCCTCCTTTTAAAAGGTATGTGAACTGAGTTTCTCTCCCACACTGTAGTTTGTAACAACAAGAGTTTATTGCACTTTATATTATGCACATTTTATTTTGTATTTTGTTATATTGAATAACCTGTTGGATTGATATAACTTGTGTGTGTTTTGCCATAGTAGCAGTTTGTTACTGGATAAAGAAGGTGGAAGGACTAGGGCTGGCCAAGCATCTCCTACCATCATCAAGGGCAAGACTGGGTTGGTCTCTGTATTTGCCACCAAGAAGAACCTCGAGCTCCACTGCTGGCTGCAACCCAGTAGGCGTTGAGTGGTGGAGACATATGCCATACCAGACCTTGATGTGAGGGACGGCCTCCTCTATTGTAAGAGGGCCATCCAGAAGGGGAGAACAGGCCACAAGGCCTGTGATTGATACAAATTAATACATCAAAGCCTGGATTATGCCCATCTTATTACTAAAACAAAAAAAGGGGGAATTGTGGGGATTTATGGAAAATTAGCATGGGATTTATGGAAAATTAGTATGGGATTTATAGAAAATCAATATGCCTGAATTAAAAGAAAACAGCAGTGTTGCAGGTGCTGCTGACCAAATTGTCAGGCACCCTGAAGCAAACCATGGGATCAGTAAACAAGCTGGTGTCTCACAGGCTGGTATCCCACAGGCCGTTGTCCCACGGGACCAGTAAACAGCAGGTGTCCCACAAGTAGGTATCCCATGGTTGTTATCTCATGAAGTAGTGAGAAAAGAATGTTGTAGCAAGGATTGAGAGACACCAGCTGGGAAGCGAAAGCCCTGGGTCATTGTGACACAGACAGCAAGTGACAAGACATGTAGCCAATCATATATGAACTGTGTATGTATGTAACCAACGGGGTTTGTACTGGGGTGGAACATCTGGAGTCAGAGGGGTATAAATTGCTGCCATTTTTAATAATAAAGGTCTTCAGTTATAACTCTTACAGGTTGAACTCAATGGTCTTGAAGGTGTTCTCCAACCTAAGTGATTCTGTGATTCTGTGAACTACATCCTGTAGGGAGTAATTATGTATGCTTAAGTGTAAAAGTTTATCTGGAGGTATCAACTTCAAAACATGGATAAAGCAAAGACTTTAATCTTACATCTGTCTTCTATGGCCTCTCTTACAGTTTCTTCACAATATTTAGTATACTGTTATGGAGTTCCGAAAACAATAATTGTCTCAAAACATCCACCATGACAAAATGGACCTTGTGCTCAGGTGGGAGCCTCAGTTGATAACTAGCTGGACCCTGTTCTCGCAAGGAGAGCCCCTTGTTTGGTAACTACCCTGATAAACTGGTCACTGTCCTTGAAAGGGGAGCCCTTCCTTTGGCAGCCACCCTGATAAATGGGACACTGTTTTTACCTGGTAAGGAAAAGTGGCTGGCAAGAGGACCCCTGTGCAGGCACAGTGCCACCTTGTGAAAAACCACTGTCTGTTTAAGGACAGAGCACATATGTGAAAATAAAGGTCATTGCTCGGTCAACCTGGATTGGGGGGCCGAGTGATCACCATCTCATTTCCAGAACATGCCTGAAGCCAACAGTGAGTCTGCACACAGTAGGCCGAGCCTCACCAGGAAAGGCGGGGCCAGGTGCCATCAAAGAGGCAGACTCGAAATGCTCGGGGCGCTCACCTGCCACTCAAGGACCACAACGTCATGCCGAGATTGTTGCTGGATCCAAGAGTGGTGATATCTTCCCTATCCCCTTTTTATTCATCTCTGTCTCTATATCTCTGTCTCTGTCTCTCTCTCTCTGTCTCTCTGTCTCTCTGTCTCTCTCTTTCTCTCTGTCTCCCTCTTCTCTTCATCTCTCTCCCTTTCTGTTTCCAACCTTATTCTTGGCACGTAAGGGTAAGATTATTTCTAATTTTGCTAAGTTTTTCCAGTTGTAACCTGTTATTTTGAGAGTACAATTTTGCTAAGTTCTGCTAGTTGTAATCTGTTGCTTTTGAAAGTGATATTGTTGTATGTTTCCTTTTGAGAAGCTTTATAATCTTACACAATTCAAAGTAAAGGTGTGTTTTGTGAAAGCCTCCTGGGTAATGGTCTTACCCTTAGAGTACTGCAAAGAGAATTCCCGAGCTTAATCTCACCGAATGGGTTGTTAAAAGAGATTAATTAAGAGAGGAAGACTGGATCCGAATCTCCCTGGGTCGACCCTGGCCTCTGGGGAACTCTAGCAGTACCCACTTTGTGGGATGTGATATTTATATTTAGTTTGGACCCCCAGCTCTGGGGAGCCGTGCCTACTTTCTGGGATGTGACAGTGCCATACCCACCTTGTGGCACATGACAACTGTCCTTAGAGACCATCTTGAGTATAAGTGTGACCTTAGGCAATGAAATATAAAGAACAAAAAAGCACTGAGTACTACACAGTTATCAGACTGGGTCTTTTATCCAGAATTATATCTCCAAGGATCCTTGAGTCCACATTACTGTTTTCAATTTTAGGAAAATTGGGTGATTTCAGCTGGTACTGTTCTCAGAATTCCTGAAAGTATCAAGGTCATAACAAGTTGGAGCTGTGTGCTAAATTAAACAGAAACAACAGGTCCATTATCAAAGAAGGCAGCTCCTGTCTGTCCCTTCATAGTAGAATTATGATATCTTTGTTCTTATTATCACTAAATCAGTACATCCTGTCCAGCATGTAAAACCATTTCTCAGATGTGTAAAAGAAAGAAGAATTCACAGGGAAAGGTCAAAGGAAAACTATAAAGAAAGTGATAAAACAATACGGGAACTACTTTGGAATGCCCAGAGTTCATCGACCCTTGCCTGTCTGGTTAAAGGCTTTCAGAAGGGCATTTAGAGTTAATACTGTGGTTCATGCAGTGTTATAGAAATCATGCTGACTTGCAGTATTGATTGTAAGCAGCACAAGATAAAGCATTTGCAACACCAAATTGGACGTGATATTTAGATTGCATTTATGTGTTGGTTTATAATCTCCTGTTGATAGGAAATGTGTGTCACTAGTCTTAGGTGTTTTGAATATCTATGCCAATGAGAAACTGTAGACATGGCTCTGATTGGTAGGAGAGGTGGACTACTGCTTCATAAGTCCATCATATTCAATTCCACAGATGTTATTTAGTGTGACAAGGACCAGCTCTGACATTTTTTACTCAACTTCTGTATGATTTCATAAAGGGAAGTATTGAGATGGCATGTTGTCATTTTGCCATTGTCTATACAAACCTATCTTTTGGAGCCACAGTTGCATTGAAAGGTTTGTAGACCGACTCCTGAGTGCTGCAGCTCCATTCTAGTGTAATTAGAGTGTGATAAAAGCATCAGATACTAAGTCTTACATAGTTTTACACTGGCTGTTATCACATGTGCCCAATCCAATTTTTGGGAAAAAAAACCCAAAACACACACACACAAACAAAAAAAATTCATCAAAACAAAACCAAAGAAAGATATGGATTTGCCTGAATAGGTTCCAGAGGAGGGACATGAAAGTGATCAGAGGTCTGAGGGCTGGAGCATCTCTCCTATGAAGTCAGTCTGAGAGAGTTGGGGTTGTTCAGCTTGGAGAAGAGACCTTACAGCCACTCTCCAGTACTTAAAGGGAGTCACAGGAATGACAGGGAGAGGCTCCTTATCAAGGAGCATGGTGATATCATGAGGTGTAATGGTAGAGGTGTAAAATTAGAGAGGATAGATTTAGGTTACACATTAGGAAACAGTTCTTTACTGTGGGGATTATGAGATACTGAAAGAGTTTTCTCTCCTGGTAAATTTAACTTATTTCCATATTTCAGTCCTCAGTGTGATAAAGGAAGGTATTTCCTTTGTATTTTGCAAATCTTGGAAAATTTTATAAATGCAGCAAAAACACTTTTAGCCAGTAATTCTTTGTTCCTGTGATCACATAATTGTTTTCTTTTTTTCCTTAATTCTTTTTTTCAAATTTTTTATTTATTTTTTTTCCTACTTTGAGGCCTTCTTAAAACTCTAAAAAGTAAGTATTGGTGTTTAATGTTTATGAATTCTTGAAGATATGCAAGACCTACTAACCTTAGTAGTGTGGCCCATATTTATAGACAAAAGTTTAATCCTGATCTATTCTGTATTTCACATAATAAATTGGGGAAAATATGCATCATTAACACAGGGCTTATTTGCTGGGTATGCCTGAATCATCCAGCTAAACAGGTGTTCTCAAAGTTTGTGAACAGAGTTATACGAATTTCTTGCATATAACTTTCTCCCCTGTACATGGTACCATAGCACATTTGCATGTGTTCAGTTTGCTGTTTCTTTGCATCTACTGCTTCCCAGATCTGCCAAGTGCCCTCCAATGTTGAGTTTACTAGTAATATTGATGGACATAATGATTAAAAGTCTTTGCAAAGTGATCAGTGATTGCTTCAGTAAATCAGCACAATAGCTGTTTTATTCTTATTGATACTGTTAGCTCAATGGCCGTATTTTGTTCCTTTTTTTTTGTATGTTTATTTTCACTTATTTGGAAAATTGTGTTACTTCATTGAAAATTACTCATATTTATTACTCATTCTAATATGTCTAAAATTCTACAGGTAAAACCATAAAGGTAAAAATATATGTGAGCTGTTAAATATGCTGTCTCTGTTTCTGAGCTATTTTAACATCCTGACACATGACCTGCATTGATGATATTTTGATATGCTTTATATAATTTCATTAAATGAAGAGTTTAAGCTTGAGAACTATGAAATGCTGAAGATAAATTTATCTAGGATATACTGGTATGATCATGCTGTTGTTTATTCTATACAAAGCTACAGCAACATCATAATTTCCAATATGCTTTTAATCCTGATCCAGTCCCATTCCAGGTACTTTTACCTAATTTTGCTCAGTATTGAGAAAGTAAGAATCTCAGAAACAAACAAACAGTTACAGGAATCTGGTGAAAATGGGTTGGCTGGTATCCTGAAGTGTTTAGATGACACTACAGTACTCAAAACTGATTTGGTTTGGCTTCATTGTGACCTGGGACACCTCAGCTTTGCATACGTCATGACACAAAAATATCCTAGCTGCACCTTCCACCTATGAAAATTTCTACTAGAATAGCTTTAGGATGTTTGTATTGTATGGATCTCTGATAGCAGAGACTGGTGACAGAGTACTCAAATGCACTGTTAAGAACTAATCTAATGTGTGTTTTAACTGCTGCATCTTTTCAACTGCTTTCAAAGAGAAGAATGAGACAGAACAGCAGTTCTTGCAGCTTTGTGAGTAAAACTGCCAGAGCTGTTCTAGTCCTTTATTTTATTTTTTTTTTCCACACAAACTTGCAATACCTAATTGGTGGGAGATGCACTATAATGCAGCTTCTGTCTTTCCCCGGCTTGCTATGAGTGGATAGCTGTGCAAGAGGAGGACAAAAGCATAGTTTTGAAGAAGTTCTGTACTGTGTTTATATGAAGGGGAAAATTTACATAAATGCAAACAAAAATAGAAAATGGCAGATAACATTTTTAACTACTCTGAAAAAAAAGGAACAAATAGAAAAGCAGTTGAAGTAAAATTAATATGAAAAATACTATCCCAAATTAAGACAAAACAAAATGAAACTGAGGTTCTGTAGCATTTATGGAAATGTACAAAATGGCACTTGGGTACATACTAAGTACCACAGTATCAAGACTGTTAAGTGCAACATTTAGCCTAGTCACATTAAAAATAGCTCCTGAAACTGATACTTGGAGCTTAACATTCATAGTCAGTCTATAGGCTAAAGCATTCATGTTTCTCATTGGTGGCTCCTTCAGTGTCCTTTTTTTGACCTTCAGCTGAAGAAGACGCTATCAGCTTGGATAAGTGTTTTCCCAGCTAAAACGTGCAGTGCATCAGGAGGAAGTGAGAGTCTACAAGTTCCAAATTTCCACCTACTGGTTGCAAATTAAACACAAATGTGAACAGCAGTAGGCTGACTTTTAAAACAGACAAGTGTTGCCACACATTTATAGGTTGGCTCCTCTTCAAATCTTTATATTGGCTTCCTTTCACCCTCTGCATCTAATTTAAACTCCTACCTCCTGATTTATTGCTGTCCTATGGCCTCTGTAGCATGGTACAGAGAGGAGACTTATAGAGACATTTTGGAGGAGGCAATATAGAGAAAGTGTGAGAGATTAGGAAATGTATAGTTAAAATCACTAGCCTGGCTTAAAGAAACAGTTGAAAACTGGCTGGTGGTCTCAGGAAGTGAACAAGTAAAGCAAGAATTTCCTCCTTAGTTTGTAACTCTAAATTTTATCTGGTCAAGAGTGACTCAGGACATCCCTCTTGCCTTCCAGCCTTCAGTATATTAGCTGTCTTTGTAATATATATTGAACTATTCCTTGCTTTTTATTTTCCTCTTAACTGCCTACCCTACCCTGCAGTCTTTTGTAATGCACATCCCCTTTTAACACATTTCCTATGATACTATTACAGTCTTTCCTCTATTGTCCATAAAAATCTTACCTGACCTACTTGAGCTAACCCTCTGTTCATTGTTATTTTTTCTACTGATCTTTCCCAGCTTTCTCTGTACGTATATTTGCTGCCATTTATCTGCAGTTCCTAAAAATTCACATTTAAACCAGTTTTCTTAAGGAACTCTTCTATTTCCATTTGAACAAGCAAGTAATAATCTGAACTTCACTGCTTCCTGTTCCTTCTTGCTATCACTCATCTTTCATCTGTGTCAATGCAATATTCATATAGCTTTAAGATCAGATAATGGTTATTGTTCTAAACTTGTGCCTACAGCAAGAACATTTTTCTCTATGTATAGCTGGCCCATAGTATGGAAAGATTATTCTTGATGAGTTTTATGTGTCAAGATAGAACAGTAATATGGAGAAAAGTTATGAAGGTGTGAGATCAAATCTTAATTTGAAGACCCTCTGTCCATCATATTAGAGAAGTCTTGGCAGTCTGGAGAAATCCTCACTGACTGTCCAGTTCTGGGCTCCCTGGTTCAAGAGGGACAGGGATCTACTTGAAGAGTCCAACAGAGGGCTACGGGGATGATTAAGGGAGTGGATCACCTGCATTATGAGGAAAGGCTAAGAGTCCTGCGGCTTTTCAGTCTAAAGAGGAGAAGATTGAGGGGGGATCTAATTAATGTATATAAATACATGAGGGCTGGGAGTCAAGAAGGCAGGGACAACCTCTTTTTACTTGTGCCCAGTGATAGGAAGAAGGGCAATGGATTCAAACTCAAGCACAGGAAGATCCACCTCGACATGAGGAAGAACTTCCTTACTGTGAGGGTTACAGAGCACTGGAACAGGCTGGCCAGAGAGGTTGTGGAGTCTCCTTCTCTGGAGACTTTCAAGACCTGTCTGGATGCCTTTCTGAGTGATCTGCCCTACCTTTTGGTCCTGCTCTGGCAGGGGGGTTGGACTCAATGATCTTTGGAGGTCCCTTCCAACCTCTAACATTCTGTGATTCTGTGATTCTGTGACTGGAAAAGGGGAAACGTAACTCCCATTTTCAAAAAGGAAAAAAAGGAAGACCCAGTAAACTATAGACCAATCAGTCTCACTTCTGTGCCTGACAACATCATGGAGCAGATCTTCCATCCACTCTGCTAAGGCATGTGAAAAGCAAAGGGGTGATTGGTGACAGCCAACATGGCTTCACCAAGGGTAAATCCTGACTGACTAATTTGGTGGCCTTCTACTGATGTGCAGAAACAAACTTCACAACCCCAGAGAGGTTATGAAGAAGGTATGTTTATTACAGCACTGGGTGCAAGGGGGATCACTCCTCCTAGCTTGTACACCCTGTGTTAGTAAAGCTCTATTTCTATCTAGCAGGTACATGAATATTCATAAGGTCATGATACATATTCATTAAATTATTAGAAAATACGTTGCTTATGCTAATTACTTCCCCGCCTAGTTCTGCATGTGCAGTGCTGTCTGGTAGTGGTCTTACAGGGTCTTCAGGATGAAGGCTGGAAGTCTTCCTCACAGTGAACTCTTAACTTTGAAGCACTTTTACTCAGTTGGTGATGAATAGTAACTGCAAGTCCGGCTGCATCTAGTTCTGCTTAGCCAAGGAGAATTCTTACAGCACAGATAAGAGACTGCTACTCCCCTTATCTAAGGAATGTAGCACATCTTGGCCTTCTGTTGTCTGTTCAAAAAGTCCTAAGCCTTTTTTTCCCAATTCACTACAATGGGGTCATGGCATGGGTGGACAAAGGAAGAGCAACCAATGTCATCTACTTGGACCTGTGCAAAGCCTTCGACACTGTCCTGCATGACATCCTGGTATCCAAACTGGAACAATATGGATTCTATGGGTGGACCACTTGTTGGGTAGGGAACGGGTTGGATGGTCACACTCAAAGAGTTGTGATCAACAGCTTGATGTCAAGATGGAGACCTGTGGCAAGTGGTGTTCTCCAGGTGTTGGTACTTGGACCAGTGCTATTTAACATCTTTGCCATGACATGGACAGTGGCACTGAGTGCACCCTCAGTGAATTTGTCAATGAAACCAGAGTGTGGGGAGATTCAGGTTAGACATTAGGAGGAACTTTAGTATGGGGTGGTGAGACACTGGAACATGTTGCTGAGGTAGCTGTGGTAGCCCAATCCCTCGATGTGTTCAAGTCTAGGTTGGATGGGGCTCTGAGCAACCTGATCTAGTGGGACATGTCCCTGCCCATGCAGAGGGGTTGGAACTAGATGATCTTCAAGGTTCCTTCCAACTCAAACCATTCTATGATTCTATGATTCTCTGTATTTTGTTTTTGGAGTGCAGTTAGAGACTGGTTCTGAGGCTTCTGGGAATATACTGTGGAATCATAGGAGAAAACATGTACTTCCTAAGGACTTTTCTAGTCCTTGATACTATTCCCACTTTCTCTATGAAGTTCTTGTGATTGATCTGCAGAGTTTACTTATAAAACCCTTTATTCAGGAAGTAACAACTAGTAACAACAAGTAACTTTTTAGCAAGGACTGAATTTTTACAGCTGCACTTTTCAAATCAGATCAACATCTCCTTGCATGTGTTTATGGAATATTACCTGCCATGACCACTAGTGGATGGATGGGTGGATGTACAAATTATCTAATAGATGCTTTCATGCCTGCTTCTGCTTAGGGGTTATGGGGTGGGGGTGGTGGGTAGTAAAGGTGTGTGCTGTAGCATTAAAAATAATTTGTTGTCTCTATTTGCACATCATAAAGACATCTAATAGTCCACGTGTTTTAATATCTGCGCACCTGCTACTGAAAAGACAAGGAGCAATAAGTCACCATTTATGAAACATTAATTTCTCTGGGAGATAAGCTCCTGATAGCTGAGAAAGTCTGAGCCTCCCTATTTTGTCTCCTGGTTCTCACTTCAGTGCCTCTATCTCCAGACACATGAATGAGGCAATTCAGAATCCTTCACCAGGTCAGGTGGTTGTAAGTACTTAATCTGCAGTGATAGAGATTCTTAGATCTCGAAGCCTCCTTGACAATGTCAGAAGTATGGAATCACTTTTAGTAGTGGATGTGGGTCTGAATCAAAGTGAATTTCTGACTTCTGGTGACAGTACTTTGTACTTCAGAGGTGCACATTTCCATTTGTATTTCAGTGTGTTTTTAAGTTCTTTTAGAGAAGAGTTTTATTTGGATTAAACACCTCTGGTAGTATTCTCTTACATGCTTGGATTGGCTCTTCAGCTCTATGAAATGTGATTAAAAGAGGTTCTGCTTCAAGAATGGCTCTTGAACTTGGGCCAATACACTTCTGGCAAATCAAAGTATGAATGATATGTCTATGAGCGAGCATTTGTGTCTTTTATTCTTTTTATTTAAGGTCTGTCTGATTTTTGAAAAAAATATAACAATGAAACGTATGGTAGCTAGGATTATGGAAGAGCTGTGTGCTAAAGAACCATCAGCTGTATCACTCAATCCGCTTAATAGTATAGCTGGTGGTTAAGGAGACATTAATTTGAGGCCAATATAGGTCCCATGGATTTATTTGACAGGGAAAACAAACAAACAAACAAACAAATGAATGAATAAAAACCACAAAAACCCCCCAACCAAACAAACCAAGCCTCCCCCCCCCAAACAAACAACAAAACAACAGTCAAATAAAGCATAAGGTTATGAAATGACATTTCAGAGGAAACAGTAAAATAATTTTGATAGAAGAGTGTGGCAATCTCACTGGTGATTCTGGAACTTTCAGACAATCTGTACTTTGTATTGTATTATAATCCTTAAACTTTCAAGTATCAAGCTGCCTTGCAAAAAAGTAAAATTAATTGCATCCTCATTCATACTCATCTCTGTGCTGTTAGACTTTGACATGTCGTTGTGCTTGTTTTGCTATGCTGAAAAAATATGCAAGGGTATCCTTATTCCTGTCTCTCATGCATGTGTATGTGTATACACCCTCCATGAGTCTAGGAATCATGGAAATCAGTCTCCAAATTGTATGCTCATCGGAAAAATAGAAGATGTTTTTTAAAAGTTTTTGGGGACATCAGTAAGTTTGTATTAGGCATAGACCTAATAGATAGTAGGTACTTAAATACCTTTTAAAATCCATGGTCTATTGTGGAGTTTTCTCAGTATTCATTTTGTGAGTTGGATTTTAAGGTTTCTAGACTTTCACAGCATAAATTGGCACTGTAGGCCTGACATGGTCCCTTATGCTTCTTTATTTTTAGAGATATATCTGGTCATTTTAGATATGTATTTTCCAGGATGTTTTGGAATTCACAACTTGCAATCAGAAATACCATTGTAGGCACAGGTACTGTGTTACGTGGGATGGAATTGTATAGGGAAGGAAGTCTTGGCTTTTTTGGAGGTAAAGACAAATAATGGGTTGATTCTGCCTTAGTTCTGGTTAGAGCTTCTCCCTGTTTCCTGAATGACTTCTTTCCAAAATCTTTTGGCTCCTTCAGCCAGAGCCAAATATCCACCTTCTAATTAAATTCTGGTTTGTGACCATTCTTTGTGCTTTCAGTTCTTATACCTTCTGTCAGTGGAAAAACGTGTCTGAGCTCCTTTGAATCCTATCAGGTAAAACTAGATTAAATAATTTAACCCACCAATGAAGGAGGCTTGAATTAATCCTGATCAATCATCTAAAGCAGATAAGGGCTCACTCACATGATATTTTCCATTGGGAGTTACAGGAGAGTAATGAGAAACCAGAAGCAGAGCATCTTTACTAGCACAAATAGAGCTACAAGAAGACATCTATGATTTTAGAAATCCTCTATCATGCACAAATTAAGGTCAAGAATGGAATGCCAGTAAATTTTCAGTGACAAAGCATTGGCCCAGCAGCTTTCTTGTATGACTCATGCAGTGCACAAATCGAAGGGAAACACTTAAACCTGTAGTGCTTCTGAGATGAAAGCTACATATTATTCATGCATAAATATCACTCTGAATAAATCTTGCTATACTTCACAATGACTAAGAGACAGGTAATGGATGTTTGTGCATGGCTAACACCATTACAAACTTGAGTGCTGGTGACTGCAGACACATTTTATGAGAGAAGGTTAAAGGGTACATCCATTTCATTCAAGTCCAATAGTAGCAATCATTGGGTTTAGCTGAAGTAGAAGTTGAGCCCACAGACAGTTTTTCCTTTCATTATTGAAAAAAAAAAAAAAAAGCTTCAAATGGAAACCTTTTGCTTTAATACCATAAGAGGAGGTTAATGAAAGAATTTGTCAAAATATTTGCCAAAAAATTCCCTTTTTAAATTTTATTGTGGTTAGGTTTTCAAAACTTTCTTCAATGTTACAGAAATGCTCCATACCTTAAAAGAAGCAAACCCAGAAAGCTGATTTATTTATGTTATCTACAGGGTGCCTATCAGATTTACTGACATGGCCAAGCTGGCCAAGCAATTTACTTCCTGGCAAATTCGAATTTTCTTTCCAGCAAATCTGAGTTTATTGTATATGTTACTGGAGAATGAGCATCTTGGTGAATAAGAAAAAGAATTTGCTCCAAAGTAATAATTATGATGTGCCATGTGGGGAATGGACTAGTTCTCCCCACCACGTAAGTACTATTTTATAAGGCTTGTGAGTGGTAGAAGTAGGATTGGATCTCTCTCACTATCTAGCTTTGTCATAGTTCTCCTGAAGGACATTTTCTTCAGCCAATTGCTTACTAGAAATTATTAATGTGTCATTATTACATAGTTCAGAAAGATTCCACTCTTGACATTCAATATTAGGACAGGCTTATTCACAATGAGTGTGGAGCAGCGATGGAACTGGTTACCCAAAAAGTTGTGGGTAGCCAACTTTTTGTTTTGTTAACTACCAATTCCACAATCAATGCCAAAGTTATGGAATCCTCATCCTTAAACATTTTCAAAACTTAACTAAAAAAGCTGTGGTTGGTCTGATCAAATACTGGTGATAGCAGGAGGTCGCACTGGGTGATCTCTGTTCTAAGCAACATTTCTTAGGCTGTGTGAACTCTAACAGTCAAAGGACACAAAGTAAGTAGGGAAAAAATTTGAAGGGAAAACTTTGCAAGAAGTTCACTGTATTTTTTTTATTTATTTATTTTTTTTCCCTTTAGTCAGTAAGGGAAAGAAGGAAGTCCCAGGGAACTATAGACCAATAGGTCTCACCTCTGTGCCCAGCAAGATCATGGAGCAGATCTTCCATCCGCTCTGCTAAGGCATGTGAAAAACTAAGGGGTGACCGGTGACAGCCAACACGGCTTCACCAAGGCCAAATCCTGCCTGACTAATTTGGTGGCTGTGAGGGTTTTACCCCTCACCAAGGGAAAATTGTCTCCCATAAAGAACTATTCACCTGGTAAAGGAGACAATAGGGCTGCACCAGGAACTACTACTCAGTCAAGCATATAAAATATATCTCAGTGTCTGGTCTTCATTGTGTGCGGACGTGTGTGCTCTCCTATTTAGGGCTTCTGGTATATCATATATTGGTGTCATCACCATCCCCAAAATCAGGGGTGAATCCTAAATACAGAAGGGATGACCGCTCGGGCCCGTCCGAGCCACCGCTTGGACCAGGACATTTTAATCTGGTGTCAGGAGTGGGATATACCTTAGAAGCCCTGAGCCGCACACCAAGTGTAATGGGACTCCTGGACATGCTGCGTGCAAAATCTGAGGAAACATTCCTCCCCATCCCATCTCCATTCCAGGACGAATTTAATCATTTTCCATCTGTGGTCCGTTTTTAGAGCCATCTCAGAGCCCAAGGGTACATCCCCTCAGCTGTTCGTTTCGAGATGATAAAAGGACATTATGATGTGGGTAATTTGGAATGAATTTGCCAGGATTTAAAAGACCTGGAGAATGATTAGAAAATGTCAAAAGATCAGGAGCAAAGAGTGAGAAAAACTGGCCTTGATTTTTATAGTGCCATTAATTTGACAGGAGAACAAAAATCTAAAACAAATTCTCAAGGACAATGGCATAGGTATGGATCAAAAGGCTGTACCATGTGGTGGAGGATATGACTTAAACTTGTCCGGTGAGAAGAGGGGTATGACCTCATGCAGGGGCACACCTCCACTAGAGGCAGAGCTTATTCATCTTAAAACATCTGGTACAGACAGTGATGAAGGGCAAACAGCACACACACTTCCCAAAAACCATGTGACATTCAGCAAGAGGAGGACCCAGCAATATAGTAATTCCAAATGCAGGTTGGCCGCCTCCTCTAAAATCAGCAAACTGGAGAAGGACCTCACATCCCTTAAACATGATGTTAGTAACACTACCCAGACCCTGCTGGATACTTGACATGAGAAAATGAAAAGAATGGGGAAAAAAATAAATAAATTGGCAACTTTGATTGAAAGCAATTCAAAAAATTCATCCTGCATTTCATCCTGCAGTTCATCCCATCATCAAAGTTCAGATGATGAGGTATCCCTGCATAAAACCCTCAGGCCAGTAATACGGTCAGAATATTCTATTGATATCGAAACCGAGAGGGGAACTCTTACGCAAAAGGAAACCCCTTACTCACCAGTCAAATTAGCTGACCTCAAAAAACAGTTCCGTAAAAAATCCACAGAGAGTGACACAGAATATGTCATCTGCATCTGTGTTGAGGGCGGGGACGATATTCTGCTTTCAGAAAAAGAAGCCTCCTGATATTGGGGTCCAGGAGGTTCCCTTTCCACTGGAAATTACCTGGCTCTGTGAACAATGGCCTTCTACAATGGGGTCATGGTATGGGTGGACAAAGGAAGAGCAACCAAAGTCATCTACCTGGACCTGTGCAAAGCCTTCGACACTGTCCCATATGGCATCCTGGTATCCAAACTGGAACAATATGGATTCTATGGGTGGACCACTTGTTGGGTAGGGAACGGGTTGGATGGTCACACTCAAAGAGTTGTGATCAACAGCTTGATGTCAAGATGGAGACCTGTGGCAAGTGGTGTTCTCCAGGTGTTGGTACTTGGACCAGTGCTATTTAACATCTTTGCCAGGACATGGACAGTGGCACTGAGTGCACCCTCAGCAAGTTTGTCAATGACACGAGAGTGTCACTGGCTGCTTGAAACAGGTTTGTTTCTTGAGCCTTAAGACTGGCTTACTAACATACACTTACTCACAACAGTTTTATACCTTATCGTCACACCTATGGCTTAAATCTGTGTGTAATGTGTTTAGAAAAGATAGACTGGCTTGTTTGTTTGCCCTTCTCAAGATAAAAAAAATATATTTAGGTTGAACAAGATAATTAGAGATAGCAACCCATGTTCTTCAGAGTTCTTCAAGATTCTTCACTGTGCCCTGTGCCTTGATGGGATTCAAACATCCATTCATTTGCCCTTTTGTAATACTGTTACACTGTGTTTAGGAAGATATTATAAAACTACAGAATTGGAACACTTTTTACATTTTTTTGTAGAAGCGTGAATAGGAAATTTATTATTCTGAATGGATGTTTTCTGGAACGTATCAGTTTCTTGCATTTCTTCCTGAATTTGAGACTGTAGAGCAGCAATATAGTAATATAAATAAGTTTTGTGGCTTCTACTATCCCTTTTTCCTTCATACAATCAAACCTGACTAACGTAGTGGTATTCATAGATGACATGTATACCATTGGTACTACACGGTGATCCATAGTAATTGTTAATAGTAAAAATTTCCAAAAACCTTATGAGTGTTATTGGAAATACAGTAGAAATAGCTTATTGGAAAATGCTTGTGATTATTTTTGGGGGTAATGAGATGGTAAGTTCCCCTACACTTCCTTAAAAAAATAACAATGTTTTGTTTCACCCTATGTGAAACAAAAATTACTGCCAGCTCTCTGAATTGCAGTAATGGAGCCCTGCCTGTTAACTGTAACAGGTTATGTTGGCAGTTTTGTACCAAGGACACAATTCTGTAATGAAAGCCTGCAGAGGTTCCAGGCCACTTTGTTGTGCCTACATGGCTGATGATGGCCTTCAATATATGAGGGCTTCAGTCGATGGTTTCCAAAAGTACAGTGGCTGCGAAAACCCAAGTTTTGGAGATGATTAGCAATGACCGACAACTACAATTCAGCAAAATTACTGAATACTTAGACTTCTTTTTAAGTTGGTCTTTACCAAAGGTTTAACATTAGAAAGTTAGTTCTCTCAAGTTCATTCAATTTGATGGAGACTAAAAAAAAAATAAATATAACACTAGTGTTTGATCATGTGTCGCACTGAAATTTCTGGGAATAATTTATACATTTATGTGATTTGTTTCATGGAATTAATTGTAGGGATACTTTATTACAAGACCAAATACAAATTAATTCTGAGTACAAGGCAAAGTTGAGGTGATCATAACTGGCGGAATCATGACAGCATGCACATTAAGATTTTCTCTGTGTCGGCACAGAGATGAATTTACTACATTGTGGTTTAGGTCTAACATGACAATAAAGAACCAGCCCTGTGGCCACTCACTCAGCTCCCACACACACTCGCACATTAGGATGGGGAGGACAAAGGCCAACTAGAAACTCATGGGTCAAGAATAAGGGCAAGCAGGGTTCTTCACCGATTAAGGTCCTGGGCAAAACAGACTAAATTTGGGGAAAAATAATACTTTAATTTACCATTAATCAAATGCACACAGGACACAGACAATGCAAAAGATTGTATGTCAATGACTTCAGGAAGATAACACAAATTTTCAGGATAACTGGAAAATAAAGAAGACTATAAATCAGTGTTTACTGATTTATTGATCACATTCCAAATCTAAGCTACAAGATTGTAAAGTTGTATGTGAAAAGGTAATATTTTATGAGAAGCAAAATATCTTCCATTAAGATATAAGGCTATCATTTTAATTTTTTTTTGTCTGTTTTGTTTTAATTAACTATTCACAACACTGTCAATCAGAATTTTAATATGAAGTCAGAAAAGAATTGTGACCTACAATAAGGCTCAAAGTTCAGGTACATACATAAATATTTCTTTCACTACTGCACTCTTTTGATGTGATATGGTCTTATGTACAAAGAATTTTTCAATAACTTTAAGGAAGAGTATATGGAATTTAATAAGCAGAAGATTTGTCAGGCTATTCTGTTGTACTGTTGTACAAAAAGAAATAATATTTCCTTAATTTCTTAGGATGCTTTAGATTAATAATATAAAAATTTTATGTGTGTGTCATGCTTAAAATGACAACTAGTCCTCATAACAGTAAGTGAAAACTATGTTATACAAGTGTGGTTTTATATAGCATATTTTTACTCTGAGGTTAAGAACCAGACTGAAACTTAGTAAAGTTCCCAGTTCAAACTGGTTTGCTTTCACATTTTAGAGAAAAATTATAAAAAATATTACCATCAAATCTTTAGTTTATATTGCAGTAAAAAACAGCCTAAGAAGATACAGTTGGATTGTAAACAGTTCTATCTTGTGGTAATTTTTGCTGAAGTCTACTTTTTCCAGTAGGAACTGGGTTCTAAGAATATGATGTTATTCTTAGTGAAGTCAGTGCAAGGATTCAGTTACAATCTTTTGTGGAAAACTGCTGTTAACAGATAAATGGTTTCATTACATTGCATAGCAGTAGCCACGTTTGTGTCAACAAAAACGTTCTACTTTTGTTGCTTGCACAGGATTATTCTGTCTGCCCATGAAAACATAAGGATCTGATGATTTTTTAAATATATCACCATTCTGAAAAAAGTTAATACATTTTATTGTAGAGTTCATAGCTGTCATTATTTACCAAAATCTTAGTCTTCATAGTAAAAGGGACATAGTTCTTTTCAAAGCCCTGCAGTTCATGAGCCTAATTTTTAGTTCATTTAAAAATGAGTATTTGACATTAACTTCTTCGTCTCAGAGCTGACTTATTCATACTCCAGAATTAATCCTGAAATGGTTGTGGCAACAGGTCTTTGTGAAGCAGGATGGTAAAGGCAACCTGCACAATATATTATTCCAGTTGGAGATTAGTAACACTTAGCTAAGCGATCTGAATGTAGCCTTATTAAGTAGGGTGGTTGCATCCTCTGTTATCTTTTATCTCGGAGGCTAACTCTCATAATTGTGGACCCCAAGATTGCTGGATAATTCATTGGTCTTTGATGATTTTTCTTTCTACTGGAAGCGGTCATTGGCAAAATAAATTGTAGACCAGCAAAATTGGTCTATCAGATAGATAAACAGGTAATAGATTTCAGATAATGCCACAGATAAATGCCAGGGAGGGAAGAAGAGAATCAGAGAGGTTCAAGGGGCTCCTGAAAGCTCTCATGTAAGGCTGAAGGAAGAACAAACACCATGAGGAAACTGAGAAAAAAGTGCATTCAATTACTCATTTGCTTTGATAAGATCTGATTTTTTTTGTACTTTCGGAAATAATGAACAGGGCTTGGATTCATTATTCTTAATTAACATGCCTGAAATGGGACTCCAATGTCCCAATACTCAGTAGACCACTATCAAAAACATGCTAGTGCTACCATCAGTCTGGTCTTGGGTAAACTGAAGTGTCCTCTCATAATCCTTATGTTATTAGCTAAACTGTCTGCAGGCAACATTCTTAGAATTTGGTCACCTTGGACATGTACTTGCATTTAAGTAACAAAAAAGCCAGTCCTCACTGTTTCAGAATTCCTGTTTAGAAAATCTTTGTGGTACATATTTATTTCAGTTACCACATGTCTCTCGAGCAGCAAATGGTAAGCTGCCATTTCCTTGGATAATACCTTTTAGAGAAGGTGTAAAGAAATACAAATTTGTGTTGAGATCTGCAACTCTGCAGCCATTTTTTTGGTAATAAAACACTGATTGGCTAACAGTGAGATCTACCGTTGTCCTGTTAGCATACTCCACTATCATTTAAATTTACTTTTACAGGTTGGTGGGAAACATTGCAATTTACAAAAATCCGAAAATTCTATTGGACTGTAGACATCCTAAGAACTATTTTTGTTAGTGTCCCTCAGTATGAATTCATTCAGTAGTGAATGAAGTATTTGGTCTCATTAGTTTGGAAGGCTCATTCACAACTATAGTCTATGAAGTGAAAGCAACTTTTATTTTAACTTAGAAATTACAGAGAAAATATTCAAGCCCCAAATATAATGTCCTGGTTTGAGCCAGGATGAAGCTAATTTTCCTTTTACTGGCTTTCTTTTTCCTTCACTGAGCTCTCTTTTAACTAGCAGCAAGTGTTCCAGCTAATGGACTGATAACACTGGAATGTTTGTATTTCTGCTGAGACTCCAAGGTCGCTTCTTAGCTCTGCTGCTACAGAGGCTACTGGGGCAGGAGAGTTATATCTGTGACCACCCCCATAGGGGAGCTGGACTAGACAGACAGCAGAATTGACCAAAGGTATTCTATTCCATGTATCTACGTAAGCTCCAAGGAAGGCCAGAGGTCACAGAAGACAACTTCCTTCCTGCTTCTTCTTCCCTTTCTCTTCCATCCATGACTGGCGTCCGGGGAGGACTCCATCTATCCATCACCATCGACCCCTAGGCTCAGGCATCACTGACCTCATAACTCTCCCCTCATCCCCAGTCTGCTCTGCTGTTATCTCAGACAGCGGGCTGAGACTTTTCATGACTGTTTACAGCTAAGGAGAGTGATGGGGGAGCTGCTGGGGCTGGGGGGAGTCAAGAGGCTTTTGCACATTCCTGAACATACTTGTATATATACATATAATTAAAATGTCTAATTTAGTTTTCAATCCAGCTGAGTCTCTCTCCTAATTCTCTCTCCTTCCCTACCCGGGTGGGAGAGGGATGGGGTCGAGAACATTGTTGTCTCTGGTTTAATTGCTGATCCTGAGTCAAACTGTGACATTTAAAAACTCTGAAATTTGAAAACTGAATTCTCTGGCCTTAAAACAGTCCTATGTAGTAGATTTTCTCTATAGTGTTTGTTTCTGACTAATCCACAAGACAACAAAGAAACCACTTACTCCTGTTGTATCCTGTGCCAGGAAATGGGAAAAATACAAACTGACTTAAACCAGTTGATACTGAAAAAGGTATAAATTTTCTTCATCTTCAAATAGGAATATTTTTTAAAACGTCCAGGACATGTGCAGAGATACTTGAAGCATAATTGGTTTTGTTACATGTTCCTCTTTAGAACATTTTAGTCAGGTATGATGACTTCTGACAGTTTTGTGATTCCAAAAAGATGGTTGTGTTCCCCTCAAGTCATCACCATGTGGTACCTTTGACTGCAGCATTTCTGACTTGAGTGAGCTTCTTAACTTACTAAACCCAAAAAACTGTAATTATCTTTCAAAAAAATATTAATGTAAACATGTTCACCTACTTACATGCAATAATACCTTACTGAAAACGTTCCAATATGAATGTGGCTCTGTAGAGCTTGGCAAAGTTATCTGAGGTGTTGTCCTGTAGGTAAAATGAAAGCTAATCTCAAAGTATTTGTAAAACCCAGACTCTGACCAGAGACATTTTTGACAGCCAGAAACACACAACACCTGGACCATCTGTGCTGCTTGAGTCATCTTGCTTTTCCGTCCAGAAATCTAAAGAAACAGTAACACAAAACGACAGTCGATTTCTTCGAAGCACAAGGGTATCTGTAAAAAGGAATTTCAAGTTTTTCATGGTTTCAGCTTTTTCTGCACTCTGAGAAATCTCTGTGTATCTAAATTTTGGCTATTAACATTCTTCACATTGGAAAGGATATAAAATGGCATAGAATAATATAGATACAATTTTTAAATAGACTATATTCCCTGTCTAATCTCAGAATCTCAATTCCATAGTTGGGCACTTTTCTTTCTGAGTACATTCTAGTATGAATATTTTATAAGTGGGAAATAACTTACTGAGATGGAACATCAGTTTTTTTATCTTAAATACGTATCCCTGGCTTGTTTTAAGTTGCTAAAACATCTAGATGAGGGCATCAAGGTGTTTTGGTTTGAGCAAGCTCTTTGCTGATTTTTTTTTCTTCCTTTCAGTGAACTTGTTAGCAGTGCCAGTGGACTGATAATAACCAAGGTCACTTCTGAGTGTCTGCAGCCTCCCCGCGCTACGGGGGAGCAGATTAGACCGAAGGCAGGATCAGCAAACCCGACTGTTCCCTTCTCATGATATTTTCTCTATTTGGCTTTCACTATAGGCTAATATATCACGGAACTCAAGCCTCTCGTTTTCTTTTTCTCTCACTTTTCTGCTTACTGTCACTTCTATCGCCCTCTCTTAGGGTCTCTCTCTTTGTTTTTTTTCCATTTTTCCTTACAGCCGACACCCGAGGGCCCCGTCCGTGCGCCCGGACACTCCCCCCTTCAGCTGGGAGACCGTGAGAGTGGTCAGGGGAGGAGGGAGGGGGATGGGTGTTGCACATCCCCTGCAAATATATATTCCCTTGTCACCAATAATTAAAATAGATCTGTTTCACTTTTCAACCCAGAAAGCCTCTCTTTATCATTTTTCTCCCTCTTTCCCTTCCTTGGGGAGGAGGGGGGGGAGGGGTGAATTGAGAGACTGCCAACTCGGTGCCAAACCGACACACAAAGAAAACGGGGATTTTTATCAGAGTGCTAGATATAGCTACTAATGAAAATCTAGAAAAAAACCCCAGGATGTGTGTAGATGTTGTGACATCTTTTGGAAAGGTTATACTGTAAGGAGTAAGAATGAAAAAGTAAGGAAAAAGAAAAAAAGCTGTTATGACATATACCATCCCCTTGAATTTTCTTTGAAAGACAGAACTTGAAATTTTGAAAGAAGTCTCCTCTTGCATTGTTAGTTATATGATTGGAGAACTTGATTTTTAATATATATATTTTTTTTACAACTGGGAGCTTCTATTCACATTTTTGCTATTTTTATTATCCTGATGCATCAAGTTCTTCAACAAACTGTATTTTTAAATTTGTTTTCAGTTGTTTAGGTAATGGATCACCAAAAGTCAAGTCATTGTCCTTACACTATACATATATTTTTTTTATCGTTCTCTTTTACCACATAGCAATATCATTTGAAACTGAAACTTTTCCAGTTTGCAGGAGTAAAAAAGGACTAGGGAAGGGTAGATTCATTCTACTAGGTAAAATGGCTCGTTTTACTTAAACTGTGACAGCATTCCTTATTCTTTGCCTTCTGAACACCTTCCAGTCTTAAGCTAACAGAATTCCTGTGTCTACTTCCATATGTGACCAAACCCCTGATTTGCTTTGTCAGTTATGGCAGGAGGAACACAGAATAATAAGACCAAAAAATTTGCTGTCAGAAGTCTGTTAGTTCATTGGAGTTATTCTAGCAAATAACTTGTCTCACAGCTATTTAAAGGAAAAATAATGAGATACTTCTACTATCAAGTCCTTTAGCCTTGGAGCTATAACTGAAGTATGTTTTATAATCATAGTATCATAGAATGTCTTGGGTTGAAAGGGACCTATAAAGGTAATCTAGTCCAACCCCCCTAAAATAAGCGGGGACATCTGCAACTGGAACAGCTTGCTCAGAGCCCCATGAAGCCTGACCTTGAATGTCTCCACGGGTGGGGCCCCCACCACCTCTCTAGGGAACCTGTTCCAGTGATCTACCACCCTCATATTAAGGAACTTTTTCCTAATGTCCAACCTAAATCTACCCTTTTCTAGCTTAAACCATTACCTCTTATCCTATTGTTACATGCTTTTGTGAACAGCTCTTCCTCAGCCTTCTTATAGGCCCCCTTTTCAGCCTGTCTTCATAAGAGAGGCGCTGCAGCCCCCTGATCATTTTCGTAGCCCTCCTCTGGATGTGCTCCAACAGGTCCATGTCCTTGTTGTGTTGGGGGCTCCAGAGCAGGACGCAGTACTCCAGGTCTTACTCCAGGTCTCCAGGCAGAGGGTCAGAATCAACTCTTGATCTGCTGGCCACACTTTTCATGCAGCCCAGGAAGCAGTTGGCCCTCTGGGCTGCAATTGCACATTGGTGGATCATGTCCAGCTTTTCATCCACTAGTACCCCCAGGTCTTTTTCCACAGGGCTGCTCTCTAGCATGTCTTCCCCCAGCCGGTATTCATATCTCTGGTTGCCCCAGCCCACGTGCAGGACCCTGCACTTGGCCTTGTTGAACCTGATAAAGTTCACCTGGTCCCACTTTTCCAGCCTGTCCAGGTCCCTCTGGATGGCATCCTGTCCCTCTGGCATATCAACCACTCCAGCCAACCTGGTGTCATTGTCAAACTTGTTGAGAGTGCTCTCAATGCCATTGTCAATACCATTAATGAAGATATTAAACAACACTGGTCCCTATCTGGATGCCTTCTGGACCCCATTTGTCACCGTTTTCCATCTGGACATTGAGCTATTGACCACTACCCTCTGGCGACCATCCAGCCAATTCCTTACCCACTGACCAGTCCACCCATCAAATCCATATCTCTCCAACTTAGACAGAAGGATGTTGTGGGGGACCGTGTCAAAGGCCTTGCAGAAGTCCAGATAGATGACATCTGTAGGTCTTCCCTTGTCCACTGCTGCAGTCACTCCAAACCAGTGGATAACATGGGATACACAACTAGACAATATCCGATCCCAGAAAAGAATGCCAGAGCATTATTAACTAGCATTATATTTTCTTTGTCTATTCTTTTTCACGGGTTGATGTGTAATAAACAACCAGCCTATCAAGTGTGTTTTTTTAAAGGCTAGGTATTTTTTTTAAACACTTACATAATTTCTCTTGTATATATTAAATGACTGTTGCTTTAGAGCCATCACAACCTCTCACCGATCACAGCCTACAGCTGTAATTCACTTTACAAGATGGGAGATAGTCTTCAGTCTCTGCAATCACATCGACATCTTGGCAGGTGTGCTTTATTTATCTTCTTCCTGGAGAAGAAGAATAAAAAAGTTAACAGTGGGAAGCACCATAGAGCAATGTGCCCAATATCTTATTTTTCAAGTACCAGGGAAAAGAGTCAGATTTGTGAGTAATTTGATTCTGTTCACCAAGCTCTTGCTGTGACAGTTACTTTCACATGGAACACCCTTCAGTGCATGGTGCAGGATATCAGCTCTTCTGACCTGGAGACATAAAAGTAACAGGAGTAAAACAGCTTTAATGAATGAACTCCTGCAGCCATAGGTCTGCCATCTAAGTAGAGTGAAAAAGCTTGTTAGCACTTAACGAGCTCTAAAAACATGTTGGGGTTTTGCTTCAGTGATTTTCTTTTCATTTTTTGTAAATAGAAATGTCTTGTAGTGGCTGTCCCTCTAATGAGTATTTCTATGAAAACTGTACTTCTTCTTTAAGAAATTTGAGGCAAGGGGGAGCAGGGTAGAAGGGAAGCAGACTTTTTCACAGGGAAAACTGTTTCTTGCAGAAAAGAATGTTTTAACTGTACTTTGAAATTGAAGTGGTGAATTAGCTACACAGTTTGGCCATCGAGGCATACTGGTAGGTACACTGAGGATTTGAAGGATCCGGAGATGTTTGAGGGTGTATATATTGTGGCCAAAAGCAATGAATGTTGGGCAAAGAGTGCTTACTTTCATCTGGAAAACAAAAAGCCCCATCCAGTGCTTAGTGAAGTCAGTGGAAATCTCCCAGCTGGCTCTAATGAGAATTGCACTGGGTCCCTAGGCTTTGGTAAAATGACTGTAGATGTGAAGAGAAGCTGTAACGGAGACAATCTTTCCAAAAGCAATTTTGAGCACTTTCCTTGCTAAAAGCATAAAGAAACTGAGAAGGAAGAATAAAGGAGAGCATAGCTCAAACTCTGAAGTAACTACTAGATTTTACCTTTTTGTTTGTTTGTTTGTTTTCTGTATAAAATAGTAATAGAAAGATGCCTAATGTACTTGTAATTTGAAATTTAAAACTATACATATTTTCCTGCTTTCCCATCAAGTTGACTCAAGATATGAAGACTTAGGACATGTGTTAAGCTCTTCTAATAGACCAAAAAAACCACAAAAAACCCAAAACAACAACAAAAAAATCATTCTTACAACATAGAAGGGAAATTAATGTTTGAGATATTCTTTCCAAGAAAATAACTACAACGATAATTCAGAAATTTCCTATCATCCTTATAAAGTCTCCTTATATTCCAGTTTATAAGAGAAGGTAATCTCAGGTACCATTTCTTTTTTGGTTCAGAACAAAATTATGTTTAAATTTTCTACCTGAAAAAGGAAAAAAAAAATAAATCAATAAATAAAATCAAAACAATAAGAGGGTTTGAACATTGAAAGCACTTTCCTGTAAAACGAATAATGAAATATGAAAGGGATCAATCTCAGTTTCAGTCGGTAAGGAACTGTTGTTGCATGGTCTGTAAAGAGAACCCCATACATTAGAGAGGCATATTCACATATTTTTAAATGTTTTGCTGTTTCCAGCAAGGGACTTAGGGGATTGTGATGGCTGTTTGTCCTGTGTCTGTCTAGGTAAATCTTGTGACACAATTATTCCATGTAAATATAACTGTACTTCCATAAAGGCAACTAACATTTTAATTCATTTTTTGTAGGATGCAAGCATGTTTGTAACCTCATTATTTACAGCAACAGTAGTCTGAGAGAGTGAACAAAATTAATTTAAGGGATTTTGTAAGATTAGCTTTTTTATGCCCCTTTTTTGGTATAGGTTGTTCTTAATCCTGCAGCCACAGAGAATTTGGATATTACCTCTGTCCACACCAACCTACTGCTCAGCAGCATCTTCTGAGATTTTAAGAGTAGTGCAGGTATATAACTCCCTGTGCATACTGTATTCTGCAATATTCTTGTTAATCCATGTCTGCAGTCTGACTTTGAAAGCCATTCATTGAAAATCACTGGTCCACATATAGTAAGAATAGTGATATATAACTTACAGTCTTCCAAAAGTAATGACTTTTAATTTATATAATCAAAAGTGTCAGATGAAGAAGAAAAACACCATTCCCTGACAGTTTCCTTTTCTTTAGGAGTGATGGCTGCTTACCCTTCTACTACCCTTCTAAAACAGGCTTGCTTTTTTCTTTTTTTTTTTTTTTATTTGTATAATGTAAATTTCTCTCTTTTTTTCCCTCTTTCTGACAAAGACACTCTTCTTCTCATATGTGTTTCCTCTTATCTGCTCTCTTGAGTTCCTCCTGAGTCTTTCTGTTTTCTTGTTTGCTAAGATGCAGCAGTTATTGCTTGATATTTTTATTTTGCTTGTGAAAAAAAAAAAAAATCTCCTTCATACCACAGTTCCCAAAAAACAAGTTAAAGGAAATTAGTACCACCTACTTCTCTCCTGATGTCTCTATACAACTCTGTCCAAATAGAAAAAAATATCAGGACTTAATATTTTGGGACAGAAAGACATAGCAAATGTTGGAGTCTATAAGCACAGGACTTTCCAAAACCCAGGAAAATTAATAAATTGTAAGTGGTGTTCCTCAAGCTATTTAATTGCATTTTTTCTTCATTCGTCATCTATCTAGAGTTAAAGATTTTATATATAAGCCTTGGAGGAACAATATGTTTATTACTTTTCCTAAGTGAACTACTTGTCAAATTACAAGTTAAATGAGACATGGAAAATCCTCATCCTCACTAATACTGCTTTTTTTCAGGATTACAAATCTTGAAAATTTGGAGCTACACTGGTCCAGCATATAATGACTCACCCTCCTTAAACTAGTAGCATTCACTATTTTATTATGAGCAATTTTTCACTTAAAAATTATTCTTGATATAATAAAGGAGGGCGTTATACCTTCATATTGCATTGTGCTTGTTCCCACTGTTGTTTTTTATGTTCTTTGTAAAGTTAGCTATCTGATTCTTGGGATGAGAAGATAAATGAACAGCATCATTTCAGAGATGTGTGTTCAGTTTGACATAGGAAGGGCCATGTAACACTATACGCATAAATAGCCTTAGCCAATAGTTACTGTGCCTTTTGTTGGCACTGTACATAAATACACAAGGAAAAACTGCTTCACAAGAACTGAAATGTTTAGTAGGAGTCATGTGACTAGCAGCTAGGTCAGCAAGAAGAGAAAGAAATGATAATGCAGGTAGTTTGCAACAGTATTTTAGAGAACATCCAAGCTCTATTTTATGCTCAAATCTGTCAGAATCTGCCTTTTCACACTAAATGGCAGATCTTCAAATTGCAAAGCATATGCTCTCTCTCCTAAGTGGAGCAATGCTGTGATCTCACATTCTTTCAGATTTGTTACAAGATCACTGGACTTTTGTCGGCTGCTCATAAAGCATAGCTCCAACTCAGATTTGTTTTTAGCAGTGAGAACACTAAATGAGTACCTGTGTTTTTACACATTCCCATAAGGTTATCAAGCCTCTTCCAATGTTTGAATGTGTTCTTAAATCTTTTATTCCTAAGTGCAGCAACCTGCAAGGAAAAAAAAGACCAAACGAAACTCAAAAAAGTTGCTGGGTACTCAGTGAAGGATTAAAATTAGGTTTTGCTGAAAACATTCACGCTATTTTTTTTACCGAGGGGGAGTTTTTTTACCTTTTGTTCTCCATGGACATGACTCGATTTAAAAAAAAAGAATTCTAATACATTTTGAGAAAGAATTTTTTTTTTATTCTGTCCTCTTTCTACCTTTTATATTGAGAGTTAATAATACAAATTAATGGAAACTTAAGGGAAAAATATTATCCCTTAAACTCATGATTTTCCTGTCATCATTGTACAGTCTGTATACAATATCGTGTAATGATAAAGAGATAAATCTATTCAAGGAAAAAAAAAAATTAAAAAAATCCCAAACCCAAAAAATCCAACGAAGTCCAGAAAAACCCAATCAAAATTACTCCCAAGCTCTAAAACATTCCTTAAATTTTCAGCCATTTTTAGTTTGGTCACTGTTGACTAAATTCACCTCGTTGTACACGAGGTTGTGGATGAGATAACATGAAAGTCAGAGGCAATGGTCAATGGGAACTTACCGAAAGTAGACAAAGTCCATTAAAACCAAATAAAAGGCATCCATGATTATGACTGATGGGGGGAAAATAAGCCAGAAAAATGTAACTCTGATTTTTATGAATGATGAGCAAATAAATAATCAATTTATTATAACCCTGCATTACAAGTTCATGAGTAACAGTCAGAATGGATTTGTCAAAAATAAATTATGCTGAAAAAACCTGCTAGCCTTCCATGAGGATGTACCAAGCTTTCTACAAAGAAGGGACGCCTTGCTTGCAGTAAGGGTTTTCATGGTATCTTCAACTTTCCAGAAGAAAAAACTGAATAAATGAGAGTTACGAGAATCTGGGAAAAGGCTGACCACTGTGGAGCTCTCTGTGAGGAGCTGCATCAATTTTTGGTGTAAGCACAAATCCTGTGGCTTCCCAGTAGGTGTCCTACCTCCAGCCTATCATACTTGTCTCCACTTCTCTCTCTTAACTTCTCTGTACTGAAAATATGAAACAGTCTTTCCCTTCAATTTTCGATCTGAAACATTTATCTAAACTCTTATCTACAGTGTGGGAGGCTAACCCTATCTCTTTGTGACTGGAGTCATGCCTCATCTAACTTTTCCCTTGCCTTTCCATTTCCCCCGCTTTCTGAGAATTAGAAATGTCTGAAGGCTTTGAGTATGGCTGTCTAGGTCAGGAAAACAAGTCTGAATAAAAACTAAATTATTAAAAGTTTGGGGTTTTTTTAAGTTTTCCCATCAAAAAGGAAGAATATTTATAGTAGTATAGATTTCATTATTTCATCCAGTTGACTGTTTTGACCTTCATTGTTTATGGTGGCATGATGGCAGGATCAGGTAAATAGGAAACATCTGGGAAAGCAGAATAATTTTTTAGCATCATCAAAAGTTTTTGTGGAACTATACTGCCAGGTTTTGAGAAGGATGTGGCCAAATGTTTAGGGAAATAAGAGATTTTTGATAGGAGTGGTTTTGGACCTGCGTTCTTTTAAATAGTAAACAGTTTGTTTTCTGAATTTGTGCAAGCATGTAAATAGCCACAAATTTTCAGTGACAATACTCAGTTGGAAATGCTTGCTTGTGTTCATAAGCATTTTCACAATCTAAAAGCTTGTTCTGCTTATTAAGTCCTAACAGTAGGTAATTTCAGGAAGGAAGAAGAGTAAAAAAGCTGAAACAAGTACAATTAATGGAGTTTGTACTGAATCAACATTATTTATTTCCCTTGCATTTCCAAAATTTTTGCAGTTCCATACACACTTGAAGGTAATAGACTACAGTAAATTCTTATGGCCATCTGTGTCAGTTTGGCACCGAGTTGGCAGTCAAACCAGTAACAGTAACACTCTCGATTCACCCCTCCCCTCCTCCCCTAAGGTAGGGAAAGAGGGAGAAAAATGAGAGAGGTTTTCTGGGTTGAAAAGTGAAACAGATTGATTTTAATTATTAGTGATAAGGGAATATATATATATTTGTAAAGGGATGTGCAACACCCGATCCCCTCCCTCCTCCCCCAGCGACTCTCACAGCAACTCTTCTCCCTGGTGACTCCCAGCTGAAGGGGGGAGTGTCTGGGCACACGGAAAGGGTCCTTGGATGTGAAGAAAAATGAAAAAAAAAGAGAGAGAGCCAAAGAGAGGCGATAGAAGTGACAGTAAGCAGAAAAGTGAGTGGAAAGGGAAAAAGAGAGGCTTGACTTCCGTGATGTCTTAACCTGTACTGAAAGCCAAATAGAGAAAATATTATGAGAAGGGAATATTCTGATTTGCTGATCCTGCCTTCAGTCTAATCTGCTCCCCTATAGGGGGGAAGCTGCAGACAGTCAGAAGTGACCTTGGTTGTTATCAGTCCACTGGCGCTGTTAAAATAAGTTTGCTCAAAGCTTGCTCAAACCAAAACACCATCTTTTGCAGAAGTGTTGAGAACAGGTTCATTGATGTCTGATGAGCAACATGATACACCATATTGCACATCAAAAGAGGAATCTTAATTAAAGAAATATCATTGCAGAAGATGAATTAGATGGAAACAAATACATGCATATCGTAATTTCATTTAGTATAATGAAACTTTCAAGCAGCTATGTGTGAGTGAGAGTAAGAATCAGCCTTGAAGAAAGAAGGGGTGTTTTTTAGAATAGAGTTTATAAAATTTCTCTCTTCTAGGTTAGCACTGAGTACATGGTTTCCCTAGATTTTAAGAAACTGGCTGTGATTTCTACTCTTACAGAAGAAATACGTTTTTATGCTGAATATTTTATATGCCAATGTGTAACTGCAATGTGCTATGTCTCACCCTTTTTTTCCTCCTCTCACTCTCCCTCATAGGTCAAAATTCTGCAGAGACCTTGTCTGAGTGCAGAAGAAATGAATAGAAAATTGCAAGAACATAAAGAAAATGTAACATAAAATCCCAGATGTCCTGGTTCTACTGCCTGTGAGTAATTCCAAATTCTTCTTCAAAAAGACTTAAAATTGTCAGAATATGAGCATCAATGGACTGTTCAATAAAAGGAGGTGCAAAGATATATTTTTCAAGATTAAATATATACTGCTGAAGAAGCAGTAGCAAGAAAAAATGAAACTATGAAGTGCTTTAGAATATGCAGTCTGAAACATTTACTGATAATTAGATATTTAACAAGTCTTCACCTAGACTGTTGCAGCTTGTAGAAGAAAATGCTCTAATCAATGATTGTTTAAAACATAGCTAATAGGAGTGCCTTAGTTATGGGACAAGAATCTAACAACTTTCTCTTTCCTAACCACTCATTTGTTCTTGCAGTACTAGTCAGAAAGTGAAGTGTTGATGCAAAATTTTTTGCTTTGAAATGTTCTCACAGGAACAGAGGCGGAGACTTCAGAGCAGAGTTTGCCAGAATCAGGCTCTGGAGAGAATAAAAAATGGAGTGTGATATCTGAGGATCGTTGTATTCCTTGTAGGCACTGTTAAAGTCTGCACCATTCACTGATGTGAGTGATACCATGTCTCATTTTGTTTAGCACAGCATCTGTGTTGCAAGTAGTGCAGCTTAGCTGTTGCTAATGGCAGAAGCAGTAACACTCACGCATGAAAACAATTATGTTATATGCACTTGCCTGAGGTTAATCACATGCTGAAACTCACTGTTCCCATAACTCTGAACACAGGTCCTTCTTTCAGCATTTACCCAAAGTGTATCAGTTCTAAGCCCATGGGTTGTGTTTTTGGTTTTGGTTGTTGTTTGTTTTTTTTTTTGTTTGTTTTTTTTTTTTTTTTTTGTGAATGTAAAACTACCAGGTACCCCCTGGGTCATGGAGGTGCCTCGTTTTAAATCTGTATGAGAACATTAAGCTCTGCCATAGAGAAGACAGGGACTTCGATCTTATTTAGAAGCTATTTGAGAATTCAATCTTCTTGGTGTTCAGGATTGTTGTGCCAGTTTTCCATCCAAATGTATAGATAATCTACTTGCTTTAAATAAATTATCTCTTTAAGCTCAAATATTTTATCTATTTATATATTTATTTCCTCCTATTTCTCCCTGTGATGTATTTCTAAATTGAAATAAAATACTCTCTCAACCTGTTTTTTTGCTAAACAAATCCAGATCTTCTAGCATTGTTTGGTAACTCCTTGCTTGTCCTTGTGTCTTTGTATCACTCTTAGACATGACATACTGTTCCACAGGAACTGCTTCCCAGCCCTTATGTGAATACTCTAAAACTTCCTATCCCAGAAAGAAATATTTTGCTGAAGCATCAATCAATAGAACTGCATGAACTTTTTTACATGGTAGTTGCCGCCTTTGTGTAGCTCTGCTTTACTTATTTACAGCTTAAATTGTAGAATAGGAACCTCGGAGCAAAATAAACTTCTGTTAGTTTTTGTGTCTGCTGTTTATAAAGGAATCATAGCCTAATTACAACTGTATTGGTCCACAAGCCTCAGTTCTGTATAATTTAGTATGAGGTAACAACGCAGAAGCTTTGATGTAGAGCTCTTAACAGGAGACAATGCAAATGACATTTACTAGCAAATTTTTTCGCCATTAATGAACAGTACTTCAGGGAGTGTAAAGGCAAGAGGCATATAATTTCTGAACTACTTAAATTGCTAATTAGATCTGTACAGGAGGTGTATTCCTAATGCAGACAATTACAACAGCTCCTAAGTGTTTGCCTTACAGTTGCTAATTACTGCAGAAGCCAATTAATTGCTGTTGACTTTTTGTATTTCTTTGCATATCACCAGTTAATATTTACATTTATAATGAAGACAAAATTGGCAAACACTGTGTCATTTTGTAATGAACAATTCCAGTGTCTAAACAATGAGCACATTATCTCGTTTGTGCCTGAAGAGTACAGCTGATTAGCATGTGTGCTGTGCACGCTAGAACAATATTGCTCTTTCTTCTGAAGAGTGAAAAATGTCATTTAGGTGCAGCCACCACAGTTGGAGTGACTCTAAGGTGCTTTGAAGTGCTTGTCTTCTTAAAATATATAACAGTAAGCAACCAAACACACAAGCCCATGTAGGCCTGAGTAAATGCTTGTAAAAGCACCCCCCCAAGTTCAACATATGCGTCAGAAGACCACAGACTGTTGTTTGCAAGGTAGGCAGACCCACCTGAGAATAAGTGACATTTTTGCAAATCTCTTTTGAGAAAGCAGTAGGGTGACATAGTCCTCAGTGGCAGGTCACAAAACCAGATGCAGGGGTGAAATCTTACCCCACTTGCTGTACTTCTGGACAGTTGTACAGATGGGATCAGTGGGTTCAGGTTTCATATGAGTTTCTTTTGTATTTGCTGCCTCAGGCTCTACAGAAGATACTACCTGCTTCAACGGAAAATAATTTTTTTTTAATGTCCTTTTATGGCTGTCTTAGGAAATTTGATAGAAGATATACTCCTGCTCTAGTGTTCCCTACGAAAAGTATGAAAACCTAATCCACATGTAGAAAAATATTAAATTGCCTAATACACATACAGAAGCTAATTGTGACTGTATTTGTGATCTGCTTTGGAATCTGCCCATTAAATAATCAAGAAGAATACAGCACTTACAATGGTCCTGCACTAAGCAGAAATTATTAGACCTGTTGTTGGATTACTTTACTTCACCATTTATCATACTCAAATGAATAGAGGTAGGGCCAAGGATCCACAATTTATATGTCTGCGCTTTCCTAACCCCATGAAAGTAGGAGGACCACAGGAGTCGTGAATAAGAGCCTGGTGCCAGTTCTCCTCCCCAGTTTGCCTATAAGCAGAGTGTTCATTAATAGGAATAGTACAGATACTGTAAGGGGAAGTGAGTAAGACTCTCTTGCCTTGTCTTTTGTGGGCTTTGGATCAGATGACTAGAGAAGAAGCAAATCTTATGAATACAGTTTCCCGGGTAGGGAGAAAGCTATTTCTTCCCCTGCTATATACAAACATCAGTGCAGAAGGCAAAGAATGCAGAACGGATGTGGAAAAATTATCTTCAAGCACAGTGTTAAAATATCTCTTATGGGATTAGCATATGGAGAGGATGACTGTCATAGGTGAAAAGTATTAGCTGATGTAGTCTGTATCAGTATAATTAGAGGATTCTGTGAGTCTCCTGGCATAATTCATTAGCTAGAGTTTTTTCAGTAAATCTCAGACTGAAATTTTATATTTCCTCTATCTAAAATGGACTCCAGTAATGACTCTGCCCTTTATGTTCAAGGCATATGGAAATCTACCTCAATTTATTTTCACCAAATCAAATAAACTGAAATTAATCATGGTAAATTTGACAGTTATAATTCTACAATGGTCTGTGAAATACTCTTTGAGTAGCAATTACATCAGAGATAATGATAATACGTTATTTTAAATGTCTATCATCATTATTATTAATTTTGTATCTATTGTCAAGACACTAATGATAATGAACTCTTTGCAGATTTAGATGGATATTACATTATTTCCCTAGGTGTTCCCAGTGTAATGCAGAATTCAGTACCCATTAGTATTATATCCTTGAAAGAATATAAACTTGGAATGTTTTTTTGTTTGTTTGTTTTCTATGAATGAACTACATATAAAGAGTTTTCAGTGATTTTTATTTTAGATTAATAAAACAGTAGAGAGCAACCACAAATATTCGACAAGGTTGTTTTCTGCAAGAGAAAACTTTCTGCTCTGAGATCCAAGTGGTTGATGTGTCAGCTCATTGATGCAAACCAACTGTAATAAATCAGCTTTTCCTGTAATTACAGAAACTGGATGTGCAAATTTTTTTTTTTCTCTGTGTGTTCTGTTTTTTTGTTTTTTCTTCTTCTATCCCCAGCTATGAAAAAAAAAGCTGCAACTATTCAGTTATGTGTTCTGTTCAGATCTTGAGATGTCCTGAGCTGTAGAAGGATCTGGAACTGGGCTATGGTTCTAGTGTTAATAACAAGGATTTTGCCTTCACAGGAGAGTAAAACAAAGCAGAAAACCCATTCCAAAGGAGAACTACTTACTTGTTTGGGTAAGACAGTTCAGCTATTTCTCTCTGTATGAGAAAACTGGAATAGCATTTGGGAAGAAACTGATCAACAGTGCAGAAGAATCACTGTACTAATGACCCACACGATGTACACTGGAGTGGCAGTGCTAACCTTTCATCATCTCCTTCTTTGACCTTCCTCCTCCCTTATACCATGAGTATGCCCAAATGTGAGAATAACCAAGAGTTGTTTGGCTAATATTCAGCAATCTAGTGAACAGGTAGGGCAGTGAATTGGTTCCTACCTTAAATTATGTTCCTTATGGGTTGCTAGCTTAGAGTTACAGATGTGTGATAAAGTTCCAAATTTTTCTAAGTGCTTCTGGCCTCATCCTGAGTCTAGTAAGTCCCCTGGTATTTCATCTGTGATTCATTCTCACACAAAATGTTGTTTTGTTTGGTGTTGCTAGTGATGAATGAAAGCAGCATGAAAAAAACCAACAAACCAACCAACCAAAAAACAACAACAAAAAAACCCAACAACCCAAAAACCTAAAAATTTTTAAAAGAGATTGAACAAGAAAGTGATCAGCTGGCTGAAATTTAATTTGCAGGGTTTGGTCCATGTAAGTAAACTTGCCAAGATTTAGTCTTCTGTTAGGTCACCTGTTTCCTCCTAACTAAAGGCACCTTGGATATTTATAGACATAGATGGATTATTATTCCTTAACATTTCCAAAACTTGTTGTCGCGGACCGAGATGGGTAAAGCCGTGACCCACTCCCCCCCCTCAGGGGATCGAGGGCTGAGGACCACTCCCTGTCACACTCACAAGCAATGCTCAAAAATCAATAGGTTTATTAAAGGCACTGAGGTTTTGGCAAGTCTGTTTCTACAGAACAATATAAAACATCAGAATACATATATGTGAACAATACACAAAAAGACAATAGAGTTATCCCCCTCCCCCCCGTTCTTATTCCTGGACAGGGACAAGAGGGGAAAAGCTTGGAGAAAGCCTTTAGGAAATATTATAGAAAGCGAGTGTATGGTATGTATGAATGTCTGTAAGTGTAGGAAGTCTATAGGAAATGTCAGGATGTAGTTAAATTCGCAAGTCTCACCACCGGGGTGTGACTGGAGCCAATCCCTGGTCGGGATCCTCCTCCTTCTCCAACGACTCCAGGTAAGCAGTCCGTTTGGTACGCTCACACGCCAACATCCACAGGAAAAGGCGCGTCACGGCCCCACGGTTCCACGGCAGCCTCCGCAGCGATACACACACGGTGGTGACTATCTCTGAAAGTGGCTAGTGGGGGTTCACAGCACGTGCCTTTCGTCTCCCCTTCCAGTTCTGGCCCCACTGTGCCTCCTGGGAGCTGTAGTCTGTGGTCCTGTTGAGCATGTGCCTGGTACCTCTCTCTTCTTCTCACGAGTGCAAGGAGCGCATCATCATGAATGGTCATGATGGACGTCGCTGTATTAAAGGCCATTATAGAGTCTGTCTCTCACACTTGTAATTCCTGGTATTTAAATGTCAGAAGAAAACTCTTAATGTAATCTCCTGATGTCAGATGGAAAACTGTGAAGGGAAAACATTTTCTGTTTTACTTTTCCATAAGAAGATAAAGTTTAGCAACCTTCCTTCCTATTTTACATTTGAAAAAAGAAAACAAAACCAAACAAAAACAATACCCAAAAAACTTCACAGGGACATATTTCACACTGTTAAATGTTAATGAGGTATTATGCATTGCTATACCCAGCTTTATAAAAAATATATTATGTCAGTACAGAAAAATCTGCAGTAGAGGAGGTTGCTTGCTTTACTTGGGCTGAAAGAGAATATATCTAAGCACTACTTACTTGCAGAAGAAAGCTTGTAGTCCTCTTCTGTTTCCAGTCTTCAGATTAAACAGGCTATGCAAACAGTTATTTTTACACTACTCATTCTTGTGGGATATTTGGACTATTTGAATAATCTGCTTTTTGTCCAGCTCCAGCTCCTAGTCTTTTATGAGCAGTTGCCCAATAAAGCAAGCAAGAATTTTGCCTATGAATTTAATGGTTTCCAAATTAATTTAATATACTGAATCATACCTGTTATATTGTATTAAGATACACTGGTTATTCTTTACAAAGGTTATATTGAAGACTACTAGAAATTACTAGTCAATTAATTGAGAGTTTGGTCATTCTTATTGTTTTAATTAAAGATATATTAGATACAATTAAATTGGTAGTAAAATGTTCCTTCTGCTGTAGTATTCATTAGAATATGTAACTGCAGTATGTCAACTTACAAATGTTTTTATCATTTTTCCCTATCCACTGCAAACTTTACTGCTTTCTATCTTTGGAGGACACAAATGAGTGTCTTAGGAGCATTCCCTGATATCTTAGTGCATTTTGCTTTCTTGGTATGGTGCTGATTTTGAAGTTGTACTTTGTTACTGTACAAGAGACGAACAGGCACACTACTGAAAACACTTGCCTTCATCTAATACTTTCTATTGCCTAAAAGCAGAACATCATTTACCAATATATATTATCAAATGCAAAGCTTTAATATATGAAGGTATGTAAAATAGTGTAGCTTTCTGTCTTAGATGATTTGGAGGCTTGAATATAAGTTGAGGGCACATTAGTCTCAGTTAAAGGACAGTTTCAATGTACTTGAAGACTTCTCAGAGAGAGTGATCATCCAACCATTAGCATTCGAAAATACTGAGTTTGCAACCTCAATATGGATTTGTGCTTGAAACTTTCTTTTGGGTGCTGATCATTTGTAACATGTTTACTTGGTTTTATAAAATGTATAAAAGACTACAATGACCTTTGCAAGAAGAAGGAACAGATGAAAGAGCAGTATTAGGCCAAATATTTATCCTGCCAGTGTTGCTACTACATCTCCTTTTCATAGTGAACTTAAAGTTTAGGATAATGAATGACCATACAAACCAACAGAAGTCAAACAGAAAAAAACCTGAATCAGATATTCCAGTCAAGAAGGTATTGCCTGTAAGGTATTCCTTTACCTAGCTTGGAGCAGATTCTCTTTCTTCTTTTTATTTATTCTCAGCATCATATCTGTGCACAATGCTTCTGCATCAACAGACAGAACAGTGGCCCAGACTGCACCTCTATTGATTACTGTCCTAGCCTCAGGAGAACCACTTGTCACCTTCTACAGGCTATGATGTTTACTGCTGCAGAGGAAAAAAATCTCAGCTGTTGCAAAACAGTTTCCTTTGATTTAAGGCTATAGCATTTTAGCAGCTCACTCTTAAATGAACTGTGGGATGTCTGCCTTTGAATTTTCAGGATGTGCTCCTGAATATTCAAGTATATTGTATACAGTATGAAGTATACAGTACTGATCCTTTCTTATAACCATTTCCTGTTTTGACAGCTTTGTAAGTGTCATTACCAGGAGAAGAAGACTTGTCTTACTGCTGGAACAACACTACCAGTTATGCTTGATGAAGGCTACAGTCCTTCTTTGAATTGTTTGGATTTGGGATGCTGTCAGCAAGAGAGGTAGTGTTTGTTTGTTTGTTTGTGTAAGTGCTGTTAAATCCATGATAGTTGAGTCCTACTGTTCTCTACAAGGACCGAAATGTAAAAAGGGCCAATAAGTAACAATTTCCCCTGCTGCCCCCCTCAAACTCACCAGCTAAACTTATACAACCCTCCCTGCTCCAAAAACACAGTTCTGTGCTGGCAAACATGATTTTCTCCTTCTTCTTGTCTCATAACAAGATGACGAATTACATGTTTGAGTAGATATGAAGAGGTACCGCTAAGATACAGAAAACTGAAAACCTAGACTGCAATAAAATTGCAGACCCAGGGGAATTAGTAATAGCTTTTTTATATTTTAGTAGAATACTTCCTTTTTATTCACCTCATAAACAGTGTTCACAAACAACAGTAAAGAACAAAAGCTGTGATTTATATATATGGACAGGTATACATACACCCCTGACTTCCTGCTGCCTTCCTTATTTTCAACACCACATGCAATTTATGGAAACTAGTCTAAATAAACATTAAAACATCAAGGCCACAAACTGACAGCAAGGAAAATCAATGGCTCCGGAAAGCAAGTAGTAGGATCAATAAAAGAGATTAGGCATCACAAGATAGTGTGGGGGACTTACAGGTAAATGTTACTTCACTTCATCTGAGAGGGCTCTCTCAGCACCAGAATAAAACCTGTGATAGAAACAGAAACATACTGAGTAGCCAGTTTCCAATATTCCATTGGTCTTTCTTTTCCTTCCTTCCTTCCTTCCTTCCTTCCTTCCTTCCTTCCTTCCTTCCTTCCTTCCTTCCTTCCTTCCTTCCTTCCTTCCTTCCTTCCTTCCTTCCTTCCTTCCTTCCTTCCTTCCTTCCTTCCTTCCTTCCTTCCTTCCTTCCTTCCTTCCTTCCTTCCTTCCTTCCTTCCTTCCTTCCTTCCTTCCTTCCTTCCTTCCTTCCTTCCTTCCTTCCTTCCTTCCTTCCTTCCTTCCTTCCTTCCTTCCTTCCTTCCTTCCTTCCTTCCTTCCTTCCTTCCTTCCTTCCTTCCTTCCTTCCTTCCTTCCTTCCTTCCTTCCTTCCTTCCTTCCCTCCTCCCTCCCTCCCTCCCTCCCTCCCTCCCTTCCTGTTTTTCTTCTTCCTTCTTCTCTCCCTCCCTCCCTTCCCCCATTCCTCTCTTTTTCATTTCACTCTTCTATCTTTGTAACTTTGACTCATTGGGTCATTACAGCATTTTTCTAATAATTATATTTTTCACTTTTTTTATTTTAAATTTAATTAAGCTTCATTTTTTTCTTTTTTTTAAGTAGCGTGTTTTGATTTATGAAGGATATTGATGGTGTTAGGAGGTGTCCACTCAAAAAACACAGCCTTTGCTCTGATATAAATACTATTTTCACGATGTTATAGGACCACAAAAAAAACGAGGAACCAAACACTAGGATCTTAGTAATAAATATGGTGCACAAATCTTTGCATTACAGAGACCTTTATATCCTTTCTTAGCTGTCACTTTTCCAGTTTGCTACAGTTGCTTCTATTTTATCTTCTTTAGTTTGCACCTTCCAGGTCCCAACTTACTATACTTCAATGTGCTTTGCATGTGAATCGAAATGTGTGTGCATTTCTTCTATTAAGAATAATCACCTGACAAACATGCCTTCGCATCTCTTAGCAGTATATAAAAAATAAGCTCACTAAGATCACAGTGCATGCATTCTGTCATATTAATGAAATCCCCAATAGTCTCAATCTTCATCTTTGCCTGTACACATGACAGAAGTGCAGACCTGTTCCTTTGAAGGAACTGAAATCAACAGAAAACTAATGTCTAATTAGTCTGGAAAATCTGCATCACAATTGCTACTTCAAAATGAGAGTAGAATTTAGATTTCTTGAGTCAGCTTTAAGTGAGATGGCACAGGTGTTTCTAGCAGCCTTCCTATGACAACATGTGCCTTTGCACTCATCCAAGTGTTTGTCTTCCCCAGCAACATTTGCAGGCTTTCCTGGCTTCACTGCTGCTGTGACTGTAGGGCTAATACTGTTTGAAAAAATAATGCATGTGTTCACCCTGTACCACACAGGACAATCAAAGTTGATATATTTTTATGTTACTTGATCATAACTACAGGAAACAAGACTGTAAAGACTGACCAATCTTTATGAGAGAGCAGGGTGACATGGTGGCACCTCTGACCTATCCTTATGATAGGGTTTGGAAAGTTTACCAAAAACTTGTTTTGGTCTACAAAGGTTATGATAGGACATACAAAAGGGGAAAGAAGAGAAAAACAGGAGTCAGTGAACAGTTCAGGAGTTAAGGCAATGAGGAAAGAATTTCAGACAGTAGAGCTTTGGGAGGACAGGTGTTATTTGGTACTCCTGGAGCAGTGTAGAGGATAAACTAACCCTAACTATGCAATTTGAAGTGATTTTCTCTATCTCTGCCTGAGTGGTATGAAAGTTTGACTGAAATTTTACTCTATTTTGGTAACATAAATTATGTAGTCACTTTTTACTGTAGTTGCATATTTTAAAAGATGTAAGAATTATGCAAGACATTACACTGACTTTGCAATGGGATTTAGATTCATTCAAGGAGAGAAAGTCTTTCCACCAGATGCCAGTGGGCAATGTCATTGCTAAAGTTTCGTTTTGCTTTGCTACAGCAGCATTGCTGCCAGAAAAGTGAGACCATACACTACAAATTGTAGCAGAGAATTAGAAATTATTTTTTCCATGTTTTCTCCTTGACTACCATTGAGTCTATGGTTCCATCTTAACAGTCTGGTACCTTGGTTGCTCAAATAGAACTACTTATCAGTCTGTGTTGAATGCTAGATTAGTTTAAAAATAATCTCTCTGGGCTGGAGAATGATCACACAATGAAAGGGTCAGCATGAGGTGGAAGTAAGTAATTGGGGCAGAGAGGGAAACAGATGTTTTAAGCCGTATTCTATTTAACCTAAGAAAATTAACAACTATTTCCTGACTTATTCTCAGTGAGGAAATTAAAACTGTAGATTATGTCTGGAAAGAAAAACTAAAAAATGCTTACAAGATAAAGGCCTATTTGGAGTAGTGAATAGCCTTCATCTGTAGAACTCAGCAGCCTAGTTCATATTTAAGTACTTAAAGCAGGCAGAACAGAAATATGACTGAGTCTGTGATATTTAGGCAAGTGCTCCAACTACTGGGCTTTTTCTTACTCAAGGGTATTGATTTCTCTTGAAGTTTTATCTTGATTTGTGAAAGTTTTCTTCTTGTCAAAACTGCTATGCTAAGACTAATTTCTTCTATTTCAATGAATCAATAATTTCCTAGCACAACCTTCTTTTCTTGGCTGGCAGATCTGTTCTCGATGCCAAAGCAGAAGGCAACTCATATTTTGCATTGCATAGCTGATGATAACACTGACAGACTGAACAGCAAACAGCTCGTTCCTGGCATTGGAAGTCAATCTCTAATACACTGGTTAGGTTTTGCTCATTTTATGTAAACAGACAAATGTTTTATTTGGGAAAGGGGGTTGTTGCCTATAATCCAAGGCCTCGAAGTTTGAAGTCACTCGAAAGCTGACCAGTAAGGCTGAGTTTAAATTTAAAATTCTGGGGAAACATTTGATCAGGATTTTGGTTTTTATTTTAAAGACTATTGTCTTGTGTTTTCATGATTGTTTAAAGTCCACATTGCTGCCAAGGAAGCAGTTTTCTTCCTTTGTGTTATACATTACTTACTTCTGTTCTAACGCCTCTCCCTCATCTGCATGAGCACAAATATTGCTGTAACCTTCAGGTACATTGTTTCAGAGTATTGATTCACATTAAAACTATATTTTTTAATATTTTTTTTTCTGTGTTAGTTGTAAACTGGATGAGTCTCCCAAGGCAAAGTATGATTGACGAGTATGAACAGTGTTCCACAGTCTGATGCTTCTCTGTGGATCCTCCATTCTTTTACCTTCAGTTTCTTCACTAGTACAGAAGCCATCAGAATTTTTTGCTTTTGGGGTGCTGCTACCTCTGGCAGCTTCTAGGCTGATAGTCATTATGATTTGCTGAAATATCTACATTTAGAAAAAAAGTACAAAACTGGAAATTACCAAGACAGTTTATATATCAAAAACTATTAATACAGTGTTTGAAAGACCTGTAGATGTAGTTATTAGGAATCTGGTTTAGCATTCGTCTTGGTAGAGTTAAGTTAATAGTTGGACTCGATGATGTTAAAGGCCTTTTCCAAACAGAACAATTCTGAGATTCTGTGGCAGTGAAGTAAGTAAAATTTAAGGCAGGAATTATTATGGTAATTTAAATTTAATATCCATTTGCATTTGCACATCATTTAGGAAAGACAAAATGGGCTCAAAACTTTCTATTTCCTGATCACCAGAAATTCTATGGCTGTGCCTTTTAAGTATCTCTGGCCTTCATTCATCTGAGTGGCAACAGAGGAAGATTTTACATTCCTAAAGTCCCAGTTTCCTTGACATCGCTGGAACTGTGTAAGGCGGTCACACATAAGTTGAAGTAATAATGAAATTATTAATCTATTTATTCCTACATAATGTAAGTATGAAGTTCTGCTTCATCAGAACGGTAGAAGTGTAAAGCCATTTCAATGGAGTTGTGAGATAAATACACAATGATCATGCAGTGCAAGATGAAAACTAAAAATGAACATGCACGATGGGGCATTCAATATATCCATGGTGGTATGTGAAGTATATTTCCTGACCATAATCAAACCTAGCTAGGATCATAATAAGAAGACCTAAACCAAGTTTGCGTTTCCACACCTCTGAAGTAGTTTGAATGTGGTTTGATTTTCATAACACAGTAGTTGAGGATTGCTTCTGTCTTTAGTTGTGAGAGTGTGGTTCTCATTTGCACAAAAGGTCCATCATATTGATCTGACAGTGAGCAAAGCAGGCTATGTGTGCCTTATATCCACTAAAAAGCCACTGTATTTTTATGACATTTGATGGCTTCTGCTCAGTATTCCTTGGGTTTTAGAAGTGAGACTGTATCTTGAAAATTGTTACTACCCCAAACATGAGAATAGTTTTGAACTACCTTTGTACTGTGCAATAGAATTTTGGACATTTCAGGTGTTACAACAGAACAAAGTTTGTCATTATATGCCCTCACCTAAAATGCTAACTTTAGATTATTATACATTAATCTGTAACTCTGTTTGCAAAATTGTCCCACAGATAAGATGGTGATAGAGATGTTACTTATGTGAGAAAAAGAAAAATCATTTCACATTCTTTTCCACATGTAAATGTTCTAACCTGTGGAAGTGCATCCTAAATTGCTTGCATGCACCCATTTGCATAAGTTCACAAGCTCCAAATCCCATTGCTTGATTGTAATTATATTTATTTTTATACTCTACTCTGTGCCACAACTTCTGAAAACCCAGCCCTGAAAACAAATTTCTTTCAGAGGACAGGAGGATATTAAAAAACTTTCATTTGTATTTAAGTCTTTGAAATATACTTCTGTTCTGAGATACACAGTAAGTGTGTCGGATAAATCCCTCTGGACAGATGCCCTCTGCTTAAAATGCTGAAGAACTTACGTTTTCTTAATTCCTACTTTTGGACCTCATGTGAGTTACTTATTTTGAGAGACAAGAAGTGTTTGTACTGAAAATCCCCTCTATCTTGTTGTGTTTGATTACCTGCTTCTCGATCTTTGCTGTTGGTTTTATCCACTATTGGCTGTCTCTATAGTGCACTTTGTGTAACAGATGAATCACCCTCACAGTTCCATTACACAGTGAAATAGTCAGACCACATGTTCATTACACAAAATCACAGCCTCATACCTATACAGTAAATATGAAAACTCTTCAGAGTTGTCACCTGGGAAGGCTCTATTCCCATAAAAGTTCAGCTGATAAAACTAACCTATGTTCAATTATTGCTTGGTAAAGATGTGGTTTTGAATGGTTTTCCACATCCAGGGTACTTTGTGGAGATATAAGGGGAGCACTCAGAGCATTCCCATAATGAAAAAAGGTATCTGTGCCATGGTTTTGTAACCTGTGCTGGAAAGTGATTGAAACTGTACAGTTCAGCACTGTTTTGCACTTACTTAACACAAGGGAAGCATGCCTTTCTTACTCCAATGAGAGGGAGCAGAGAGCTGCCTCTTTCTGTTGCAGAAAGAAGAAAATGAGAAAAGAGAAGAGCTGAGGTAAAATGAAGGAAAGAGCTTTGGAGAGCACAGCAAGCAGCTTCTGCCTTTGCTTGGGGAGAGACATATGGAAAACTGCACTGGCATCTTTGTTGAGGATGTGCCAATACCCAAGACCCTCTCAGAGCCGTAATAGCACTCAGTCCAGTTTTCCACAGCCCTGGCATAGGAAATGTAAGTAGTGAGGCTATTTTCTGGCCCCTGAATAAGCAACTGCCTACTTAGCTTGTACCTAGAGAAAGTCCTGAAAGGTACACTGCAATTGTAAACCAAAAAGGCAAAAAAAAGGCCTGCTGCAAGATTTCCTGTGGTTAAGTCTTACATTCATTGGAGCTTTTCAAATCCTGTTGAAATGAATGAGTATCTCCCTTACTTCCAGAGCAGCTGGATAAGGCTCTGCTTTGCAGGATTATATAAACAATTCCCAAGACACAAACGTGCACAAACTGAATGGAGAACATAATGGGAATCCTGACAAAAAACACAGACAATACAAAACAATGTAATGCTGAGACATCCTAAGAAACTGTTACGAGTGCCCCTTCTTTCCCTCAGTCTATGTCAGTGGCTGCACCTTGTTATAAGATTGCAATAAACTGAAACTTGGATTAAGAAGTTTTCCATGTCAACCCCTTAGTGCAACTGATTATAGATTTGACCTTTTGAGATTCTGTGTATTTCCCACTTAATCAGTGCTGCAATGAGTTGCTGCTAAGTAGGATCTATGGGAACCCTATGGGAAAAGCAAAGTAATCTAAAAATAATGAGTCTCTTTCCCCCTCCCTCCCCTCCTCTCATTTTGAGCTCTATTAGGACCATGATAACGGTCTTAATCTAGGCTACAAAAAAGCATAATATGGCATGTGGTGCTTGCATTATATTTAAAAAAAGAGGTCTGGGAAGGACTTTTGGCAGCCTGGAATATACAGCCTCATGACATTGTAAAGAAATTCTTCACTTCCCTTTCCGCCCCCGCTTTTTTTTATACTAAGATTATTTTGGTTGAGCAAAGACCTTATGAAGCTTTTAAAATCTGGACTATTTTGACACAGTAATTGGTTCTTTCTTGCCTGGGCAATTACAGAGAGTTGGCGCCATCTCCATTTTGACTTGTTACAGTATCACATTTGGTGGTTTAGATGTAATCTCACATAGTAGTCAGTTCAGTCATCAGTTTATTTCTCAATAGGTGAGGCCTGTGGGCTTTTTTCCTACCATACAGTTTGATCTCTTCTTCTCCTCCTCCCTCCCCTGCCCCAGTCCCCCTCCTCCTTTCATATTCTCCCCTCAATAACCGTCTGTGAAACTGAACAGCATAATAGATGTAATTAGACCTTCAGTAATAGGACTGAATGAAGCACACAATGAGGCTCCTTCTCAGGAAGCAATCAGTGCATTAGGTCCCCAGGACTGAAACTGCACTTAACAAGGTTTGGGGCTTAGGGATTGTTGGTCTAGGCTTCTGCTGCTTCCCCAAGAGAAAGCTCTACCCAAAATGCAAATCTTCATTTTCTGTTACTACGAAACAGAGGAAAAGAGTATAAGACATTTTATTACACACATAATGAAGCGAACTGTATCTGTTAATTTATTTTTTTTTTCATTAGCAGTAAATGAACAGTTCACATGTGCTAGTAAGCATAAATAAGTATTTCATCTGTGCTTTCAAAACATTTATTGGTTTTTTGTCATCTATCCTTGAAAGAAGAAACTTCGAATGGTGTCAAATCAAAATATACTTTGTCAAACTGACACTACCATGTTTCCATGCAGAGTCAAAGATTTGCCTAATAACAAAGATAACTCTAATAAACTTATGAAAGACACAGTGCCTTTCAAGGGGAATGCAGATGTGGTGAAGTTTACATGTGGTCAGTTGATTTCTGTTTCTAACCATGTACGTTGCTCATTCAGGTCTCATCCCTATCTAACTGGACCTTCTACCTTCATCTAGTTTGCCTTCCACAACAGCATGTGGTATGTACTCTCGTATATATTCTTCAGTTGTCAATTTCATCAGCTGATATATGGGGAGTATGGAGAGGAGTTCAGTTCTCATTCAGAGTTAGATCTTCTGCACGGCCTGGCACACAGACACAGGGAAAGGGATAAAGTCAGACACATCCAAAAGCTGAGGGGTGTTTTTGAGATCACTGCTCACAGAGTGAGCAAGGAGAGAGGAAGGCTCATAAAACCAGAAAAAACCTTCAGTCCCAAATCATAGCTCATGTATTGAAGGCAAGCAGAGGAGGTCAGTACATTACACTGGTCTTCATCAGAAGCCTATTGCATGTTCAGCAGCCCACAGCACAGCCAACTCAGGCAGGCGTCACACACCCAGTGTGACCTTCAGCCTGCTGCAGGCTCTGTCCTGCCCTGCCCTGCCCTGCCCTGCCCGGCTGTGCCATGATGTGCCACACACCTCCCTCTGCTGGGAAGACCCAGTCCATGCACAGCACCAGAGGAGCCTGCAGGATGCTCCTGCTTAGCACTACAATCACATCTCCTGCCTGGCCTTGCCCTTGTCTAACAGTCAGGTAAGGATTTCTTATGAGAAAACCTTTTACCAACAGAGCTTTCATGTAAGAATATTATACATAACCTCAAACAACTGAAAGGAAGAATTTCTCCCCACAGTCAGGATCTGCACAGTGTGCCATGGGAAAATCCATCAGAGCTCCATTCAATGCTGCACGAACATGGGGTGACCAGCATCTTATGGGATCGTTGGTGCCATGACTAAGCATCCCTGAACAACTCTCAAAAGACAGGTGGGGCTCCTGATGCAGACCACTGCCTATCCCCTGTCTGCCTGGCTGAACGAGATAGCCTACAGGATGAGGAGCAATGGCAGAGAGTTTCTGCATGGTGGAAGCAGCATGGCAAGGGGGTCCCTAGTGTTCCCCCTCTCCAGGTGCCTTTACAGAACAGATATGAGGCTCTACAAGTAGAACCAAATGATACTGTGGATGATGGTTCGCCAAACTTGGAGGTGTCACCGAGGCCAGGTCAGTCTGTACCTTTCATCAAAACCACCTCGGTTAAGAAAAAAAGGCAGGTACTTGTCATAGGTGACTCACTTCTGAAGGAACTGGAAGGCCCTATATGCAGGCCAGACTCACTTCTTAGGGAGTTCAACTGCTTCCCTGGGGCCAGGGTTAAGGATATAAGGAGGAAGCTCCCTGCCCCAGTTCAGCCCTCAGACTACTACCCATTACTGCTGTTCCAAGTAGGCAGTGATGAGGTAGCTACCAGAAGTGTAGGGGCAATGAAGAGAGATTCCAGGGCCCTGGGATGGCTGGTTAGGGGATCGGGAGCACGGGTGGTGTCCTCCTCTATCCCACCAGTAGCAGGGATTGATGAGGGGATAAATGGGAAGAGCCAGAAGATTAACTCCTGGCTTCGGGACTGGTGCAGCAGACAGGACTTTGGCTTTTTTGATCATGGATGGACCTACAGGACACCAGGCATGACAACAGGTGGGGGAAGCTTAACATGGAGGGGGAGAAGGGTCCTGGCACACAAGTTAGCAGGGCTCATAGACAGGGCTTTAAACTAGGTTTGAATCATAGAATCATAGAATCATAGAATCATAGGGGTTGGAAGGGACCTCGAAAGATCATCTAGTCCAACCCCCCCTGCCAGAGCAGGGTCACCTAGAGCACATCACATAGGAACGCATCCAGGCGGGTTTTGAATGTCTCCAGTGAAGGAGACTCCACAACCTCCCTGGGCAGCCTGTTCCAGTGCTCTGTCACTCTCACAGTAAAGAGGTTTTTTCTGATATTCACCTTGAACCTCCTATGCTCCAATTTACACCCATTACCCCTTGTCCTATCACTGGTCATCACTGAGAAGAGCCTAACTCCATCTCCCTGACACTCACCCCTTACATATTTGTAAACATTGATGAGGTCACCCCTCAGCCTCCTTTTTTCCAAGCTAAAGAGACCCAGCTCCCTCAGCCTTTCCTCATAAGGGAGATGTTCCACTCCCTTAATCATCTTTGTGGCTCTGCGCTGGACTCTTTCAAGCAGTTCCCTGTCCCTGTTGAAGGGAGATGGGGACAAAACGTAAGGACGGCTGCCAGTCTGCTGTCCCACTCAAGGCGGGAAACAGGGATAAATGTGGCAACAAGAACATAGGGCTCACTGATAGGTTGGTAACCACGCAAGGGTTTCGGGATATTTGTACCACAGCTCAGGTGTATATATGCCAATGCCCGAACCATGGGAAATAAACAAGAGGAGTTAGAAGCTATTGTGCACCAGGGAGACCATGATATAATTGCCATCATGGAAACGTGGTGGGATGATTCCCATGGTTGGAGTGCTGCAATGGTTGGCTATAGGCCCCTTGGAAGGAACAGGCAAGGCAAGAGAGGTAGTGGGGTGGTGTTATATGTTAAGGAGTGCTTTGACTGCCTAGAATTCAATGTTAAACACACCAAGGCAGAATGTATATGGGTGAGGATAAAAGGGAAGGCCAATGAGGCTGATATCCTAGTGGGAGTCTGCTACAGACCACCTGACCAGGATAAAGACACTGATGAGATGTTCTTTCAACAACTTGGGGATGTCTCACGTTCACTAGCCCTTGTTCTTGTGGGGGACTTCAACTTACCAGATGTCTGCTGGAAGTACAACACAGCAGAAAGGGGCCAATCCAGGAGGTTTCTGGAATGTATAGAAGATAACTTCCTGCTACAGCTGGTAGGTGAACCTACCAGGGGTAGTGCCATGCTGGACCTACTGTTCACAAACAGAGAAGGGCTGGTGGAAGATGTAGTGGTTGGAGGTCGTCTTGGGCACGGTGACCATGATATGATAGAATTTACAATTTGTGGGGAAGTTAGGAGGGTAGTCAGCAAAACCTCTACCTTGGACTTCCAGAGGGCTGACTTGGGTGTCTTCAGGACGCTGGTTGGGAGAGTCCCTTGGGAAGCAGTCCTCAAAAACAAAGGAGCCCTGGAAGGCTGGGCTTACTTTAAGAATGAATTTCTGAAGGCGCAGGAGCAGGCTGTCCCTGTGTGCTGAAAAAGGAGCCTGTGGGGAAGAAGACCAGCCTGGTTGAGCAGGGAACTGTTACAAGAACTCAGGAATAAAAAAAGAATGTATCAACTTTGGAAAAAACAGCAGGTCAATCAGGAAGTATTTAGGGATATTGTAAGGTCATGTAGGAAGAGGATCAGAGATGCAAAAGCTCAGCTAGAACTTAAACTAGCGATCTCTGTAAAGGATAATAGAAAATGCTTTTATAAATACATTAATAACAAAAGGAGGGTCAGGGAAAATCTTCATTCCTTATTGATGAGGAGGGGAACTTAGTAATGGAGGACAAGGAAAAAGCTAAGATGTTTAACACCTTCTTTGCCTCAGTCTTTAACAAAAAGACTAGCTACACTCAGGACAACTGGGCTCCTGAGTTGGTATACAGGGATGGGGAGCAGAATCCCCCTCCTGTAATCCAGGAGGAAGTAGTTAGGGACCTGCTGTGCCACTTAGATCCCAACAAGTCCATGGGTCCGGATGGGATTCATCCTAGGGTGCTGAGGGAGCTGGTGGAAGAACTGGCTAAGCCACTCTCAATCATTTATCACCAGTCCTGGCTCATTGGGGAGGTCCCAGATGACTGGAGGTTGGCCAATGTGATGCCCATCCACAAGAAGGGCTGGAAGGAGGATCCGGGGAACTATAGGCCTGTCAGCCTGACCTCGGTGCCTGGCAAGGTTATGGAACAGATCATCCTGAGTGCCATCAAGCGGCATGTGGAAGACAACCAGGGGACCAGGTCCAGCCAACATGGGTTCAGGAAAGGAAGGTCCTGCCTGACTAATCTCATCTCCTTCTAGGACTGGGAGACCTGCCTAGTGGATGAGGGGAAGGCTGTGGGTGTGGTCTACCTTGACTTCAGCAAGGCCTTTGACACAGTCTCCCACAGCATCCTCCTGGAGAAGCTAGCGATCCATGGCTTGGACAGGTGCACCCTTCACTGGGTCAAAAACTGGTTGGATGACCAGGCCCAGAGAGTGATGGTGAATGGAGCTGCATCCAGCTGGCGTCTGGTGACCAGCGGTGTCCCCCAGGGATCAGTACTGGGCCCAGTCCTATTCAGCATCTTTATTGATGACCTGGATGTGGGGATTGAGTCCACCCTCAGTAAATTTGCAGATGACACCAAGCTGGGGGGGAGTGTTGATCTGCCAGAGGGTAGGAAGAGGCTGCAGGAGGACCTGGACAGGCTGGATCGATGGGCCGAGGCCAATGGCATGAAATTCAACAAGACCAAGTGCAGGGTCCTGCACTTTGGCCACAATAACCCCAGGCAGTGCTACAGGCTGGGGGAAGAGTGGCTGGAGATTGGCCTGGCAGAGCGGGACCTAGGAGTGCTGGTGGACAGCTGGTTGAACATGAGCCAGCAGTGTGCCCAGGTGGCCCGGAAGGCCAATGGCATCCTGGCTTGTATCAGGAATAGTGTGGCCAGCAGGAGAAGGGATGTGATTCTCCCCCTGTACTCAGCACTGGTGAGGCCTCACCTTGAGTACTGTGTGCAGTTCTGGGCCCCTCACTTCAAGAAGGAAGTTGAGGTGCTGGAGCAGGTCCAGAGGAGAGCAACAAGGCTGGTGAAAGGACTAGAGGGAAAATCTTGTAGGGAGAGGTTGAGGATGTTGGGGTTGTTTAGCTTGGAGAAGAGGAGACTCAGGGGAGACTCAGACCTCATCACTCTCTTCAACTACCTGAAGGGAGGTTGTAGTCAGGTGGGGGCTGGGCTCTTCTCCCAGGCAGCTAGTGACAGGACAAGAGGGCACAGCCTGAAGTTGCTCCAAAGGAGGTTTAGGTTGGATATTAGGAAGCACTTCCTCACGGAGAGGGTGATTAGACATTGGAATAGACTTCCCAGGGAAGTGGTGGAGGCACTGTCCCTGGATGTGTTCAAGGCAAGGCTGGATGTGGCACTTAGTGCCATGGTCTAGATGGTGTGGTAGTGTTGGTCATAGGCTGGACTTGATGATCTTAAAGGTCTTTTCCATCCTTGGTGATTCTGTGATTCTGTGATTCTGTAAGATGTTTCTCTGTGTCTATATTCCTCTTCCTTCTGTGTCTTATGAATGCACCTATCTTAACTAAACTATTTTTTTTTAGGACTTTATTACTGAGATCCAGAAAAATCCCTGCATCAACTTGCTCACATTTCACCCCATATCCACCTAGTGCAGAATATACACTTAGTCATATGACATTTTCCAGGCTTTCCTACTCTTAGAAAAAAGATTTGTGAGATGTCTGCAACCAGCAAAACTGCCATGTTACCTAAAGTAATTTCTTAAAACTTTTTCCCCTAATGGGTCTTCCCTTCCTCTGATGCAGGCTCTCAAAATCTTCGTATTCAATCAAGAAGTGATATTTCTCACTTCTTCACGTGCAGATTCTTATTTATTCTGCAATTCCACAAACCCTCTTTTTGCACTTACTGCCATGCATAACGTAGGTTGTTTTTTTTCACATCATGTATTTTTTCAGACACCGTATTAGTAATTTACGAGGTTTTTTTCCTTGCAATTTTTTTTTCAATGCAAATACACTCTTTAACAGAAGTTGTTTAGAGGTAAATTATTTCATTCATTCCAAATTTTCATCAGAATTCCATTAATAGTTAGATTCAAAATGATACTGATTATGTAACTACTATATACAAGAAATATTGAATTTCCTTCTGGATTAAGTCATGGGTTTAAAGCAAGAAATTTTCTTTTTTTCATGTTGGCCAATTTTTACATTAATTTAAGTCTTTTTCTGGGATACTGTCTGTGTCATCTGTAGGATTACATGGTACAGTGTTTTCAAAACCCATAATAGCACTGTGAAATATTTCAAAGTTTACTGTTATAGTGATGATAAACAATAATTTAAAAGGCTGCATGTAAGTGCAAGACATTTGTTCTTATCTTCATTTAAACAAGGTCATAAACATGGAACAGGAAAGGAGATTTTGTCCTGCATTTTTGGGGGAGATCTTGATATTTCAGTAAAGCTTTCATACCAGGAGTCACAAATTAATCTCAGCACAATGTCTTTCCATTGTTCTTTAGTACCTCCATTAGGCTCTTAGATCAATACAAATGAGCTGTGCTTCTTTGATGTAGAATCAGGCTTCAAACCTTGCCATGTATTTTTAGGTCTTAACTAAGGGGTTACTTTGTGGTTATCTTTGATCCTTCTCACTGACTGAGTGAATCTTCAGCTGGCAAATATTGAAGCTCTGCTGATCAACCCATCCTTGTGGTACCCTGCAAAACTAACTTGAAAGTTAACTTCTATCAATACAGCAACTTGCCTGGGCCCCATGGGTGCAGAGGCTTAATTGAAAGGAAGGGGATAATCAAACCATTTGTTTGACTACAGATAATGAGCAGTGCTATGGGAGAAAATCTATTGTCAAACTAACCTCAAGAGGTTTGAAACAGAGTAGCCTCATTCTATATGATTAAGAGATTTTTTTTCAGATCCAGAGGACAGATCTCATCCAGATATGTCAGAATTACAAAGGTACTTGTAAAGCTATGGTCAATCAACAACACTGATATTAAGTCCCTGAGTGTATCTTGCCTGTATGAAATTAATCTTTACAAGATCAAAGAGATAAATACCTTCCAGATTACTAAACCATCACCTCTTGCAATGAAGCAAGACCTTAAATATTACAAAAATTTAATATACTAATCAAAGTTTATAGTTGCAGATATTTTCATAAGTTCAGAGCAATAGTTTGCTTTTTGCCTCTTGACAGACAATATAGAATACTTAAGGAATTTTGGAAACTATCGCAGATTATCATCTCAGCTAATGAAATATCAGTTAAAAATACCAGAATTGCTGGTAGTTTGGTTGCAATCAGAGCTGAATTAACTGATGTGCATCTGAGACTTTCCCTGCCCTTCTCTTTTAGCCTTCCTTTAAGTTTTGTGTACCTGGATTAAAAGCTACCATTTCCATTTTGTTTGTTGTTGTTTTGTTTATTTGTTTGTTTTAAATAGATATAGTAACAGCATGCTTCTAAGAATGAAAATCTAATCCTTATGTTAAGGGCAATGTTCAAAAGGCAGCTCAAATGGGGAGCTCCCTTTTATCTCATTTGAGACAGAGTCTGTGAACAGCTGGATTTTATTTTCTCTCTGAGAGTAATTGTGGATGTGCCCTGAGGTTGTTGTGCAATGGTGAATAATATCGTTATATATACATACATATACATAAATACGTGTGTGTATATATATGTATCTTACATATGACATAATTCAGTATTTCCATGTGGATTCCATGTTCATGTTTTCATATAACAATTTAGTGTACCTTCAAGTGCAGAAATCTGGCACAAAGTTACAGTTGCTAGCAATTTTCAAATACAAATGTGGGGGGTTCACATTGGCTGGTGGGCCAGGTGCCCACAAAGATTCTCCCCTCCTCAACGGGACAGGATAAGAAAATATTATTAAAGGCTTGTGGGTTGAGAAAAGATCAGGGAGGGATCACTCACCAATTATCATCACAGGCAAAACAGACTTGACTTGGAGAAATTAATTTGATTTATTGCAAATTGAATCAGAGTAGCATGATGAGATGTAAGAATTTTAAGAAACACTTTATCCCCACTCAACACTTCTTTCCAGGCTCAGCTTCACTGTTAACTTCTCTACCTCCTCCTCTGCATGATGCAGAGGGAGAGGAATTGGGGTTGCACTCAGTTTGTCACATATTGTCTCTGCTGTTCCTTCCTTTTCACAGTCTTCCTCTGCTTTAATGTGGGGTCCCTCCTGCAAGATACAGTCCTTCAAGAACTTCTCTAATGTGGGTCCTTTCCATTAGCTGCAGTTTTTCTCAAACTGCTCCAGCATGGGTCTTTTTCACAGGGCATGACCCTTTAGGAGCAAGTGACTACAGCCTGGGTCCCCTGTGTGGCCACAGGTCCTGCCAGGGGCCTGCTCCAGTGTGGGCTCTCCACAGGGTTACAGCTTCCTTCAGAGCATATCCACCTGCTCCAGAGTGGTATCCTTCACAGACTGCAGGTGGAGTATCTGCTCCACTGTGGTCCTTTATGGGTGGAGGGTTCCCCTTCTGCAGGAGGGCGACCTGCCTCACCGTGGTGTTCACCACAGGTTGCAGCTCCAGTACCTGGAGCACCTTCTCCACCTCCTTTTTCACTGACCTTGAAGTCTGCACTCTTAATCTTTTCTCCTAGCTGCTTTTGCACAGCTTTTTTTACCCTTTCTTAAATATGTTGTCCCAGAGGCGCTACCGACATAATTGATCGGCTTAGTTTTGGCCAGCAGCAGGTCTGTCTTGGAGCTGGCTGGAACTGGCTCCATCCAACATGGGAGAAACATCTGGCATGTTCTCACAGAAGTCACTCTTGCAAACCCCCACTACCAAAACCTTGCTACATAAACCAAAAACAATAATAAAATCTTTCTTAAGTACATTAATGTACTTTTATCCGGGGCTTTTCCATCACTGGGTAAGAATTACTGGAACACTGTTAACTAAATCTGTACAATTTAACTGTAAATTTGCCTACCTACTACTTATAGAGTAAACCAGTCTCATTTTCAAAAGATAAAATTGTGCCACAAACTTTTTGTGTAGCTGCTCTGTTCTTTTCAGAGGGTTTGTCTGAAGAAAACAGTGAATGGAAAAATTATCACAACAGTTCCTGTTCACTTTACTTCTACAGTTGTTAGAAATGAAATGTTTTTGCCCTTCAGTAGATCTCTGCATTGTCCAAATGAGTCTGTCTTTTTATTAAACATAAAGACTTATTACATAACATATATTATGTGTTAAAATAATGAGGTCATTTCAGATCTGAGACCAGGAAAATACTATCTCCTAAAAAAATGCAAAGCCTTTTGGATCAACTTTGAACAGTATTTTTGCTACATTTCACTGGTTTAACAAACAGTCTTAAGGGTTTTCTTTACAAGTGTCTGCGCTTCCCAGGTTGGGTTTAAAAGCCTGAAGCTTAATTGTAGACACAAATTTGTCTCCCTAAGCCTGTAAATGATGAGAACTTCTGTCAGAATCTAGCCAGAACTGCTAGAATTTTTAGTGCAGTTGAACATAAATTTTCAGATAGACATTTCATGTAATTTTCACAGAAAACCAGGAAGATCAGCTCTCATCCTAGCTTTAAGGTAAAGACACATTAAAATGTCTTTAACCGGATTTGTACTTTTTAAGTTTATATTGATCCAGTGATTTTAGTGTGTTTTCAGTCACTCTAAGCTTTATTTCATATAGTCTATGACCCATAAAAAAAAAATCTATTATTGCAGAGTATGCTGAGGATTGCAGTGAAGTTTAAGTAATAAATACAAGTTCTTTGTAATAAATCATATTCTTGTGGTGCTGCTGACAGCAGCTTTCCACCTGATCTAGAGCATTTTTCCTTTACTAGAGCCACCCTTTGCAGGTGTCTGTCAATTCTGCAGAACGATTGCAGAATAACTTCCTGAGATTTGAAAGCTCTCATGCAAGTTCAGCCTAGCAGAGGAAAGGTTTTTTATCAGAAGTTGCCAGAAAAAAAACAACCCTCAACCCTAAGCTGAACTCCAGAACACTGCTCAGTAACAAGAAAATCTCCAATACTCTGCTGGTAAGGATTCTGCTCATCACATAATTCAGTTATGCACTTTGAAAAATATGTGATAATTCCTTGGCAACTTTGCTGAAAATTATAAGGGAATTGACTAATATGTGAGATCAAGGCCACTAAAGCATACACTTGAAATAGAAAAGAATGCACATTATTTCTCCTTTTTGAGCATTGCTACCCCTTCTGGCTCACAGCAGTGTGACAGGGAGCAGATACCAGCAAAGAGAAAGAATGAAGTACAGGTTTGTACCGTCACTTGATTATCAGGATAAAATCACTACCTCCAGGAGCAAAAATTTGAACAGACAGCAGCAATGACTGTAGAGGAAGAATTAAATTAATGAGAAAATAGCATAATTAACAGACACCTTAGTGTGTGGAGAGCAGAAGGGAAGAATGGTAGAGGGAGAAGAGATCAGGATGACAAAAATAAAGGCATAAGAAGAAAAAATTAGAGAGAAATAGGCAAAGACAGAGAAAAAACCATGAACATAAAATTACAGAGAAGTCAGTTAATTAGGAAAACAATAACTCTCAGTTTTAAATGTTTTTTTTAAATAAAGAAAAATATTTTAAGAAAAAAAGAAAAAATAATTAAGAAGTGATCTGCAGAATAGCTGCATTGTAATTTACTACAGACCTGGTTGCATGCTTAGAACTAAGAGTTACTGAGATAGTATGTGATGTTACAGCTCATATCAGGGTATGAATGTGGTTTACTACTTCTCTCAGCACTCACAGTGGAGAATCACTTCTAAAATCAGTTCTGGTTGTCTTAGTTGCCCTTTAAGTATCAGCTCTGAAAATAAAAAAAAAAGATCTTAGAATCCCTTAAATAATGGCATATTTTATTTCTTATAACTACACATACACATTAAATTCAATCGTAAATTGGGTTTACTTGCAGAGAAAAACAGTAAACTGGTACAGTTTGGTGAATTATAGCTAGCAAGATCCTGGAACAGCATGTCACTTGCTTCTCATACCTCTATTTCAAGGACGCTTTTAGGAAATTTACCTGGGTAAACAGGCAGGTCTCAACCCTAGATTTGTGCCTACAATTAGTCTGTGAAGTACAAAGGGAGTTTATGTTAGGGTGACAAGTGGGAGAGAGGGAGCAAAGACACATTGAACATTACCAACTCCTATTCAGAAGACATGGGAATGCTTCTTTAGATGAGGGTAACTTCTGACTTGCTGCCTTGTATTAATGCATTGATACATTCTGCTAAACTACCAGACTTGTACAATGTTTTCCTTAGCTGGGTGGCTTCAAACACAGATCAGAAGAGGTGTCAAATATATAGTTCACATGTTGCTGTGTGAAGAATGGGTATCTGAGCCAACACTCAGTTAAATAGTAGGCTGGGTAAACAGTTGAAGGGTTTTCAGTCCCTAAGACCTCCACTGATCTGAAGACAGAAGTGCAATGTTCTTCCACCATTTGGTGGATGTTGGAGAAATACTCCTTTATGAGCAGTTTGTGGGCTGTGCCTCAGTGCCCATGGTGGCAGACTGAAAGACAGCTGATGACATTCAGAACCTAGCAGAGTTAATTGGAAATTCATCCTTCATATCAAGAGAGGCAGGATTACTAACATGATTTCCACCCATTTATTGTGCTTTTGTGGTTGGTAAAACTAGTAAGAACCAGCCACTTTTGTGGAAGGACTGTGTTTTACCCAGAGACAATAAGAGAGAGTTACAAACAAGCCTTGCAGCCTTTTGTGTTCCTGGAGCAAAAGAATGCATATTTTTTCTCTGCAAATGAAGAACATAAATACCCCTTTACCATTATCAGGCTGCAAATTAGAAAAAAACCAGCAACAACCAAACAAACAAACCACCAAACAACAAAACCAACCAACCAAACAAACAAAAAAAAAACCCAAAAAACAAAGACCAGAGTTTCCCTCTGTTAAGTGGTTTCAGTGTTCCAAGCAGATTACATGGTATTTCATGCACTGATACATCAAAAAATTATCTCAGGAAAAAAGAAGAAAGAATTAGTTTACTTTATAAAAGCTTTGAAAAGGAAAATATTCCAAATTGGAATATAAGTTAAATAGCCTAAAGTGGAAAGATTCCATTTAAATAACAAAATGCAGATTCTTGATAAATTAGAGCCATATGCTTTTACTTGTCCATTTTATCATCTTACTCCAAAGCTGTTGATTTTCATAATTGGAAAAATACAACTTAATGCTGTAAATTCAAATCCCCAGGTAACATTTGGGACCAGAGCCTCAGTTTATATACTGTTTACACTAGAAGAAATATTGTTCTTACAATAGAAATTTTCATCACATGATTAGATACTATACATTGGCAATAGAAGTCCATTATCCAAAATGTAAACAAGATGTCTTTATTGAATTATGATTTGCTTATGACAAAGGACTTTGCTTAATTAGGTACTATTTAAACATATTTTTTGAAGATATATTTTGTACCTTAAGTTAAAGTCTTTTAATATCTATGTTATCTATTGAAGACCAAGAGAATTGCTGCCATTTTCTTAAGGTGGTGGGTCAGTTTTATAACTTTCTGTGTGGAATAAAAAGGGAAGGATGACGCAGGAAGAGAGGCAGCCAGTCAGCAAACAAAGCAGATTCTTCCTGAAAAACATGAAAAGGCTGGGGCAAGCAAATACAAGATAGCAAAACAACATTACAGAATACATAATGAAAAATATACCTATTTAGTAAATGTGATTGATTATGGGTATTAAACACATGAATATCATCAATGGATGCTGGCACTACTCACGCAGCAAAATGTTTGGACACTGTTGATTCTAAAAAGAGACTGTACTAAGCCCTCTGTGTTAAGTAAACAAATCACTTCCTCAGAATCCTCAAGCAAATTGATTTCAGACTCTTAAGAAAGACTAAAACATTTCAAATATAATAGAGACGATGAAAATTTATTATTATTATTAATTTTTAAAATTTGAAGAGCTTCCTTAGGTGATAATTTTAATAGTAAGAAAACAGACTAAGAAAGTTAAAGTAAGGGCCATAAAGATAACTTTATATAAAGTTCATTGTATCTGTTGTCGTAATGCTATTCTGGTAATCTCTCTCCCTCAATAAAAAAGTAAACAGAAATGTAACTGAGGAAAATAGAATAGAAGAAACCAAAAATCATTGATAGTTAGGGTGATGATATTTGATGCTTTCTCTGATGTGTGTCTTTGGTACTGTGTGTTTTAATTCTGTTTTCTGCCTTCAAGTGAAAACTGTGGGGAAGTTTTTCTCAATGTAATTATATTAATGTAACAAATGTTTGGAGGATATCAGAAAAACAAATGGTCTCCTAATTTTGTTCTGATTCTGGTTGTTTATGCATATGGACCTATGTAGAATCCAGCTGTTCTAGGATGGGCTCTTTGCTTTTCTTTCTTTCTAAGGTACTGTCCTCCTTTGAGCCAGGATGACACCAATTTTCTTTTTAACTGATTTTGTTAATCTGCTGCTTTGGACACTAAAGGAGCAGAAGACTCATATATACAGCCTTCCTGTAGGGACGAGCAGACTAGACAGATGGCAAAATTAGCCAAAGAAATATTCCATCCATATATATATATGTGCTACTCAGTATAAATTCAGGGATCATGGAAGTCAAGCCCTTTTTCTTCTTCCCTCTTTTTCTGTTCATGCCCAGCATCCAGGGAAGACTCTGTCAATCCATCTCCTTTGATCCCTAGGCCCCTGCATTCCTTACCCTCATAACTCTCTCCTTAGGTCCTGCCTGCTCTGCCACTCGCTCTGACAGTGCTCCGGGATATTTTGGGACTGCTCACAGCTAAGGAGAGTGCCAGGGGAGTTGCTAGGGCTGGGGGGAGGTGATGAGGGTTTTGCACATTCCTGCACATACTTGTATATATTTGTACATATTTTCTTCTATTATAAGTATTTAATTAAAACTGTCTAGTTTAGTTTTCAATCCAGAAAGTTTCTCTCCTTATTCTCTCTCTCCTTTCCCTACCTGGGTGGGAGGGGAAGGGGACTGAAAGAATTGTTACTTGTTTAACTGATGATCCTGAGTTGAACTGTGACAGGTACTCAGTGCAAGAAGTCTTCCTACCAGTGGGGACACCAGATTGCTATTTTAATAGAAATAGTTACCAAAATAGTCATTCTATGTTGTTCACCCTGACCTTTGAACATTACTATCCAGATTCTTGAAAATTACCTGAAATACTCCTCAAAAGAAGAAATATCTGAGTGTTCTGGTTTAAATATTAAAGGTGAACCCCAGACAACCAGAGGACAGAATTGCTCTCTATTACCCCCCACCTCCTCCCTCCCAAGGGAAGATAGAAAGGGGAATAAGAGACACTTCAACTTTGGAAATTGAAACTAGAAACAAATTTACTATAACACAACGAAAAACGGTAAAACGGAGGGGGGGGGAAGTGAGAAAACGGAGGGGGGGGAAGGGGGGGGAGTAAATATTTATATACAAATATACAAAACGGATCTCAAGGATGGCAAGGATATGGGGAACGCAGGGCCACTCCAGGAGAGGTCCACGGCTCCTCACAGCACCCGATGGAGTTGGATTCTGGAGCGAGCACGTGGGAACCCGAAAGAAAACCAGCAGCACACCCGGCAGGGGAAGAGGAGTAGGAGGAAGGAGAGAGCGGCTTCTGGTTCTGGTGGCTTTTATAGATTGTGACAGGAAGTGGGTGGGAATACTGACCCCTGCCAGTCTCTCAGGGTGCTAAGGACCCCCTCTCTCTCCGATAGATGTCCAACACAGTGCTGGGGTCTCCCAAATCATAACACTGAGAATTAAATTTTGCACAGCAAATTCCAGTACAAATAGGTAGTCACAGTTTTATACACTTGAAAACAGTATTTAATGACTAAACAGTTGAACAGTCTTATGTAATGCCTGCTCTGGTCTGTACTCTAGTTACATTAAAAGTTCCCTTTAATTTTGTATTTGCAATACTGTGCGCTGTCAAAACCCCACTGAATTACTGACAATAAATAATATTCATTGTAAGTATAAGCTTTTTTATGTTTTTTTAAAGCACAAAGCACATCGCTCTTAACAATGCTCTCAAATTGTTGTTTGCAGAACTCATGATCTTGAACAACTTTAAATGAAGAGCTCTTTAATTCTCAAACACTCATTTGTCCCTGTTTTTAATGGAAAATTGTGGGATTTTATTCCCCAGTTCAAATCTAACCTAGAAGGAAAATTTGGCTTTGGAATGCTGATGATGTGCAGTAAATTGTGTTTATAAAAATTTTCAGAGGCTTCAAATGCACTAGCCTTCTCATGCACTTCTGCATTAATCACTGTCTGAGTTACTTGTCCTTTGAGCTGTGCATACAGATGCCCATGCTGTATGATCTCTAGTATCTCAATTATAGCAACTATATAATCAAAACTGTGTTTCAGAAGAGTGAAGGGTGATTCCATTAGCATACTTACTCTTACCTCTACAGAGCAAGAAAAATTGTATGGTATTTGTGACTAAGCATGTCTTACGGTTTTAAAATGCAAATCCATGTTTTAGTTACGACTTCAACCTTGACCTCAGAGTTAAACCCAGTGTTTTATCCGTTTGCTCTCTGAAGCCTGAAACAGTATGCGCATGTGAAATAGGTATTTAGAAGTAGTTTTTCTGATTTGCATACTGCCATATTTGTAATTATTTTTGTTTGACATGGTACAACTGCATCTAGCATAAAATCAAAGGCAGTAAACCGGTAAATTGCTTTGCTGCTTGTTTGTTAGTAGCATGCTAAGAATGCTAGAGTACATCACTAGGAAAACTAAAAAGAATTTTAAACTTCAATCAGAAAACAAATTTTCTTTATTTATATTTATCAATTGCAGGACAAAGGTTTTAGATATTAGAAGAACAAACTTCAGCTCACTCAGAGCTCAGTTGGAAGGGATCCCATGGGAAGCCTCCGTGGAGGGTAAAGGAACTAGTTAGTGCTGGGATTTTTTCAAGAACACTCTCCTAAATAAGCAAAACCAGTTAATCCCCTCTAAAGGCCAGGGAAGTGGGTGGAGCAGGAGAGCACCTTGGCTAAACTGCAAGCTTGTGGGTCTGCTCAGAACCAAAAGGAAAATGTACCAGAGGTGGAAAAGTGAAACATGACCTGTTGAAAATTCCAAGGCTATTGCCAGGGTTTGGAGAGGTGGCAAACTGAAACATTACCTGTTAAAAATTACAAGGGCATTGCCAGGGTATGCAGAGACACAGTTAGGAAAGAAGAAGCTCAGCTTCATCTAAAATTGGCCAGAGATGTCAAAAACTTCGAGACGTTTCTTCAGATACATTAACAACAAGCAGAAACAGAAGAATTATATTGGCACACTATTAAACAGGAGAGGTAAAATAGTCACTAACAGTGCTGAAAAGGCAAATGTCCTCAACGCTTTCTTCACCTCTGTCTTTACCAGTGCTGTTGGGTCCCAGGCCACAGAAACAAAAGTCCAGGTTGATTCAGACACCAACCTGCCATCACTGAAGGAAGAGTTGGTGTGTCAACTGTTACAGGAGCCTGACCCATCCAAATCAATGGGCCTGGATGCCATCCACCCTAGGCTGCTGAGAGAGCTGGCTGATGTCATTGCAAAGCTGCTCTCCATAACCTGTGAGAAGCTGTAGAGACTGGGAGGCATCCCTGAGGACCGGAGGAAGGCTAATGTCACCCCCATCTATAAAAGGGTTGAAAGCAGGACTGAGGTAATTACAGACCCATTAGTCTCACTTCAGTCCCTGGGAAAGTCATGGAGAAATCCTCCTGGGGACTGTCACAGGTCGATTGAAACACATCACATGATTGGGAAAAGCCAACATGGATTTACCAAGGACAAATTGTCTTTGACAAACCTTATTGCCTTTTATGACAAAGTAACCCACTCAATTGATGCAGGGTGAGCGGTGGACATCGCCTACCTGGATTTCTCCAAGGCTGTAGATACAGCCCTCCACAGCCTTCTCCTGGAGAAACTGACTCGTTATGGCCTTGACAAGTGGTCTGTGCAGCGGGTGGTGAACTAGCTGACAGACTGTACTCAGAGGGTGATAGTTAATAGTTCCTCCTCAAACTGTCAACAGGTCACAAGTGAGGTCCTCCAGGGACTGAGCCCAGTGTTGTTCAACATCTTCGTAAGTGACCGGGATGTTGGGATCAAGAGCACGCTGATAAAGTTTGCTGACAACAACAAGATGAGTGGAGAGGCTGACACTCCAGAAGGCAGAGCCACCCTCCAGGATGACCTGGGCAGACTGGAGGAGTGGGCTAGCAGAAACCTTATGAAGTTCAACAGGAAGAAGCGTAAAGTCTTGCACATCAGAACACATAACCCATGAATGCAGTTCCGACTGGGATCCACCTGGCTGCAGAGCAACCCTGTGGAAAGGGACCTGCAGATCTTGGTGGAGAAAAGGCTCAACATGAGTGAACAGTGCACTACAGCAACAAAGAAAGCCAACAGGATGCTGGGCTGCATCAACAAGAGCATCACCAGCAGAGATAATGAAGTCATCATCCCACTCTACTCAGTGCTTGTCAGATCACAGCTGAAGTCTTGCATTCAGTTCTGGTCCCTGCTCTACAAAAAGGATGCAGACAGGCGGGACAGGGTCCAGAGAAGGGCCAAAAGGATGATCCGAGAACTGGAGGACATGCCATATGAGAAGAGGCTGGGAAAACTGGGTTTGTTCAGTCTTGAGAAAAGAAGACTTCACAGAGACCTTATTACCATGCTCCAGTACTTAAAGGGTGGCTACCAAGAAGATGGAGACTCCCTATTAACAAGGAGTCACATGGAAAAGACAAGAGGTAATGGGCAAAAGTTGCTCCTGGGGAGATTCCAATTGGACACATGAGGTAAATTTTTCACCATGAGGACAGTCAAACATTGGAATAGTGAAGGGAAGTGGTAGATTCCCCAAAATTGGACAGTTTTAAGTCTCAGCTTGTGTCAAACATTGACTCAGGATAGGCAATTAAACCAGAGAAAACAAGCTCTTGATCCCCTCCCCCTCCCACCCAGGTAGGGAAAGAGAGAGAGAATTAGGAGAGAGACTTAGCTGGATTGAAAACTAAACTAGACAGCTTTAATTCTATGTACAATTATATACAAGTATGTTCAGGAATGTGCAAAAGCCTCTTGCCTCCCCCCACCCCCAGCAACTCTCTAGCACTCTGCTTAGCTGTGAGCAGTCCTGAAAAGTCTCAGTCTGCTCTTTTTGATAACAGCAGAGCAGACAGGGCTGTGGAGAGAGTTATGAGGGTCAGGGCTGAGCCTGGGGTCAACAGTGATGGATGGATGGAGTCCTCCCTGGATGCCAGCCATGGACGGAAGAGAAGGGAAGAAGAAGCAGGAATGCAGTTGTCTTCTGTGATCTCTGACCTTCCTCGGAGCTTACATAGATCTATGGAATGGAATACCTTTGGTCAGTTCTGCTGTCTGTCTAGTTCAGCTCCCCTACGGGGGGGGGGGGTCACAGATACAATTCTGCTGCCCCGGTAGCCTCTGTAGCAGCAGAGCTAAGAAGCAACCTTGGAGTCTCAGCAGAAACATAAACAGTCCAGTGTTACCAGTCCACTAGCTGGAACACTTGTTGCTAGTTAAAAGAAAGCTTACTGAAGGGAAAAAAAAATAAAATTAGCTTCATCCTGGCTCAACCTAGGACAGCTTGACAGGGTGCTAAGTCAACTCATAAAATCTATAGTAGTACCTAGAAAGTTAGGACCGGATGATGCTTGAGGTCCCTTCCAACCTGGCATTCTATGATTGATTCTATGGTTCTTTACATCTCCCCACCTTTTTTTTCTTTTTTCCTTTTTTTTTTTTTTTTTTTTAATATAAACACTTTATTTCATGCCTTCCTTTTCCTTCTTTGAAATTGGTTCTTCTCACTACATCTACTTTGGAAATGGTTTGCTAGCCTGTCAAAAGATTTGTAAAACACGGATAAAAAGGTCAAGCTTGTTGACTTCTGGAGCAACTAACAGTTTCACAGATAGCCTCTTTCTTGGCGTATTTTCTCTAGTCCAGCATCAGTGCAATTATTCATATTAGAGAAATTTTCTCATGTAAGAAAGATGGTCACAAGTCCTAGAAAGTTGAAGTTCACTCCAGAAAATGTAACTTTGGTTTCAGTGCTTCTTCATCAGCTACTCCTAAGGCTATCAGAAAAAGTAATTTCTGTCATTATCTCAAAATACTTATGTATCTTCGTGTCCGCGACACCTGGAGAAACCCTCAGAAGGGAATATTTTGTTGTTTAGTATTATGCTTTTTAATTTTAAGCCACTTGTCCAAAACTAATATAAAAACTGAAAGGTTCTTCTTCCAACATGCATAGATAGGCTTTTGTGCAGGAGGACGTTAACATTCAGGGGATTTTAGTTAATATTCCTCTTTTAGTTTTAATATATACTTCCCCAGAGAGATAATGGTCCCACCCTTAGCACTGTAACACTCTCTTAGCTTCACTGAACACAAAAACAGTCTAAAGACTGTTATGCTGGGTAGGCAGGCCAATCTTCTTTTAAATTAGATTTGAAATTTTTTTTTAGATCTTGGCAAAGCTTTAGAGGGCAGAAAGCAAATGAGATTTTTCATTGTTCCTAATAATGGAGTGCAACTAACTTATGACCAGCTTCAGAATTTTAAATTAAGATTGTGCTTATATTGAACTGAAGATACTTAAGAATACATGCTTAAGAATATAGCAACTCATATAACTGCTGTTGCTCCTTAGATAGTTTTTTTCTTAATGAGGATAATACATTTCAAACAGTAGCAATTACTTGCACTAAAAAAATAGGGCAAAGTTACAGGGGCCTGTAGGTCTAACTGCTTAAGCCCTCACAATATTTCTCACTGAAGATGAAGGATATGATTAAATTTGAGGGCAAACTAAATTGTAGTTAAGGTTAGCACAGATCTTAAATTACGAGAGTTGACACGTCCATTCAATCCTGGTCATTTAAATACATAATGTAATATGTACTTAATGAAAGTTTTAAAAAGAAAACAAAAAACCTCTTGTTTTCCCAGTTCAAGATGCTGAGTTATACTGAACAACAGAAAAGATGGACCATAAAAAATGCAATGTGACCATAGAAACTCTGGACATTACCTCTTGCGATCTTGCTAGAGAAAGCACTCTTTGTAGAGATAGTTGAGCAGATTCAGTTTTCAACCAAGCTGGGAGATGTATATTTTCACTAGAATTAATAGTATTTCACATTCACTATCTCTTCCTTGGATCAACATGTATTGCTACATTTAAAATGCAAATTGAGGTGCATATCAACATTCCCCAATTCCTAGTGAAACAGTCACTATTTAAGTTAGTGTTTGTAATGTTTGTTTTGACACAGTTCGCCTCTTCTGTCATCTTCTGAACTAATTACATTTTCAGGGTCCAGTAGCAGAAGTGTCACGTCAAAACAACTTCATTATTCACCATCCAGGTTACAGAAGGCAAAGGCGGAGACTGGGAAAAGGAAGATCCATCCACTGTAAAAGAAGAGGAAGTTCAAATCCATATAAAGAACTTGAAAGCGCACAAGTGCATAGGACCTGAAAAGATCCATCCACAGCTCCTAAGGGAGCTGGCAGATGAACTTGCAGTGCCACTTTTCATCATATTTGAAAAGTCTTGGCAATCTGGTGAAATTCCCACTGACTGGAAAAGGGAAACATAACCCCCATTTTCAAAAAGGGAAGGAAAGAAGACTCAGTCAGTCTCACCTCTGTGCCTGGCAAGATCATGGAGAAGATCCTCCTGAAGGCTCTGCTAAGGCACATGGAAAACGAAGGAATGGTGGGTAGCAACCGGCATGACTTCACCAAGGGCAAATCATGCCTGATAAATCTGATGGCCTTTTACAATGGGGCCACAGTGTTGGTAGACAAGGAAAGAGCAAATGACATCACCTACCAGGACTTGTGCAAAGCCTTAGACACTGTTCCACATGACATCCTGGTCTCAAAACTGGAACGTTACGGATTTGATATATGGACCACTTGGTGGATAAGGAATTTGCTAGATAGTTACACTCTGAGAGTAGTGATCAATGTCCAAATAGAGACCAGCGATGAGTGGCATACCTCAGGGGTTGGTAGCGGGACTGGTGCTGTTTGAAACCTTTGACAGCAACATGGACAGTGGGATCACATCCACCCTCAGCTGTTTTCTGATGACACTGAGCTGTGTGGTGTGGTTGACATGCTGGAGGGAAGAAGGGATGCCATCCAGAAAGACATTGACAGGCTTGAAAAGTGGGCCAACACCAACTTCATGAAGCTCAACAAGGCAAAGTGCAAGGTCCTGTAGCTGGGATGGGGCAACCCCAAGCACAAATAGATGTTGGGTGGAGAATGGATTGAAAAAACACTGAGGAGAAGGAATTGGGGTGTTGGTTGGTTAAAAGCTCAACATGAGTCAGGCAATGTGCACTTGCAGCCCAGAAAGTGTCCTGGGCTGCATTAGAAGAAGTGTGGCCAGCAGGTCGATGGAGGTGATTCTGCCCCTCTACTCCGCACTCGGGAGACCCCACCTGGAGTACTATGTCCAGCTCTCGAGCCCTCAACACAGGAAGGACATAGAGCTCTTGGAGCAAGTCCAGAAAATGGCTATGGAGATGATCAGAGGGCTGGAGCACCTATCCTATGCGGACAGGCTGAGAGAGATACAGAATCATAGAATCATAGAATATGATGAGTTGGAAAGGACCTATCAGGATCATCGAGTCCTATTCCTGTGCCTGTGTAGGGCACCCCAAGAATCACACCATGTGCCTGAGAGCATCATCCAAATGCTTTTTGAACTCAGGCAGGCTTGGTGCTGTGACCACTGCACTGGTTGAGCTTGTTCCAGTGCTCAACCACCTTCTAGGTTAAAAACCTTTTCCTGACATCTAACCTAAACCTCCCCTGATTCAGCTTCCTGCCATTTCCCCAAGTCCTGTCATTGGTTACAGAAATAAAGAGGTCCCATCCTGCCCCATGTCTTCCCCATCCTGAGGAAGCCATAGACTGCAACGAGGTCACCCCTCAGCCTCCTCTTCTCCAAGCTAAACAATCTAAATGACCTCAGCCCCTCCTCATAAGTCATCCCTTCCAGATCCTTCACCGTCCTCGTGGCTCTCATTTGAACACTCTCCAATAGCTTGATATCCTTTCTATATCGTGGTGCCCAAAATTGCACGCGGTACTCAATGTGGGGCAGTACCAGTGCAGAGTAATGTAGGACAATCACCTCCTTTGACTGGCTGGCAACGCTATGCTTGCTGAACCCCAGGACACCTCCTGGTTGCCAGGGCACACTGCTGGCTCGTATTCCCTTTGCCATCAAGCGGGACCCCCAGGTCCCTCTTCATCATACTGCTTTCCAGCCATTCATTCCCTAGTCTGTACTTACCACCAGAGTTGTCCCTTCCCAGGTGCAGAATCTGGCACTTGCCCTTGATAAACTTCATGTGGTTTGTGACTGCCCATCTCTCTAACTTGTTGAGGTCTCTCTGCAGGGCCTGCCTGCCCTCAAGGGAGTCGACAGCTCCTTCCAGTTTTGCATCATCAGCAAACTTGCTTAGAATTCCTTTGAGTCCTGCATCCAAGTCTTTGATGAAGATGTTGAAGAGGACTGGGCCTAGAATGGAGCCCTGTGGGACCCCACTAGTGACCAGTCACCAGCCTGATGTTACCCCATTCACTGTCACTCTTTGCGCTCTACCTGTGAGCCAGTTGGTCACCCATTGTATGGTTTGCTTGTCTGACTGTATGTTGGACATTTTGTCCAGGAGGATACTGTGAGAGACAGTATCAGAAGCTTTGCTGAAGTCCAGAAATATTACATCCACTGGCTTCCCTTGATCAACTAGGTGGGTTACCTTGTCATAAAAATAAAATAATTTTGACAAACAAGACTTTCCCCTCATGAAGCCGTGCTGGCTGTGACCGATGACTGCATCAACTTCCAGGTGTTTTTCAATACCTCGCAGAATAATCTTGTCCATAATTTGACCAGGCACTGAAGTTAGACTGACTGGCCTGTAGCTTCCAGGGTCCTCCTTCTTTCTCTTCTTGAGTATTGGAACATTAGCCAGTTTCCAGTCAAGTGGGTTCTCTCCAGATTCCCAGGGCATCCCAAAAATCATAGAGAGAGGCCTGGCGATGACATCAGCCAGCTCTTTGAGGATTCTTGGATGGATCCCATCAGCAGCAGATCCCACGCAAGTTCAGGGTCAACTAAGAGTTGATCCTTGTTGCAGTCATGTTCCTCCAGTTCTGGGCATTGAGGCCCCCTTGGTCCATCATCAGTGCTGAAGACAGAGGTAAAGAATGCATTAAATACCCCTGCTTTGTCTGTATCCCTGTTGGTGAGGTGACCGTCCTTATCCTGTAAAGGACCGATGTTTCTACACTGCCTTTTGCCGTTAATGTATTTGAAAAAACTCTTTTTATTGTCCCCCACAGTTCTGGCCAATGTCAGCTCCAGTTGAGCTTTGGCCTCTCAAATTTTCTCCCTTCAGTGGTTAGCAGCATCTCTGTATTCTTCCCACATCACCTGGCCTAGCTTTCACTGGGCATACACCTTCCTTTTTTGCCTAATCTGCAGGAGCAGATCCCTGTTCAGTGAAGCTGGCCTTCTGCCTCATCTGCTTGACTTCCGACATTTTAGGATTGCCTGCTCCTGTGCCCTTAAGAGGTAATGTTTAAAGAGTGACCAGCATTCATGAACCCCAGCACCTGCAAAGGTATTTTCTCAGGGTACTTGACTCAGAAGTTCCCTGAGCAACCCGACGTCTGCTCTCCTCAAGTCCAGTGTTGAAGATTTGCTGGCAGTTTTGCTCTTGTCCACAGAGATTTTAAACTCAAATTGCCTCGTGTTCACTGTGGCTAAGATGACCTCCAAACTCCACTTCATTCATGAGATTCTCTCTGTTGGTGAGCAGCAGATCAAGGAAGGCATTCTTCCAAGTTGGGTCCCTTATTACCTGTTCCATAAAGCTGTTACCCTGGTCGCTCGGGTTGTGCTAGCTGTATGTTGCTCCCAGTTGATTTCTGGCAAGTTTAAGTCCCCCATAAAAACAAGGGTGGTTGACTTGAAAGCATCCCTTAGTTCCTAAAAGAATAGGTGATACGCATCCTCATCCTTGCCAGGTCTATAGTATTTTCCCACAGTTACATCTGTATTACTTGTTTGTCCCTTGATTCTCACCCAGACTCTCAACTGTGCCATTACCAACTGAGAGCTCCATACACTCTAGCCCTTCGATTACATATAAAGCCACTCCCCTGCCTCTTCTGCCCTGCCTATCTCTCCTGAAGAGTCTGTACCCATCCAACAGAGTGCTCCAATCACAAGATTCATCCCATCAGGTTTCACTTATGCCAGTAATGTCAAATATGTGGGACATAGGCTTCAAGCCAAGGCTTCAAGCTCATCTTCTTTATTCCTCATGCTGCATGCATTAGTGTAGAAACACTTCAGGTGTGGTACATTGTGGCCAACACCTTGCAAAGCAGAATGAGAGATCCCATTAGTGCTTGGTTCCTCAAGTTTTGCCACACCATCCCATTGCTCACCATTGGCAACCTTGGTTTTGTCCCCTACCCCCTTCCAAGCTAGTTTAAACTCTGTCAACAAGCCCCACCAGTTCCTGTACTAAAACTCTGAGGCTGTTCAGCCTGGAGAAGGAAAGGCTTCAGGAAGACCTTACAGCAGCCTTCCAGTACCTGAAGGGTGCCTACAGGAAATCTGGGGAGGGACTTTTTACAAGGATGTGTAGTGATAGGATGAGGGGTAATGGTTTTAAACTGGAAGAGGGAAGATTGAGGTTAGACATTAGGAAGAAATTATTTACAGTGAGGATGGTGAGAAACTGGAACAGGTTGCCCAGGAGGCTGTGGATGTCCTCTCCCTGGAGGTGCTCAAGGCCAGGTTGGACAGGGTTTTGAGTAACCTCATCTAGTGGAAGTTGTCCCTGTCCATGCAGGGGGGTTGGAACTAGATGATCTTCAAGGTCCCTTCCAACCCAAACCATTCTATGATTCTATGATTCTGTGATTTAAATTTTATTTTTGATTTGATTGTTTAGTAAAAGTGTGTGTGATTTAGCTTCCTCTTTGTTCTGAAAATTAAAAACTACAAGTCAATTTCTGAGGAAGAATTGTTGAAAAGCTCACTGTGGGTTTCCATATTTTATCATAATTTATTAATGGCAAATTGAATTTACTAACTTCTAATGTAAGAGAAGTATCTTGTTAATTTCTTTCCATGTCAATCTAACTAAAATACATTGATATACTATTTAGTGACTTAAGATGAATTGCTGATTTCACACATATATTAACACGTACTTGTGGAACTGCACATAAGTGCAACTACTAGCCTAGTTTCAAGACAGCCATATTACAAAAATATCATGGAGCACATGCATTTTCCTCAGATTCAATATCATGAGCTAACTGACATATTTTCCATGTTGTAGAAATTTCACATTTTATTAATTAATAAAATTAATCTAATTTCACATGAACAATAATTTTAAAATTAAACACATTTGATTTTGATCAGATAAACTTTCTACTTAGATTTTAACCTAAAAATATTTTAACCTAAAAATATCCTACAATATTTTAAAAAAAAGAAGTAAATCACTTCAAAGCAACCATTGGAACATTTAATCAATTTTTTTTAAAATTAAAATTAACTTTTGATGACTGGATATTTCGACTGTAGCACAGAAAGATTAGTGCAAATGAAAGCAGCTGAGAATTTCTACCACAAATATATTTTCATGGCCTACAGTGGCTTTTCAAAAACAGAAATAAGAAAACAAAGGAATACATGTGCTGATAATGATAGTGACAACCCACAAATCAACCTAATCAGTATGTTTCAAATCATATGCCTTTGAAGACAATTTTTAAAAATCCCAAAGTTTACATTTGGAATTTGAATGACAAACACTGTGTAATGTTTCTTTCAGTTAACTCTGTTGGTGAGATGTTAAACAGTTTAACCACCTGTAATCTTTGGCCTCTCTAGCCATTCAGGGTAAGTTAACTATGTAAGTCCAGTTTTTGTATGAAAAAAATGTCTTTCACTTCTTTTTTCTCTAAAGTGCAATAAAAAAAATATTTTTGTTTTGCTAACAAGGAAAAGAGGAAATAGGATTTCTGATCACTGGAAATACAGGAGAATCCATGATAATTCTCCTCACCAATTAATTAAACACCTTGGTTAAAGGGGAAGGGGGGCAGTTTTATGCATGGTCACAATTTGTATTTAATTTTGTTATCGATTTCTCTCTAATCTCCTCTGACTGTAACCCAGCTGTTTGTCATCCATCAGCCTATGCTCTTAAGATTCTGATCCTTTAGAAAGAGACTAATACATACCTTTGCATCACCTATTGCTAGTGCTGCCATTGGAAACAGCTAAGCTTATAATGTGATTTACTATGTAAGGAAAGAAGACTACCATTTAGAAAACAGCAGTTGAGTTACTTCTTGCATTTGAATCTTACTTGGCATTTAATGCCATTTAGAGCTCATTTAATGCCATTACACCGATTACTAGCAGCTTCTGTCATCAGATCAACTATGCTTTGTGACCAATAGTATTGAAGTTTGCCAGAGTCCAACAGGATCAGCTTGGACAACTGACCGTTGTATATAGCTTTCAGAAAATCATAGAATCATAGAATATCTCAAGTTGAAAGGGACAATAAGGATCATTGAGTAACTCCCTGTTCCTTGTAGGACTACATATAATTAAACCATATGATTAAGAGCAATGTCCAGATGCTCATTGAACTTTGACATAATCAGCGCTGTGACCATTTCCCTGGGAAGCCTGTTCCAGTAATTGTCCACTCTCTCAGTGAAGAACCTTTTCCTAATGTCCAACCTGAACTAGAAATTCCTCAGTCCTTGTCACTTCTTCTGTTTCTATGCCAAATCTGTGTCTGAAGCAGGCCTGGTAGACAGTTTTGTTGTGTAACAGATTATGTAGTAGTTGAAGGGCTGGACAACACTGAGGAATTAGTTCTCAAGTAAACTGGTGCATTGAGTCAGTCTGCATTGATGCAGGATTTCTGCAAGAAAACAGTTGATGATTTCTCCCAAATGGGTGATAGTATTCACTCTTAATAGCTATACTCCTTTGTCAAAGGTGGCTTTGCTACATGTAGTGACAAGTACAAATCTACCCTCATCTCCTCCACGCTGTATTAAATTGTGAGGAGATATCTCTTTTCCGTGTCTCTTTGAGCAAAGTTTATTTATTTACCCATTTGGAATTACCTCTGTTACCAGCATACTGCCTTCTTATGAGACTTTGAAGTTGTAGAATCTACATTTCAATAAATAAGTAACTGGTCAGTAAATAATACTGACTCTAAATGTTATTTGATCCCTTTCTGGATACTATAGACTTACCAGGTATTTATGTATTTTCTTTTTGTATGTTTTCTATAGCTCACAATTTATTTCTTAAGTATTTCTCCCTTTATATTGCTCATCTTGTTTGGAGGAAGTTGGAATCATGTGTGTTGTTCCACTTTTCCTCAAAGCTTTAAGGAATCTCCTATAATAAATTAACTTATGTCTGTTTTGGGTTACAGCTGTAATACTGATGCAAGTTTCCTCCTTTCCCCAATATTCCTTTCTCTTCTTATGGCTAATGGACCATCCTTAAGACTTTGACACCAACACCAGAGAGCACCAGAGAAAGAAACATTCTTAATATTCTGGTTCTTATATTCTCTGCAAAATATTTCTGTCTAATAAAACAATATAATCTCCCTGAGGTTTATGGGTGATTTAATATTTCTCTCTTACTTACTACACATTTTTCTCTGTTGAGCATTTCGTTTCCACTGACCACTGACATACTTAGCAGCTGCTATTCTATATAGTTCTTCCAGCTGTTCTGCCTGGCACTAGGCTACCATATTGTCATGTCTTTTAAAACCCCATCTCTTTGGTACATTACTAGTGTGCATTCAGTCCTTTTTTCATGACTGAATGGAAATAATTCATTGAGATCACCTGACAGAAAGAAAACCATCCTAAATATTCTTCACAATTTGGAACAGGCCTACATACTAAAATAAATCAAAAAGGCCAGATAGTTATATTTTTAAAATAAGATAACAAGTCAGTGCATTTTACTTTATAAATTTCTGCTATGTTGAGAAATTCAGGAACATGATCTTGCTTTCTTGGTTTGGCAGAGGGCTTGTATGTTTCAAAGGCAGTGAAAGGTGAGCCAGGAAGATTTAATTGAAAACAAATTAAATCAGACAGGCCAAAATACAAACCTAAAAAACATCTTGAGTGCGCTCATGTAGCAAGTGCAGGACAGCCACGGGATCAGGCCCAGCCAGCGTGGGTTCAGGAAAGGCAGGTCCTGCTTGATTTATCTGATCTCCTTCTATGTTCAGGTGACCTGCCTGGTGGATAAGGGGAGAGCTGTGGATGTTGTCTATCTAGACTTTAGTAAAGCCTTTGACACTGTCTCCCACAGCATTCTCCTGGAGAAGCTGGAGGCACATGGAGTAGACAAGTGCACTCTCTGCTGGGTAAAAAACAGGCTGTCTGTTGCCTCTTGTCCTCCTCCTATAAACAGCAATGAGGAACCTAGCTGCATCTCCTGGATCTCCTCCTCAGAGCTGCTAACAGTAAGTGCCTCTGAAGCTACCCCTTCTCCAGGCTGAACAACTCCTGGTCCCACAACATCTTCCTTCACGGCCTATTCTACAGCCCCTGTCCATCTTCCCTCCACAGAAATCACTCCATCATTAAGTTCATCAGTGTCTTTCCTGTATGGGAAGGCCCAAACTGGACACAGCATCTAGATGTGGCCTAATGAGCAGCATGTAGAGGGAAATAGGCACCCTTCTCAACCTATCTGCCTTGCTTCTGTTCACACACCCCAGGATGCTGTTGGCCTTCTCTATTGCCAGAGCACACTGCTAACTCATGTTCAGCCCACTCTCTTTAATATTCAGAGAAAAATAAAATTATTATAGAAGTGTGGTAAATGACATAATTCAGTATATTGTTGAACATCAGACATAAAGAGGAATTTCATCCATGTATATTTGACTGTATGTGTACCTTATTCCCTGTTTAGAAATGATAAACAAATACAATAGTATGATGAAATTATATATCTGCCTCAGGGACACTAAATTCTGGTCTTGTGTTCTGGAAATTTTGAAGTTATTTTTCCCAGAGATTACTCTTCAAATAGGAAGGCTATTGAATGTTACATGAATTTCAATCATTAAATACCAGCTCAGTCTTGAAGATTTTAAATGTAATATATCAAAAGAAGTATACCCTAAAACCACACTTTGAAACGTACATCTTAACCTCCTTCAGGTTAGCCAGGATATGGAATAATTTTTTACTTACGTTGAAAACAATTTGATTATTAATGTCTCAAACAAAATTAGTATGAAAAAAATACTCAGGAAAAGCCACGTATTAATTTCTGTCAGAACGCAAAGTACTTTCCAGCTTTTAACACTACATGGAAACTAGGAGTATTATTTAACTCTAGGAACAACAATAAATGCTACCAAGAAGAGTTCTAATGTGAAGAAAAATAAGGTCAAAGCTCATTTGGAAAGATTAGATCCCTTTCCAATGAGTAAGGACTAAGAGCCTTCTAATTTTATATTTCTTCTTGAGTATATTTCTTTGTGTACATGTATGAATTATGTGTATTTGTAGTATATGTATGTAATTCACTGTGTGATAGCTGTTAATTTTTTCATAATCTTAAACAAAAAGGTAGAGTTGAAAGTACTAGTGTAAATAAAAATCTACAGAAGTTTCCTGAAGTAAACAGAAAATGTTAACATCTTCATTTATGTAAAAAAAAACCTTCTTCTCAGTATGCTTGGGGGTTAATGCAGAGAGTTATTGCCTAACAATGACACAGCAGTCAAATCTCATCACCTTCAGTAGGAATAATTTATGGTTTAATCTTACATGCAGGCGTAATAAATTAGTATTACTCATCAGAACTCACTTATTAATAAAACAAGCTGAATTAACCACCAGAGAATCATACTTGGAAATTCAATGACAATTTTACATTTTTAATATAGGCTCAGAAATATTATTGCAGAGCGGGTGGTATGAAGAAATGTGGTCAAATTTGACATTCATTAATAATTGAAGTGTGGAACGTGACAGAGGTGAAAATGGATGTTGATTTTTTCCCCTCTAATATTTGGATGAGTTCTGAAAAGTAAATAAAATGAGGTAACAAGACATATCAAGTCATCCTGATTTCTTTGATCACGCCTCCCTGCATGCACATATATATATCATTATTTTCCTTATCATGTTTTTGAATAATTCAACACCTATACTCTTTCCAGTTCAATGCATTATAAAACACACTCAAGCTGAGTTTCAATCATATTGGACTGAAAGCTGAATTTTTTATGAAGGATTATTTAAAACAAAATGTGTCTTGGGCCCTGAGGTCTCTGAAACCAAACAATTCTGAGAGTTCAATGAAGAAATGTCAACACTGTGGAGAATTTTTCAATTCAAAAAATTAAAGGAATCCTGTTTGATGTATATTAACCATATCAATATTAACAGCCTTCAGCTGGATTTCAGAAGTGATATGAGAGTGGTAGTATCATCAGGCTTGTATTTTAACTAGTTGTGAAAGCTCTGAAATACTTGTACTCAAGCTGAACTTCACCTGCCTTTGGGACAGTTCCAGCAGCACTGATTTCAGTAATGCCAAACAGCTGGCTTAGTTGAGATCAGTCTCTTTAACCTCATTGAACTCCACCTATGCAAGGAGGGTTACCAGCCTCTGCTGAACAATTTCCAGTGCACTCTAGGCATCTCCATGGCGTATGTTCTGCAGAATTGACATGGCTATTAGAGGTCTGTAGAACACTGCATCATGCATGTGAGTTTGTTCCAGCCTTTCCCACTTCTTTCATTTCTCACACTGAATAGGCTTGTGGTCATGATTGCCTCTACAAGACATCTTTTGGTTTCCATGATTCACCTACTTGAATGGCTGGGTTCTTTTTTTTTTTTTTTTGCCCAGTACTTGTGATAGCAGTAAGGGAAAATTGCTGAAAATGAGCTGGAGCCATGTATTCCTATAAGTTTACAAAAGTAAATTTCTTGCCTTTGAAGGAAATAATCCACCCACACATTCTGGCTGTAGGTATAAATATTATGGGGAAAATAAAGGAAAAAACCCACTTTCTCTAATATTGACTGTAGCAAATTTTCTGTCTGTCTTCCATTTTAAACTTTAATAGAGCCACACACGTATCCACACTTTGGGTTCTTTGCAATATCACCCTCCTTCCTTCAGTACAGTCTCCTTTAAGCTTGCCTAGAACTGCAAGAAAATCCTCTTCTCATGGACTTTATCGTGGTCATTTTCTGGGTTTCATGCCACACAACTTACCTAGATAATCAGCCCGCAGGGTACTGTTCAATAGATTTAACAATCTTATCAACAGAACTATCTCTCTAGAGTAAATTCTTGAGATAGGAGCAGAGAGAGAAGAGGAGGAAATGGAATCAAGGAGTCTTATATTATCATTGGGGAAAAAAAAAAAAAAAAGATGCCAAAGACAGCTATAAAAATGCCGAAGTGGCAGAACATTCAGAAAAAAATATAAATAATGGAGAATTAAGAAGAATAGAGGAAGTAGAAAAGTTCAAAAGCAAGAAAGATAAAGTGTGTCAACTCATTAGATTTCCTTAAGATTTTTTTTAATCATGCTTTCATGTTTTGAGATGAGCCTCTCTGCTCCAAGATATTGAGCACAAATAATATTGATTGACTGCAGTTATGATATGCTCTCTTGCCTTCTGTCTACTGCAGAACAAGTAACTGTCTGCAGGCCACATTGAGTGTGTTAGCAGAGCATATGGATGACGTTCTAGGTCTCATTTTGTAAGAATGAATTTATATTGACTTCAATAGCCAGAATTAATGAAATCTGGTCAAATAACTGAAAAGGTATTCCACAAGGTATTTTTCTTTAATTAGTGAGAATTATTGCAGAAAATATGAGTTAGATGAGATTTTTAAACAACAATGTATTATTATCAATTCATATCTGCCATATACTAATGTAGGAAACATAAATCCAAATTTTGAGTTTTGAGCTGTTTGGAATTTGGGTGCCATTTCTTCATTTTTTTTCATTGTTATGCATTAGTTTTCATCAGACAGAAAATATAATTATAAAAACAGATGTTATTATTTCAATTAAAATGAGACAATAGTTTAATCAGCAACAATGAGCAGCCACTGCTGCGCAAGTTAAATTGTTCTTATGTGACACAGTGCAAACAGGAACATGTTCCCATATGCACAAATTGCAGTTAGTTTTTCAATAAAAAGATCATGCAAATGGAAGTATTTGTTTGTCTGTGACAGTAACCAAATTTTGATATACTCTTCTATCAGCAAAAGCAGATTTGGTAAGTGTAATTAAAAGTAAACTGTAACAAAAGAGATGGGAGCACATGGTTTAAGTTGATTGATTGCAGTAATTGGAAAATAAGTGTCCTTTTGAATTAATGCCACCTGTGTCCTGCAGGCTACAATGTGTTTCTTATCCACAGTTAAAACCTTAGCCAATTCTTACTGAGCCAGAAATATTCCAAGTACTGAGTATTATACTTCAGTCATCTGAAAGGCTGAACACTCCAAGTAGTGAAGTTTTTATATACCTGTCAGATCAGATTCCTCTAATTTGAACTCGACTAGGAACCTTGTGATAACCATAGAAGCATTTCAGAAACAACACATGGCTTTCCCTCCTGAGTTTTAACAGGTTTTTTTCCCCCACCATGTTTCTGGAAGTGGCTGGGAAATTGTCATACTTTTATATCCCATGTTTGACAGAGTAATGTTAATTCAGAGATCATATCTCTGCTTTTGGAGGATGTTTGTTCTGTACTCTTATTCATGGGACAACATGTGAACAGTTTAAATATGTGATTGTAGAAAATTATGAAGACAATTTCTTTTACTGAAAAGACTTCCACCTCTGTTGCAACATTTTTCTTTCCTCTGACATGACTCTCAATACAAATATTAAAGCAATTGGAGATCTTAGATTTTTGCAGTCTGCTTTGCTGTAATGCTAAGTGTTTTGTCCTCCTTATCCTGGATATATCATTAATTTTGTCCATCCTGACACTATGTGTGTTACATAAATAAGCACACACAAGTTTAGAGAGGTAAGAGAGGTACAGAAAAACTGTGAGCAGCTTCTCAATAACTCAAGCATCTGTTTTCTATCAAAAGTCCACAATAGGTAGAGATCTGTCTTAGGGTCTGAAAAATTCTACCTTTTCACTTGGGAAAACATGTATTACTTGCCTTCACTGTCACTGATGCTGACACAGGGATCATGCTCTGAGTGATAAGACTTTTTTTCTGAAAATATGGCATCTTCCCTTCTTGCTGAAGAAGTACTTACGAACTGCCAGAAATTGCCAGTTTGTATCTGTACCAGCTCACTGAACCTGAACTTCCAAGTAATGCCTCAGGCTATACAGTTTGTTTGAAACTCCTAGAAACCAAGTTATAAGTTAATTTACAAAGATTTTATACAATTAACCCTCTAAGGCTCCATCTACCTTATTTGAAACCTTGAATTCAGATCACTCGCTGTGGCTGCACTTTCTTCTTCCTGGCTGTGCCAAATACACAGTGTATTTGGAACCAATTAAAGATCACTGAACATTTAAGAAATCCAGAAGGACAGATTTCCAAGTTCCGAATTTTTTATTTAAGATAAAGGGAAAAAAACACCATCATCACTGACAAAGGGGCAGAGTATTACTCTAGTTGATAAAAAAACAACCAAACAAACAAACAAAAAAACAACAAAAATCCAAAAGCAAACAAAAAATCCCAACATTTTAGTGACACGCAGCTCATATTTAGCTGAAAAATTTTCTTATTGCAAGGTAAAAAAGGACTTGGCATTATGCTCTGGCATCGGGACAAATGATCATTTTATGAATTCTGGAGTAACTTCATGGAAATACATGAGGTACAGTCTTTTAAATACTAGTTCCACACTTCTGTGATACAAAGATTGATTCATCATTCATATTTCGCATGATTTGCCATACAAAACTGTCAAGAAAAAAACATAAATTATGATAAAAATAGAAATTGCAAATATACAGTGTTGTTACTTTCAGTCTAAGAAAGGGATATTGCTCTATTTACTGTTCTTTCATGTTGCTGTTTGTGTGTAGTTTTGGCATCCTTTGGTTGCTCTTCTTAAAAGATGAATGACATTCCTCTATTAGAGGAAGAAATTTTACACGACCATGAACTGCAGCCCAGAAGGTACTCTCTACAATGTTATCTTGAAAATATTTTTGGTGAACAATGAACTCAAGTTTTGATTCCAAAATAGCTCCACATAGCCAGATCTCTGTCTATCCTTTGAGGAGAAAATGGCATTATTTCCACCTGGTGATAGATAATGCCAATAGGAAGAACAGATAATATGAGTACAGAAACAATCTATAGCTGTTTACACTGTGTTTAGACTGCATCATAATCTAAAATTATCATGGCAAGAGACAGTCATTTTACATGGTGATCATGAACAGATCTGTGCAGATCTGTACAAACACTGTACAGATCTGATTTTTTTTTTAATGAAGAAAAAAGATTAGAAGGTAATAACCTCTAAAGAATGCAAAATAAGAACACAAAATGAGACATACATTCCCAGTGCCCATCCATACTTTTTATGATTCCTCTGAGAGCAGTAACTTCATTTTGATTTTCCATCATTTATCTTGGTTACCTCATATCAAAAAGTGATCTTTCTTAGTACAATCAAAGATGCTAATTGTTGATTTGTAGACAGTCATGTTTTGTGATGGTAGTACTTCTATTTGGTCTTTGTATATGAATGGCAAATGCTGCAGTGACCTCTATCCTGGGCAGTATCCCTTGGTGTCAGTTTTCTTTCCCATTTTTCCAATTGCATTATATTTTTATTATGCAATTTATATATATATGGGAGATATCCGAAAGTGAATTACATTCCTAGATATTATGTATAGACATTAAAAAGTATTAAGTAATTATTCCAGAATGAAGAGTTATTTCTATGGGGTGTAATAACCAAAGTGCACAGCAAAGCAGACAAGACTTCATAGACTGCATTCACTCACTAATGCTTTTCACTGTCTTGAACAACCCAAGTGGCAGAGGAGCAGGCCTTGAGGAATTGCCCATCCCATGATAAAGACTTCATTCTCCTTGCAGACTCTGACTACAGGGAGCCATGTTGTATCACAGTGCAGGAAAGTACGGGCTTTGGCATATCTGCCAGTATCCTGAACTTAAAAATAAGAAGGCTGATTTGCATATATGGACACACTTTGCATAAGAATGGAAACAACTGAGAGATGGTCAGTCAAATAAAAATAGAATAAAAATGCACTCTACAGTCCTTTATATTTTCTTTGAGAGGATGCTGGCTCATGGTCATCCTCCTGTCCACCAGGATCCCTAGGTCCTTTTCCCCTACACTGCTTTCCAACAGGTCAGTCCCCAACCTATACTGGTGCATGGGTTTGTTCTTTCCCAGATGCAAGACTCTACACTTGCCCTTGTTATATTTCATCAAGTTCCTCCCCGCCCAACTCTCCAGCCTGTCCAGGTCTCGCTGAATGGCAGCACAGCCTTCTGGTGTGTCAGCCACTCCTCCCACTTCTATGTCATCAGCAAACCTGCTGAGGCTACACTCTGTTCTCTCATCCAGGTCATTGATGAAAATACTGAACAGTACCGGTCCCATTACCGACCCCTGAGGGACTTCACTAGTCACAGAGCTCCAACTAGGCTCTGTCCCATTGACCACAACTCTCTGACTCCTTCCTTCAACCAGTTCGCAATCCCCCTTGCTACCCAATCATCCAGACCACACTTCCTCAGTTTAGCTATGAGGATGCTGTGGGAGATGGTGTCAAATGAAATCAAGATAAACTGAAAATGAAATGAAATCAAGATAAACTGAAATCAAGATAAACCACATTGACTGCACTTCCATCCTCTATCCACTTAGTTAGATCCTCATAGAAGGCTATCAGGTTGGTCAAACATTACTTCCCCTTGGTAAAACCATATTGACTGCTCCTATGAATGCAGAAGAATGCTGAAGGCCTGTCTTCCTTTGCCTGGAAAAATGCTTTGTACCTCTTCTGTTCATCCTGCTCACTTGTATGGAAAAGGTGTAAGGTAGGTCTCCTGTCAGTACCTCAGAATAAGAACCTACACACAAGTAAGCAAACAGCCCTTCACTATGTGTCTGTGACCTAAGCAGTGAATTGCAGTTCACAAAAATGGAGCTGCCTTTCTTCACATCTAGAAGTACCTGCATGTGTATGGTTGAGGCCCTCTTCCTTAGCTGTCCCACATGTGAAATGGGAGTAATAACCCCTCTTTTTTCCTGAGAGGACTTTGTGTGGAAAAATGGGATTTTTCAGCCTAGAGAAGAGAGAGTTCTGGGGAGACCATGTAGCTTCCTTCCAGTACCTGAAGGGGGCCTAAAGGAAAACTTGGATAGATTCTTCTTACAAGGATATGTAGTGGTAGGATGGGGGCGGGGGGGGGGGGGGCGTGGTTTCAAGCTGAAAGTGGGTAGATTCAGATTAGATATTAAGAAGAAGTTCTTTAGTGTGACGGCGGTGAGACACTGGAACAGGTTGACGCCTCCCTGTGTTCAAGTGTTCAAGGGCAGGTTGGATGGGGCTTTGAGCAACCTGATCTAGTAGGAGGTGTAACAGGTGCCAGAGCCTGCTTAGGGAAAGTGCTGAAACTGTAATTTGGGTGTGTGTGAGGATGATCTTATAGCAGCCTTCCTGCACCTGAAGATGGCCTGCAGGAAAACAGGAGATGGACTTTTTACAGGGATATGTAATGATAGCTTGAGAGTTAATGGTGTTTCAAACTGAAAGAGAGGACAAACAGATTACATATTAGGAAAAGAAAAAAGTTACAATAAGGGTGGTGAGACACAGGCACAGGTTGTCCAAAGAAGCTCTGCATGCCCCATCCCTGGAAGTGTTCATGGCCAGGCTGGATGGGGCTTAGAGCAACCTGGTCTATTGGGAGATGTCCTGGCCCATGGCAGGAGGTTTGAAACTAGGTGATCTTTAAGGTCCTTTCCAACCCAAACCATCCTGTGGTTCTATGAAATGTATCAGAGAATATAACGTACTTAGCCATTATGTTCATATCACCGTAATGAGGAAAAGTGGTTTCGCCAAAATCCCAGCATTTCCACTAGAAATTGTATCCAAGAAGGAAGATGATAGACAAGAGAAAAACTCAGACTAAATTAAAAATAAAATAAATACATATTATTATAGTAAGTGTGATACATGATGATTGAAGGAAAAATTGTAAAAATTCTTTTTAGGGTTTTTGGTTTAGTTTGTTTTTGTTTTTTTTTTAAATCCATGGTAACTAGTCTAATAATCGTATCTATTTGCAGGGTTATCTTTGAAAATAGTGGTCATGTCATGACAATATATCCCTGGAGTTTATATGAAAATATATACAGCACATCTTTTCTGCATAAATTCTTAGTCCCTGTAAAAATGCTGCATAACTTGTTGAACAGTGAGACTTATCTTTTACTTTAAACAAGCACTTGCTTACTTACTGTACTCCAGATTTTCTCTTGCCCCATACCCTGTTTGCTATTCTACTGCAGTTAGTTAAAAATACAATTGGAATTACTCCATATTGTCCCTACTTCAACCTCCAGAAAGGAAAAGCAAATATACATATAAATACATTTACACTTGTTCTCTTACCCATGCATTATGTACTTCATTAACCAGCATTAGAGATAAAACACTTGTTTTCTTTGGAATTTCTCAGTTTTCAATGTAGGGCCAACAGACCTCTTCACTGTTGTATGGTTGAAGGTGTATTTCAATATTATTCCCTGGTAAGGATTTATTTCAAAACATTAATGGTCCTCCTAATTGTATTTCCATTCATGTGATGGATGTGAGGTGACACTTCCTGTCTTGCTCTAAATTAGGCTTGCTCATTATTTCCATCATCTTCTTTGATCTTCAGAGTGGAATAAGAATATTGTTTTATTCTTTGTTTATTATTTTCGAAGTTCACTGTAGCTGAGTCCTGGTGTAATTCTTAGGCATTCTTTCCTTTGGTTGAGAGTAGTCTGTGGGGAGACCCTTTTTCACTTCTTCCTGACATTAACCTGTCCTTGAAGAGTCCTGATCTCTCAGTCCTTTAGTTCTAGCCCATGCAAGTGGAAGAGGCAGTGAAATATCTCTTTTTGGCATTGCAATTGGGCAGCAACAAGCACTCATAGGACATCCATCTATTAATAATTTTCAGTCCTTCTTAGCATAGAGATCTTTAGTTTTCTTTTCAACACTTTTTCTAGTGAAAGCTGATTGCTGAAGAAATAGAACATGTATGGAGAAAAGTACCTTATCAAAGAAGGGAACGAATAACCTATCCAAACCTGTTTGAGTCTGCTGACAGTCAACTAAACACCTTTCCACTCTACCTTCCCCCAAAGGCCAAATATTCTGATATCCCTATCAGAAGTGTCTTCGCCACATTACTTTCCAATTTGCATTAAATTGGTCATATAAAAATTTATTTCAGGGATAAGCCTATAACAAAATCTTTCTTTGCAAGCCTTTGAGTTACCAAGTTTTTTTTAATCCTTTGGTAGAAGGTATGCATTCACTCTTAGAAATTAAACTGTATTTTTCTGAAGCTGCTTGCTTCATCTCTGACTTCTCTCAGCAAAGACACAAGTTTGTTAACACTTTGAATTCCAGGTGTATTTCTGTGTATAAATATCTACAAAAAAAAAAAAAAAAATCATATGATAAACAAGGTACATCAGTAACCAGCTTTTGCATGAACTATGTTTAAAAGGTGAATAAATATGTTGTAATTTGGCAGTTTCCACATGAAGATAAAATGACCCAAAGCTTCTTAGCCATCTTACCTCCTCATCTTATAATTTGAAGATTTTTTGATCATTTTACATAGCGAGTCAAATACATGAAATAGTTTTGAGGAGGGTCTAGAAGGACAAGAAGAGAAGGCAAGAAACATTTTCTTGTCTAATTTTGCAGTTTGGGGATTCCTCCCTCAATCTAAGAGGATTAAAAAAATATATATTTATGGTCCAGTAAAGGGGAGGAACTAATGAGACTCAAAGATTTTATTTTTTAACACTGAAGCATGTAATAATTCTAGATTACATTAAAATGACATTAAGTGAAGTGTTGGTTACCAAGAACATCGTGTCATTCATCATACTTTATGTTGTAAGTGGTACTATTAACAACATGAGATTTTGTCCTCACACAGCACATCTTCCATCTCTCTAATACTTTATTTTCACACTGTTGGCACCTGTATTGCTTCCCTGTCTGTCTTCTCAAAATCTTTGGAGCTATCCCCTTCATTAAAGAAACCAATGTTTGCCCCAGTAAACTAAACGGATATTGTTACAAAGCTTGATTCAAGGCTCTCAGCACCTAAGTAGTGTTTTATTTGGTTTTTTTTTAAAAGACTACCCTACAAATTCTAGTACAGCAAAGGTGTTCAGATATTTTGGGGGCTGTAATTTGTGATTATAACAGGCATGCAAAGCTTTGTTTACTTTTTACTCTCCTGCCCCCCACAGATGTTTGCCCATATTAGTAAGCAGGTGTGCAATAATGACTGTGAAAACGCTTGCCAAATGAGTATTTGGTTAATGATCTTGAGATCCTTATATGGGTGAAAATAAAATATTGTATACAGAATTGCATTTTCAGATGCATCGGGAAGTCAGCGAATCTAGTTTGTGCTGTAAATATTTTCATTTCTCCTTTAAAGATGTGTTTGAGTGGCACAAGAAATCCTTAAGCTATATCGTGGCAATATTTCAAATACCTTGCTATTGTTTTGCAGATTATTAATAATACAAGAGAATTAGAACTGGAAGTACTGATAGTTCATTAAAAAACAAAACCTCACAGATTATTGTTCAACCCTGTTGACCTGGCCTCCATTGCCGTGTCCTTACCAATATGCCTTACACATAGTCTAAGGGATATTAGAATAATATGAATCAGAGTACTAGTGTTTCAAATTTGCTAACTAATAGACTAGTCAGACTGCAGATCAGTGGATAATTCCCTCTCATCTCCTCTTCTACATCTAGGCAGTTAAACTAGCATGAGAAAAAAGTCAACACAATGCAAATACTAATTGCAGTCACTGTAACACAAAAGGACAGCATACCACAACAGTCTGAAGACTGTGATGTATATTCAAAGCAGAGAGACTGTCAATTGTCATAACATGAACTCGACACATGGACTTCACATTGCTAAAATACCGTTTGTAGTCTGCTGACCACTGATACAAATAAATGTTATATGAGACAAATTTCAAATTTTACTTAAATCCAGGAAATAACTGCCTGATGCTGTGTTACTTCAAGGACACAGAGTCCACCTACTAGTGTTCCCTGCATTCTCTTCTACTCTGAATGCATATCTAAGAGTCAATCAACTCTACCTATGATTCAGCTTAAGTGTCTGTCAAGGTTTGATTCAGAATCGAAAAATAAACCAGAGACAAACAATACTCTCGATCCCCTCCCCCTCTCACCCAGGTAGGGAAGGAGAGAGAGAATTAGGAGAGAGACTTAGCTGGATTGGAAACTAAATTAGACAGCTTTAATTCTATGTACAATTATATACAAGTATGTTCAGGAATGTGCAAAAGCCTCTTGCCTCCCCCCACCCCCAGCAACTCTCCAGCACTCTGCTTAGCTGTGAGCAGTCCTGAAAAGTCTCAGCCTGCTGTCTGAGATAACAGCAGAGCAGACAGGGCTGTGGGGAGAGTTATGAGGGTCAGGGCTGAGCCTGGGGTCAACAGTGATGGATGGAGTCCTCCCTGGATGCCAGCCATGGACAGAAGAGAAGGGAAGAAGCAGCAGGAATGCAGTTGTCTTCTGTGATCTCTGACCTTCCTTGGAGCTTACGTAGATATATGGAATGGAATATCTTTGGTCAGTTCTGCTGTCTGTCTAGTTCAGCTCCCCTATGAGGGGGGGGTCACAGATACAATTCTTCTGCTCTCAGTAGCATCTGCAGTGGCAGATTCACTGAGTAGAACAAACTGACCTTCGCGTCTCCGCAGAAACATAAACATTCCAGTGTTATCAGTCCACTAGCTGGAACACTTGCTGCTAGCTAAAAGAAAGCTTACTGAAAGAAAAAAAATTAGTAAAAGGAAAATTAGCTTAATCCTGGCTCAACCCAGGACAATGACTGATACAATCATAGCCTCAGTTATTTGGTTCTTTTATGTCATTAATCTCTTAAAAAAAGGTTAAGATACAAGTAGTCAAAAAATACAGTTGAGTTTTAAGTCTTTGCTTGGTAGGATCTGACAGTTTTTAAACTCCGTGCTCTTAAACAATTTCAAGTACATCTATTAAATAATGTCTTCTTAGATGGATGCCTAAGACACACAGTTTCCAGCAGGGTTTTACACCAGCATTAATCTAATGAAGGATAAACTAGAAAAAATGATTGGTGTAAATCTTAATGGAAAATGTGTTTTGTATTTTTTTTATTGGAAATGTGAAAAAAGTAGCTTCTGGCTACTGCACCAGCCAGCAAGATAATAAGCTACCATCCCTATAGACAATAAGGAATGGTTACTGTACTGAGTTACAGCTTAGAGGGGAAGTCAACTTAAACATCTTGCAGGTGTCACCTAAAGATAACTAAGAAAGGACATGCAGACAAGGTATCTAACTGTGCAAATGTACAGTGTGCTGAGATATACACATATATATTTCATTTTTGCAGGTCTATTTCCATATATTTGCATTCCATACCCTTTTTTTTTGTTATATTCAGGTTTACAGACACATAAGTAACATGGCCTTTCCTTTTTTTTTTCCTTTCTCACAGTTTTCATGGCAGTGTACATGAGAACCTAAATCCCAAATATATATAATGAAAGCGCAAATGTGTGTGTAGTCACAAACATAGATACACATTAAGTCTATATGTATGTGGGGAGATATTGGGATGGGTGGGGAGAGAGGGGGAATGAGTGTGCATTGTGTGTCTTTCCCATGTGTAAACACATGCACATGAACATGCATGTGAACACATACAGACATAATTCTCCACTACCTGTTTTCCTATGCAACATAAACAAAGCCTCTGTTTATCCCAGGGGATTAATTTGGTCAGCCTTTGATATACCACTTTGTGCCTGGTGTTAATATTTTACTCCAAATGCCATATCATCTTTTATCTTTTATTTATAGTGATCTTCATATTCATTTCTCAACCAAGGCAGTCACTGCAGGGAGGGAAGGCATTGATCTTTAATTTTGCATACTTTTGACCCTTACGAAAAAGTACAGACTGTGAAAAAGAGAAAAAAAGGTAAGGGTGAAAGAAAAAAACCCTCATACATTGGGAATTCTTTCCAGGAATTTGGAAAATAAGTTTTTAATGGACTAGGAGATGTGCTACAAATAAGAAACAGGTTTCATGAATTTGTCTTGGGTGGACATGACTTTTACACTACTTTTTCTTGCACCCTGAATGTGAAAATGCAGGCATAGAAAAAACTTGGATAAGGGAGCCATGAGTCTGGAAATATGAACAGCAAAGTTATTTGCATAAACTTTCAATAAATTCTCCTACAGTTCTTAATGACCAACCTATCAGACAAAGAAGTTAGAATCCTTACTGGTTTTACCCCTTCAATAGGGGCCAGCTGGAGCTGTGAATCAAGGTCTATGTTCTGTCTAGTCTAATACTGCCACTGAATAATCAGTTTTCCTTTTGCTAACACAAATGGACAAGAAATATTGTCTAAACAAGGATTGCAGGAATATATTTTTTTCCAAGATCAAATAAATTATTATAAATTCTGCAAAGTCTGAATTCCTAGGAAAATATTATTAGGACTATTTTAAAGTGTCCTTTTTTTTCCACCTTCCATCTCTTCACTTTAATGCAACCTGATCTTTCTTCTTAGTCATAATTTTATTTAAATCATGTGCCTGGGTGTGCATGTTTGTGTGTTTAAGCTTCTAACTGCACTGCATTCTGTGACATAGACAAAACTTACTTGCTTAATCCTGCTTTGTTGTTTTGGGAAGCCCTCAGATTTGAGAATTTGTAGTAGAATGGTCTCCTGAAATCATACCTATTAGGGGAAATACTCTAGTAATCACCAAAGGACTGAAATCTCATTATTCTGAAATTCTGAAAAGAAATGTTAAATCAGTCTGCTCAGTAAAACCTGTTGAATCTCAACTTTGGTATCAGCACAGACAAAAATTCCAATAGTAGCTGGAGGAACAACACCTGATCCCCTCCCTCCTCCCCCAGTGACTCTCACAGCAACTCTTCTTCCTGGTGACTCGTGGCTGAAGGGGAGGAAGTGTCCTGGTGCATGGACGGGGTCCTCAGAGGTTGGCTATGAAGAAAAATGGAGGGAAATACAGAGAGAGCCAAAAGAGAGGGCGATAGAAGAGACAGTAAGAAGAAAAGAAAGAGGAAACTGAAGGCTTCCATAATGTCTTAATCTATACCAAAAGCAAAATAGAGAAAATATTATGAGAACAGAATGTTCTGATTTGCTGATCCTGCCTTCAGTCTAATCTGCTCCCCCATGGCGGGGGGAGGCTGCAGATATGAGCTTCTCCTCTCTTTCAGAAGTGTCCTTGGTTGTTAACAGTCCACTGATGCTGCTAAAAAAAAGTTCACTGAAGGAAAAAAGAAAAATCAGCTGTCGCGATCCGATATACAGATACATGGCAATTTTTTATGATCTCGCCAGAACAAAGCAAAGGTGCACAGACACTGGTGCTGGTGTGTGGTCTTATGAGAGATCGGGCAGAACCCCCTTGCTTTCTAACATTCCTCACCGAAGTGGGAGGCTAGGGATGGCTGGACTCTGCCTTCCCTCTCCTGGTATAAGCCACACAGCAGCTGCACCCTTTTTTGTCCAGCAGGACCTGTGAAAAGGTTTAAAGGTGATCCCAAATGGTGAAATTAAGACACAAACGAGGTCAGATGTCAAATGCACACTGAACTTTATTGGAGTTACACAGCAAAGTCCCTAGAGTGGATAGGACAGGGAGGAAAACAGAGACAGAAAAGGAAGAAGAAAGCAGAATTACGGAGATTAGCAAGATAATAGTTACCACCCCAGTCCAGCAATGTCGTCAGTGGGGAAGCCCTTTGGTGGGGGAGTGTTGTGGTGAAGAAGAGCTTCTCTGGGGGAGTGCTGCAGTGAGGAAAAGCTTCCGTGGGGGAGTGCTGCGGTGAGGAAGAGCTTCAATGCACCCCAAAGTGTCCCAGATTTTTATACAGTTCTTGCCCAATGCCCCCTCCACCCCCCTTTTTCTCCCAGTACAGGGGAGAAAATTCCTCTGTCTTCTCCGTGCTCCTCCGAGATGGGAGGGAGAGCGAGGGGGGGGTATGGTGTCAGGCTATACCTTACAGATGGTCTTTGTCAAGCTAATTAACAAGATAAGCCATTGATTGGGCCAGCAACAGGGTCCTTGAACGGGATGAAACAACTTCGCACCTCAGGATAGTTTATTGGGTGGAGGTCAGACTTTTCTGACCAAGTCAGTGATTTACATGAAGTCTCAAGGCCTAGTTATCACTGGATATCCTGCTCCCAGCACCAGCTGAAGAGCTCCTTTGTCTTCCATCTCAGCATGTCTCACACCACATTCCCCAGCACACAACACAGGGCAGTTGGTGGGTTGCTGAGACATCTCTTTAGTCTAGCAACAAGTCCTGTTTACCTCTCAGATGTCTCAGGACAAACACCAGGCATCCTGAGTGTCCAAATTCACTGTCTATTTCTTGGATTGTTCAAGCCAGACACTATGTATCTGGTATGTCACATCAACAAAGAGAAAATTTGCTTCATCCTGGCTCAAACCAGGACAGCATAATTCAGACTGCAGTGTAGAACCCCTGGCATGGGCTGGAGTAGATGTAATGGTACACCACATTGGACTTAGTCCCTGCTTTGTGTTTTTTGTGTGAATGCACATGATAATAAAGGAGAATTTGACTGCTATACCATGGGTGCAATTCATTCAGTCATTTCCACATTCAGGCAATTTGAAAAGCAGAAGTCTAAACAGTCCCCATTACTTTGCATTCATTTGGTGTTCACCAGAGGCAATCTACTCCCAGTGAATACACTGTTCTGCTGTACAAGTGTCTTCTGTATTTAAGTAAATCATTAACCTTCTCAATAAGAAACATATTCAGCTGCTTTTCTTTGTCTTTTTTTTTTTTTTGTGATGGGCAGCTGTGTGCGTATGAAGACGGGAAAGACAGAGAGAATCAGTTATTCCTTAAAATTCATGTGTAATGCATTCTGTTATCATCAAGAAATAAAAGGATTCTGTTCTGTCTATTGCATGTTATGCAAGGGATCCAAGTATGGTATCACAGTTCATACATGCTCATTTTTTCTTCAATAAAGAAAAAATGCTCTATTGAAGACAGGCCACACCCTATATTGGTTATGCTTGATTATGTTAAAAGAATTTTACTCAAAAGAAAATTACTGTAATACCTAAGAAGTTTAAATGATAATATAAATAAGAGCAGTATATAAATCAGAATTACGTCCTATTCATTTCCTTATGGGAACAAAACTGTGGGCAATACAGTGCTGAAACTCTCAGTAAAGTGAAGTGAAGTTTAAATCCCTGAACTTCTTCAGGCCTTTTAGTGAAGTTTCATTTACCATTTAACAAATTAAATACTATTTTTGTAACTCAGGAAAGTGGTTGGTCTGTGTTCTAGAGAAAATAAATACCTATGAATGGTGAGGAAACTTACAAGAGTAAGACATCAACAGCATCACCTGATTTTGGAAGTGCTTCTTATAGGGCAGCCCTTCATGGGACACGTCTCTCATCTGACTGGGTGCCTATATGCATGGGATTGTCCTGTGCATCCCAACTACCCTGCTGAGACAGTCAGCTCTAATGGGAGATTCAAACCACCCGAGGTTTGAATGTCTCTATCCAAATGTCTAGTAATTACAAAAGAAAATCCTATGTGCTATCCAACTGGAGAGAAATAACATTTAACATTAGTCACCCCTGTTAGGAACCCAAATTAGATGGGATTTACCTGAGCCATAAACCTTTTCTTCATACTGTTAAGGAGTGTTCCACACATGGTGACTTTTGTTGTGAGGAGGTTATTTATGTAAGGAGGAAGTAGATCTGGTGCATAAAGCTTAGATAAGAACTCCTGGAAACAGCAATCTCATCCAAATCTGAATTTATAGGCCATATTTGGGGGGAACTGGGACCAGACCCTTTTGGCTATGTAACCACTCAGCTTTGATCTAGTGGGAGATACTCATTAAAGTACCTGTGGGGAGTTGAGGCTTAAGGACAAGACCCCTTTAGTTCCAAGTAACTTAAGTAACTTCCAATAGAACTGAAGTGCTCCCATTTCACCACCTACCTGACAAGGGGTCTGAACTGTTTTCTCCAGTAAATTTCCAGTTCATTTTTTGGTAGAGTTTGTTCTAGATGCTCAGCACCTATTGAAACCAATCCATGCTACGTCCAAAATCTGTATATCATTATTAAATGCATCAGTCATCTGCTGTCCGAGAATTACACTACAGAATGCATAGCAGTATACAAAATCACTGTCTCCTTCTGATAAACTAGACCATGGCTTAAAAGAATGTTTCCTTCAATATCTAATGTTCTGGTGAGTTCTGGTAAATCTCCGTGCTTCTTTAAGAAGTTATTAAAGATGGCTTTTCTGTTGTTAGCCTGCTCTTTTCCACATACCCACAAAGGCAGTGAACATTTTTATAGGTTTAATTTTCTTAGCTTTTCGTTTTAGATTCATAGAACACATTGTGTCCAACCTTAATATTTTACACTGTAAGCCAGATCATCTTTTATCTTTTCTTTATAGTGATCCTCATATTAATTTCTCAATAGCAGCTGCCACAGCAGGAGGAACAAGGCATTGATCTTCCAATTTATCCTCTACTCTTACATATCCTGAGGTTGAAGCTGCCTGGAGAGATTGATGGAGTTCTGGCATAGGTCCAGCAGCTGGGTATTTCTCATGCATGAAAACCAACAACAGGAAACTGAAATTTGACAATTGGCAGTAATATCAGTGACCTCTGTAATAAATATAATGGGGTGGTCTTCAATAATTTAGTATAATATCGGATATTCAATAATAAAAAATCAGCAATGTGAGAATGTGTGAATTTTTGAAATTCTGTATAGATGTGCTTAGATGTGTGTACACATACACCTCCGAACACCAATACATAATTTATTTTGTTGACTGACCAGAAAGTCATAAAAGTTATCTATTATGAGATTAGTTGTATTATTTATCTGCTAATTCAGGAAAAGTAGTAAAATTAAAAAACTTATGTTTTCAACAATTAGGTAAGAATACACACAGACACTCAGATGCATATTTTCATATATGTATTTCCCCTAACCTGACAATATGAGTTGCAGTGCTTCACTTCAAGTTGTGAGTGTATCTTAGAAGCATTCACACAGTCTACTAAGGACAGGCATCTGAAGTATCACACAAAGGGAAGACTTTCTTATTCTTAATAATTATAGTCTTTGTAGCTGCACAATAGGGTTTGACAGTTCCTGCTGTATCACTTCCCCTTCTTATCTTTTAAAAGCAAGTAGTTGATCTGCATTGTTAGCAGATAAAAAGCACAGAATAATCTTACTTTCTGACAACAGTCCTATCTCCTGTCCCTCATTATGTCCAGTAAGAGAGAATGCTAACCATTTAATGTTTAATTAATGAATGTATCTGCTGTAGGCAGGTTAAAGGATTTGGTAGACATAATTTTAAATACAAACTTAGATCAGCTCTCTGTGCTGAATGCATCTAAGCACAGAAATGTTATCCTATTTAAATAGGCTGAAAGTATCTAAAACATGGTTAGCTAAGACATACAGAAATGCAGCTGACTCACCGAGGCACTCTGAGTCACAGCTACTGCACAAGCACACACTGTAGAAAGCTACAGGTAAAACTACAGCTTGTGCTCCTAATTATGCAACATATAGGAAACATTGGCCAAGAAGGCCAACACCATCCTGGCCTGCATCAGGAATAGTGTGACCAGAAGGACCAGGGAGGTGATCCTGCCCCTCTACTTGGCCTTGGTGAGGCCACGCCTCAAGCACTGTGTGCAGTTTTGGGCACTGTAGTGTAGAAAGGACATTGAGGTGCTGGAAAGGTGCTGGAGAGGATGCAGAGAAGGGCAGCTAGGCTGATGAGGGGTCTGGAGAGCAGGTTTTATGAGGAGAGGCTGAGGGAGTTGGGGCTGTTCAGCCTGGGGAAGAGGAGGCTGAGGGGAGACCTCATTGCTCTCTAGTAGTTACCTGAAAGGAGGTTGTAGTGAGGTGGGTGTTGGCCTCTTCTCCCTGGTGACCAGCAATAGGGCAAGAGGAAATGGGGTCAAGTTGCACCAGAGGAGGTTCAGTTTGGATATTAGGAAGAATTTCTTCACAGAAAGAGTGGTGAGGCATTGGAACGGGATGTCCAGGAAGCTGGTGGAGGCACCATCCCTGGAGGTGTTAAAAAAAGAGGTAGTTGTGGTGCTTTGGGAGATGGTTTAGTGGTTAGGGGTTGTAGGGCAGATGGTTGGACTTAATGATCTTGAAGGTCTTTTCCTACCTAGACGATTCTATGATTCTATGATTAATGTTCACTGCTGTTTCTTCTGTATGGCTTTAGCTGTCTGGATTAATAATTTCTCTTCCTTCTTTACTTGCTATCTTCCAATCACCAAGAAAAGCAGCAACAATTTGTGCAGTCCCACCACAGTGCTGGAGCTTTCTGGCTTTTCAACCTATTACTCAGGTGGGGGGATCTGTGAGAAAATGAGGGGTTCAAATGCAAAACCAGTATTCCACCTGGTGATCAAATAAACATATAGAGCGAAATGCTCCATGGCATGGCCTGTGTACAAAGCAAGGGGATATATTGAGAGTGAAAAAATCCACCTTATACATGGAGCTATTGCATATACTCTGAAGGTGTGATTTCAAATATTAGACTTGAGTTAGACTTAGGAGTACTCTGGAATTGCATGTCATTATTTTAATTACAGAGCTGCTGGGGAGACCTTTGTACACTCTGGAGCTGCATACACTGCTGGGAGTATTCAGCTATATATTACTGCTGAAATAAAAATAAATTTTATCCCTTATAACTCTTAAGAAATGAAAAAGAAGGCAAGAGTGGAGTGTCTTTCTACCAAACACTAAAAGATGCAGAAGAAAAGCTCCTCTACTTCTCAGGGTGTTCTTTGGTATCTTAGGAAGACCATGCATGGTCTGAAACTCATTCCTTTTAACAGTCCATGGTGTTGTGTTTGTATAAAAGGTGCCATGTCACCTGTTGAGCTTTGTGTTTTAATGCTGCTGCTTTAAAAAACTCACAGTCTTAATGGCCATGGTAAGCAGAATATCTTACTTAGAGCTCATAGCCAAAGGCTCCAAGGGGATTTAAAGTACAGTACAGAAATTGCAAGAAACTACCGTGAGCTATTTTTCTATTTTAAAGCTTTTTGTCATTGTAAAGACCCTTTATTATCAGAAATTCAGTCTACTGTAAATAATCCCTGTTTGTGAAGTGTTTTTACTAAGAAAGGATAGGAAACCTCTGAACATTTACCCAAATCTAGAACATGCTTAGTCTGTTTTTTTAGTCAAGTTTTTTGAAAATATTTGCATATATTATTTTCCACTACTGGCTTCAGCTTGCACTTAAACAGAAAATGCTGATAAAATGAGATAAGCTCTTCTCATGGTATTTCTGGACATAAACAGTAACAGAAGTGTCAGAGATCTCACAGGAGAAACTGCTTTTATGGTATTTCCTTCTCAATTTTAATATTTTATGGAATTCAATAATATTCTGAGTGCTCCAAGTACAGGTAATACGAATAGTGCTTAAAAAAACCCCAAAATTATTTCTTTCCCAAAGTGTTTCCCATCTGATTTAATGCAATGGCAAAAAGAATGCAAATTTAAAAAGGGAATTAAATGGGAAAAGACATAGAATAGATAATTATGACTATCTAATAGTTCAGAAATGTCATGCCTGCTTCACAGTAGTTATTTGTAAATCCACAAATTCTTTTAAAAACAACAACAACAACAAATTTTACACTTGTTTGGGGTTTGCTTTCCATTATCTGTGCACTGTCTTTAGCAGTTATAAAGCCCAGGATCATCAGAGCTGCCAGGGACAGGCAGCCATTTCTACAGAAGTGGGCTTGGAAAGAAGAATCCTGCAACACTGGTATCAGTCATCTCTTTTGACACACAACCAGTTTATTAGGAGCTCTCATAACATCTGGGAATTAATAAGTTTCCACAGAAAGGCTGTTCTGTAATATAATTCCTCTTAAAACCAGAAAAGACCTGTTTTCCAGACCTATCGCTACCCGTGGATATACTTAGAGTCCTGTTACATATTCTTTCCTCTCCACATCCTCTCCATGTCCTGGTTTGAGCCAGGATGAAGCCAATTTTCTTTTTACTGATTTTTTTTCCTCAGGGAGCTCTCTTTTAACTAGCGGCAAGTTTTCCAGCTAGTGGACTGATAACACTGGGATGTTTATGTTACTGCTGAGACATCAAGGACATTTTGCTCTACGGCCTCAGATGTTAAGGGAGCAGAAGAGTTGTATTTGCAACCCCCCGTCGGGAGGAGTGGACCAGACGGACAGCAACATTGACCAAAGTATTCCATTCCATATATCTACATAAACTCAGTGTAAGGTCAGGAATCACAGAAGTCAAGCCTCTTCCTTCTTCTTCTTCTCTTCTCTTCTGTCCATGGCCAGCATCTGAGGAGGACTCCATCCATCCATCACCATTGATGCCTAGGCCCATGTGTTCCTGACCCTCATAGTTCTCCCCTCAGCTCCTTTCTGCTCTGCTGCTCTCTCTGGCAGCACTCCAGGACATTTCAGGACTGCTCACAGCTCAGGGGATGCTGGGGGAGTTGCTGAGGGTGGGGGGAAGCAGTAGGGTTTTGCACATTCCTTAACATATTCGCGTACGATTGTAAATATTTTCTTTTATCATTAGTATGTAATTAAGGCTGCCTAGTTTAGTTTTCAATCCAGAGAGTCTCTCTCCCATTATTCTTTCCCTCCTTCCCTACCTGGGTGAGAGGGGGACGGGATGAAGAGCATTATTGTTGCTGGTTTAATTGCCAATCCTGAGTCAAACCATGGCACTCTACTACTCTGTTCAACCTATTAGTGTGAATTACCCAAAATTCTAGAGAGGGGATTAGCATGCATAATGAAGTCCCATTAATATTTCTCTGTCTGTGCTCATGATATACCCATAGATTACATCCAATGAAATCAAACTGTTACTGCATAGATGACAACCTGCAGATCATGAACAATTAATATACAGATGCCTTTTCCAAACCTATGGCACTGCAAATTTATTGCTCCAGTTCTTAAGATAATTCACCTCTTCCCTGACAATGTTCTGATCTGCCTCTATCCTTGACATTTCTCTCCAGTTGAATGATACTGATGAATTTCTTCAGCAATGTCTTTTTTTTGTGGGCTCATTACAGAAAATCTTAAGATAAGTTTTTTCCTAAGATTCTTAAAGAATTCCCTATGTATCATATTATCTACAACACTATGTGCTCTATTTGAAATAATTTCTCAATATGCAAAACTTTTTCAAGTCCCAAATGACATTAATTACTAATGTGAAAGTATCCAAGTAACTGTAAAAAAATGGAACATCTATCTATCTATCTATCTATCTATCTATCTATCTATCTATCTATCTATCTATCTATCTATCTATCTATCTAACAGATGATCAGTTCTCTAAAGAAGACACTACAACCTTGCACTCTGGCCATGTGTTATTCTCAAATAGGGAAAAAATCTCGTTTATACCACCATAACCCATGTGCCAGGTCAGTGCCACACCTTGTAATAACAACACAATAGGGACATAGTGTGGGGAATTGTGACAGTGGACCTGGGGGAAATAAGTTAGATGACAGAATATGTATATATACACACACATATATATATATACACATATATACAAAATATATATATATAGTCAGAATTGTCAGAGTTGAAAGGAACCTCTAGAGATTATCTAGTCCAACTCCCCTGCTAAAGCAGGATTGCCTAGAGCACATTACTCAGGACTGCATCCAGGCATATCTTGAAGAAGAAACAAACAGGAAAGAGACAATTCTGTTTTGACAGCTAATTTCAACATTCCAAACTGAAGAAGTTTCAGAATTTATGCCCCCTACTTCTGTGATCCTCCGCTTTTTTTTGTACCACTCAGATGCTCTTCAGATGACATTTCTTTAAGACTTGAAGTTTTGTCTGGTTATCCTTGTCCTTCTCCAGAGTTTTTAATTCAAATTGGTTTTGTATAAATCTGGAGAATAAGAAGCTTGCATATATGTGTTTGCTTGTGCATGTGTGTTAATGTCATTGACAGTTGATAACATACTGTCAGCTACCAAAAATTAAATCTCAGGCTTTGTTACAGAGGAAATGGGACAATAGCAATGTGAGGGGCCTGTAGCAAACACTCAGCATGGTTCCTGACACCATGCAACCATAGGACCAGGGAGAAGGCAGGAGTCCCACAGGAAAGTGTTGGCAATGAACACGGGGCACCAGGTCATGTTGCGCCCTGGGGCTGGGGGATCCAGGAAGCTCCTGGCCCTGAAGCACCCTGGACCCTTACAGAGAATGAAGATATACAGTTGCTACAAAAACTTGGACGTAGCTTATTACAGCTGTTAACCCGAAGAAAAGCAATATAAAATGACTAAGAGCAGTAGGAACTGTTTTTTAACTCAGAAATCAGTGAAGGTAGTAAACTGGATAAAAAGGGGACAGAATACAGCTTGCCATCTTATTGGGAAACTAGCTGAGAACATTATTTGGGCACTACTGGATTTAGGTGGTAATGCCTCTTTTCTTGGTCCAGACCAGAGGACCAAGGAGGACCTAGGAGGACCAAGGAGAACAGAGGAGGTAGGATTTGAACTTAAACATAAAAGCTAAAGCAGGAAGTTTCCATTTCTCCTGGTGTAGACACATGAACACTCCACACAATACCGTATGAGCACGAGCCCCAGTGCACTAAACTGTGTCAGCCTAATCGTACCCACTCTTTTTTCATCTGCTTCTTTACTGGGTTAGAAAACATATCTGCACCAGATGAACTTAATTTGAGGTAGATCACAGAATCACAGAATCACCAAGGCTGGAAAAGACCTTTAAGATCATCAAGTCCAGCCTATGACTTAACACCACCACATCCATGAGGAAGTACTTCCTAATATCCAACCTAAACATCCCCTGGCACAGATTCAAGCTGTGCCCTCTTCTCTTGTCCCTAGTTGCCTGGGAAAAGAGACCAGCCCCCACCTGACTACAACCTCCCTTCAGGTAGTTGAAGAGAGTGATAAGGTTCCCCCTGAATCTTCTCTTCTCCAGGCTAAAAAACCCCAGCTCCCTCAGCCTCTCCCTATAAGGCTTTCCCTCTAGTCCTTTCACCAGCCTTGTTGCTCTCCTCTGGACCTGCTCCAGCACCTCAATGTCCTTCTTGAAGTGAGGGGCCCAGAACTGCACACAGTACTCGAAGTGAGGCCTCACCAGTGCTGAGTACAGGGGGAGAATTACATCCCTACTCCTGCTGGCCACACTATTCCTGACCCAAGCCAGGATGCCATTGGCCTTCCGGGCCACCTGGGCACACTGCTGGCTCATGTTCAACTGGTTGTCAACCAGTACTCCCAGGTCCCTCTCTGCTGGGCCACTCTCCAGCCACTCTTCCACCAGTCTCTAGTGCTGCCTGGGGTTATTGTGGCCAAAGTGCAGGACCCTGCACTTGGTCTTGTTGAATTTCAGGCCATTGGCCTCAGCCCATCAACCCAGCCTGTCCAGGTCCCCCTTCAGCTTCTTCTTACCCTCCGGCAGATCAACACTCCCCCCCAGCTAAGTGTAATATGCAAACTTACTGAGGGTGGACTCAATCCCCACATCCAGGTCATCAATAAAGATGCTGAATAGGACTGGGCCCAGTACTGATCCCCGGGGGACACCGCTGGTCTCTGGACACCAACTGGATGCAGCACCATTCGCCATCACTCTCTGGGCCCAGGCATCCAACCAGTTTTTAACCCAGTGAAGGGTGCACCAGTCCAAGCCATAGACTCCTAGCTTTTCCAGGAGGATGCTGTGGGAGACCGTGTCAAAGACCTTGCTGAAGTCGAGGTAGACCACATCCACAGCCTTCCCCTCATCCACTAGGTGGGTCACCCAGTCATAGAAAGAGATGAGACTGGTATTTATTGATAGTTGAATTTTGTATTTAAGGGGAAACTTTGTGAGCTCAAATTAAAATGCTTGTATTTCTCAGGAGTTTTGATTCTAGCAATTTTTTTTGATAGCTCCTGAGAGAATGTAATAAATCATATTGAGTAAAAGGAAGCATTTTCTAGGCAAAGCAAATACTAAACTATGCAGCAGATATATGGCCCAGATGGGAAAGTACTGCTCCTGAGACTACCACCACTAGCTTCAGAAAGACTCCTTTCGTGAGTAGGAATATAGGTTAAAGTTCTTTCTATCAGGAAGGGATATATCTTTGTGGGTACAGGGGAAGAGAGTTCTGTTGGCAGAGATAAGCAAGTTGGCAGGCTCTCCTTGCAGGCAGTGCTCTGACAGCTGGCTTCCCCCCTGCACCCAGAGTGGCTCCCAGAGCTGCTCCCTGCACTGCTCCTCTCCACCACCTCTCCTGTTGCTCTTTGCTCTGCCTGTGTGCCTCATCCTCCCTCTAATGTAATCTATACTGCAAGCAGGGCAAGAAGGAGCTCCCCTGAGGCCCACCTTCTGACTCCCATGAGGGAACACTCTCTGCCAGTTGCTGTGGGCTCCCTGCAGTGCTGCTCAGAGTTGACCTACACATAGCTGTCCCACATAGAGTTCGCCACAGAGAATTGGCCCATTCCATTAAAAGAGGTATGTGGTTAATGGCCTTCATAATATTCTTTAAGTTTTGTCAGCCCTTGAAGTGGTCAGGCAGTTGAACTAGAGGATCATTGTAAGTCTCTTCCTACTGGAAGTATTCTGTTCTGTTCTGTTCTGTTCTGTTCTCTGTTCTGTTCTATTCTAAATAAATGGGTTTTAAAGCTGAGTGAGATCAGAAAGTGGTTTTCTGACATTGCAGCTCCTGGAAGTTATTGCACCTTTAGAAAGGTTTACTACATTTCCCGCTGGCAATGCTTTCTCTTCTGGGACTTCAGAGGGCATCCCTTCAAAGGCTTGTGGCACTTGTGTACAGGCCTGTTAGTGTCTTGAAAACCTCCAGGATAAGATATCCCATAACCTCTCTGGGTAACTCATTCCAATATTTAATGATCTCTACAGATCTCCAGCCTGAACCTCTTAAGTTTCAGGAGGTGCCACTGTCTCTCACCCTTGCACCTTGCACTGTTGGGAAAAGCCTGTCCCCAGCTCCTGTATGCCTTCCTCATTGGCACCAGTAAGGTGCCTTGATGCCTTCTCTGAACCCTACAGATCCTCTCCACTTCCCCTGAGACTCCAGTTTTTTGACCTCTGCCTCCTGTCCATGACACCAAAGAGGATGTTGTGCCTGGATGAGGTCTGTTGGGTGCTGAGCAGATGGGATCACCCTTGTGCCTTCTGGCTATGAGAGAAATATATATTAAAAAACATATGTTTTTAACTTTTAGTCAGCTCTGAAGTAGTCAGGAAGCTGGACTAGATGACGACTGTAGGTTCCTTCCAACTGGGTCAGCTCAGTTCTGTGCTGTCTATTCTATTCTATTCTATTCTATTCTATTCTATTCTATTCTATTCTATTCTATTCTATTCTATTCTATTCTATTCTATTCTATTCTATTCTATTCTATTCTATTCTAGGCTGGTTCTGGTCTGGTCTGGTCTGGTCTGTGCTGTGCTGTCCTGTCCTGTCCTGTCCTGTCCTGTCCTGTCCTATCCTATTCATACTGCTGGGAGGAAGGAAGAATCAAAATGTTGTTCTACTGTCACTGTTTATGCTAACAGTACTCTTTTCTGTAATGGCAACTACAAAATTCTGGACTGTCTTTCTCAAAGAAACAAAAATATCTTGAATATTATACTGATCAATATTGCATAATGTAGAAAAAAGTGCAACTATTCTATCATTCTGCTCAGGAGTATTTAATACTATTACATTTTCCACTATTGTCATGCTTCATTTAACCTCAAATTCTGTGTGGAAAATCTATACAATGGTATGGTATTTTTGCACTTAAGTTCTGAAATCCCATTCTATCCCGGCATGGAAATAGAGTGTAAAGATAATATAAGTTTCTAGAAACCTATACATTATTGTCACACATATTTATTACCAAATAAATTACGGAGGTTTCGGGATTTCAACTTGACTCTTTTTACTCCTTTCTGAAAAAGCTCTGTTTTGTCAGCTAAAGAAAGCAAACTCTAACTTTATGTATTGCTGCATGTTACTAATTTCCCCATGAAAGCAAGTAATAGAAGATTGGCTTAACATGTGTGACTAAGTTACTATCCTGTTTTACAGCCTAAGAAAAGTTTCCTTAAGTAGTTGCAGTAACAGTTTTCCTATGAATTACTGGAAAGCTTGTAAATATCTTATACTGGAATTCTGACATCCCAACAGCGTGCAAAATAAAAATATTAATCTTTTTTTAAAAAAATTCCCTTCTGACTCTTCTATCTAGAATTTGCACATTACTGCCTTTACAGTTATTTTTCTTCATGATCCTCTATCTCTGACCTAAAACTATAAATATAAGATAATTTTAAGGACAGTGTTCAAGCATTTTTTATTAATTTATGATTGGCATGATGATGTTCATTAAATAATATCTTAGTATATGCTATGGGAAACCTGGGAATGAATTCTGGTGATGACAATGTTCAGTGGGACCTCTTTGACAAGGAACATAGGAATGACTGTGTAAAAAAACCTGTAGTGTAAAACCCAAAGGTTTTATAAAAAAATATTTTTACTCGTATCAGTTTGGTAAGGATTATTGATCTAAAACCAGGAGTATTTTCCAACTAGGCTCTGAACAAGAAACCCCACAAATCTACATCCAGATCTCACTCACTCACAAGCTGCACCTTTTGCCATAATTGCTTCCCATCTGTCAGCGTTAGCTCCATGCATTACTGTCAGTAACCTTACTGCTTTTGCTGCCTCCTTCCAACCCAGCTGCTTGCCAAAATTCATTATAGCATTTTTTCTTCAACTGTTCAAACTATTCTTTTTTTACTGTTCAGCAGGGAAAATTGATGCACCCGGGTAATTGATAAGTTATCACATTGCTCTTTCTCAATAGGAGGTGATCGTAATAATAAAAATCCACTAATATAAGACAACAATGAGGGAGTAAATGATGAAGTAAAGCAGGGAAGCAAGGAAGAGAAAAAGCACAGTGGAGTCATAGGGCATCCTTTATCTGTGGTATGTTAGCATTTTGGCCAAAAGAATGCTGTATGAAGACTTGGATTGATTGCAGAGCTCTATGGATCAGGTCCCCAGTTTTTCAAGTTGCAAAGTCTCTTCTACACAGTGAATAATTCTTGCATAGCTCTGTCAAGCAGGAGATGTGACAGAAGCAGAGGTATAATTCTCAGTTTTACTTTGTTTTACTGCGCACCCTGGGGAAATCAGTACCTTCATCAGTAAAATGGGAATAATACTACTTTATCCACCTTTGACAAGTGCATTATGATCTAAGGATCAAAGTGGTATGTACAACTAAGTATTTTTATTATTACTATTTTAATGTGTAAATCACAGACACAATTGGCTGTAACTGTCTTTGAAGTTGTTCTGAAAAATCCTATCATATTCCACTTCAGCAGTGATTTAATTTGTGGATTAGTGACATGACAGACCGTAAGAGGCTATTTGGAAGTCTTCCAATTGGTTTTCTCAATGTGGCTGCTGTGAGCATGCACTTAGTGTTCAGTAGGCAGAAAACATCCTCAAATTATTATTAATGATTGCATCATTTTCTAAGTGAAAGAATTTGGTAATTATAAATCTTATTTTTCTAAATATGATTGATTTTATGATCTGGTGCAATTACCATAAATTATATTTACAGAAACAAAGTTGTTAGTCATGCAACCTAACTGCTCCTACCTTCAGACTGATTTATTAAGGATGCAATTCCCCCCAGAACTAGGCAGATGTCCTAGAAGCCAGCAGACTATTGAAGCCTACCTTTCGTCAGAAAATCCAGTCAGTAATCCTTTGACCATCCCCTGGACTGAATTTAACTGGTCTGACAGCCTTACATATCTTTCTAGAGACAAATTCAAAAAGAGACATGATCTCTTTGTCTTGCCATTCTGGTAGAACTCCTTTCCCTGCGTGCCATTTCTTCAGAGCACTACATAAATGGCATAAAATTTGTTAACTGAGTATTTTTTTATTCATTAAATAAATCACTTTCCATCCCTTCATGTTGCATATTCAATATCATGATTGAAATAAAAAAGTATTCAAAAAAAGCCTCACATTTACGGACTAGTACTTGCACAAACCATTTGTGAGATTAAATGACAAATCTAAGACAAAGCAGAACTTCTATTGCATCCTAATTTTATACAAAAAATTAGAAAGTATGGTACTATCAGAGCTATTAAATATTTGCACGGGGAGTGTTGGGAAGTTCAGAAACATTGCAAATCAAAGTACTTTTTGCAGGATGAACCATGCCAGGTCATATGACCAGATAGTCCATGGAATTACCAGTGTGATTTTCAATCAGAATACAGAATTAGATGCTCCTATTTCAAAATCTTTTGCACTATTATTTAAAATTACTCTGTTATTCAAAGATGGTAACCATCATCCTTTCAATGGATGCTATGAAATACAATTTTTTTTACTGTTAAATCTTCTTTAACACTATCCAACTATTGTAATACTATAATAAATCCTAGTTTGTAAGAAAATATGTCGTGTTGCTAAGACAGAAATTTGTCTGAGTCAAACAATAAAATAATATTGTCTCTCTTTCTAGACTTTCTCTTGACTTTCCATGGAGAAGTATGGTTTTACAAAAAGTTATTTCAGACCAAGGTTAAGAAGTTATGAGTATCCAAATCCTTCCTTGCTTAAGCTGGGTTAAAATTGTGATATTTGTGACCTGCAAACTACTGAGCCAATGATCTTCACCAGGGCTTCTTTTGCAGCTCTTATCAGACTTAAAACAGGATAATGATGGCAGTTTGTGTTATATATATTAGAATAAATGAGAGCAAATGTTTGGCAAACAAAAATTATTTTAAACAAAAAGTGAGAGTCGAAACTGAGATTTCAATAGAAAAAAATATTTTTCAAATTCAGAGATCTTAATTCTTGAGTGCTAATTCTGCATCAACATTTTATTTGTCTCTATTTGTCACAGATTAAAAAAAAAAATCTTTCACTTCTTAAAATGAACACTTCATTTCTTATTCCTATTGATACCTCTGGTCACCTTTCTCTTAGAAATTATTTTTTTAAAAAAACACAGGAGGTCTATTATCTAAAGAGATAAGAACTGTCACATAGATGCTTGAAATAGGCAAGGTAATAGGTAATCAACAGACAGATTTTACAGTCATATGCTACTGAGAAATTAATTACAATTATCTAATCTATCATCCTGCCAGTGTTTATTCTTAACCTTTCCAGTGTTTTGAGAAGTTGGAGATAATTCAGGTGAATTTTCCATCACAGTGAAATGCTATGGCTAAACACTCCAGATGTCTTGCACTGCATATTCAATTACTTAACATTACCCTATTGTCACGATCCGGTATTTGGATACGTGGCATTTTTTTATAAAGGTGATCCCCAACGGTGAAATTAAGATGCAAACGAGGTCAGATGTCACGCACACAACAAAATTTTATTAGAGCAACACAGCAAAGGTCCCTAGAGCGGATAGGACAGGCAGGAAAACAGAGACAGAAAAGAAAGGAGAAAGCAGAGAGATAAGAGGACAGCAAGTGAGAGAACAGTTACCACCCACGGTCCAGCGATGTCGTCGGTGGGGAAGTGGTTCCTGGTGGGGAAGTGCTTCAAATGCACCCACAGAGTCCCAGATTTTTATACAGTTCTTGCCCACTGCACCCCCACTTTTCTCCCTGCGTCAGGGAAAAACTCCTATCTTCTCAGTCCTCTGAGAGAGGAGGGGGGGGGGTAGGTCTGGGCTAAGTCCTGCAGATAGTCTTTGTTTGGAGATCTCTGCATACAAAAAGGAAGTCGAGACAACTGGCATCACAGGCTTAGTTTATTGCAGTGGTTTTGGTCCTAGGAGGTGGCACTCTTTATCTTGTCCTGCTAAGTTGGTGGCTTTCATGAGATATCAAGGTCTGGTTATCACTGGATATCCTGCTCCCAGAGCCAGCTGTAGATCTTTTTCTCCAAGCTCAGCATGTCCCACACTAAACTCCCCAGTTACTTGCTGCAGGAGGGGTGGGTGGGTTGCTGAGACATCTCTTTAGTTCATCAACAGCTGTTGTTTAACTCTCAGATGCCACAGGACAGACAACAGATATCCTGAGTACCAGAGTCCATCACTTATCTCTTGGATTGTTTGAGACAAGCACTGTACATTCTGAATGCCACATCACCCTGTGGCTCGACAATCCAATGCTACTTCCTGGGTGGCTTGATATTGTGGCTTTTTCTATGTGGTGGTTTTGAAAGACAGATAAGGAAAACAGGAAATTTTTGCTTGCCTGCCTAGATGGCAGAAGAAAGGATAGAAAAGTAGGAAAAGAGCATCAGCTAAAAATAACAACAATATCAACAACAATTGTATAAAAATTTTAAGAACAATTACAAAAATAACAACCACCCTCAACCCAAAGTCCCCAAAAATCCAAACAGTTTTTGTTCTCTGCTACCACTGTCCTTGGGTCAATGATGTCTCCACTTTTATTTAGCATTCTTGTAACAGTCCAACTCCAACCAGTGTTTTCCATCCACAGTGATAGCAGAAAGGAACTGTAAAACTCAACAATTATCAACAATTATCAATTATCAATTATAACAACTAACAATCAACATTAACAGTTAACAACTAACAATTAACAATTTCCTAACATTATTTTTACAAAACTGGGGAGATCCCAGGCCAGGACCAATGCCTATGGCTGGGAAGGGTCAGAGGTGGAAGGTAGGGGGAGGCAGAGGGTGTAGGTTCGGTATTTTCAGAGGATGAGGGTGACCATCTACAGCAACGACTACAAAACTCATGCAAGCGATTGCAAGGCCAGTAGGAGTATAAAATCAACCCGACAACTAGAACAATAAGAAAAGCGAACATCGCTAAGTAGGCATGTACAGTACCCTCCAGGATTTCGTTTTGTTTTGCCATGGCACCCTGGATGTCCTTTCTCAAGTCCATGAAGTCCTTTCGTGAGACACTCATGGTGGGTCGCTGGGGTCCGATGTGCCTGTGATGGTGTGCTGTGGTCTGGTGTGCTGGCCTGGCCTGCGCTGGTCCGGCTCGTGCTGGTCTGGCCACGCAGCAGGAAAAAGGATGTCCACGCCCTCGTCCCACCAAGGCGCCTGCGCAGCTCAGTTGTTTGTTTGTTTCTCTGCCTCTTAGATAGTTGTATTTTTTATTTTTTTTTTTTTTAAGCTAGCTATGCAAAAAAAAAAAACCTATAAAACGTGATAAAAAATCTGTAAAATTGCGTTTGCTTATATAATCCTTACCACTGATGGTTTTGGTTGGTAAACTGCACGAATGTGCTTAACACCTTCTGGGGATAAAGTGGTTACAAACTGCTTTTGGGCTACCACATGTTGGATAAGTTGGATAGAATATGGAATGATACAGGGTAAAAACATAAATGTTGCTAGACCACATAAAACAAACAAACAAACAAAAAAAAAACCAAAACAAAAACAAATCAAAACAAAAAACAAAACAAAACAAAAAAAGGATACGTCTTACAGTTGGGCCACCTGGAAGCCATGAAAACATATCAAATTCCCAGCCTTTCCAGGTCTGGACTGGAACATGAGCCAGTTTCCAGAAAAATAAAGGGTGAATTACCCCAGTGTAACATATTCCAGTCCAATTGGCAGGTAGTCACATCGCCATGCTTCCCCACTTTCTTTCCATTTACAATTACAAGCAAAATCTTTACCTGTTTGATTTGAATTAGCCCAAAATCTCTTAAATTGAGTGCGAGAGCCATTCTGAAGTTGCCACTGCCATTGATATACACATATGATGTGGTTAGGACTGGTGGTGTTAGCATGGGGGCAACTCAAAAACAAGGCATCAGAGAACTTGTCCTGTCCCACAGCTTTACATCCTTCCCCCCCCTCGGTTTTTCATAAAAGCATTTTACCCAACTGTTATTGGAAAGTTTTACATGGGTCTGATTCCATCTTCCTGCATACTTAGACAGTATGGGTCCCAGCAATCATAACCAGGAGACAAGGTCCATTCACAATTACTTTGTCCCACAAAATGTCCATGGGGATCAGTTCTATTCAAACAGTATATGCCTTTTTCAGGATAACGAATTGACCAGAGGGAGGCATCCTCTTCCCAGAAAGCTGTACCATTTCTCACATCACTTAATTTGCTTATCCACCACTTAGCAGCAACTGGCTTGGCTACCCAGGGCCAACTTGAAAGCCCCATGGGTCCTCCACACACCCAACAAGAGGTGAGGTCAAAGGCTCGGTCTATCTGTTCACCTAAAATCATAAATTCATTTCTTTCTTCCCAGTTTTCCCATGATCCTGGTGTTTGGTCTCTACCTTCAAAAGCAATGACGTGGAGGACAGTTGTCCAAAGAATAAGGGTTAATATTCCATAATACATTATATGATCCCACCCACTACAATGATTATACAAATAATACACACAATTAAAAGGGATTCAGGAGTTAATTCTCCCATAAAGTTGTATAGAAGAGATTTGATCCTCTTGGTTCTGTACCTGTAAAGAGACAAAAAGAGAAGATCCTTCGTCCTAAATGAAGGACCAGGTTAATATTAGAAAGATGGGATGATCCATCTTGTGTTGATTTTGTGCTCTTTGTCATTAGCATCTCTGGCTTTCCATATATACCGGTTTAGGGGTAATTTTAGCACAAGGGGGACTCTCCCAGCTGTGGGGAGTTCCACCAGGACTGGTTGCCCTGGGTAATAGGAGGGGTGTGTTGGGTGATCAGACTCAATGGGAGCAGGTAAAATAGTGGGAGCTTTGGGGCAAAAGGCTGTCAATTTTGGACATCCATTCCTTCCCCATCGGCTGTTCACAGCTGTAACTGCATCCCTCAGTCTTGATGTCCACCCGCTGCTTTGAGGTTTTAGAAAACGTTTTAACATGCCATTAGTTCTTTCCACTATTCCATTTGCTTGAGGATAGTAGGGAGTGTGGAAAATCCAATTGATTCCCTCCTGTTTTGCCCAGTCTTGCACAATTTTAGCAGTAAAATGTGTGCCATTATCTGATTGAATCGTTTGAGGTTTGGGGAGTGTCCCAAACCATGTTTTCAAGCCAGTAACTGTGTTTTCCCCTGTAGCCCGTGCAAAAGCTTCTGCCTGGACTAATCCTGATAAAATTTCTACCCCCACTAATACATATTGCTTGCCTTCTGATTTCCGGAAGGGACCAATATAATCTACCTGCCAGGCTTCCCATAGTCCCTTTCCAGTTCTCAGATGCAAGGGATCATCTTCTAGGGGGTGTTTTTCAAGGCGAGTACGGCACTGGTCACAGGCAGAAATACAGGTTTTGCACTGTTCTCGGGTAACAGGCCAGCCTCGGGCATGGGCTTCACAATGTAAATCTTTGATTCCTGAATGTCCCCTTTTTACATGCAGCCACTCCAAGAGCCTCTCCCAGTCTTCTTCTATGGGGGTATTTTGCAAAGGTGCCAAGCGGGCCAATTCATCTGCTTTGTTATTCCATTGGCTCGTGGGGGACTACCATCCTGATGAGCAGCTACCCATGCGACAGCAAATGAACCTTGTTTTGCAATGGTTAAAATTTCCTGCCACTTCTCTTTCTGCCAAATGGGAATGCGGTTTACTTCCCATTCATTTTGTTCCCAAAAGGGGAGCCACTCTGTGCATCCCTTGAAGACAGCATAAGAGTCAGTGTAGATATAGACAGAAGAAGAAGTTTGAGATTCATGCTGAAAAACACTCCACACCGCTACTAATTCCCCAACTTGTGCACTACCTTCACCCTCAGTAATTATTTCCTGGTCAGTATCAACTAGCAAAGCGACTGCCCGGTATTTCCACACCTTTCCTTCACGTTTTGCAGAGGCATCCGTGAACCAGGCATTTTCTAACTGCCCAGTGAACGGAGGTGCTTCCTGTATAACAGCGGGGAGGCTTATCTCTGTAGCCTCACCCTGCGGCTTTTCCTGGATAGACAACATCAGAGGAGTTCCTTCAGTCACTTTGAAAATTTCGCAATAGTGCTCAATTTGGGCGTACCATTTCCTTACAGATGCTCGTTGGGCCACCCCGTCAGGGGGTGGGGTGCCCGACAATACTGATTTAAGTATCTTAAATGGGCCTCTAAGTACCAGTGGTTGTTGCCTAATTGTTCTTTCGGCTTCGCGCAGTGCTATGCATACCACAAACAAACCTTTCTCCCAGGGGGTGTACCTCTTTTCAGCATCTTTAAAGCTACGAGAGTAAGAACTAACCGGCCGAACCGGTCCTAGCGGCCCTTTTTGCCACAAGTGCACAGACATGCCGCTAGACGCAAAGCCCCACTCTATGTGAACTGGGTAGGAAGGATGAATTGGGCCCAGGGCTTGGTGTGCTGTAGCTTCAAAAATTAACAATTTTAGAGCTTCATCATGTACCTCAGTCCATTGCCACTGTGCCCTCTTCCGCAGTAAATCATATAGGGGTCTTGCTATGATAGAAAAATCGGGTATATGCTTTCGCCAAAACACCAGTAACCCCAAAACATGTTGTAGCTGTTTTTTTGATTCTGGTGTTGTGACCTGTTCCAGGGTAGTCAGGGTTTCTGGGGGAATACAAGTTTTACCTCCTCTCCACCAGATGCCCAAAAACTTTACTTCCTGAGAGGGCAGCTGTACTTTTTCTGGTGGAATTTGCAAACCTATATTTTCCAAGTGAGAGATTATGCGCTCCTGGGTGGTTCCCAAAGCTTCCACTGGATCCCCAGCAATTAACACATCATCAATATACTGATATACTTTCACCCCGTCCTCTCTGGGAATCAGCTCGATTTCCTGTGCTAGAGCATGATGTGCTAAACTAGGAGAGTGTTTGTACCCTTGGGGAAGGCGTGTGAAGGTATATTGTTGTCCTTCCCATATAAAAGCAAATTGATCTCTGTCTTTTACCTGCAAAGGGACCATGAAAAACATATCTTTGACATCGATAGTAGCCATGATGGGGTGTGCCTGCTCTTGTATCAGAGCAATGAGCTCAGCAATGTTTGGCACAGCAGCAGTTAACGAAGCGGTGTTGGCATTTAACCTGCGATAGTCTATTGTGAGCCTGCATTTCCCGTTTGGTTTCTTTACTGGCCAGACCGGGGAGTTAAAAGAGGAATGGCTGGGAACGACCACCCCTTTTTGCTTTAGATCTTCGATCACCGGAGTGATCCCTGCTCTGGCGCCCAGGGGCAATGCGTATGGCTTAACGTTAGTTATTTTGGACGGGGGAAGGGACGGCGCGGTTTGTAACAGGCGAACCTGCATGTTAGAGATACCAAACGCCCACTTTTTCCCCTGATCGTCAGTCCAAGTTCGGCCCTGCAAAACGTCAATGCCCAACAAACTGAAGGGAAATTCACCAATCGCCATCTCACAGAAATGAAATCATCATCTCCTGGCAATAGGATTTTAACAAACGCGGAGACCACGATTTGGGCGGCGCCCACGGCACTCATTATTCGCAGGGGTTTCTTGGAAGGTTCTACACCACAACTTTTTGCGTCCCTTTCTGTAAGAGCAGAAATTTGAGCTCCAGTGTCTACTAAAAAGGTAATGGGCACTTTACGAGGGCCTACAATAATTGTTATCAACACATCTCCGTCAACATTCCTGGTGAGTTGTCTAATATATATCCAGCCTCCGTCTCCCCCCCCAACATACGGGGAGCGAGGCATCTAGTTTTCCTGTTCAGCTTTCGTAGTCAGAATGGGGTCCTGCAAATCTATGAGTGGGGGGGCACTGGCTGTTTTTTCTTCACAGGCAGATTTCTCAGTCACTTTGGAAACAGGCCGTTTATTTGGCCAGGAAGTCACCATTTTTTTCAATACATCTGTGGGGGTTCCATCCATTAAATCATGCGGAATCCCCTTCTGCCAACCAAGATGCCAAAAGTCTCTCCTTGTCGTCGGAGTAATAAGGTTAGGTGGGGGACGCCTAAATCTTTCTCTTGGGGGTCTATCACGAGGGGACGGACTTGCCCATCGGACTGCTTTAGTTTCTGATCGATGAGGAGAGGGATTAGTTGGCCCATATTTCCGGCCATAATTAATCAACTCCTGTGCAATCTCCCCCCAGGTCCATGTTTTTGACTTTTGGGTGTTACGATCCTGAGTTACTATTTCTTCCAGTCGCACAAGTGGGTTGGCAGCCTTAATTTGTCCCTGCAGTTGAATCCCGACAGATCTAAGGGATTCAGGGAGCCCACGAATTAATGGGGTCATTCTTTCCGGATCCACTGATAATAACATCGGGGACTCCTGATAAGGAGTCAGCTGCCGGTTGTGCATCATTTGCAAAGAGGCTGCTTTTTGTACACTCTGTAATATTTGTTCCATGGTTCCAACAATAGCCAAAGGGTCCCCCCTCTCTAGGGGATCTAATCCACCAGACCAATAAGCGGCGCGTTGTGTGAGTGACCACGGGGCCCTCTGGTCTCCAGTAGTTAAAAAGACACCAGGACCCCAGTATCCTTCCGCCTCTTTTTCAGTTAATAAAATTTGGTCACCCCCGGACAAAGAGACTCGCCACACATACTCCGTTTCTGACTCTTTGGGGTTACGTCCGAATTCTTTCTTTAGCTTTGCCAGCTCGGTGGCAGAATAGGGGACCTCCTTAGTTACCGAGGAAGGTTGTTAATCATCCGGGTCCTCATAATAGTATTCCCTTTTAATCAGGGGGGCGTAACTGTGGAATTTTATCTGATTGGGCTTTAGGTTCCCGCAACTCCTGTTGAGGATAAATGGGACTCACTCTCTTAATATAGTCACCCTTTTCTTGCAATTCATTCATCCGCACTTCTGCCCCTTGCTCACACCGAGCAGTACGCTCTTCCCACAGAGCGTACTTCAAAGAATCCGAGTGAGCCTTTACACTCTCTAATTCTTCTCGGAGCTCAACATTCTCTCTTTTAAGGCCAGCAATTTGGTCTCGTAACGACTCTACTAATGTTTGCAAAGACTCGATAACTTTTCCTTTCTGGGTCTGGCAGTCAGCTCGGTGCTGTGACGCTGCCGCCAGGCAGGCTCCGAGTACTGCACATACGATGCCTTTGCCTGTCCTGAACCGCCACTTGGCCTCCTTTTGTAATGCAGAGATACGATCTGCCACACTCTGCAAATTGTACCAATTTTCTTTAGCCCAGTCCTGTTCCGAGACTGACTGACGGGCATTACAAGTTTCCAAAATTTTAAACAATATCTCGGGATCAACACTAGGGGAGGATTTCCCCGTGTGAATTTCCTTTTCCATTATTACTTAACTCACAAAAAATCAGGGCCAAACGTCTCAGGAAGGGCAACAACTTAGATTTCAACACGGCCACCAACAACACTCCCTGAGAGGATACACACGCTTAACTTCTTAATTCACAATTACAAAACTCAGCCCTCTTATCAGCGGATCAGAACTCCAAAAAATAAAATAGATAGGAAATAGTCCTATCCCCCAAGCCTATCCGCTTGCTAGGCGAATAGGTAATCGTCTCCAACGGCCCTAAGGCACCTCTTCCAAGAGGCGGAGACGCCGACCCACCGTTCCGCCGATAAACCTCCAACCACAAGGAACGGGGGCCCCTAGCTTCTCTCCTCTCCGAGCAAGAGAAAGCTACAGTTCTGAATCCTAAGAGGTCAACCACAAAAGCCCCCCGTAGGCTCTTCCCCTACGGACACCGAGGCATACAAAAACTTGTGACACTTTCACCTTTGGGTATCATGTCCGTGACGCCAATTTAATGTCACGATCCGGTATTCGGATACGTGGCAATTTTTTATAAAGGTGATCCCCAATGGTGAAATTAAGACGCAAACGAGGTCAGATGTCACGCACACAACAAACTTTTATTAGAGCAACACAGCAAAGGTCCCTAGAGCGGATAGGACAGGCAGGAAAACAGGGACAGAAAAGAAAGGAGAAAGCAGAGAGATAAGAGGACAGCAAGCGAGAGAATAGTTACCACCCACGGTCCAGCGATGTCGTCGGTGGGGAAGTGGTTCCTGGTGGGGAAGTGCTTCTAATGCACCCACGGAGTCCCAGATTTTTATACAGTTCTTGCCCACTGCACCCCCACTTTTCTCCCTGCGTCAGGGAAAAACTCCTATCTTCTCAGTCCTCTGAGATAGGAGGGGGGGGGGGGGGGGGGTAGGTCTGGGCTAAGTCCTGCAGATAGTCTTTGTTTGGAGATCTCTGCATACAAAAAGGAGGTCGAGACAACTGGCACCACAGGCTTAGTTTATTGCAGTGGTTTTGGTCCTAGGAGGTGGCACTCTTTATCTTGTCCTGCTAAGTTGGTGGCTTTCATGAGATATGAAGGTCTGGTTATCACTGGATATCCTGCTCCCAGAGCCAGCTGTAGATCTTTTTCTCCAAGCTCAGCATGTCCCACACTAAAGTCCCCAATTACTTGCTGCAGGAGGGGTGGGTGGGTTGCTGAGACATCTCTTTAGTTCATCAACAGCTGTTGTTTAACTCTCAGATGCCACAGGACAGACAACAGATACCCTGAGTACCAGAGTCCATCACTTATCTCTTGGATTGTTTGAGATAAGCACTATACATTCTCAATGCCACACCTATTATTTGTAATACTACCCTATGCTAATCTAACCTAGATTTTTTTTCAATCTTAGATTATCCCGTCTATGACAAATTCAAGTATATTTTCAGGTAGATATTTTTGAATGAGGAGAGGCATGAAAATGTTGGGAAGCATCCACAGAATGATCATTTTATTTTAAAATATTTACTGATTTAATTTCACTGTCTGTTTGAGTAGTTACAGTGTCTAATGGAAGTGGAAGTGCAATGGTTCACCCAGAGGGAATGTTGTGTTTTATAATGCATGAAGTAGAATGGAAAATGATTTTAGGTTATAAAGAAAAAGGTGGACACTTTAGTTTTCAAAATACCACTGTAATGGTAAAGCATTATACTTCATGCATCTTGTGACTGAAAAAAAAAACGTGTTACTCTGATGTGAGCTGAGTTGGCCATGAGTAAAACATACCGGAGAAAACTTTTAAGGAATATGTTCATTTTGTGGAAAACCTGTAGCAGTACAAGCATATTTTGGCAGGAATCTTGACTACTAGCACCACTCAGTGTCTCAGTGACCGCGTCAGGTTTGCCATGCATTTGTGCTTCCATTTACTGGCTGAGGACCAGGAATTCCAAACCTGTTGCTGAAGGCCCTGTGCTTAAAATTTTCTGTGGTTACTTCTGCTTTGAAGTACTTGCTGGAGAACATCAATTGAAAAAAGGGCCACAGAGTCTCTTTGTAAGATTTATCTGTACCTCTGCTAAAGACAGGTTTTTTCTATTGAGTTTTTTCCTTGCTAGACACACTTCTATTGGTAATCCTATCTCAGCATGTCTCTCTTGTTGGGGAGGGTTAATTTTGGAGAATCTATTGCTTTCTCTCCTCTCTATTGTATTTCCAGTCTTCCACATGACAGCATCACTAAGGAGTATTTCCTGTGTGTGTGTTTATTGTAAATTATACTTAATGTCTGTAGTAGTCACACCATGGGCTTTAATCTATGTATCATGGAATGATCCTGTTTCAGGTCATGAGTTAGGAATTTTAAGGGTACAGTAATCTTTACTTGTTAAACTTGAAGAAATTTCTTCACATCATGGGAAAGGCACTACAAAGCTTATAGTCCAAGTAGAATGACTCTTAATTTTGCTGTTGATACACATTATGAGATCTTAGGAGACACAAGTAGTACTTAAATGTCTATTTTACTTTTCAATTAACAAAAACTTAAGGAGAATCACTTAATATTGTTCAATTAATAGTTTTTCTTAGCACAGGATCTCAAAATTTAATAGATTTAGATTTGTTTATAAATTAAGACCAAGGTGATTTTTCTTCCTGCCATTTTAATAATCAAAGTTCAACTTCTGATGAAGTTAGAAACTTTTATGCTAACCTAATATTATGCTTGACATAGATGGTATAGAGTGTATTTTTATTCCAAAAATGTCAGAACATGCTATTTAAATCAAATGCCATTTAATTTGGCTCTCTAAAATTAAAAAGTCAAATTTAAATTAAAAAAGGTTAATTTGTTGACCTCATCTTTGTTTAATTGTTACTAATGCATTTTATGTTAATTAAGCATTCTTTCTCAATAATTATAGGAGGGAACAGCAAAGCTTTTAAGGCTCCTACTAATCTAGCACCCTGTGGCTGTATGCTTCTAATTCTTTCATTTTAATGTACCAATTATATGCGTTATAGAAATAAATATGCCATATATGATCTATCATTTCAGCAACCTTTAACCTCTAAATGCTTTAAATCATATTAAAAAATATAAAGCAGTGTCATTCCTCAAAAACATTGAAAGGATGGATGGACTAAAATATTATCTGCCTTTTCTAATGATGAGACCTTAAGGGCTCCAACCAAGTTGATAATGTATAATAGTAAATACAATATTTAGAAAGTACAGAGTTATAGTACTCAAAAAATACATTTTAGTCCTTACACATTTCTAACTTTCAGTGTTTCACTTTTAAATATTTACAGTGGGCTCAAAATTTAGTTCTATTCAATAATACAGCAGTACTCCTATTTTATAACTGCATCACAGTTTTCTGAACAATCAGGACAGACCCAGCATATTAAAGTGATAGAAAGGACTGTATTATACATTTTTCTATGGGCCTGCTGCTTGGGAAGAAAGTCGGACATGCTGCAACTGCAGTACAGGTCTCAGTATATTTTATAATAGAATATAACTGTGTAATTACCTGTATTTCTTTGAGACAGTGCGACTGATTGACTGAAACAGTTTTCGTATGCAAAAGCAGTTCTACAATGACTTAATCTGTACCAGAATACAACTCTCTGCATAACACATAGTGTAGCTTTCTAGTAACTACATAGTCTTTCAACATATTGTTAGAGATGGGTAGCAGCACCTAAAAATCTCTCACAAAATAATGACTCCAGAGATTTTTTCAAGGGAAGGGAAGGGGAAGGGGAGCAAATAAATGTTTCATTTTGTATGAAGCAAAACACCCTCCCTAATCAGACTAGAAAAAAAAGACCAATTTTGATATATGTTATACATAAACTGTAACACAGTAGCAGTATCAAATTTTTGTCGGGCAATTAAACTTTATGCCAAGCTAATTCAATTTTTCTTCAGTTTTATTAAGTCCTGTGAAAAAACTAAATGTATTCAGTACATCACAAGTTTTACAAAGCATTTCCTAACTCAGACTCCTTGTTCTGCTATTTTGATATATTAAATATCCAGCAAAGAATTTCCAGGGTCATAAATCTAGAGTGATAAAATTAATCCCATTGCTGAAGAGAAATAAATGTTTTATTGCAGTTTTATGAGTTTTTGTTCCCTTTTCACTTGCAAGTAGGTGTTGTTTAGTGGTACAAAGTAATTTTGCTGCTGAAAATGTATTAGAAACAGTATAGCAGTAATAGAATTCATATCTACAAAGCTGTTCACTTCTTAGAATGAAGGTTCAACAGTATCCTAAGGAAAACTTAGATGACAATACTGTCAATAATAATACAACATTGATTATTCTTCTTATATTTTAGACTCTATGAATTATTTTTCTGTTATTTTTAATTATACTGTAGAAGTCCTCTGAAATTGCATCTGATCAATATCTATACAATGAAATGTACTACATACAAATGGGAATGCAACCTCAGACATCAGCAATGTTAATCTAGTAAATTCTCAATTTTATTTCCATTTTTCTTTCTTAAGAATGTAAGGAAATTATAAGATTTAAGATGTTCATGCATTGATCATACCTTGGTCTAAGCATTTTTAGTAATGATTCAGTTTATTCAATCACCACACAACATATACTGCATTTTGAATCTATATTATCTGAAATATAATGAGTGTAGGTGAGGATCTCTGGGGCATTGAATATTGTTTGTTGCAATTAGGAAATGGGTTGGGGAGAGAGGAATTCAAAGGTAGGATTTTTCCTAAGAGTAGAGACAAATGGACAGGGATGGAAGGGCGTGATCCTAATAGGATACAGAGGAAATTTCTTTCATTGAGGTACTGTTGCTGATAAGCAAAGTAGAACAGTTCTCTCCTGTGATTCCACCTTGTATAGTCATTCACAAATATCTAAATGGTCCATTCTAGTTTGTTAAAGCTTTATCTGAAGTTTGCCCAGGCTGTAATATCTGCAAGGCCCTGGCTACTCCAAGTTACTTAGTCTAGCATTTTTGTGTATTGTTTAAAAATTTCTGCAAATCAACAAATTAAAACGTTAGTGTGGCTAAGTCTGAAGAGTGAATGGCCCATAATGTCTTGAAAACATACTGTAACAAGAAAACTGTATTTGTCCTTCAAAAATCCATAGCAGCAATATTAAGCATCAGGTAGCTACAAAGCACTCACAGTTTGTTTTTTTTTCACTTTTTGTGAGATACTAAGTTGGCTTGATAATTTTTCTGTAAAGACTTTATACTTTTTAATGAGCATGGCTGATGTTCAAATTCAGAATATACAAAAATTTTCATGTTGTCATAGTTACCAACTGGACTGGTAGATTACTAATTCACAGCTGCAAGTAGCAAAGCTTTAGTCCAGGAAGACTGTACAACTGCAGGTAGAAACTTAAAACAAGTATTAAAGTTAGAAAAAGTCAACAGAAGTTTTCAAAGTTATCAAAGTTTTTTGAGAAATATGGAAAAGTGTACGAAGAGAAATGTTGATTCAATTTTAGGCTAAATACACACAGGGAACTTAAATAAAATGTATTCTATGATCCACTAAAATAAAGATGGGGAACACAGGTAAAGTTCCTTTTTCTGCCCTGTAACACTGAATATACAGTTATTTTATGAAAGATGAAAGGAAAAAAATGTTTAAGAGCCAAAAGGGATAAATTGGCTCAGTACAGGGAGGGTCTCAGCCTATTTTGTGGAGTAGGAGGGGTTTTATTTACAGGATTAAACTGACCATAACAGGCTGAACTCTGTGGGCACCCAACAGCTCAAAAACAGGTTAGGAAACAGCAGTGGACTATTTTGTTTCACTCCAACATGCAAAACTGCTATAGAACAAGGGTGAGCTTCAGTTAATTTTGACAGTGCTTCACTGATCACATATCAGTGCTTGGGTAACAAACCATAAACACTTATTCCAGCAAGGAGGCTAGATTTTGACTATGCCTACTGTCTCTGACCATTATTAATAACTTTGTCAAAAAATTTCCTGCACATTTCTCAATCTTGTCCAACAAGGCAGATTATTGTCTTTGAAATCTCAATAGGAGAAGTTGTGCAATTTAGCAACAACTTCAATAATACTTCTTTTTCTGGTACTCCCTAATGTGCCTTTACCTTCACCCTGAGCTACAATCATATTTTTGTAATATTTCTTAGGTCTGAAATCTCTATCATGCTATGCATTACTGTTGAGTATCTGCAACAACTGTCCTTTCAATACAATGTTTGCAGCCCTTCTTTTCTTGGAGTGAATGTGCGATGTTTCTGTTTTTATCTTTTCCCATTACCATGGTAGGGAAGTTTTTAAATGCACAAGAATCTGGCATTTCTAAAGCAGAATAGTACTGACTTGAAGAGCAACGATTTCTGATAGAAGATAGCAAAGAAAATGGAAAGTGGCACAAGGGCAGAACTTTGTCATATTTTTTATAGTGTGAGATGAAAAGAATTATAGAATAATTATGTTGCTGGTTCGTGGCACATAAAATCACACCAATCACTGCTCCTTTTTGTTCTTTTAAGCCTCATGATGAACAGAATTTTTTTGTTTGTTTGTTTACTATTTTGTGAAAAACAATGGATTGTGCTTTTGCTCAGTAAACTTAACATCTTTCCTAATACCTGTGAAAATTTAATAGCTTAGGAAGTGATACAGCATTAGTTATGTATTAATATTATTTAACAGGACAGGGTGTTACTATCAGTTCTTATAGGTCTACTTCCTAATTTCTAGCCTGTGGCTCCTTTAGCAATGAGGATACTTAGAAAAATGGGAGATTTCCTACAGTGTTTGTGTGATTATGTCAGGCCAGATGATGACCTGCTGTCATGCTCAGCAAATGGGTAAGTTAAGTTGACACTTTTACTTGGTTATTCAGTGAGACGCTTAAAAACATAGGCAAGTTAATAAAGGGCTTTTTAACTGCTTGGGTATTTTTATTCCTTAACAATGAAACCATTTATTTTCACACGTGCTCAAAGACAAAAGGTACATTTGTGTTATAAACTCATAGACCCTGTTAGTCCATGTCCCAGACAGCAGCAACTACAGAACGAGAGTTCAGGTTCTTAGCTGTCAAATCAGACAAATCCTCCTCTGACTACCATGTATGCAGTCAGAAATTTGTATTTCCTAAAAATAAGCATTGAAATCTCACCAGGGATGTGTTTATTCTGGCTTTTTAAGGGAGGAAGGAAGTAGTACATTTTTTAAAAAATCTTATTTACCACTATATTTGAGTAGAAACTCCTAAATCCATCTGGATCTGCATAACAAGCAGAAGTGTGAAGATGGAAGAGGGCATATACACCTGGAGATATGTAATTTTTAAAATGCTTTGTTATTTCGTTCTTATTAAACTAACTGTGGAGGCTTTCCAAGGGAAACAGAGACACCATTGCTGGTAAGCACGGGAACGAAGATTTGAAATAGTCATACTGACTTCCTCCCTTTTCCTTCCCCTGTGCCTCTGGCTACTCCCATCATAAAACATAGCGTAGGTTTTTTTAATTATTAAAGAAGGATTTTTAGGAGACATGAAGGGACATTGTTCTGCAAAATAAGTACAGCATTATAAAACCTGCAGGTTCTCAAAAAGTGTTTGGACTATGCTGAAGTGGTGGAACTGAATATTGTGTTAGTTTCTTTCCCTCAGTGGATCATACTGCACTTCATCGAACAATAAAGGCGAGTATTGCCCTTCCAGGGTATCAGCAGGTGCAGAGAAAATAATAATTATAAAAAAAAGAACTTCATCCCAGATTTACATTGTAAAAATTATTTTATATAATAAAACCCTTAAAGTGCATTTTTTTTAACTGATCCAATTTATTTAATCAATGACCACAGGTAAGAATCTCAGTTCTGTATGAATACCTACTCCCCAGCACAAATAAAGTGCTGGCTACTGGCATGGTACCCAGCAGAAAAAGATTATGAAATTTTATGGCAACAAATCCTGTCATAAAAAAGTGACTATGTTTTTATTTGAAACAATATTGGCACAAAATCACATTTCAGTCCTTTAAAAAACCCCTTTACATGATTTAATATATCCAGTTCTACAGTAGTCTGTAACAAGCTGCAAACAAACTCTTAGTAACTGAGCCTAATTTGAGTTCTACAATTATCAAAAAATTGATTTAATAGTAATCAAAAATATTTTTTTTTCATTAGGGAGATTAATGTTTCAGTTTTATTTAAATCTGTAAAAAATATTTTTAAAAAGGTTGTACTTGTTAAGAAAACTGTAGCATCATTGTTAAAAGAATCAGCTTAGTTTAATACTTTCATTAAATCTATAATATAGATTTAAATAGTTAACTTTGAAAGAGGACTTTTCTTTCAATACACTTTTGAAAAGTTCTACTTATTCTCCTGAACTTCGTTTAATAAGCACAAGTTAAGAAGCAATGTATCAGGATTACATGAGATTTTTTTTCTCTTCAGATACTCTTTTAAGCTCTTTGTTGATGGGAGGGGTTTGGCTACCCTGCTTTTCTTTACCACTAAAATAACACTGAGAAACAGAGGGCACTTGGAACACCTCAAAAGTGTTGCAGAGGCAGGGTGCTTTAAAATAAAGTTTGTTCCCAACACCTTCCCTGATTCCTCTTCCAAGAATTCTGCTTTTTTTTTTTTAATTTGAAAATAACATTTATTTTTCTTGCATTTTTAATTAAGTTGGAATGAAGTATGTGACACATTTTTGTTTGGATTTTAAAGAGCCTGTTCTGGGAAAGGTTTTGCTGCTTGAAATGCAAAACAATTTTTTCAGGTTTTTTTAGCAAAATAAATTGTTTGAGTTGAACTAAGTGATATTTTTTCAATAAAGATGTGACAAACATTCGAAGCAAAATAATTTATGCAACATTATGGCATTTTCTGGCAATGTTCTTCTTCCTGAAAGCTGCTATTACTTAAATTGACATTTCTTCAGAAATTTCTGATGCACTTGAACCAAAGATTTAAAAGCCATTGGAAAATATGTACCTGGCCAGAACAACACATGAGATAGTGGTATTTACTCCTGTCAGTGTAATATGGATGCTACTGACTTGTTGCAGGCCAAGTCAGGTTTTACAGTGGAGATGCAGCTGCCTGGAGCTGAACAGCTGATCAGCTTTAAGCTTCCCGGTGAAGGAGTATGACTCTGAGAGAGGAAAAAACTGACATATGACCTTGTCAGAGATGACTGCAATTGCAAAACATACAGGAAGTGAATGAATGGTCCTTGCATGTAAAAGACACTGCCAAACTTCTAATTAAAACATTTGAGCAATAAGTTCATTAGTTTCAAAAGTAGCTGTCTCACAAGCTGAATAAGAGCTGTGTCTAAAGTGAGAGCTGCGAGTATTCCAATTGCTAAGAAATAAACTGTGTAGTTTGAGTGGTAGTCTACTGATCTTCAAATTCTATTTCACACAGAGTTTTGTGGAACAAAAAGTATAATTTCTTACAAGGATCCAAAGTCTAATTTCGTTTTGTTTCTTGACAGCCCTTTTCTCAAGAGGAACTGGTGAACTCAAACCTCAGGGCTAGGACTCGTATACCCAAAGGCATGCATTCAGAAGTTTTCAAGCATGTAGATTGTGCCTGCTATCTACTTAATGTGTTTAAACAGAATCAGGCTCTTCACAGAGATGTTGCAACAAGTAAGATTTCCTTCTGATAACTGTGGGCTGCTAAAACAGCTGTCTTAAATTTTTCAAGGTTGTATATAGTTCATAACCAAATCCACTGAAGTTAACTCAAAAGCTTAATCAGGAATCTTTTTGGCTAGGATCTTTTTGACTGGGATCTATTTGGGGCATGTAAACCGTATTCTTTGATTTTCATCATAGAATCACAGAATGACAGAATGGTTTGGGTTGCAGGGGACTTTAAGATCATCTAGTTCCAACCCCCTTGCATGGGGCAGGGACACCTCCTACCAGACCAGGTTGCTCAAAGACCCATCCAACCTGCCCTTGAACATTTCCAGGGAGGGAGCATCCACAACTTCCCTGTGCAACCTGTTTGACTGTCTCACTACCCTCACAGTCAAGAATTTCTTCATAATATCTAATACAAATCTACCCTCTTTCAGTTTAAAACTGTTGCCCCTTGTCTTGTCACTCCAGACTCCAGTAAAAAATCTCTCTCCTTCTTAGACGGTTCAGCTATTAAAAGGCTACAATGAGGTCAGTCTGTAAACTTCTCTTCTCAAGACTGAACAACCCCAATTCTCTCACCCTCTCTTCATGGAAGACATATGCCAGGCTTCTGACCATTTTTGTATCTGTCCTCTAGATTCACTCTACAGCTTTGTGTGTTTCCTTTACTGGGGCACCCAGTGTACCAAGAGTAGTATAAAGTCTTTTCTAGTGTCAGCAATCTATACTATTTAATAGTTGTTTTGGTAGTTAATTCTTAGGTTGTTAACTTTTTAACAGGTTTCAGAATTCTCAGGTTTCAGATCTCAACCCAGAGATTTTTGAGTATAAGATTCTGCATAACTTACAGGTACCTCTGTTTTCTTCAGTTATTGAACAAACTCACTAAAGGTGTTTACCACCATCTGCAAATCTCAGGAAGCCATACAGTCCAGTAAATGGTATCCTCATTCACATAGCTATGAAAGATCTAATTATACAACTTTTTGTGGCTTTTTATTCCTGACAACTGATTTATAGGGTGAGTTGATTTGAAAACATCTACATTAGGAGTTGTGGTTGTGCAGCATGCTTGGTAAGCCACAGTCATTACTTCAGCAACTGTGGAAACACACTGTTCATGTTCTAGCACAAGACCACATGACTAGACAACACAAATTACCACTTCATTATCAGAATTACTTTCAGCTCTTTTTTGGGTATCAGAATTAGATTCTGGACAGAATCCGATTAAAACACACAACCAAAGGTTAATTTGACTATATTTAAAAGTTTTTCCATATACTGAGAGGTTTGGGATTCTGTCAGAAAGTTTTTTGGCATTAAGCTAGCAAACACATATATATATTTTAGAAATATATAAAATACATGTGTAGTAATATATTTTTATAGATACATACTTGAGTTCTACTTTCTGGAACTGTGAAAAGGATTAACACTTCATAAAACCTCCTGCCACAGAACCAAACCTGTTGAAACAGCTTTTTTATTGAGATATTGAAACAACAACAACAAAAAATACACAGGACTTGTTTCTCCTGAGGGTTCAATTATTTAGAGTGCTGGTAGCAAACTTTGATTGATAAATCTAGCCTTTCTTTTAGAGGCAATGGTTTCATCACATAGTGATGAGAAAGAGTTAGAGACTTAGACAATGGAAGAATAATATTTGGATTGCAACAGAATAACAAAAATGCAGAGGATGCTTCTGACTTACAAGGTGAGAAATTGTTTCCCATTTTGATTGTGTGATAGCAAGAATCTCTTCTAGGAGGAGTTAAGTTTGGGCTTTATATAATATTCTTCAATTATTTTTCAAAATTTTTAAGATTTCTCCAGCTTTCCAACTAGAAGTTCGTAAAACATTCAAAATGCAATTCAAGCTATAGTGGCAACAAACATTTTCCAGAAGCAAAACTGACTGATGAAGCGGTGTGGTGACCACACATCATATGTGAAATATGAACTAAGAAAGAGAACTCCCCAGCCAACAGAGAAAACCAGGCAGCTTTTCTATCCAAAACAAATTTATGATGTTTTTCAACTGGGCTTACACAAATAAACTCATCAAGGATGTCCATTTGACACCTCAATAAGTCTTTTTAATTGTCTGTCTACACCATTTTTTTCACTCTTCCTTTCTAAATACTTCTTAGCAGCCTGAAGTCCTCCATCATTATTTTCATCAAATATTCTCCTTCTTTTTCATGTAGAATAAAGGGAAGTTATCAATAAAATAAAATCTAGATAGACCATTTAGTTTTTTTCATTATCATAAATTCTTTCCATATGATCTCTCCCTACTACAGAGAAGGGAGCTATGCCTAACCTTGAAAAAAAATCTAATTGGAAAAAGAAAAAAAAAATTTGTGTAAAGAAAATAAAATTTGGCTTTAAAATATAAGCTTAATCATCAAGCTTTATTTTGAAAGCAAATTAGTTAACAATAATACAGCTATGTTCTTCAAATGTTTTTGTTGTTTCCACAAGCAGACATAGAATATTACTTTGAAATCCCTGAATATTTTTGGAATACAGTAAAGTAATGGTTTCATTGCCTTTCATTAACACTGCTCCTTTCTGAGTAATAAAATATTTTTGAGCTTTGTGAGAGCATTTTGTAAGCAATTTTTAAAATAAAAATCTGAAATGAAGAGTTAAATGCACCATCCAACTCAATCCATTCCAATAAGCCCGTGGTTTCGTTTGAGCAAGCTCTTTGCTGTTGTTTTTTTTCCTTTCAGTGAACTTTTTAGCAGCACAAGTGGACTGATAATAACCAAGGTCACTTCTGACTGTCTGCGGCCTCCCCCCGCTATGGGGGAGCAGATTAGACTGAAGGCAGGATCAGCAAATCAGAATATTCCCTTCTCATAATATTTTCTCTATTTGGCTTTCAGTATAGGTTAAGACATCACAGAAGTCAAGCCTTTCTTTTTCCTTTTCCACTCACTTTTCTGCTTACTGTCGCTTCTATCGCCCTCTCTTTGGCTCTCTCCTTTTTTTTTCATTTTTCTTCCCAGCCGACACCCGAGGGCCCCGTCCGTGCGCCCGGACACTCCCCCCTTCAGCTGGGAGTCACCAGGGAGAAGAGTTGCTGTGAGAGTCTCTGGGGGAGGAGGGAGGGGATTGGGTGTTGCACATCTCTTTACAAATATATATATATATATTCCCTTATCACTAATAATTGAAATCAATCTGCTTCACTTTTCAACCTAGAAAGCCTCTCTTTCTCATTTTTCTCCCTCTTTCCCTACCTTGGGGGGAGGAAGGGGGGAGGGGTGAATCGAGAGACTGCCAACTCGGTGCCAAACCGACACAGCCAGAATTTGGAGAAAAAATTTATTTTATGTATCAAAGTCATAGTGGGGCTGAAGATTGAGAAAGCAGACATGCATTAGTAACCGCTCTAAAGAAGGCATATTGCAATGCAGCTGTTTTAACTTAAACATTTCAGGAAGAGTCAATATGGACATGAAAACAGTAGCATTTACCAGCTACCAGATGTGCTGTATCACAATGCTTAAAGCCAAATTATAACTGCCCTTAGCAAAGTTATGCTGTTGCAAATGCAGTCTGCCTGCATATGCTTTCTCTGCTCTTGCTTAGCCATCTAGGACAGATGTAATTTAGTTCTAATGTTTTAGTTACTGAAATCACTGTTACAGCCTATGAATAACTACAGAAGCAGGTTCAGTGTTAAACAGAACTGTGCTTGAAGGCAAGAGTGGCCAGTAGGTGAACCATTACACTTCCACCTACTTTTACAGTTTTTTACTGCCTGATTTTAATATAAAGCTATTTTTCTGAAACATGGTGTGCACGTCGAAACTTAAAAATTAAGACATCAAGTTCTAGACAGGGATTGTAAAACTGTGTAACTCTTTAAAAGTTTATTTATATTCACTAAATTATCAATATCTAGTATCCAGACTATTACATTTCAGCTCCTTTTTCTTGCTTTATGAACTGAAATGAGAAAACACATATTCAGAAATACACTGATACATACACACACGACATATGTTCTGCTGGCATGTCTGTGATATATTGTGAAACCATAAATCAAGTAAACTTTTTCTAGCAAATTGGAGAATATACCTCCCAGCTTCCAGATAATCTCCCTGGATTTACTGTTTCAACCTCTGAAAAGTTTCATGTATCTTTTTTTTTTTTTAATAGTAATAATTTTTCCCAAGAATTTTCTCAGTTAAATAATTTTTCCATTCTAATTACGGTTACGGACCTTTGGCTCAGTTTCAGAAAAAAACAATCCAAGCTTATTATCAGAATTCTTGCTTTGCAACTCATGTGCTAACAAAGTTGAGCATTGCAATTGTGGCACCAAAAAAGCAGTTTGCAATTTACTTTTGGAAAAATGAGTTACAGTTCTCCATAGAAATTCTGTGTAAGAAACACCTGGAACATGTAGTGACAGGGGATGTTATGCATGATGTATATTTCATAGGTTTGCCAATTCTCAGATTTAAAATTTTTATAAAAAGAGGTAGTATATTTTCAGAGGGACACCTAGTATTATACCAATGAAGTCCATATATGTATTTTAACTTCACTTCTCCAGTACAGATCATGGGCAACTGTGCAGCTGATGATATCATCTGCACCTAGAATAATAGAATCTAGAATAATTTTGTTTGGAAAAAACCTTCAAGATCACGAAGTCCAACCATTAATCCAACACTACCAACTCCACCACTAAATCATGTCCTTGAGCACCACAACTACACATTTTTTAAATACCTCTGGGGGGGTGATTCAACCACTTCCATGGGCAGATTGTTCCAGGGCTTGACAACCCTTTCAGTGAAAAAAATTTCCTAATATCCAACCTACACTCATTTATCATATTTGTGTATGATTAAAGCTAAGAGCTAGATAATTATTGAGGATATATGAATAAGAACAGGCATAGAGCATTTTTATGGAGTACTGATAATCAGTAAGAATTAGACAAAACCAGATTCCAGTTAGAGGAAAACACTGCCGAAGTAGTCAACAGCCCAGCCTTGAGACAAGTCTGTAGGACACCTGCGGTACAGATGGAAGGGATGGAAAGGAGCACTCCCCACAGCTTGTCTTGGTTACAGCTTTGAGCGCTGGGGAAAAACACATTGAGTAACTGAAATCACCCTATTAATATATTAATGCATCATTAGCATACTAAAATTCACACCCACAGAGGGACCCCTAGTAACAACAAGTCCTCCACTCTTTGAGCATGCATAGTGAAATTCATTAGGATTGCCATTTTAAAGGGAAGGGAGGTATTAGTTGAACAACCCTGTGTGCCAGTGATAGAATAATGTTAGAGATAAAGTTCTTTCTCACATTTTTGGGTACAAAAAGTAGCACTTGTGTTTCGGGAAACTGAGCTTGCTTTGTGGAACACCACCCTGCTCCCTTTTCTGCACAGAAGTGGATATTAAAGCAAATACCTCAACTCTGTGTGTAGATTGGCTTCTTGCACACCGGGTGATGACCCTGCTTTTGGGACAACACCACCTCCCTGCATTTGCACAGAGTCATTTAAGATGGGGTCCCGTTGAAGCAATCGTGCTGGCAGTGATTACATTCTGCAGGTCAGAAGCTTTCCTGTTGGCCTGCAATCCTCCTGCAGGCCCAAGGCCTCTGATACTCACTCTGTCCATAATGTGGTGGATGTGGGATGAGTTGAGGGTCCCCTCCCCCAGCACCACCAGTTTACAGCCCTCCTAACTAAATTGGCCAGCTTCTGGTCAAAGAGTCTCTCCCCTTTCTCTGACAAGTGAATCCCAGCAGCCCCCCAAAAGACCAGGTTTTTCAAAGTGAAATATAGCCAAAGCCCCCACTCTGGCACCACCCCTGTAACCATTTCTTAACTTTTCCAACTCAGTCAGCCTTTTCCAGCCCTTTCCCTTTGACTGGAAGGATTGATGAAAACACTACCTGCACTCCCAAGCCCATCACTGCCACTCCCAGCACCCTATAATCTTTCCTGATAGTCTTCAGGTTACTCCTATCTGTATCAGTTTTGCCCACATGAAACAGTAAGAGAGAATAATAGGTCAGTGGGCTGTACGAGTTTGTGTATCCTTTCTGTTACATCTCTGATATCAGCCCCCAGTAAGCTGCGGACCTCTCTAGCAAGTGGGTCTGGTCTGCAAAGGGGTCCTTCAGTATCCCTGAGAGGGAGTTCTGCACAACTGTTATTCGTTGCTGCTTCTTCTGAGCCGTCATTGTTACACGGTGCTCCAAGCTAGCTGTCTTAGTCAGATCTGGCAGCTTATCTTTCATGGGCTGCTTTTTCCTTTCAGTCTGCAGAACTGTGAAATGGTTCTGCAGGTGCCCCTTAGGTTTTAAGGGAAGTTTCTTCTTCCTTTCAGTCTTTGATTTTCCCATATTACATTCCTCTTCATATTTTTTCCACATCATTCACTTCCCTCCTTCCTGTTTTTGTTAATGGGGGAGTTCTTGTATCTGCAGTTTTAGGCCCTGGGTTCGCTTCAGTGTGTGTATGAAGCCAATTATCTGTCTCCTTTTCTGTCTCACTAATATTTCTCAGCCTTCTTACGTCTCCTGCAGTTCAGCAGCCTGCTGCCACCTCCTTCTCTGTGCCTTCTCTCCCCTAGTGCTTCTCTGTGAGAGGGAAACCTTCAGAAAGAAAGAGCAAAAAAATACAGAACCCCTGTCGGCCAAGATCAGCCACTCGGCTGCAAATCAAGCCTGCTTTGGAGAAGCTCCACGTGGTGACTGGGCATGGAGTTGTTTAGACCCTGTTTTAAAAACAAGGAAAAGTCAGCTGGGGATGAGATAATCAGTGGTAGCCTTGACTGCAGTAAGCATGATACTGAGGAAAATGTATAGGTGACTCAGGACACTGGCTTGGCTGAACATGGAACGCATGACTGAGCTCAAGTACCAAACAGATTAACAAAGGAGCTGGAAGTGAGAAGAGTTTACAAAGGAAGACTGTAGAACTCTTTCCCACATATGCAGGAATGCTATTAGAAAACCCAAGACTCCCTTTAAGTTGAGACTTGCAAAGGAGATCAAGAGCAACAAGAAAAGCTCTGATGACTACACTGGCAATGAAAGAGTGAACAATGACAATGTGGACCCAGTGCTGCACAGGCAGATTGATTTCAGTGAAAATGGTTGCAGAAAAGGTACAGATACTCAGTATCTTACTTGCCTTAGTCTTCATCAGCAAGGTTTCCCAGGTCTTTGTGCCTGAAGGCAGGATTCAAGAAGGAGAGGAGCTGCCAGCATTGAGTAGTAGCAAGTCAGAGATCTAGTCCGTGGAACTAGGTTTGTATTTGAAGATGCGGATTAGATGGATCACCAACTAGATGAGGGGAAAATTGGTTTGATCACTGCACTCAAAGGCTAATGGTTAAGGATTTGGCCTCTACCTGACTGCTGGTTTCAAGTGGGCTACTGCAGGATTCCGTCCTGGGAGCATCAAGATAAGTAGAAGCCAGCTGTGCACCTGGACAGTAACAAAGGGCCAGCAGTCCACTGGGTGCATGAACAGAAGAATGGCCTGATGTTCAGGTTGGCAATTATCCCCCTCTACTCAACATCTGTTAGACTGCATCTAAATACTGCAGCCAGTTTGCCACCACCTAATACAGGAGAGATGTCAATAAACTGGAATAAGTTTGGCAGAGGCTAACCAAGCTGGTCACTGCCAGCAGAGGCTGTGGAACTGAGGGTTGTTCACCTTGGAAGAGGAACAGACGAAAGAGCTATCTTCCAGCTCTTAGACAGACATGATCAAGGGGTTGGAGTCAGAACAAGAGGCAACATTCATACACTGAGATGGGATTTTTCCACATGATACTAATTAAACAGTGAAATGGATCGCTCAAAGATACTATTGCATTTCTGTCCTTTGAGAGTTTTCAGGACCCGACTGGACAAAACACTAAGCAACCCTTTCTTCATTCAAACACAGACCCTGCTTTGAGCAGGCAGTTGAACTACAGATCTCCTGAGGTCATCTCCAACTTAAATTATTCCAAGAATTTGGAAAGAACATTAAAAGTCATCCTTTGTTCAGAATTATAAACAAAAGAAGATGAAGCTTTTCATAAATTGTTGACAGATCTTCAAATATCTTCAAACATTGAGGTTGGACCAGATGATCCCTGAGGTTCCTTCCAACCTGGAATTCTATGATTCTATGTTATCTTTAAAAGTGTGTTTTATCTATTTCAGTTTTTTAGAACAATTTTACTTAAGCTTTAGAAGCAGTAGAGCTTCTTTAACAAGAATTAGAATCAGCAAACTGGTGTGGCATTTTCATAAAAAATGGCATTCTATTGATTGTGTTACCATATCATATAATGCAACATTAACAAATACTGACTCAGTGACATGATACACTACAATGTTAAGATACTAATTCTTTATTTGAGAGTCTGCCATTCCTGTACTTGTTTCTAAATAAAAATACAAGGAAGGAAACTTTTCTTGAGAATTTGATACCTTACTTTCTTCAGCCATATTCAGTGCTCTCTTACAAAAAGAAAAACTTGTATTGACAGTTACTATTTTCCTTGGTAAATCTGTAATTTAATGTTAAATTCTAATTGTCAAGTATAATCCTAGAATAACCTGAAAGATTATATTAAATATCATGGATTTAAAAACCTCTAAGTGCCAGTGTCCGTGTAAGTAAAACTTAAAAGCCTTGGACAAATTAGGGAATAACCTCCAAACCTGACTCACACATTAGAAAAACTGAGTGATAGTCACTAGACCTAAGTGTTTTCAAAGCTACTGTGACTTTAGTAGGAAAGCATGAACCTTTACATTGTATGAGTCCAAATTTAAGCGCAATGCTTAAGCAGAAGTTCAAATTAGTAGCTTCATTGGAATTAATTTTGAACAAAAGGCAAAACTATGTATGAACTTCTTCAGTGTATTGAAGGAGGTAATACTGGGAATGTTGAAATGGTTTCAGGTCAATACTGACATACAGATGAAGCTTACCTATTAATTGTTTTCCAGAGCTTTAAGAGCATGGAATATAACTTGGTTCAAAAGAGCTGAATTAAAATGTGACCTAGAATCTCAGAAGAATTGTATAAATTGGCTGTTCTTGTTTGTAGATTTTAAAAGTAATGTCAGAAACAGAAATAATTAAACAATAAAACTGAGGAATAGTGAAAAAATATATTAAAATGGAATAGTATGAAGAAAATAAGTATTTGTATTATTTCATTTAAGCTTTAGCAGTGCAAAATGTTTTTGTCTTGTATTACAGTGAAATAAGTTTGAAAAGTGAGAGTCCTTTGGCATCCTTGTTCTTGAGACAAGAATTGTTCTTTTGAGCTCAGACAAGGCATTTGAAATTTACAGCTTCCTTTCAGAAGATATCTGCAAGCACAAGTTTGTCATCTTCTTCTGAGAAACATCTTTCCAGTGGCTTTTGTTTGTACTCATTCGTGAAACATACGTCAGCTTAGGCTACCTAACCTTTTTATACAGAATACTTCAAGAATGCGCTTGCCCCTCTTCTAGTATGTAAATGTTTGTATCCACAGAGTGTATCCACAAGCCACAATTCTGCGCTTGAAAAGGATATTAAAGAAGCACCAGAACTTCAAATCCACATTTATTTTACCCCATTGCTCCATTTGTTAAGCTGCGTTGAAAACAACATGGATTACTACGATCAACATGCTAACCAGAAACCATCAGCAATTCATTAAACAGCACATTGTGTTTGCACGTTTTCCAATTTGTTAGTCTTAAATTATTGTAGGTACAATCCCACATCCCAAGTAAGTGTCATAAATAGTTTTATAGTGGGTATCTGAAGTTATATCAACCATGAACTTTAACTAAAATCAATAATAACATAAATACAAAGATAAATACTTATGATACACCTTTTGCTTGGATTAGAAGTAGAAAAAAAAAAACAACAGCTGAAATCAGGCAGAAAACTCTACCAAACCAGAATGTGTTTAGAGCATACAGTAACGGTAATGATACTGACAAAGAAACTGAGGTCACAGTCACAAAGCAACCTCTTCTATGGCAACAGCTACTTAATAGCATTTTAGTGGATGAGGAAGAAAATGAAAGGAAACAATGCTCACGACAGAAAAGTGATGACATTGGCAAGAAGCATGGAGAGTGACACAGTGATGAGTCATTGCCAGAGGGGGATATTGTGGCTATCTTCTTCACAAGAAGGCCATCACTGCCTGAGGGAAGACAAAGAGTTTGCCTTGGGACTGTCTTTTGTTAAGCTGCGTTGGACATCTCCTGCCCCTGTCTTTCCTTTAACCCTGACCTATAAGGTTTCAGTCGACTCCTCCTCCATCACCAGGTGGAGCTCCATGGGCTACAGTTGGTCACTGATGTAGAGGGTGGCACCCCCTCCTCTTCTGCTGTGCCTGTCCTTCCAGAAGAGGTTATACCCAACCATCCCCACACTCAGGAGAAGTCATCCCACCATGTTTCAGTGATACCAATAACATCATAGCCGTGAAGGCATGCACACATCTGCAGTTCCTCCTGCTTATTCCCCATGTTACATGCATCTGCATAGCTGCATTTAAGATGGCCCCCCTTCTCCCCGTGTTGTTTGGTGCTTAGTTGGCTTTCAGACAATGCTGAGTTGTAAAAAAGAGTCATCTCCACACCAAAAGCTCAGTGTCAGTTTGGTTTTGACACTCCTATTGACTAACACAGTACTGACCATAAAGTATACTGGTTTCTTTGTCTTCTGTGGTATGGTTACTGCTTAATATCTAGTTTTAAAGAATGTTTGGTTTTTTTCCAAATCAACTTTTTTTTCCAGATTACTGTGCTTTAGGTGTCTCCATATCAGTGTTTATGCTTGGATCATGAGTGAGCTTTGGTAGACCCCTCTCAGTCTGCAAGTTGGACTCCCTGTAGATGAGACTAAACCATAATGTATGTATGAAGATTCACAAACACAGAGGGTACTGCAACCACTAATGGGCATTCAGATTAAAAGTCAAACTAGAGCTAGTCTGAAGTAAAATTTCCAAATCATACACAGATATTGGCACCTCTACAGATAGATCTATTCCCAGTGGGATATCCTAATTGCTAATACCAGCATAGTCTTTGGTTTCAGCTTTTTAAAACTATTGTTCAGCATCCAGGTCTTCTACTAACCTCTCCTACTTAGTGGTCATTCTGAACAGTGAAGAGAAAGAATGATGTTTCACAACTACATCGATATTAAGCAACTAAAAAATCTGGTTATTCACCTTCAAATATTTCTACCTGTTTCTGATGATGCTGACCAGATAGAATTCTATAGGATGGAGGTATCATTTGTAAGATAGAACCTGGAAAGAATTTCAAAAATACACAAAGTGATGACTGAAAGAGATTAAGGTTATGGCTTTAACAATAAATTAAAATGTACTTAGTACTGTACCTACACACCGAAGCCAGCTGGCACAGAGTAGGTAAAATCTATGCTAATAAATTATCTGAGCTTCCAAGTCTGTGTGGCTGTATGCAAGGCCCCGTTGATGCTGAAGCATCTAAACTATGTCCAAGAATCACAGAGAAAGGCATACCAAGGACCAATTTACCATTGCAGGTAATTCAGATTATGGGAATGTTCCCAGGCAGTAGTTTATTTGTTAGTAGAACCCATATGTTCCTCCACTGCTCTTAAGGTCAACACAGAGTTTATACCTCACAGTTTTACTGAAGTCCAGTTTGTTTCTATATAAACTAAATATTAACTGCTTATTTCATCTTGTATGATATAAGATATTTTAATAGAGCAGATAGTTACAGGAGCGTCTCCAATAATTGCAATAAGCTTGAGTTGTCTTTTCCAATTAATTATTTAATGAATAAAAAAGTACCCACGAAGAAATCATTAACCAACTATCTAAATAAGATCTACATCATTTGGTATAAATAAAGAGTAAGTTTATATACAGAAAAATGAGGAAAAGTAAAATATAAATTTTACCTTATTAAGCAGTTGGAGAGGGGCTGTAGTTCTATGGAAAATATCATTTGTAATTATATAATTAAAGAGCATACGATACTCACAGAAAGCAAAATAAAACAGGAATGCCATTTCCTACCTGGTAGCAGTTTGTAGTAAAGATAATAACAATAATTTGTGCTGTCCTGTAGATACCTAATAAATATAGTAATGCACATTTACAGCGTGCTTCAAGATATTTCTGCATACATGATCAGACTTTTTTTTCAGTATCCTAATGGCTTACCAAAAAAGTAAAAATAGTTTTCTGTACTACAGAGTCTGCTTTCTAAACTTTCAGCAACATGTATTTAAAATTCAAGACTTTTAGACCTGTATTCAAAACAAGAGTGGTCTGATTAAGAGCAATGAGCATGTGTCAGCTGTCATTGGTTCCAATGTTGAGTCCAAATTTACTTACATTTAGTTTTGTCTATAAGAGACATAACTCCTCCAGTGGAGTCATTTAGTCTAACAAATGCTCTAAGCATTAAAGTAAGTCTGATAAATTATCTTAATTTATTTTGGAGTTTATATGCTGCTTCTTATAACAGAAGTAGCCTGGTTTGCTGGATCTCCCTGGTGGATTAAGAGAATAGGAGGAAAAGAAGAGAGTAACACTGTGATAACCTGAGATCTGGAATGTTGTTTATGAGTGTATCTAACATTTTCTCTCACTGTGAAATTGTCTGAACTTTGCTACCCTCAACCATTACCTTTACAAGCTTTTTCCTGCACAGGACAGCTTAAATCAAACTATTGCCAGTTACTTAAAACAGGATTAACTATATCTTTTCATTTGTCTCCCTTTTTTCACTGCTCTCCTTATTCCCACTTTCACTTATCCAGGAAATTTGGGTTCTTTAAAATACCTAATAGAGGAAGTTATGTCCTTCTCTAGACATGCTGAGAGTCACAAAATGCTAGCTTTACTTTTTTGCTCTTACTTTACTTGTTTGCAATTCCAGAAATCAAAGTTCCAGAAGTTTAAGACACATAAGACTGGAAAATACAGAATCACAGAATCACAGAACTACCAAGCCTGGAAAAGACCTTTAAGATCATCAAGTCCAGCCTATGACCAACACCACCACACTGTCTAGACTATGGCACTAAGTGCCACATCCAGCCTTGCCTTGAACACATCCAGGGACGGTGCCTCCACCACTTCCCTGGGAAGTCTATTCCAATGTCTACTCACCCTCTCTGTGAGGAAATGCTTCCTAATATCCAACCTAAACCTCCCTTGGAGCAGCTTCAGGCTATGCCCTCTTGTCCTGTCACTGGTTGCGTGGAAAAAGAGCCCAGCCCCCACCTGAGTACAACCTCCCTTCAGGTAGTTGAAGAGAGTGATAAGGTCCCCCCTGAGTCTCCTCTTCTCCAGGCTAAACAACCCCAGCATCCTCAACCTCTCCTTATAAGACTTTCCCTCTAGTCCTTTCACCAGCCTTGTTGCTCTCCTCTGGACTCGCCCCAGCACCTCAACATCCTTCTTGAAGTGAGGGGCCCAGAACTGCACACAGTACTCAAGGTGAGGCCTCACCAGTGCTGAGTACAGGGGGAGAATTACATCCCTGCTCCTGCTGGCCACACTATTCCTGATACAAGCCAGGATGCCATTGGCCTTCCGGGCCATCTGGGCACACTGCTGGCTCATGTTCAACCAGCTGTCCACCAGTACTCCCAGGTCCCTCTCTGCTGGGCCACTCTCCAGCCACTCTTCCCCCAGCCTGTAGCACTGCCTGGGGTTATTGTGGCCAAAGTGCAGGACCCTGCACTTGGTCTTGTTGAATTTCATGCCGTTGGCCTCAGCCCATCGATCCAGCCTGTCCAGGTCCTCCTGCAGCCTCTTCCTACCCTCCGGCAGATCAACATTCCCTCCCCAGCTTGGTGTCATCTGCAAATTTACTGAGGGTGGACTCAATCCCCACATCCAGGTCATCAATAAAGATATTGAATAGGACTGGGCCCAGTACTGATCCCTGGGGGACACCGCTGGTCTCTGGACACCAACTGGATGCAGCTCCATTCACCATCACTCTCTGGGCCCGGTCATCCGACCAGTTTTTGACCCAGCGAAGGGTGCACCTGTCCAAGCCATGGATTGCTAGCTTGTCCAGGAGGATGCTGTGGGAGACTGTGTCAAAGGCCTTGCTGAAGTCAAGGTAGACCACATCCACAGTCTCCCCCCATCCACTAGGCAGCTCACCCAGTCCTAGAAGGAGATGAGATTAGTCAGGCAGGATCTTCCTTTCCTAAACCCCTGTTTGCTGGACCTGATTCCCTGGTTGTCTTCCCCATGCCGCTTGATGGCACTCAGGATGATCTGTTCCATAACCTTGCCAGGCACCGAGGTCAGGCTGACAGGCCTATAGTTCCCTGGATCCTCCTTCCGGCCCTTCTTGTGGATGGGCATCACATTGGCCAACCTCCAGTCATCTGGGACCTCCCCAGTGAGCCAGGACTGGTGATAAATGATTGAGAGTGGCTTAGCCAGTTCTTCCGCCAGCTCCCTCAGCACCCTAGGATGAATCCCATCTGGACCCATGGACTTGTTGGGATCTAAGTGACACAGCAGGTCCCTAACTACTTCCTCCTGGATTACAGGAGGGGGATTCTGCTCCCCATCCCTGTCTACCAACTCAGGAGCCCAGTTGTCCTGAGGGTAGCTAGTCTTTTTGTTAAAGACTGAGGCAAAGAAGGTGTTAAGCACCTCAGCCTTTTCCTTGTCCTCCATTACTAAGTTCCCCTCCTCATCAATAAGGAATGAAGATTTTCCCTGACCCTCCTTTTGTTATTAATGTATTTATAAAAGCATTTTCTATTATCCTTTACAGAGATGGCTAGTTTAAGTTCTACTTGAGCACCTGGAGATAGGAAAAAGAGACTAACAATTTCTGCACGTTTCCTAATACAAGAATAAAAGTCAATGACAATTTTATATTAAATTTCTAGGGTGGGAGTAGTGAAGGAGTCAAGTCATTAGCTCATTTAAACATTCCACCAAAACATAACATAGAACTATATGTCCACATTTCAAATGTGCTCTCTTTGAACTTATTTGTACTTTTGAAATATGACTGACAGCTGCTTTGATTTTTGGTAGTGAGCTGAAATTTTAACCTGAAGAAGAACAGAAGGAGAGGATGAAGTGAATACAATATTACGTAGCTGTGAGAGACGGATTCTATTATGGCCTTTAATCCAGCGACATTATGGCCTTTAATCTGTTTGTGAGTGTGACAGGGAGTGGTCCTCAGCCCTCGATTCCCTTTGTGTAGGGCAGTGAGTCGCAGTTTTCCTATCTCGGTTTGCGACAGTAGCATTTACTGCCTGCCCTCTGCTTAGAAAAGAGTTTTTGCAACGGAGATTTGCTTTTCTTTTCAGAGTAATGGCAGTGTAGATGTTCATCCCAATTAATCCATTAACTTTATATTGTAGCAAGTGGGAAGTTGCTGAAAAGTATTTGCCTACTATGTTCACTTGAGAGCAAAATACACATGCTGACCTTCAATTCTTCCCCTTTTAGCTTTCTTCTTATCAGAGGATGTCAGCATTTAGCAAAAGGACAAATGTCTGCATTTTTGTAAAGGAAGTAGACAATGCTGTCATGAAACAAATAGCCCTTAGTAGGAAAAAAATTGAAGCCTTTCAAAAGGCTTAATGTGTAAAAGAGGCAGTTTCAGTGAACCCATCACTATATGTCAAATGCCTAAACAAGTGGAAGAAAAGCCTTTTGAAGACACAGTTTTCCTACCCTCCTGAAATGCAGTATTTTATTGAAGAACTGAATACGTGTCAATTATTAAATTTTTAAATGCTTTGTTTATTCTAATATAGTCTGCATTTTCCTATTTAGGCTTATTATGCCATTTATTTTCTTAATTATTCATTATGTTTAGTTACCTTATGGTACAAAGACTCAAAGCAGAAGCCAGCCACCTTAAAGAAGCATGTCAACTGAATGTTTGGCATGTTTTTTTCCTACAGTGTATCTCTAATTGACAACTTTATTTTTCCTAGGATTCTTTTTTTCTCCTTGCATATTATAATCAAGGTAACATACCACTTGAAATAGCTTTGAAATGTAATAATTTCAAAAGCAAGAAGAAATCTAATGTGTACTGTTCTGATGGGAAAGAGATATTTCCCACTTACATAGTTTGGGAAAGTAATTCTATAATTCTAAATCTACAGAAGATTTGTTGTTACTGCCATAACTCTTGTCTGTAAAACTTTGTGTTGATTCTCCCCAATTTTGACTTTTATGGGTCCAAATTCATTAATATCTGTTGAAACAGTCAACAAGATCCATGTTGTAAACACTCAGACATAGAAAAAGAAATGTGTCTGATCACAAAACTTCCAAAAGAAATAATGGAAATCTTGCATCTGTTTCCACATATTGCCTGGTTTGCAGGAAAAATTACTGCTTTAGCAGCTCCTGCCACCATATGTGTGCAATAAGTAAATTAACATAAAGTTGAATGAACTCATAAAAGAAGGCTAAACCCACCCAGCTTAACGAATCCACTCTCCCACCTGCTGTGTGCTGGTACATGAACAGAGCATTGTTTGGATCATAAGGAGTAGTAAAATAACGGTCTTGGTGAACAACATAGTCATGTGGATGAAATAATTATTTCTTAAAGTCAATGTATGATAGCTGAGATATCAGTGATTGTACTTACTGAATTCATTATTCTAACCCAATGACTGTGGAAAGTGTATAATTATTTCAGTTGAACGGATCAGCAATTATACACAAAATAAAGTTAAGAATATTTTATATAAATGAATTGTGATCCTTTTTTTCTCCCTGGTTAAAAATGAAATTACTATAATTAAAGTTTTATTCACAACCCATTTCTCTGTCAAGAGCAAAATTGATCCGTGAGACTTGAAGAGCATAAAATGTCTTTAGCAGTGTAACTGGAAACAAACTGGGAGACATGCTAGCCATACAGGTCCTAAGATGTACAGTATCTAACTTCAGAAGTGATCAGGATTGTTCTTCTGTGATCTCATAACCCTCAATGGGTTTGGAGCCATTGCATCCATGATGTAAAAAATTTCATTGCTACACCATTCCTTTGTCTTCTGCTAGTACAGTGTGAATATAAACATTATACACTTTAGATATGGCTGCTGGCTTCCATCTTTGGAATTGGGGTAACAACTACTTTTAAAAATTGTCATTGTTAATTACCTAGACTGTTGAAAACCAGGTAAGTGTATTCCTACGCCAAATGTCAGTAATTTTCCACTCTGTGTTGAGTCTGTGTCTCAGGGCTTTGCCCACACGGGAGGGTACAGAGGCAGCTCCTGTGAGAAGCTGCTGGAAGCTCCCCTGGCTCCAAAGCCTGCCCTGCCTCTGGTGAAGGCAAAGCCCATCAGCAACAGTGTAATACCTCTGTGATAACATATTTAAGAAGGGAAAAGGGAAACTGCTAAAGTTGTCCTAGTTTGAGCCAGGATGAAGCCAATTTTCCTTTTACTGTTTTGTTGTGTTGTTTGTTTTTTTCCTTCAGTAAGCTCTCTTTTAGCTATCAGCAAGTGTTCCAGCTAGTGGACTGATAACACTGGAATATTTGTTACTGCTGAGACTACAAGGTCGCTTCTTAGCTCTGCCACCACAGAGGCTACCAGGGCAGGAGAGTCATATGTATGACCCTTCCATGGAGGGCTGGACTAGACAGACAGCAGAATTGACCAAAGGTATTCCATTCCATATATCTACATAAGCTCCAAGGAAGGTCAGACATCACAGAAGACAACTTCCTTCCTGCTTCTTCTTCCCTTCTCTTCCGTCCATGGCTGGCATTCGGGGAGGACTCCATCCACCCATCACTGTCAATCCCTAGGCTCATGCATCCCTGACACTCATAACTCAATCCACAGCTCCTGTCTGCCCTGCTGTTATCTCTGGCAGCAGTCCGGGACTTGTCAGGACTGTTCACAGCTCAGGAGAGTGCCATAGGAGTTGCCTGGGATGGGGGGGAGGCAATAGGGTTTTGCACACTTCTGCACACACTTGTATATAATTGCATATATTTTCTTTTATCATTAGTGTTTAATTAAAGCTGTCTAGTTAAGTTTTCAATCCAGAAAAGTCTCTGTACTTAATTCTCTCTCTCCTTCCCTACCTGGGTGGAAGGGGGAGGGGATCAAGAGCATTGTTGTCTCTGGTTTAATTGCCGATCCTGAGTCCAACCATGACAGAGGACAGGGGAAGATGAGAGCAATATCTGAGCAGACATACCAAGGTCAGTGAGGAAGGAAGGTCAGGAGATGTCAGGGCAGAGTTTCCCCTGCAGACCACAGAGGAGCATGGTGGAGCAGATATGGACCTGCAGCCAATGAAGGACCACAATGGGGCTGATGTGGACCTGCAGTGGTGGAGGAGCCCCACACCAAAGGGAGGTGACTGTTCCCAAAACAGGCCGTGACTCAGTGAGAAGCCCATGCTGTTCCTTAAGCACTGCACCTTATGGGAAGGACTCATGTTAGAAGGGTTGGTGAAAGGCTTTCGTGCACTGGAGGGACCCCATACTGGAGCAGGGAAAGAGTGTAAGGAGTCCTCCTCCTGAAGAGGAAGGAGGAGGAAGTGGCAGAAGAAACAATGTGTAGTGAACTGACCCCTATTACCCACCCCCCTGCACCACTGAGGAGGGGGGGAGGTAGAGAAATTAGAAGCAAATAAATTATTCCATCAGGAAGAAGGGAGGGGTGTGGGAAGGAATTGATTTTTAATATTTGGTTTTGTTTTCTCTCTGTCCTTCTCTGATTTGATTGGTGATATATTAAAGTGATATTTTCCCCAAATTGAATCTGTTTTGCCTGTGCCCATAATTGGTGAGTGATTTCTCCCTGTCCTTGTCTCAAGCCATGGGCTTTTTATTGTATTTTGTCCTTCTCATCCCACCGGGAGAGGAGGACGGAGTGAGCAGATGCATGGTTCTTTCTTTTTGGCTGGGCCTAAACCATGACACACTGATCCCTTTTTAGAAGTCCAAGGTCATTCTTTCTTCTAAGGTGTCTTTTATCATACAGTCTGATCTGGGTAGGTCATGCTTTCTTATTTTTCAGTTTCTGTATAACTTATCTTTGACCTGTCTCCCAGAATGATTTCTATGCTACACAACAGGTAGCATAAGTCTTTCTCTGTGGCATTTGCATCAAAGTTATAGGAAAGAGATGATGGTGTTTTGTTTTTTTCCCTACTGACATCTAGGTTCCCACTGCTTCTATAATGTTTCTGGTTAATTTTACATAGTTGTCACTGAGAGTGTCCCAACTAAAATTCTTCTATTATTCACTATTATTTTCACATGAAGAAGAAAGATAGTACATATTAATGGAGAATTAAATAATCTTTGGGGGAGCTTTACACTCTATAGTATGTGAAAGTAGCAATAGTAGCCTATTCGTACTCTTTTAACTACTAACATTTGCAAGAAGAATCCTTCTGTCTTCTATGGTGCAAGTTCTGTAAGGGATGTTTGGAAGAGAAACAGAACTTTCAGGTACATTCTGGACCCTCTCTCTCATATGAAATCAGAGTGGCACCAAAGACAGTCCCAAGGCAAACTCTTTGTCTTCCCTCAGGCAGTGATGGCCTTCTTGTGAAGAAGATAGCCACAATATCCCCCTCTGGCAATGACTCATCACTGTGTCACTCTCCATGCTTCTTGCCAATGTCATCACTTTTCTGTCGTGAGCATTGTTTCCTTTCATTTTCTTCCTCATCCACTAAAATGCTATTAAGTAGCTGTTGCCATAGAAGAGGTTGCTTTGTGACTGTGACCTCAGTTTCTTTGTCAGTATCATTACCGTTACTGTATGCTCTAAACACATTCTGGTTTGGTAAAGTTTTCTGCCTGATTTCAGCTGTTGTTTTTTTTTTTTTCTACTTCTAATCCAAGCAAAAGGTGTATCATAAGTATTTATCTTTGTATTTATGTTATTATTGATTTTAGTTAAAGTTCATGGTTGATATAACTTCAGATACCCACTATAAAACTATTTATGACACTTACTTGGGATGTGGGATTGTACCTACAATAATTTAAGACTAACAAATTGGAAAACGTGCAAACACAATGTGCTGTTTAATGAATTGCTGATGGTTTCTGGTTAGCATGTTGATTGTAGTAATCCATGTTGTTTTCAACGCAGCTTAACAAATGGAGCAATGGGGTAAAATAAATGTGGATTTGAAGTTCTGGTGCTTCTTTAATATCCTTTTCAAGCGCAGAATTGTGGCTTGTGGATACACTCTGTGGATACAAAAATTTACATACTAGAAGAGGGGCAAGCGCATTCTTGAAGTATTCTGTATAAAAAGGTTAGGTAGCCTAAGCTGATGTATGTTTCACGAATGAGTACAAACAAAAGCCATTGGAAAGATGTTTCTCAGAAGAAGATGACAAACTTGTGCTTGCAGATATCTTCTGAAAGGAAGCTGTAAATTTCAAATGCCTTGTCTGAGCTCAAAAGAACAATTCTTGTCTCAAGAACAAGGATGCCAAAGGACTCTCACTTTTCAAACTTATTTCACTGTAATACAAGACAAAAACATTTTGCACTGCTAAAGCTTAAATGAAATAATACAAATACTTATTTTCTTCATACTATTCCATTTTAATATATTTTTTCACTATTCCTCAGTTTTATTGTTTAATTATTTCTGTTTCTGACATTACTTTTAAAATCTACAAACAAGAACAGCCAATTTATACAATTCTTCTGAGATTCTAGGTCACATTTTAATTCAGCTCTTTTGAACCAAGTTATATTCCATGCTCTTAAAGCTCTGGAAAACAATTAATAGGTAAGCTTCATCTGTATGTCAGTATTGACCTGAAACCATTTCAACATTCCCAGTATTACCTCCTTCAATACACTGAAGAAGTTCATACATAGTTTTGCCTTTTGTTCAAAATTAATTCCAATGAAGCTACTAATTTGAACTTCTGCTTAAGCATTGCGCTTAAATTTGGACTCATACAATGTAAAGGTTCATGCTTTCCTACTAAAGTCACAGTAGCTTTGAAAACACTTAGGTCTAGTGACTATCACTCAGTTTTTCTAATGTGTGAGTCAGGTTTGGAGGTTATTCCCTAATTTGTCCAAGGCTTTTAAGTTTTACTTACACGGACACTGGCACTTAGAGGTTTTTAAATCCATGATATTTAATATAATCTTTCAGGTTATTCTAGGATTATACTTGAAAATTAGAATTTAACATTAAATTACAGATTTACCAAGGAAAATAGTAACTGTCAATACAAGTTTTTCTTTTTGTAAGAGAGCACTGAATATGGCTGAAGAAAGTAAGGTATCAAATTCTCAAGAAAAGTTTCCTTCCTTGTATTTTTATTTAGAAACAAGTACAGGAATGGCAGACTCTCAAATAAAGAATTAGTATCTTAACATTGTAGTGTATCATGTCACTGAGTCAGTATTTGTTAATGTTGCATTATATGATATGGTAACACAATCAATAGAATGCCATTTTTTATGAAAATGCCACACCAGTTTGCTGATTCTAATTCTTGTTAAAGAAGCTATACTGCTTCTAAAGCTTAAGTAAAATTGTTCTAAAAAACTGAAATAGATAAAACACACTTTTAAAGATAACATAGAATCATAGAATTCCAGGTTGGAAGGAACCTCAGGGATCATCTGGTCCAACCTCAATGTTTGAAGATATTTGAAGATCTGTCAACAATTTATGAAAAGCTTCATCTTCTTTTGTTTATAATTCTGAACAAAGGATGACTTTTAATGTTCTTTCCAAATTCTTGGAATAATTTAAGTTGGAGATGACCTCAGGAGATCTGTAGTTCAACTGCCTGCTCAAAGCAGGGTCTGTGTTTGAATGAAGAAAGGGTTGCTTAGTGTTTTGTCCAGTCGGGTCCTGAAAACTCTCAAAGGACAGAAATGCAGTAGTATCTTTGAGTGATCCGTTTCACTGTTTAATTAGTATCATGTGGAAAAATCCCATCTCAGTGTATGAATGTTGCCTCTTGTTCTGACTCCAACCCCTTGATCATGTCTGTCTAAGAGCTGGAAGATAGCTCTTTCGTCTGTTCCTCTTCCAAGGTGAACAACCCTCAGTTCCACAGCCTCTGCTGGCAGTGACCAGCTTGGTTAGCCTCTGCCAAACTTATTCCAGTTTATTGACATCTCTCCTGTATTAGGTGGTGGCAAACTGGCTGCAGTATTTAGATGCAGTCTAACAGATGTTGAGTAGAGGGGGATAATTGCCAACCTGAACATCAGGCCATTCTTCTGTTCATGCACCCAGTGGACTGCTGGCCCTTTGTTACTGTCCAGGTGCACAGCTGGCTTCTACTTATCTTGATGCTCCCAGGACGGAATCCTGCAGTAGCCCACTTGAAACCAGCAGTCAGGTAGAGGCCAAATCCTTAACCATTAGCCTTTGAGTGCAATGATCAAACCAATTTTCCCCTCATCTAGTTGGTGATCCATCTAATCCGCATCTTCAAATACAAACCTAGTTCCACGGACTAGATCTCTGACTTGCTACTACTCAATGCTGGCAGCTCCTCTCCTTCTTGAATCCTGCCTTCAGGCACAAAGACCTGGGAAACCTTGCTGATGAAGACTAAGGCAAGTAAGATACTGAGTATCTGTACCTTTTCTGCAACCATTTTCACTGAAATCAATCTGCCTGTGCAGCACTGGGTCCACATTGTCATTGTTCACTCTTTCATTGCCAGTGTAGTCATCAGAGCTTTTCTTGTTGCTCTTGATCTCCTTTGCAAGTCTCAACTTAAAGGGAGTCTTGGGTTTTCTAATAGCATTCCTGCATATGTGGGAAAGAGTTCTACAGTCTTCCTTTGTAAACTCTTCTCACTTCCAGCTCCTTTGTTAATCTGTTTGGTACTTGAGCTCAGTCATGCGTTCCATGTTCAGCCAAGCCAGTGTCCTGAGTCACCTATACATTTTCCTCAGTATCATGCTTACTGCAGTCAAGGCTACCACTGATTATCTCATCCCCAGCTGACTTTTCCTTGTTTTTAAAACAGGGTCTAAACAACTCCATGCCCAGTCACCACGTGGAGCTTCTCCAAAGCAGGCTTGATTTGCAGCCGAGTGGCTGATCTTGGCCGACAGGGGTTCTGTATTTTTTTGCTCTTTCTTTCTGAAGGTTTCCCTCTCACAGAGAAGCACTAGGGGAGAGAAGGCACAGAGAAGGAGGTGGCAGCAGGCTGCTGAACTGCAGGAGACGTAAGAAGGCTGAGAAATATTAGTGAGACAGAAAAGGAGACAGATAATTGGCTTCATACACACACTGAAGCGAACCCAGGGCCTAAAACTGCAGATACAAGAACTCCCCCATTAACAAAAACAGGAAGGAGGGAAGTGAATGATGTGGAAAAAATATGAAGAGGAATGTAATATGGGAAAATCAAAGACTGAAAGGAAGAAGAAACTTCCCTTAAAACCTAAGGGGCACCTGCAGAACCATTTCACAGTTCTGCAGACTGAAAGGAAAAAGCAGCCCATGAAAGATAAGCTGCCAGATCTGACTAAGACAGCTAGCTTGGAGCACCGTGTAACAATGACGGCTCAGAAGAAGCAGCAACGAATAACAGTTGTGCAGAACTCCCTCTCAGGGATACTGAAGGACCCCTTTGCAGACCAGACCCACTTGCTAGAGAGGTCCGCAGCTTACTGGGGGCTGATATCAGAGATGTAACAGAAAGGATACACAAACTCGTACAGCCCACTGACCTATTATTCTCTCTTACTGTTTCATGTGGGCAAAACTGATACAGATAGGAGTAACCTGAAGACTATCAGGAAAGATTATAGGGTGCTGGGAGTGGCAGTGATGGGCTTGGGAGTGCAGGTAGTGTTTTCATCAATCCTTCCAGTCAAAGGGAAAGGGCTGGAAAAGGCTGACTGAGTTGGAAAAGTTAAGAAATGGTTACAGGGGTGGTGCCAGAGTGGGGGCTTTGGCTATATTTCACTTTGAAAAACCTGGTCTTTTGGGGGGCTGCTGGGATTCACTTGTCAGAGAAAGGGGAGAGACTCTTTGACCAGAAGCTGGCCAATTTAGTTAGGAGGGCTGTAAACTGGTGGTGCTGGGGGAGGGGACCCTCAACTCATCCCACATCCACCACATTATGGACAGAGTGAGTATCAGAGGCCTTGGGCCTGCAGGAGGATTGCAGGCCAACAGGAAAGCTTCTGACCTGCAGAATGTAATCACTGCCAGCACGATTGCTTCAACGGGACCCCATCTTAAATGACTCTGTGCAAATGCAGGGAGGTGGTGTTGTCCCAAAAGCAGGGTCATCACCCGGTGTGCAAGAAGCCAATCTACACACAGAGTTGAGGTATTTGCTTTAATATCCACTTCTGTGCAGAAAAGGGAGCAGGGTGGTGTTCCACAAAGCAAGCTCAGTTTCCCGAAACACAAGTGCTACTTTTTGTACCCAAAAATGTGAGAAAGAACTTTATCTCTAACATTATTCTATCACTGGCACACAGGGTTGTTCAACTAATACCTCCCTTCCCTTTAAAATGGCAATCCTAATGAATTTCACTATGCATGCTCAAAGAGTGGAGGACTTGTTGTTACTAGGGGTCCCTCTGTGGGTGTGAATTTTAGTATGCTAATGATGCATTAATATATTAATAGGGTGATTTCAGTTACTCAATGTGTTTTTCCCCAGTGCTCAAAGCTGTAACCAAGACAAGCTGTGGGGAGTGCTCCTTTCCATCCCTTCCATCTGTACCGCAGGTGTCCTACAGACTTGTCTCAAGGCTGGGCTGTTGACTACTTCGGCAGTGTTTTCCTCTAACTGGAATCTGGTTTTGTCTAATTCTTACTGTTTCATTTTTATCCAGGCCTTGTTTTTATTCTACGTGTCCCTTATGTTCTCTTTTATGTGATTTTTTCCCAAATGTCCTTTTCCCCCCAGAATTTTACTTATTTAAATTAATAACTGACAACACTGGGATGCCATAGTGGAGGTCTGCTACAGGCCACCAGATCAGGATGGCTGAGTGGATGAGGCCCTGTACAGGCAGATAGGAGCAGCCTCGTGCTCACAAGCCTTGGTTCTCATGGGGGATTTTAGCCACCCCCAGTATCTGCTGGAGGGACATCACAGCAAAGCACCAGCAATCCAGGAAGTTCCTGGAGTGCACTGGTGACAAGTTCCTCCTTCAAATGGTATAGGAACCAACAAGAAAAGGTGCTTTGCTGGACCTTGTTCTCACCAACAGAGACAGGCTGGTTGATGATGTAAGACTAGGCTGCAGCAACCAAGACATGATTGAATTCAGGATCCTTAGGGCAGTGAGAAAGGAGCAAAACGAGCTTAGTACCCTTGAATTCAAGGGAGTAGATTTGGATCTCTTCAAGGATCTGCTTGGTTGGGTAACGTGGGACAAATCCCTGGAGGGAAGGGAAGTCTAGGAAAGCTGGTCCATATTCACAGATCACTTCCTCCATGCCCCAGAGCTATGTGTCCCAACAAAGAGGAAGGCAGGCAGGAGAGCCAGGAGGCCTGTATGGATGAGCAAGGAGCTCCTGGACACAGTTAAATGTAAAAACCAGGTATACAGAGAGTAGAAGCAGGGCCAGGTATCCTGGGGGGGAGTACAGACAAGCTGTCAGAGAAGCAAGGGATCGGGTAAGGAAGGCCAAAGAACAGATAGAGTTGGACCCGGCCAGGGATGTTAAGAATAACAAGAAAGGTTTCTACAGGTCTGTCAGCAAAAGAGGAAGATGAGGGAAACTGTGGCCCTGCTTCAGAAGGAAAGTGGAAACCTGGCTATGCAGGACATAGAGGTACTCAATGACTACTTTGCCTCAGTGTTCACTGGCAAAGGACTATGGACCAGTCAGTCACCTCTGTGCCTGGCAAGATCATGGAGTAGATCCTCTTGAAGGCTCTGGTAAGGCATGTGGAAAATGAAGGGGTGATTGGTGACAGCCAACACAGCATCACCAAGAGCAAATCTTGCCTGACAAATTTGGTGGCCTTCTACAATGGGGTCATGGCATCGGTGGACAAAGGAAGACCAACCAACGTCATCTGTCTGGACCTGTGCAAAGCTTTTGACACTGTCCCACACAATATCCTGGTATCCAAACTGGAACAATACAGACTCGATGGATGGACCACTCCTTGGGTAAAGAACTGGCTGGATGATTGCACTGAAAGAATGGTGATCAATGGCTTGATGTCCAGATGGAGACCTGTGACAAGTGGTGTTCCCCAAAGGCTGGTACTGGGACTGGTGTTGCTTAACATCTTAACATGTTGGCAACATGGACAATGGCATTGAGTGCACCCTCAGCAAGTTTGGTGATGACACCAAAGTGTGTGGAAAGGTCAACACACTGGAGTGAAGGGAGGTCATCCAGAGGGACCTTGACAGGCTTGAGAAGTGGGCTCATGCAAACCGCATGAAGTTCAACTAGGCCAAGTGCAAGGTCCTGCACCTGGGTTGGGGCAATGCCAAGCACAAATACAGGCTGGGCAGAGAATGGATCGAAAACAGTGCAGAGGAGAAGGACTTGGGAGTGATGGTGGACAAGAAGCTCACTGTGAGCCACCAATGTGCACTTGCAGCCCAGAAAGTCAACAGTGTCCTGGGCTGCATGAAAAGAAGCATGGCCAGCAGGTCAAGGGAGATGATTCTCCCCCTTTACTTGGCTCTCGTGAGACCCCACCTGGAGTACTGTGTCCAATTCTGGATCCTCCAACATGAGAAAGGCATGGAGCTTGTGGAGAAGGTCCAGAGAAGGGCCACAAAGATGATCCAAGGGCTGGAGCAACTCTCCTACGAGGACAGGCTGGCACAATTGGGGTTGTTCAGCCTGGAGAACAGATGGCTCTGGGGAGATGTTATAGTGGCCTTCCAGTATGTGAAGGGGCCTACAAGAAAGCTGGGGAGGGACTTTCTACAAGGGCTTTTAGTGAAAGGACAAAGGGTAATGGATCAAAACTGGAAGAGGGGAGATTAGGTTAGACATTACTAGGAAATTCTTTAGTGTGAGGGTGGTGAGACACTGCAACAGGTTGCCCAGGGAAGTTGTGGAAGCCCCATCCCTGGAAGCATTCAAGGCCAGGTTGGATGGGGCCCTGAGCAACCTGATCTGGCAGGAAGTGACCCTGCCCATGCAGGGGGGTTGGAACTAGATGATCTTTAGGGTCTGTTCCAACTCAAACCTTTCCTATGATTGTATGATTCTATGATGCAGAAGGGCTCTGCTAAGATATCACAGTGAGAGCTGGAAACACTGCTCAGAGTAGTTGGCTGAAAATAAGTGCTATTGACCCACTCTTGGCAGTGAGTGCAGAGAGATTTTTCTCTATGAAAACAGGGGCAACAGCAGGTGTAAAGGGGATCAGAAGATAAAAGTTGCTTGCGGCAGCCGGTTTCAGAAGAGATGGCTTTCACATCGACAGTCCAAGAGGATGGGTTCTTTGTTCATGTTCATTGTGGAGAGCGACTTCTTCCAAGCTTACCGTAAATGTCAGCCTGGTTCTCAGGAGTAGCAGAGGGAGCCGCAGGCTGCGAGGGAGCCATTTCCCCCCGAGTCCCAAGTTTTAAAGGAGCGGGGGACTGGCAATTGGTCCGCCATTTCCCCCCGAATCCAAAGTTTTCTACTGTCATCTTCATCCCCATATTTAAATTCCCAGCTGCTCACCTTTTGTGTATTTCTTCTATATCCGGACTAGGCTCTTGACCCTGCCTTTTTCTATGTCCGGACTAGGCTCTCGATCCGCCTTGTCTTTTTGCTTAGCTGGGTTCCACCGCCGACTGCTCTTTGGTCCGCAGTTGCTGACATCACGTCGGGGTCACCATTTGCGGTGGCCAGTTTCAGAAGAGATGGCTTTCACATCGACAGTCCAAGAAGACAGGTGCAGGACTGATGGTCCACAGTTGCTCACAGCTGATATTTTACAGTTTTTATGACTTTGCAGCACGTCTGAAAGGTGAAAATACAATTATTTCTTCTTGCAGCTCAAGAAAACAACCAGAAAAAGTAAATAGCAAGATGCTATTATTTATGGATATAATTTGAAAAATCCTTTTTTTTTTCAGTGTACTAAATTCTTACACAGAACTTATATAATCAGCAAAATGCCCAATGAATTCAACTGAAGAGGAAAAGAATAATTACTTCTAATAATCTGATTTCAGTGTCTCATATCGGATATTTTCTAGATCCCTTCCAACTCAAACCATTCTATGATTCTCTGATTAAGTAGCAGATCCAGGAGGACCACTGACACTTCCTGGCTCATTCAGCTTCTGTGGTAAGCAGTTGTTCCAAGGACACCTGTACACCCACCCCTGTACTTATTTCATCCTAGTGAGTTGTCCTTGCAGAAGATATCAGGTTAATGTCTCCTGACATTGTAAACAAGGGGATGATGACTTGTTGCAGCGAGAGCTCAGACTAACGCACCACGACCAATGTGATCAAGCGAAAGCCGTTTATTGTAAACAAATGCCTTGCTATATACCTCATTGCCCGGTACACACACAATAAGCCCCCCCATTACTGGTTAAATGCTTTTGTCCACACGAATAATGCTTCAGTCTGATTGGTGCACTGTTACTGTCCATATACCTGCTTCTAATACATGATTGGCTACTAGCCCTAAGCACACAAAGTCCTTACATAGCATGATCTCAGCACCTTTGGTATCTCGTTCCTTCTTCTGCAGGTGGGAGTTATTTCTCTTCTGCTAGTTTTCTTCTTTCCCAGCTATAATTATCCCTCCGCTGGCCTTGAGATAACAGCAGTCCAGCTAAAGTCTCTATAACACAGTTAAGCTTTTATACCAAAGGCTGGATTGCTCACATGCCCATGCTCTGCAAGAAAATCTTCCACAAATCCCCCTTTTTCTTTTGAGCAATCCAGACTTGTTTAACTGCCTTTCAAATCATGCCATTTACTATAGTAACAAAGTATTACAAACAAAATTTCAAACACTATCATCAATATCACAGCTCCCATTATTACCTTGAAAAGACAAAATGATTGCTGTCTAGTCTAATTTGCCCAAGTCACCCACATATTTTATCTAGGATTAATACTCGTTAAAGCAAAACCATACACAATTATTAGTGCCACACTTAACACAAAAGTTAGTATCCCCTTCATCTTCAATTAGCTAATTGAGCAAACCTTATACTATGGATATCACTATTGTCTGCTATATTTACAATGTTTTGATCTTAGCTGACAGTATGAATCCTCAGGGCTCTGTGTTGGTGATATGCGGTCTCACCCATCTTGTAGGAACCCATCGGGTGCCATCCCCTGTAAGCAAACACATATATCCTCTGCCAGTTAGTTTAACCTCAGCAGGTCCTTCCCATTGACCAGTTTGCAGATTTTTAAACTCAACTAAAAAATTTTTTTATTATTTTGGGTTGTTGTCTCCTTGAGAGCATCTTTTAAAGCTAAGCTATGTATCAGCATAGGTGATTCCTGGTGTTGACCTGATAAACGCAAATAATTTAACACATATAATACTTTATTCAATTGTTCACTTGGCACTACTCCTGGAGTTCCCCCTTTTTGTTTTAGCAATAAGGTGGGCACAATCCAGGCTTTGGTGTATCAATGTGTGTCAATCACAGGCCTTATGGCCTGCCCTCCTGGATGCCCTCTTGTAATAGAGGAGGCCGTCCCTCACATCAAGGTCTGGTATGGCATATGTCTCCACTACTCAATGCCTACTGGATTGCAGCCAGCAGCAGAGCTCAAGGTTCTTCTTGGTGGCAAATACAGAGACCAACCCAGCCTTGCCCTCGATGATGGTAGGAGATGCTTGGTCAGCCCTAGTCCCTTCACCTTCTTTATCCAGTAACAAACTGCTACAATGGCAAAACACACACAGGTTATATCAATACGACAGGTTAGTCAATATAAGTAGCAAAGCACACACACAGATTACATCAATACAACAGGTTATGCAATATAACAAAATACAAAATAAAAGGTGCATTAAACTCTTGCTATTACAACCTATGGTGTTTGAGATAAACTTGATTCACGTACCTTATATAAGGAGGACAAAGTTCCGACACATGGGGCCAACATGTGCCACGAGCTGTCTCACTCTATTCATTAGTGTCCATTCACCTTCATTATTTCAATTTCATAGCCAAATACTCGTGACAGTGTTCCTCCAAAAAGGATTTTTCTATTTTTTTTCTTTTTCTTTTTTTTCTGTTTTTTTTCTGGTTTTTTGTTTGGTTGTTTTTTTTTGTTTTCAGTTCTATCCTTAACATACCTAGCAAAGGAAGTAAAAGTACTCAAAGGGAGCCCCACCAAACAAATTCGAAAAAGGGTCCCCTGTCGTCGTTGCTAAGAAACAAAAGGAGTTCTGCTGGAAAAGGAAAAAAAAACACAAACCAAACAAAACCAAACCGCAGCAGCGGCCAGACGCCGTCAGCGCTCGAGAGGTTAAAAGAATGGGGGGGGGGAGGGGGGGCCGGGGGGGGAAGGCCCTGTGCCGACTCAAGCAACTCCCCCTCCCCCCAGGCCGCAGCGCACACCTCCCCCCACCTCCTTCTCGGATCGTACGCATGTTTCTCTTGTCCCACCCCCGCGCGCTAGATTCACTCCCTGACTCCTTCCAGTCACTAGCAACGCCGGGCAAGGGTGGATACAAATCTTCAGATTCTCTTCCTTCCGGTGAGGTCGGGTTGCTGACCTTCTTCGTGGCCCTGGTCGGTGAAGTTCCGGACCACAGGGGCAGTGATTGGTGCAGCTCTGGCAAATGGGCGGACACTCCTTCAATATCACTTGTCGGATCTTATCTAGCAGCGCATCACCTGTATCTTGCGGCTCTGATGTTCGCGTCGGCTCCTCAGTGCCGTCCTGCTCAAATTCCGCTTTCGATTTTACCGCGCCATCAGCTCCGGCACCGCCACGCCCAACTTCCGCTTTTTCACTGCGCCATCAGCTCCCGGATCGCCCCGCCCGACTTCCTCCTTCTTTTTTACTGCGCTATTAACTCTCGCTACGACTGCATTATCGCTTCCCTTAGTTGTTTGGGATACTTCGGACACTGATTTAGGCGCAGCCAACACTGCATGCTCAGGCATTTTCGGTAAAGGTGGCGCGGGACGCAGAGGAATGGAAATCCGGGTAGAAAAGGTAGAAATGGCACTATTTGGCGGCGGCGAAGCAGCAGAGGAGTTAACAATGCTGCTAGCGTGATTGGAGACATCGGGAGTCGGAGCGGCAAACACAGACGCAAACATTTCACATTCCGCTTTTATTACTCTCAGAGTCTCTTTTAGCAGCCTCCAAAGGGTGGAATATTTACTTGCTTCCTTGGCTGCCGCTCCCCCACTACTGATATCATCCCACAGTTCTTTCCCTATGACTTCCCAGACAGAGAGTTCAAACGCTACATTTATTTCAGGGATCAGTCCTTTGTTCCAGATCCACTTCGTCATCCCCTTTAACACGGGGGAAGCATATTTCATTCCTCTCATAGAGAGCGTATGTTGGAGGAGATTTAGGACAGCCTCTTGCTTTTCGTCCAACCCCATCTTCCTCCCCGACCGCTCACCTGATCAGGGCGAGTTTCCGTAGTTCTGGGTGCGCACCCCCCTTCCGATCCCGGCTGCTCCTCTTGGCTAGCCGCTCAGTCTTCCTGCCGTCCTCTTCCCGTAACGACAAGGCTTCTTGCTAAGGTAGCAAGGATTCTCTTCTTGCCCTGCTGGCAAGACTTCTTGCCGGGGCAGCAAGGATTAATTCGGCCGGCTTTCCCGCCCCCTTACAGTCCTACTTTCAACTGCTTCACCGCAGTAATTGAGGAATCTGAGGGTCCCTGCTCGGGCGCCATTTGTTGCGGCGAGAGCTCAGACTAACACACCACGACCAATGTGATCAAGCGAAAGCCGTTTATTGTAAACAAATGCCTTGCTATATACCTCATTGCCCGGTACACACACAATAAGCCCCCCCCATTACTGGTTAAATGCTTTTGTCCACACGAATAATGCTTCAGTCTGATTAGTGCACTGCTACTGTCCATATACCTGCTTCTAATACATGATTGGCTACTAGCCCTAAGCACACAAAGTCCTTACATAGCATGATCTCAGCACCTTTGGTATCTCGTTCCTTCTTCTGCAGGTGGGAGTTATTTCTCTTCTGCTAGCTTTCTTCTTTCCCAGCTATAATTATCCCTCCACTGGCCTTGAGATAACAGCAGTCCAGCTAAAGTCTCTATAACACAGTTAAGCTTTTATACCAAAGGCTGGATTGTTCACATGCCCATGCTCTGCAAGAAAATCTTCCACAATGACTTAGAGAATACCTTGAAAAAAAGGATTTTTTTCCACATCTTGATTTTTTAGGGCAGCTGTTAACAGACCCTTGTCATAAAGCTACCCTGCTGAGTTCTCCCTCCAGATCATGATCTGCATAGTCTTTCTTGACTAGCCTGCTGCTCATTTCATGGAGTAGCCTTGTACAGTCAAGCTGTCTATTGACATGAAGAAAGACTCTTCTCCTGCCATTCTCTTCCTGTCTTACTTGAAAAGCTTTTGGCCATCCATTATATGGCTACAGCTATACAATCTACCAAGCCCCCCCACAGTAAATGAAATTATGTTATAGTCGTCCATGCTTATGTGACGCTCTCACACCTTCTGTTTCATCTGTTTTGCTACAAAATATTTTTCATAATCTCAGTTGTGCAAATGACAAGTGTCTTACTAGGTGCAAAACTGTTAGGTTCTGCTTTGGTTTGTTTTTTTATTCCAGAAGAGTTTTGTTCCATCATAATAAGGTTTTGTGTTCTGAGAGCTTAATTGTAGTTAATACCGTACAGATCTGTTTTCATTTTTACCATCATATATTTAAAAAACAGTAAAAGGAATGAAGGTTTGTGCTAAGTTCTCTCGTGAAAACAGACTAACATTTCTAATATTTTTAAGGGCTCCTTGCTGCAAATAATTGTGTTATCAGTGCAAGGCATTATGGAATTAATTCTAGTCATGCACAGAAATTGTGACTGTGCTGGGAAGGCTCAAGGCTATGAATTTCAAGATTAACCTTCCCAGGCAGGTGAAACACCACTGAAAGATCTCAGGTGTTTTACTGTCAAAAATTGAATATGTGCTGTTACAATAGGAAAGATGTTGATTCTTCCTAAATGAACAGTGGTAGAGCATATTAATTATCTTGTCAGTTATTTCCTGAGCTTAGTTCTCCATCTCCCATGTAGAAGCTGATTTCAAGTTAATTGGGATTGTGGTCATTATCGACATATCCATCAATCTGATTGCAGGCAATAGGCTTGTTTCCTTCTGAGTTTAAAGGTACATGTTCTGAACTGGTTAATATAGGCAACTGTTGTTACCATGTCCAAGCTGGTATCTAAGTACTTTAAAAGAAATTTTAGTTCTGAATGGATAGAGCTGTCCTAAAATGGGGGTGTCTTCTAGGCAGGACTTCGGCAGGTTCTCTATGCACTGCTTCGAACAGCCTCTTGGAGGCTGACCTGCATGCATTTGGCAAGTGTTTCTGGGTATACAGGGCAATAGAAATTGCCTACACCCTCTTTTAAGGTGAAAAGATTTGAAATGTACTTTATGAAAAATCCCCTCCACCTTCCGAGAAGTAAATTATTTTTAAGGCAACAGAATTGCTGTGAGAATTATGAACATCATTGACATTACCAAATTTACCCTTCCTCCTTGGTATGCTTATAAAAATATATGCTTATAATAATGTTTGCTTAATTAAATTCTTTTCTTCTAAGATGACAGATGCTCTTGTTATCCTTTTTCATATTGCCATTATATTAAGAGTAAACAAATGCCCCCACTCTTTACAAACTTTTTCTTTTCATCAAGCCCAAAAGCTCTTTTCAGCTGATTTTATACAAGATCCTTGTAAAGGCTTCATGCTACAGAAGGTTCCAGTGTGAAATAGGCCAATGTCACTCTTAAATCAATTGCAAGGATCACTTTCAAGTCCCCTAAGACTTGATTGTCTAGTACCTCAGTTGCTTGGACTAAATACTCTGTTTCCACAATACTGGAGCAGAGGAATCAAACTAATGTCTGTGATGTGTCAGTGCACAGCGTACTGCCATTAGGACATCAAGCCAGCATGATTTATTAACAATTTTAATTAATTTTCTGAGTCATTTCCTAAGGGGTCAATTCTGTAATCTTATTACTGTGAGCCTAACATGCTATAGTAAGACTATATTTTCTAATCTTTCTTTTGTTGTTAAATACAATCTCTGCTTTCATTAGGAAACTCATGAAATGAAGTAGTTTGCTCTTTCACATGGTAAAATTTTTCTGTGTATGTTCATCAGAAATTAGTACTAGAAATTATGTACTATACTACATTCGTTCTTAACACAGAAGTCATCACTTACTCATCTCCTGAATTATTTTACTATAAAGTCATGCTACAACTGATTAAGGTCCCTGTTTTAAAGTAAAGAAGTCATCCCTAGATTTTTAGATATGGAATAATTTCACTTTCATCTTTTTATTTTATGTACACAGAACAAAACCTTAATCCTATTTAATTCAGTGAAATCTGGATTTTTTTTTAACCCATTATAAGCAAATAAAGTGTGCTTATGAAGATATGTATAGACTATGACTACAGAATTGAGTACTTCTACTGTTTGCATTGTAGCCTCTGCTTTTAAGAAGGAAAAAATTAAGTAGCTGATTTGTTAAAAGATAAATACGAAGTACTAGCAGTATATTTTCCCTCGGATTTACACAACTTTGCAATGATATGGATTGTTATATTTATCACATCTGACCATCAATTAACAGTGTTTAATTGCTGTAAATTTACATTATTCTGAAGGGTTGCTGATCCAACAACACAATTAAAATTTGATTTTTGCATCACCAGTGTATTCTACATATTTCAAACAAACAAACAAGCAAACAAACAAACAAAAAATCAGCCAGCATTATAATAACTTTGGTATGACATAAGTATTCCAAATATTCTCTAAATAGGTGATATGCAGTACTTAAAATTTTAATTCCCGACATATTGTCAAGTTGAAGTGTCATGTTTGTTACATAAGTGAAATTTTAGGGCATGAAATTTTGCACATGGGCAATAAACATAGTTTTAACACAGAAGACTGTGATAACAGAATCAAGTTTTAGAGCACTTAGGAAAGCAAGTATGTTTCTTACTTATGAGAGAACATAGAGGTATATGCCCTTTTAGTGTTCCAGGGCATTTGGAAAGAGATATAAAATTGTTATATAATGGTAAGTAACATCCCTATGCCCTCTAGAGTGCCCTAGAAATAAAGCATAAAGACAGAGAGAAGAAAGATAGTTTGTGGACCCCATAAACTTTAAGTCACTTATAATAAGAGATAAAAAGAATTCATCTGTTCTTTAAGTCTTTGAATCTTTCTGACACTGTTTATCACTTACAATTTTTCCAGTGTTTTTCTGTTCCTACATACAGGAAAAATAGTTGACCATAAATCAAGACTGAAATACATAAAATTTCAGTGGGAAAATAAGGTGTTTGCATTTGTCCAATTTTTATCAAGTTTGGTGCGTGTGATCCAGTGTAAACACTGTGGCAGGTTTTTATTCCTTTTTTTTTTTCAATTATTATTAACAGTGTTATTACAATTCACATTGACTGTGGTATTTTAAGGGGAATGATAGCAAAAGCCATGCTTATACCTTCCTCTCTTTCATACACATGTTTAGATTATTCACAATGTGAAGACAGCTGAAGTGTAGTGCTTTTGTGACTGTCAGAAATGTATTCAGCATGCTAATGTAACAAGTGAGCATTTTGATAATGTAAAAATTGTTGTAAGGATTCTATCAGTACAAGTTGAAGAGAGGGCTTTAAAGAAGAATGGTTCAAGCCATCTCATAATTATAGAGAAGGTGACATCTAACCTCTTCCTGTTCTGACAGTGATAAAGTTGCAAATCACAGAGACGAACAGTAACAAGATTTTTCACACTGACTCTTTGCATCAACAGAAAAGGGGTGTAAGAAACTGAGATACACTTGTATTCAAAGCCTGTGGTGTTGTTTTGCAACATGTGTATCTTTAACAGTAACCAGTGTTAGCTTCTTATTTTAATAGTCTGACATGACATCAGCAGAAGCTCAAAACAACAAAGTGATCTCATCCCAACTAAGATGAAAAGATTGACTACCCTCCTACCCAAAATCACAACTGAAAAATGAAAAATGAGAGAAGTTCTGAAGAGTCCTGAAGGAGTCTCTTAAGTCCTGAAGGACAGAGTAGTGAGGCCAAGAGCAAAAATAGGAATGAAGATACATATAAATTAAACACTGAAAATGCATTAAGTTCCACTCAGAAAAGTAAGGAGTAGTAGTTTATTTGAAACTATTGATCTGGGGAGATGTAGATGAAGTTTTTGTACAGATTACAGAGGGTTAGAGGAGTTACTAAAATTCTTCCCAAACTACTTCTCCACTAGTAACGCACACTGGAATATTTTTTCCAAGGCAGACTCCACGCTGCTTGCAATTAGACATTCCTCTCACATTTCTAGTTTCTAGTGTCCAAACCATGTTTTTCTAATTTACATGTTTTCTATTGATTAAATTGTGAGATTACAAAACATAGAATCATAGAATCACAGAATCATAAAATATGCTAAGTTGGAATGGACCTATCAGGATAATGAAGTCCAACTCTTGTCCCTATGTAGGGCACCCCAAGAATCACACCATGTGCCTAAGAGCATCATCCAAATGCTTCTTGAACTCAGACAGGCTTGGTGCTGTGACCACTGCCCTGGTTGAGCTTGTTTCAGTGCTCAACCACCTTCTGGGTGAAAAACCTTTTCCTGATATCTAACTTAAACCTCCCCTGAACATTTCCTGCCATTTCCCCAAGTCCTGTCATTGGTCATAGGAGTGAAGAGATCAGTACCTGCCCCATCTCTTCCCCTCATGAGGAAACCATAGACTGCAATGAGGTCACCCCTCAGCCTCCTCTTCTCCAAGCTGAATAATCCAAGTGACCCAGCCACTCCTCATAAGTCATCCCATCCAGACCCTTCACCATCCTTGTGGTTCTCCTTTGGACACTTTCCAATAGCTTGATGTCCTTTTTATATTGTGGTGCCCAAAACTGCATGCAGTACTCAACGTGAGGCTGCACCAGTGCAGAGTAGAACGGGACAATCACCTCCCTTGACCGGCTGGCAACGCTGTGCTTGATGCATCCCAGGACATGGTTGGCCCTTATGGCTGCCAGGGCACATTGCTGGCTCATACTCAGTTTGCCATCAAGCGGGACCCCCAGGGTCCCTCTCTGTTGCACTGCTCTTCAGCCACTCGTTCCCTAGTCTGTACTTATCACTAGGTGATATCCCAGGTGCAGAATCTGGCACTTGTCCTTGTTAAACTTCATGTGGTTGGACACTGTCCATCTCTCTAACTTGTTGAGGTCTCTCTGCAGGGCCTGCCTGCCCTAAAGGGAGTCAACAGGTCAACACTTATCCAGCTGTATGCTGGACATATTGTCCAAGAGAATACTGTGGGAGACAGTACCAAAAGCTTTGCTGAAGTCCAGAAATACCACATCCACTGGCTTCCCTTGATCAGCTAGGTGGGTTACTTTGTCATTGTCCTGGTTTGAGCCATTGTTATCATAGATCATCAGTAAAAGGAAAATTAGCTTCATCCTGGCTCAAACTAGGACAGTCATAAAAAGAAATTAAGTTTGACAAGCAGGACTTTCCCCTCATGAAGCTGTGCTGGCTGTGATGAATGACTGCGTTGTCTTCCAGGTGTTTTTCGATGCCTCACAAAATAATCTTTCCCTTAATTTGACCAGGCACTGAAGTTAGACTGACTGGCTTGTAGTTTCCAGGCTCCTCCTTCTTGCCCTTCTTGAATGTTAGAACAACATTAGCCAGTTTCCAGTTAACTGGGATCTCTCCAGGTTCCCAGGACCTCCCAGGAATCATAAAATAAATAAATAAATAAATAAATAAATAAATAAATACAGCTTATGAGACTAACAATGAATTAATTGTATTTAAAAGCAAAGTTTTTTTTTAAATAGTTGGTATGTCAATCACAAGACACTTAACAGCTATGATTTTGTGTGACCCTATACCCCCCTCAAGTGACCTCTGAAAATCAGCTTCTGTCATGGTTTGACTCAGAATCACCAATTATACCACAAACAACAATGCTCTCGATCCCCTTCCCCTCCCACCCAGGTAGGGAAGGAGAGAGAGAATTAGGAGAGAGACTTAGCTGGATTGAAAACTAAATTAGACAGCTTTAATTATATGTACAATTATATACAAGTATGTTCAGGAGTGTGCAAAAGTCTCTTGCCTCCCCCCACCCCCAACAACTTTCCCAGCACTCTCCTTAGCTTTTAGCAGTCCTGACAAGTCTCAGCCCACAGGCAGGAGATAAGGCAGAGCAGACAGGGGTTGGATTATGACGTTGATGAGGTCAGAGCCTAGGGGTCGACGGTGATGGATGGAAGGAGTCCTCCCCAGATGCTGGCCATGGACGGAAGAGAAGGGAAGAAAAAGAAGGAAGGAAGTTGTCTTCTGTGATCTCTGACCTTCTTGGAGCTTGCGTAGATCTATGGAATGGAATACCTTTGGTCAATTCTGCTCTCTGTCTAGTCCAGCTCCCCTACAGGGGGTCATAGATACAATTCTCCTGCTCTCAGTAGCATCTGCAGTGGCAGAGTCCCTGAGTAGAACAAACTGACCTTCGCGTCTCCGCAGAAACATAAACATTCCAGTGTTATCAGTCCACCAGCTGGAACACTTGTTGCTACTAGTTAAAAAAAAGCTTACTGAAGGAAAAAAAAAAATCAGTAAAAGAAAAATTAACTTAATCCTGGCTCAAACCAGGACAGCTTCTATTTTGTTCTGTGGAGCTCTAAAACATAGTGCAGTGTCTCCAGCTTTTCTGTGGAAACAAGTAACTGCACCTTGTTTTCAGGGCAGATTTGACCCTCTGCCTTTCACTGACATTAAAGATTAAAAACTCCATGGAAGTGAATAGTCACAGTGGTGCACAAGTGTTGTAAGCAGAAGAACTGGGCCATATTTTGCATAGTGACCTGACATTTGATATTTGATATTGCTCATTGAAATACCTTCAGAAACAGGAATTTCCTTGGTGGTTTTCATTATCACAATAAAAAGTAGAGGAGATCTGCAGGGCAGTGAAATGCAGTTAAGGAGAACTATAAACAAGAGGAGAGAGGTCAGTTTTCTGGACTCCAGGGAGAGCTCTCTGCACAGAGATGCTGTAACAGCACCTTGGGAAATATGCATTATCCTCTGTAAAGGGAATTTTATTTGAAGAAAGAAACAGTTATTGATTCTTATGATATGTAGAATTCAAAAAACATTAGCAGCATACTGTCTTAGGGGAAAAACTGGGGTAGTTCTTCTCCATAAAAAGCATGCTGAATTTTTTGGTATCTTCAGTGATAATAATACTTCCACATTATTATAATACCTAAAGATAAATTATTTGAGAATGTGTTAACAAATATTTTTTAAAAATTCAGTCTGTTTTTAGAAGGGTGACATTTCTCAGTAATTTCATTTACTGTTCTGTTTTTAAAGGGAAGAAGGGGCAGCTGTTCCTGAGAAATGGCCGTCTCAGTTCGATTAACGACTCTATGTAACCAGCAAGAGTTTACTTCATTAACTAGCAATAACATTTCCTACACCATCCATTAACACTGGTTTTACTTAACCTAATCTTAGTTACAACAAGATATGACCAGAGAAGATCATTGCCAGCCAAGTGTTCCTTAAACACAGCTAATTTATCTCTTTGATATCTCATTAAAATGCAAACTATACTGAAATTGATTTTCAGCAGTTTCAGGCAGGAATGTTTGTAATAATGTTAATTTGCAAATTTCCTCTTTTTTTTTTTTGTATATATTCTGCATGCTGTGGGTGCCGTGTTCAGCCTGAGGCTATTTGTATTGTGCAGACAGAAAATGAACAGCGAACATTTATTTCTCATATCTTTCTGAGGAACCTGAGGCGCATGAAGATATTTGTGCTGTAACAGGCATAGTCAATCTCCTTCATTGCCTTTAGTCACTATATATCAACAGCAAACTCCCAGCTAGTCTTGCTGCAGCAATTAACCTGCCAGGGCTTTCTGCTGTCAGATTCAGTAATAATAAACTCCCCCCAGTGAGAGATAGAGCTATAGATCCTCTCCCTGAAACTTCCACAGTGGCTGAATTATTCAGAATCAGTATGATTAAAGAGATGACATGGTATTAGTTAAAAAGACATACATTTTTTCTTCATGACTGAGGTTTAAATCTATTAAGGAAGAACCATAGGAGAAAATGGGTCTTTACCATCCGTCCGCAGGTCTTAGAAAAGAGATTTCTGAACAAGTTGTTTATAATGCCTATCATTTTGAATGTTCAAGAATAAAAATATAAATAGCAAAAGGGTTAGCATAGTTGAATCATAAAGCATCTGTAAATCCAAGATAATAAATAAATAAATGAATAAATCAGTAGAAAAAATTCAGGACACAGAAACAAAGGTATGAATGTGGAAAATATTGTAATGTTTAAACTTATTTTTTAAAGTAAAAGATAACGCCACTATTCATAATTTTTAGTAAATGTTATTATATAGAACATTTTAAGATGTGTGCTCTGACGGATATATTGAGAAATTCAAAGGGTTTACCTTATTTATAATTTTCCATTAAAAAAAAGAGAAAAAATGCTATAATATATTGCAAGCAAATCAGTTGTGTGTATTCTCCAGTGCTAGGGCAGCAGTGAAGTGTTATACATGTGCAGCAAGTGAGTTTACTGAAACAAAGTCCTGGAAAATGAACTTTGCTTACCTACTTCTAGTCCCATTAATATTATAACTCATTTGCCAATCTGAGTTTACTCAGCCATCTGATAACACATTCTTAACTAAATGCTTCTTGTGATTCTGAGGGGAATGATCTCTCTAAAATGCAGGACAGAGCATGTGTGCTAGAACTGATGTTAAATGCACTCAAATTCATATTCTATGTGAAGCTATATTTTTTGTCATGCTCATCTAAATTAAACTGAACTAATCTGTTCATAGAGAAGACTAGAGAGAAATAAGAACCATTTTTTTCGTTTATCCAGACTTCAATAAAGGTATGAATGCATGAGCATGCATTCCATACTAATGCATTTTTCTTATCATTAGACTAGGTAATGGTTAAGGAGTGCAAGTGGACAATACCACATACAGAAAAAACTAACAGTTTGCAGTATGCTGATCAAGGGGAATATAACCTTATGTTGTGGTTTGAGTTCGACCTGAGCTGGAAAACTCAAGTCGAGTCACGGATCGCCCCTTCTCTTCTCAATTAGAAGAGGAATAGCCCCCAGTTGGCTGGTTTTAATTTCCCAGTGGGTCATTCCTTGGGTTGGGACTGGCTGGCTACACTGGGTATATCCTTAGAACACAAACCCTGCCCAGATCCGCATGGACTGGCACAAACACAGAGACTATGTGCTTAAAATACCACTTTACTATAACAGCTTTGAGGCAGAGGGAGTGAGGGGGGACCTGGATATGCAAATGTAGTTACAGGAGACAAATTTGGGCTGTGTACATGATAGGTAAAGAGAAAGAAAGAAACTATTATAGTTGGGGGTAGACTGCTGTGAAGGACAAGCCCCCCCACAAATAATAAATGGTTCTCATAGAAGGGACTAAATAGAGACATTAAAGGGGAGTGACTTAAAGAAAACCCAGGGGGACCTAAATGAAAACTGCAACTGCAAAGGGTGGGAAGGAGAACATGAACATTAACATTGTTGCAAGCTAAAAGGCACCTAAAATGATGATTGGTTGTTTTTAACCAATCAAACGCTGGATTGAAAAACGAACCAATCAGGCGCCGTGGTGCAACAAGACATTTTCCATAAAGGAGCACCAGCGAGCAGCCTGCTGCTACTGTGATCTTGGGGTTGCTGCTGCCTGGGAGTTCTGGTTGCCGTGGAGACTGCTGCTGCCGACACCATTTTATCTCTCCAAACTGCGCACTGCTTGCCAGCCGCCGCTTTACCATCTCGTCGCCAGAAGAAAAGCCAGGGGCTTGAGCTGGGGAAAAAACCTTTTTAAAGACTGAGAACTGAAGGTACCCATGTGCTCGCCCCTGTGAAGACCTCACTGAAGACGCTGGCCAACCAGAGCCAGGGCCGGTCCCTGACTCCACCCGACAGAGAGGCATAAAAACTTTCCCTGAAGCCTGCCTTCCATTTCATCCTGCCGCATCTTCCCCTAAATCCTAATCCCCTGGGAGGAGGGTGGAGGGTTACTGAGATCCTTTCCCTAACACCTTCCCTTTTCGGCTCCTCCCCTTTCCTGCCATGAGTTTTCCCCTTATCTATTAAGCTAATAAGAGTGGTGGCTAGTTCCTTTTGTATTCTGTATATTTTATTTGTGCTTCTTCAGTCATAAAGTAAAAAGCACATAGTTTTAAATTGTCCCCTGTTAGTCCTCATTTCCACAGTGGTATCCTAAAATACCCGTGGGGGGGGCTGGGGGGAGCTACAAATGCGGGATCCTGCCACTTGGATATCCGCGTATGGTCCAGGGGCTTCCTGTATACACAAATCAGAGTGAGTGTGTGTGTGGCTGAGATGTGGTAAATACCGCGAAGTGAGTGCAGAGCCCCGAGCTGCAGTTCCATTCTCCCGTGAGGGAAACGGCCAGCGACAGGCGAAGTGTAAGGTGTGCAAGGACAGTGTGTGAGGGGGCATGCCTGTGGTTAGTGCGTAAGGTGGCTCGAGTGTTCATGAGTCCCTATAAGACATCACACTAACACTGCCTCGTGAGACATATCAGCACACACTCATCCAACACTGCATCACACTCACGCAGAAGCCTCGGACCATGACAACTGCCCAGCAAGTTTCCCATACAGGGTAGACGAGGTGCGTGTGTGTATGTGGCTGATTACTTTTGCCAGGGGAAAAGAATGCAAAGAAAGAGAAAAATTTCTCAGTCAGTGGGTCTCTCTTACAGTATCTGGCTCAGAAGTACTGATAGGTGTGTGTGATGGGTATTATTTTGTTTGTTAATCAAATCTTATTTAAGTATGTGTAAAGACAAGAAGCCCTCGGCCCGACGACTACCAACCCCCTGTGGATTAGGGAAAGAGAACCTTTGGACCAAAGATCTTCAGTAAACGAAACTAGGCTTCTCGGCAGGAAACGAAACTAGGCAGTCCCTTACGTGAGATGCAGAGTACATTGCAAAAGCCACGAAACCCAGAACTAGAAGAGTATATAACCAGTGACTTTTGGGGAGGGGGTGGAGCAGAGACTCCCTGGCCACCCAGTGCTGTTTTGCTTTCTGTTGCTTGCTTAGTAAATTAATTTGATTAATTGGACTGGTTCCTGTCAATTATTGGGCTACAATCTATAACAGATTTGGTGCTGTGACTTGAATAGAGGCAATTTGATTGTAGGAACTCCACGGTGGAGGCGCCCCGCTGAAAAACGGCCCCTGTTGAGAACCCTTGCACTCAAATCCTCTACCGATGAACCCGAAATTCGACAGCAACCAAATAAACGCCGGCAACCCTGTAAACTTTGTGCACGAAGACCCAAACGAAGACTCAGGAGTGAGTAAGTATAGGCTGGTAATCCATTCGGTTGGGGTTGGGTATCCCAGAGTGTGCCTGTGTGAGACATCCACCTGAGGACGAAGTGAGTGCGGACCCCTTAGTAGTGCGGTTCCCAACTCCTGTGAGAGACTGGGCCACGAGCAGGGGGAAACGCCTGTGTGTGTGTGTGTGAAGGCACTCCGGAAGATGGGACAGAGGAAAAGCAAGCCCTCTGATCCCATGGGTGGGTCGGTGCCTAAGGTTAGGCTGCCCCAGATGCCGACAGACAATCCATTAAGATTAACGATCAAGTATTGAGATAATTACCCCTTCTAGGTGGGGTAAGAATAAAGTACAGAATAAATTATGGCATGGAAGTTTGGGGTGGGAAACAAATTCGAGGTGACCATCTATATTGTGCGAGGTTTTAAATATTTGTGTTAGTTCTAAGGAACCTTTAGACTGAAGAAGTGAGTATGCACACTTAGGGACAGGCTCACCACCCCCAGCAGCGCCAGGCTTTCTCATTTTGGACCCCCCCTGGTTCTCCTGAGAGGATGAGGGAGGGTAGAAGTAACTTGCATCCGCCTAGGGAAGTTTCTGTGGGAGGGGGGAGCGCAACCTGGCGTGAGATATGTTTCCGTCCCTCTGAACTCCGGGGACATTAGAGAATACAAGAGAGCACAATTTGTAACTAAATCGTGGACGGATATTAGGAAGAAGTTGGAGAAAATGGAGGATTGGCAGGATCGGGATTTGGATGAATTGTTGAGGGAAGCTCAGAAAGTGTATGTACGTAGGGAAGAGGAAACACATAGGAAGCAAGCTAGAATGTTGGTGGCTGCAGTTATAGAAGGGCAAAAGACGTCAGCTCCGGGAAAAGGGTTTGACAAGACAGGAGACCCGGAGACTTCCAAGAGAGAAGGAACGAGGAACTGTGATTTGTTTTTATTGTGGAAGAAGAGGGCACGTTAAGGAGGATTGTAGAAAGAGGATGGTGGATAAGAAAATGTTCGAAGAAAGCTAGGGCTGTTAGGGGCTCTATTTGCTGGGGAACCAAGGAAAAGCAGAGCCCTTGATAAAATTAAAAGTGGGTCCCCAGCAGCAAGAAATTGAGTTCCTAGTGGACTCGGGAGCGGAAAGATCTACCATTCAGCATTTGCCCCAAGGGTGTAAAATATCCTCAGCAACAATACAAGTTATTAGGGCAAAAGGAGAACCCATTATGGTACCTGTAATAAAAGATGTATTTTTTGAAACCCACTCTAAAGTGGGAATGGGGTCATTGTTGCTCATGCCTGAGGCTGATTATAATTTATTAGGCAGAGATTTAATGGTTAAATTAGGAATTGGATTAGAAATTAAGGAAGAAAATCTAAATGTTAAGATATGCCCTTTAAGGGCAGAAGATGAAGAAAAGATAAATCCTGAGGTCTGGTATACCCCAGAGACAGTAGGTAAATTGAACATTGAACCTTTTTCAGTAACAATAAGGAACCCGGAAATACCAGTTAAGATAAGACAATATCCCCTCCCTCGTGAAGGGAGGCTAGGTTTGAAACCTGAGATTGAAAGATTACTCGATAAAGGGTTTTTAGAACCCTGTATGTCTCCTTTTAATACTCCCATCTCGCCGGTAAAGAAGCCAGATGGAAATTATAGGCTACTACATGACTTACGGGAAATTAACCAGAGAACAGTATCTAGATTCCCCATGGTGGTGAATCTACACACCCTCCTGAGTCAATTAGGACCCGATAATCAATGGTATAGTGTAATAGATTTGAAGGATGCCTTCTGGGCATGTCCTCTCAAAGAAGATTGCAGGGATTACTTTGCTTTTTAATGGAAAGACCCAGATAACCATCGGAAACAGCAATTACGGTGGACGGTATTGCCCCAGGGGTTTACCGAATCTCCGAACTCGTTCGAACAAGCTTTAGAACAAATCTTGAAAGGGAATTAGGGAGACAGAAAAAGGAAGGTGGGAACTCCCTGATGGCCGGGAAGTTCTCCCAAAACCTCTGGCTTTGAAAATCATGCAAAAACTCTACGAGAGCACTCATTGGGGAGCCCAGGCATTGGTGGATTAGTTTGCCACAAAGTATATGTGTATTGGCGTATACAACATAGCAAAAAGAATAGTTAACGAGTGTATAACATGTAAAAGGATAAATAAACATCAGTTACGGGAAAAAGTCCTGGGAGGAAGAAACATAAGAACCCAGCCCAGAACTGATGTAGAAATTTCCCCCTTTGAAATGTTATATGGGATGCCATACGATTTAGAACTTCCACATGACCACCCCCAACTTGAAAATTCACAAATTGAACCTTATATAACTCAACTCGTGGTTACAAGAACACAGCTGCGGAATAAGGGCTTAGTAGTTCAGAGACCCCCTTTAGATGTAGCCATACACAACATAAAGCCAGGAGATAAGGTACTAATCAAATCATGGAAAGAGTCCTCATTAACCCCTCGTTGGGAGGGGCCCTATCTCATTTTACTCACCACAGAAACGGCCATCCGAGCAGCAGAGGGAGGCTGGATCCAGGCAAGCCGCGTAAAAGGACCATTAAAAGACTTCTTGGGAAGTGACAAGCCCGCCTGGAGATCTGAAGGTTGTTTTCAAGAAGCTGTGAAAGGACTCATACATGAATATTATATAAGTTAACAGTTATAGACCTGTATGAAACACCGGGGCCAAACAGAATAACACTAATCGAGAGTGTATCCATTCGTTTGCTTGCAAAGAGTGATAGGAACGGTGGTAAACCGATCATGCTGGGATAAGCCTCTATAAGGAATTTGTTGACTTTCGAGAATTTATTAATTTGGCCCAGGAAACAAGGAGGCATAGTGGGAAAATTAAGGAATGCTTTACAAATTGGTGGCAGTTAAGTATTTGGCTTAAATCTATTATCATCACCCTAAGGAACCTTCTTGTTATAAGACGCTTAAAAGGAGAATAGTGCAACTCTTCTATAAGAGCCTTATAAGCAGAGGCAAGCAACTAAGACCAACCCTATATCTCCTGAAGATTACTCTTGCTGCTGAGAAGATGATACCCCTCGTGGCTCGAAGCAACTGAGTCGACGAGCGAGGCAGAGGAGTAAAGACCTGTGGAGAACAGAACTCAAAGAATGGGGTTGTGCCAAACTGTTGGGAAAGCTGCCTCAAGGTTAACCAAGGGAGTTGCATGGATAACCTTAGAAAAGGTGATGATATAAGAAAAATTTGGGTAACAGGGAAGACTACCTCAAATGAATACAGCAACCAATGGGCTTACCACCCTTCCCGATACACTCCAATTTTGATTATATTAAATCTGGTGGGCTTATGCAGATATTCACATCAACCATTCAAATGGACATTAAGTAGGTGGGAGGATCATAATGTGATTCAAACTATCACTAGTCCTGTGGCACCAACATTTAACGTAATTATGCGAGCTAGCTCCCAGAGATCACTGTATAAGTAATACAGGGTATTACCTGTGTCCAAGCTCCAATTCCAGAAGAATCATATTGTAATTCCCCCAACCAGTATCACTGTGCTTATTGGGGATGTGAAACGATCGCCTCAAATTGGAACCCAGGAGCAGGACCAGATAGGTTCCTGACAGTAAAACGGGGACCACCAGGATGTACCCCTCCGAAGCATGATGGCTTTAATGATGGGGAATTGTTAAATACGGGGATTGCAAACATCTAGAATTAACTATACAACAGCCTTTCGATGAGGGGTGGCTTCTGGGAAAAACTTGGAGGATACGGTATTGGGAACCTGGAACTGATAGAGGGGGACTCATTTATATAAAGAAAGAAATAGTCCCTAACGACCCTGATCTGGTGGGACCTAATGAGGTACTAGCGGGAGAAATATCCCTTTCATCGGAGGAGGTGATACCTAATAGGACAGTTACCGAAACTACTGCAACAACAGCAATACCTACTAATACCCAGGAACCTAGGGACAATTCTGTTTGGAAATTAGTGCAAGCCAGTTATCAAGTATTGAATGCTATCTATCCAAACTTGACAGAGCACTGCTGGCTATGCTATAACATTCGACCACCTTTTTATGAAGCAATTGGGGTAACTGCTAATCCTAAAAGAATAAATGGGTCAAACCCCTCACAATGTCTGTGGAAAAAGGAAACCAGTCAGAGCCAGGGAATTACATTAGCTCAAATAACTGGGCAGGGGAGGTGCATTAGGAATGTGCCCCACAATAAGAAGCACTTGTGTAAAGCCATGGTCTCCTCAAAAAGGAAACCATCAGCTGACTGGTTATTACCAGGAAAGAATACCCAATGGGTCTGCTCCTCCATTGGAGTAACTCCTTGTTTATCGCTGAAATTATTCAATGAAAGCCAGGATTATTGCATCCAAGTGTTAATAGTTCCTAGAATCACATATCACCCAGAGGAATTTGCTTATGAATACCAAACAGTCCCAAAACATCATTTGAATAAGTGAGAACCCTTTACAGCCCTAACAGTAGCCACACTGGTAGCTTTGGGTGCAGCTGGAGTCAGTACAGGGGCAGCCTCCTTAATTCAACAAAACCAACAATTCAACTCCCTTAGAGCAGCTGTAGACAAAGACCTAGAAAGAGCAGAGAAATGTATTAGTGCTTTAGAAGCCTCCCTGAGATCCTTGTCAGAAGTGGCATTACAGAACCATCGGGGATTAGAATTACTGTTTGCACAGCAAGGGCGTTTGTGTGCTGCTCTAGATGAAGAATGCTGCGTATATGCAGACCACACCGGAGTAGTTAGAGACACCATGACAAAATCACGAGAAGGATTAGAAAAAAGAAAGAAAGAAAGAGAAGCACACCAAAGTTGGCATGAATCTTGGTTCAATTATTCCCCATGGATGACTACATTATTGTCTACCATCGCGGGACCCCTGATATTACTAATTTTAGGATTAATGTTTGGCCCTTGTATATTTAACAAAGTGATCAAAATTGTAAAAAGTAGACTGGAAGCTGCTCACTTGATGCTTATCAGGGCTAAATACGAGCCCTTAGAGAAGGAATCAGCAATAGAAGAAACATTAGTTTTAAGTCACGCTGAACTCCAAAGATTTGATGAACAAAATGGTAAAAAGAAAAAGGGGGAATTGTGATGGGTATTGTTTTGTTTGTTAATCAAATCTTATTTAAGTACGTGTAAAGACAAGAAGCCCTCGGCCCGACGACTACCAACCCCCTGTGGATTAGGGAAAGAGAACCTTTGGCCCAAAGTTCTTCAGTAAATGAAACTAGGCTTCTCAGCAGGAAACGAAACTAGGCGGTACCTTACGCGAGATGCAGAGTACATTGCAAAAGCCACAAAACCCAGAACTAGAAGAGTATATAACCAGTGACTTTTTGGGGAGGGGGTTGCGAGCCGTTGGTGGAGCAGAGACTCTCCGGCCGCCCAGTGCTGTTTTGCTTGCTGTTGCTTGCTTAATAAATTAATTTGATTAATTGGACTGGTTCCTGTCAATTATTGGGCTACAATCTATAACAGTGTGGGGGCATCTGCATTCTTAAGAGTGTGGCTTTAGGCAAGCGTGGTTTTGGGAGCGCAGCGGCTTTGGCAGGCAGATTAGGCAGGCAGCTTTGGGAGAACACCAGCAGTGGCGAGCATGGCAGCGGCGAGTGGCTTTAGCTGCAGCAGGACACGACAATGAGTGGCTACAAGGTGGAACTCCAGTGCAGGTGGCTACAGCACATGCCGGCGGTGGCACATGGTGACTTCCTTGGAAGCGCAGCTTGGGCAGGCAGCAGCTGCGATGTTGGCTGGAGCTGGGCTGGGGCTGCAGTGGCATCACATGGCTGTGGCAAATGGCTACAACCAGCTGGAGCTGCACCGACTGCCCTAGAAGCACTTGATGATGGAGGTTTTGGGGAGCAAGCAGTGATTCCAGCTCTTTTATCTTTTTTTTTTTTTTAGTATGCTCTAGCTCTCTTCTCTGTTCTTTGGCTCCTTTTACACAGCTCCTTGGTGAACAGGTTCCATGACAAGAGGCAGGAATGTAGGAAACAGGGAATAGAAGGAATCCAGGAGTGCAGGGGTGCAGGAGTAAAAAGAATGCAGGAGTCCCACTCCAGCCACTGAAGGCTGTTTTATTTTGTGTCCTCTTCCTTTTCCTTCTATCTTTTCTTTTCTCTCCTTTCTTCCAACAGCAGAGAACAATTAATGCCAACGACCCAAAACGACCCACAATGACGGTCTTATTTACATTCTTTTGTAGGGTGGTCTGGCCTTCAGTCAGCTCAGCCCTCAGCTCCTACCTGCAGCTCCTGTAACAATACTGCCACGCTCCAGCCAAGGGCTGCATCCTGGCTGCAAACATAGCAAGGGGGGCTGTCTGTCTCTGTCCTTCATTATGTAAATCCCAGCCACACCCACCACCCCCCGCAGGGTTGTCACCGCTTGGTTGTTTTCTTGGGTTTGGTTTTTTTTTTCTTTTTTCGACTTTTATGTCTCTCTATTGCAATCAATTTGTGTGAGAGACATACCTTTTGTGGAGGCCAGTCCTCCACACCTCATAAATCACAGCAATGTTTAAACTAGTTTGAAATAAAAGAAATTTGTCAAAATTCAGTGTAGTTGGGAGTATTCATACACCCCTCTTCAAAATAGTTTCTGAATCACTGTAACATTGAATAACAAATGTACTGTCATTTGTCATAGAAAGGAGGATTAATTTCACAATAGAGCACTCTGTTCTAAATTCTGTGTTCTGTTTTTGCATCATATGTGATCATTCATGGATCTCATCTGAATCAGCCTTTTAAAGCATAGAAATCTACATAAGGAATGGAGAATTAAAATAGAGTTACAGGTTGTGTTTAGGGTTTACAAAAGGAGAAATTAGAGCAAATATCATGGATTCCATATAACAACTTAAAATCCAAAATGTAATCTTATCGAACTGTTCTAAATTTTCCATTGCACTAAACATTTGGGATTACATTCTGTCACATTTAAACTAGCCAGGACTGAAAAGGATTTCTCAGTTTCTTAACTCTTACACATTCATATTACCACTGAAAATATTCACTGTGCTTTTTATTAGGAACAATTTGGCTTTCTCTGTTTTGCTACACTGGCCTATACAGTAGTTTTGATACTACATTTCACAGAGTTGAAGCACTACAGACGTCATTAACACTTCTTGTGTTCATCCTTTGATGGATTACTTTTCAAGAAACTGACCATCACCAGACTTTCAAAACTGAACCCCAAAAGCTAGGCCATCAAATAATGAAAACACTAGTATTAAAAAACTAGTTTAAAAAAAAGCTGTGACCATAGATGACTACATGATGATCATTCAGAAATTATGTTTATTTTTAACAGATTTTCTTGTGAACTTTTGAAGAGAAGGGCAAAGATTTTCAAATTTCCGTTAGATTTAAGTATCTAAACAAATGGCCAAGTTTCCAATGTGCTGCTCTTTCCACTGCTTTGAGTGAAATTACTTAACATTACTGAAATGTGCAGTATGTCTGAAAATCAGGCTATGTATAGGTGCCAAGTATAAAACGTAAGATATTATCATCACCACTCAGAATGGATATCGGGTAAGAGCCAGTAGTCTTCTCTTATGCAAAACAGTAGTGTGTTTATCATTTTTGAAGGGTCTACTACAAACCTTACTGGGACAGTATGAGTAAAGATAACACAACCCAACACCTTCATCTTTCTGCATTTTTTGGTTGTACTGCTACCCTTTAAAAATATCATCTGTCCACCTTTCCCTCAAGAGCTTCCATTTTTAATATTGTTTGGTCTGCAAAAAAACAAAACCAGATTTAATGTGGGGTCTGTGGTTCTCAACCTTTTCCCACTGTGTTCAAAGTGACAACCATAATCTAGATCAATTTTATTCCTGTTAATATGACATACATCAACATACCATGTTGCAATACAATGCCTAAAAAAATATTTAATATCGATAAGGAAAATAATTAAATGCATACTTTGAAGCCCAAATTCTACTTTGCTAATCTTCTAAATTTTGTCTGTATTCATTAAAGAAAGACAGAAATTTTAAAGGGAACAACTATTCCTTAATGAGTAAGGAATTACTATTAGCATGGGATGAGCTATTTCTAGGATGTCACATTCCTTTGCTTTCCCATTGCCTATAGGCTGTGCCTAGGCAACTAGCACAGACTAGACATTTCAGTTTAGAAGGTGATATCTTGCCTTATGCAAGAGAGAACATATTTTCTGTAACTTTCAAGTTTGTCCACCTATGAGAAGGAGGTTAGAATAGATGACCTCCAGAACTCCTGTTGCACCTTAATATTTCTATGATTCTAAGTTTTTTTGTTTCCAAGTCACTTAGGTTGCATTACCAATCTTAACTAGGCTTAATATTACCTAAGTCAGTGATATGAATTGTATCAGTAAGATTAACTATTTGCTAGTAAGAAAGTGGGTCTTCTCACCCTGCCTTTTTCAGTAATGATTTTGCTAGAGGTAATTTCCATGTGTTTGACAGACTTTCAATTTATTTTCTTAATTATTAACTTGGGTTCTCTTACATTCTACATATGTGCTTTAAACTGTTCTGGCCCTCTATAAATTTAATGGTTTTTGCTTTTTTTTTTTATTTCAGAGATGTAGTCATGATCCAATCAATCAGTAGCTGCATTTCATTCAACAGTGGAGCCAAAGGCACCCAAATATGCAGTTGGGAGATAGTAAAAAAAAATACATGAGGTATTTTAAGATGCTATTGCTCTTTATTCAACAGTACAATAAATGCATATAGCTACCTACAGAAATACGCCATTCTTCATTCCCATACCTTGGAATCCCCATTATTCTGAAGGATCTTATGCCCTCAGAGGTTTTGTTGTTTCTTCTGCAACTCATGGTATCTTAAGGTCTTAAACCACAAAGTCCTTCCAGTGTGGCTGTTTGTTTTAGGCTGTTTAGATCCTGCAGATGGATAGCCCTCTCTGATCCTGAGAACCTCCTCTTGGGTTCTCTTTTCCAGCATGACAAATTTCTTGCTGCCTCCCTGAGCCTTCCTCTGTTTATGTCCCATTCTATCAACCTTCTACTTAATTTATTTGTTCTACTGTGGAAATTTTTGCCTTCTCCACATTCCAGAACTGCCTAAAGAGAAAACCAATTCTCCATAGCATAACTTCTATTTTATAAAAAATATAACTGTTAAAACTAACAGTGTTTTTCTTCTGCAGTTTACTGTGACTATGCTAGCAGCCTTGAGTACTAAAGCATACAAACTGTGCAGTGCCTTCTCTGACACAACAGATTTTTTTTCATTTCATGGTAGAAATTTTTTAATAGCAACCACATCTCACAAACTGAGTTAGACAGATGCTCAAGTCTTACTTCTCACTGATGAAAAAATGGTGATGTAAGGTACGTGGCAAATACCATGCAGAATATTAGTACTCTTATCCCATTAAAAATGTGTAGAAAAATGAAGTGTTTTCTTCTAGTAGATCCACAAAGTTTCAGCAAGTTTAAATTCCTCAGTGTTCCAGGTAGGCTGACAAACCCAGAATGCTCCTAGACTGGAATCAATGTATAGTCTGGAGTCAATGTATATCTGTAGTGATCTGGCTGGTGCTGTGTAACAGATAACTGCTTCATTCATTCTGTGACACAGATTACATTCTGAGATTTTTCATCTATCCAAGCTGCAAGTTGGATTTTTGTCTTTCCCAACTAAGAAAATATGTGATGTAATTTTGGACCTACTAATGTGTTCCCTTTGAAAATGCAGGACAGTTGTTGCCCTATGCTATAATATGAGTAAGCTTTTCCTGGAAAAGATATCTCAACATTAGCAGTCAAAACTGATGCTTGCTATTACTTTGTTGAAAAAGAATAAACAAAAATAATTCTTGAATTGTGGACTAAAGAAATGAAATACACTTCTTTTCTGTAAACAAAGTGTTGTATTACTTCTTGGTGATCGCTGAAATGAAAAGAACAGCTATGACTTTCAGTTTTTGAGGCTAGGAAGATATTTTCTTTACTTTTATATATCTTCACAAAAGGGGAATAAAAGTTATCTAATTCTAAAAGCAATTAATAATGTTATTAATTTAAAGTATCAATGTGGGTTTTTTTACTTCAACATCATATGTTGGAATTATTCATTCTTTATTTAAACACATACTGTAAGCGTACTGACATAGATTTCAAAAACGTTCTTCTCTTAACTATTTTATATTTTCCCATTATGTGTCTTTTTTGGTTGTTTGATTTTTTAAAGTAGCTTTGAATTTATTTAGCAAGTGCAGTCTTCACACTCCTCTCAAGCTTATTATCATCACACTTCCCTCTGTTCAATATTATCAACACCATCCTGATCAGCACAATCCTGCCTGAATCAAAGGCAACCTGCTTCTTGTTGGTGGATTCTCTGAATGAATAATTCATCTGCAAGAGCCTTCTATGTTGTACATTTGCAGAAGACACAGCAATTCTCTTGTCAATCACAGAGGCTCTGTCAGTACTAAGTTTCATACAGTATGTGCTCCAAATGTACAGGGGATAACAAGCAGCTGAGATTACCAACTGTGTTAATCCTGACCATCATGTTAGCTTTTCTTTGACAGAACATTCAGATTCAAGTCTCACTCTAACACTGCATTAAGGAACCAGTGTCATATTTCCTCTCTGTTCTCACCAATACAGTTTGGTTGAAAGCTCTTAGATATATAGCAACCAAACTGGTCACAAGCCACACTTACTCATCTCCAAAAAGCTACTTTTCACTTTGGGTCCTAAACCCCCAGTTTTCTCATTCCTAGACAGAATGGGTCTAGGCTCAGGCTGGCTCAGTATAAAGCTAAAGCTCCAACCAATAGTGTAGAAATCTTCACACAGGGAGTCCTCTAGGCCTAAACATATCCCTGTTGTCACAAGTTGCACTCAAGTGTTGTCCCTTGGAAGATAGGCTCCTTGACATTTCTCTGCAGATTAATCTTCAGAAGACCAGTTGTTACTAATTGGTCATGCAGTACAATCAGAAGCATAAAGTAATTGGAAGAGAACCTATACCCTATGAATCTTCCCCTGCGAAACAAACACAAACATAGGAAGATATAAGATGCGACACTTCAGAGACGGAAGAGATTAACATATTATTAGACTTTGAAAGTAGAGACTTTAAAGTACTTGTTTTCTTTTTTTGTTTTAAAATATTTTAATTTTATTTTTAAACTGAGCTTTGACAATATGACAGGTGTATGCCTAATACACCAAGGAAAATGTGAGTGACTGGCATTAACAAGGTATGACTCTCTATTACCAGCCACTGCAGGCATTTGTGAGTAAAAGGCTCTCACTACGCTAGCAAGTAGTGAAACATTACAGCAGCAGCTTTCTACAGTGAGTACCCAATATCCATATCATAAATGTTTTGCAGGGAATTGCTTCAGGTTAGCTATAGTCTCGTTCTATGGGATGAACAATGGCACATGAAGCACATTTGACACACTTATGTGTAAAATTAGTGGAAGGGTTAGGAGATCTGTTTTAAAACCATGCTCATATTCCAACTAAAATTCTAGTTTACAGCACAAAGCTATTAGTTCTGAGCCTTAAAAGAAGACACAGGATTAAAGCTAAAGAACAGATAATAGAATCATAATCATAGAAACATAGAATCATAGAATGGTTAAAGTTGGAAGGGACCTTAAAGATCAGCAGGTTCCAATCTCTCTTCTAGGAGCAGGGACATCTCCCACTAGAGCACGCTGCACAAAGCCTCATCCAGCCTGGCCTTGAACACCTCCAGGGAGAGGGCTTCCACAACCTTCCTAGGGAAGCTATTCTGGTGCCTTACTACCCTCATGGTGAAGAATTTCTTCCTGATGTCTAACCTAAATCTAACCTCTTTCGGTTCAAAACCATTACCCCTTTTCCTATCACTGCCCTCTCTGGTGAAGTCCCTTCCCAGCTTTCCTGTAGCCCCTTCAGGCAATGGAAGGCTGCTATAAGGTCTCCCAAAGCTGTATCCAGGCTGAACAGCCCCAACTCTCTCAGCCTGACTTCACAGGAGAGCTGTTCCAGCCCTTTGATAATATTTCATAGAATCATAGAATCATAGAATCATATAATCCTAGGGGTTGGAAGGGACCTCGAAAGATCATCTAGTCCAACCCCCCCTGCCAGAGCAGGGTCACCTAGAGTACATCACATAGGAACGCATCCAGGTGGGCTTTGAATGTCTCCAGTGAAGGAGACTCCACAACCTCTCTGGGCAGCCTGTTCCAGTGCTCTGTCACTCTTACAATAAAAAATTTTTTTCGGATATTCACCTTGAACCTCCTATGCTCCAATTTGCACCCATTACCCCTTGTCCTATCACTGGTCATCACTGAGAAGAGCCTAACTCCATCTCCCTGACATTCACCCCTTACATATTTGTAAACATTGATGAGGTCACCCCTCAGCCTCCCTTTTTCCAAGCTAAAGAGACCCAGCTCCCTCAGCCTTTCCTCATAAGGGAGATGTTCCACTCCCTTAATCATCTTAGTAGCTCTGCGCTGGACTCTTTCAAGCAGTTCCCTGTCCTTCTTGAACTGAGGGGCCCAGAACTGGACACAATACTCCAGATGCGGCCTCACCAAGGCAGAATAGAAGGGGAGGAGAACCTCTCTTGACCTACTAACCACACCCTTTCTAATGCACCCCAGGATGCCATTGGCCTTCTTGGCCACAAGGGCACATTGCTGGCTCATGGTCATCCTCCTGTCTACCAGGACCCCCAGGTCTCTTTCACCTACACTACTCTCCAGCAGGTTAGCCCCCAACCTATACTGGGACATCATGTTGTTCTTCCCCAAATGCAAAGCTCTACACTCCCCTTGTTGAATTTCATCATGTTTCTCCCCGCCCAACTCTCCAGCCTGTATTTGTGGCCCTTCTCAGAATCCTCTCCAACAGCTCCATGTCTTTCCTTTGCTGAGGGCTCCAGAGCTGTACACAGCATTTTAGGTGGGGTCTCACCAGAGCAGAGGGGGAGAATCACCTCTCTGGCCCTGCTGGCCACACTTCTTTTTATGCAGCCCAAGACACAATTGGCCCTCTGGGCTCCAGTGCATGCTGGTGGCTCATGTTGAACTTCTTATCTACTACCACCTCCAAGTCCTTTTCCTTGGGACTCCTGTCTATCCTTTCTCGTTCCAGCCTGTATTTGTGCCTGGGGTTGTGCTGACCCAGGTGTAGGAACTTGCACTTGGCCTTGTTGAACTTCATGATGTTGGCATTGGCTCACCTCTCCATTCCTTCCCTCTAGGATGTCAACTACTCCACAAAGCTTGGTATCATCAGTAAACTTCCTGAGGATACACTCAGTCCCACTGTCCATGTCTCCAACAAAGGTCCCAATACGGACCCCTGAGGAATGCCTCTCGTCACTTACCTCCACTTGGGTCCTGAACCATTGACCACAACTCTCTGGATGCAGCCATCCAACCAATTACTTATCTACCACGTGGTCCATCTGTCAAATCTGTATCTTGTCAGTTTGGAGACCAGGATGTTATGTGGGACAGTGTCAAATGCCTTGCACAAATCCAGGTACATGACATCAGTTGCTCTGCCACTATATCCACTATCTCTGTAGCCTTAGGTCTAAGATCTAGGAAGATCAATGAGGACGGAGAAACTGTCAACTCCTTTTTTCCTTTTTTTCTTGTTATTTATGAATTTGTAACAAGATTAATAACTATGGAATTGTTGCTTACCTCTGTAGGAGGTAACATGTCATCCTCTGGAAACAAATAATCCTCCAAATAGAGAAATATATTGTTGTGTGTGTATTTGTAATAATAACAACTAATTAAATTAATTAAATTTCTACTGTATATTCTTAACAATGAGATGTCTTTTAGATACGGTGGGAAAATGTGCCTGCAGGCTCTGATGTAGAGGAGAAAACCAGCACATGGGAGGACGCCCTCCATGGGGGTCCTGGTCACCCTGCATCTGCACCCAATCCTGCAGAGCAGGGACAACCACAGAAGGAGCTGGGGGGAGGCAGTGATGACAGGTCCCTCTGCCCAGGGGAAGCCAGCAGATGTTGTGTTTCGGGATTTTAACAAAGCTTTTGATACTGCCTTTCACAGTTTCCTTCTGGAAAAAATTTCCAGCACACAACTAGACAAGTCCATAATACAAGAGGGTGAGCAATTGGCTGATAGGTTTGGGTTCAAGGAGTTATAGTAAATTGAGTTACATCAGGCTGGTGTCCATTTGTCAATGCGGTTCCCCAGGGCTCTATTTTAGGGCCAGGGCTCTTTAGTGTTTCTATAAATGATCTGGACACAGGAATACAATGAATATTAATTTTGCCCATGACACTAAATTAGGAGGAGCTGTGGACTCCCTTGAGGGTAGAGAGGCCTTACAGAGAGATCTGGATAGACTAGAGAGCTGGGTAATCACCAATCACATGAAATTTAACAAGAGCTGTGGACTCCCTTGAGGGTAGAGGGGCCTTACAGAGAGATCTGGATAGACTAGAGAGCTGGGTAATCACCAATCACATGAAATTTAACAAGAGCAAGTGCTGGATTCTCCACTTGAGACTGTATTAATTCTGGTTTATCTACAAATTGAGACATGGAAGACTGGAGAGCAGCCGCACAGAAAGAGATCTGGGGAGTTGGTGGCTAGTTGAATAAGAATCAATACTGTGCCCTGGAAGCCAAAAGAGCCAATAGTGTCCCAGAGTACATCAAGCACAGCATTGCTGGTCAGTTGAGGAAGGTGGTTGTCACACTCTACACTATACTGATGCAGCCCCACCTTGCATAATGTGTGTGAGTATTTGGTGTCTCAATATAAGAAAGACATCAGAGCATTAGAGCATCTCCAGAGAATGGCAATCAGGATGGGGAAAAGCCTCAAGGTCAAGGTTGATGAGGAGCAGCTGAGGTCAATTGGCTTATTCAGCTTGGAGAGGAGAAGGCTGAGGGGAGAGACTTCATTGGAATCTTGTGGGCAACACGCCCCATGGACGCTGAAGCCACGCCCCCACATAGACGATAATATGATTCTTATGGTATTGGGGATATAGAGCAGGAAACAGAAGTGGACTGAGATGAAGACTTGGGCAGCTAAAGGCAGGAATATTGCAACAATGTTGCCAACTCCAAGAGCACCTCAGAACTGTGAGAGACTTTAAACCAATCAGACATCGGATTCAAAAGTGACCAACCAATCAGGAACTAAGGTTTACCAGACAAATTCCTATAAAGGAAGGGTTGCTCGCCGCTTGCGGCTGCTGGTTTTCGGAGCTTGTCCGGGGTAGCGAAGAAAAGAAGAAAGCCGCCATTTACAGAAGAAGCTGCCTGCCGCTGCCGCCTGCAGCTGCGCGCCGCTGCCTGCCGCTGCTTGCCGCCGCGTGCCGCCGCTGCGCGCAGCTGCTGTGCACCGCCGCTTGCTCACCGCCAGCCGCCATTACCTGCTCATCGCACCGTGGAGCTAGAGCCGGGGTCTAAAAGCCTTTTTAAAGGCTCCTGGAAGCTGAAAGCCCCGTGTGCTCGCTCCTGAAGACATCTGGAAAGAAGTAGCTGTCCACCAAGAGCCGAGGCTGGTCCTCGACTCCGCCGAGCCTAGGAGGGTGTAAGAACTTTTCCCTAATACGTCCGCCTTTCCTTACCTGCTTCTTTCCTGCACCCAAATTACCCTGGGAGGGGGGAGAGGGGTGGGGGGAATACTTACCTCTGCCACGTTCTTTCCCTGACTTCCCTAAATTGGCACGGACATAATTCCCTATATATATTTGTTATCTGGAAGTGGTTGCTAGTTCTATATTTTGTACTAAGGTTGTGTGTTGTGCTTTCAATATAATTGTAAAGTAAAAGCACATAATTCAAATTGCCCCGAGTGTGGATCTCCTTTTTCTCGGCCGGTATTGTTAAAATAGCCGTGGGGCGGGGAATAGAGGCACTTAAAGGCAGGACTTTCCGCTCGAGTCCCTGATTGCGCAGTCAACAGCCCCAATCTTAGACAGTGTGCGTGAGCGTGTGACTGAGACGCAGCACAAGCTGTGAAGCGAGTGCGGACTCCTGAGCTGCGGTTCCGTTCTCCCGCGAGGGAAACGGCCAGCGACAGAGGAAGTGGAAGGCGTGTCAGGACAGCGCGGATGTGAGAGCGCTTGGGTGGTGTGAAAGTCGAGTGGCTGTTCGTGGGTGCTCTAAAACATCACATCACAGTAACACTTCTCACGAGACACAAACATACACTGCACTCAACACTCCGTCACATAAACACACACATAGGAGCCCTTGATCGCGACAAATCTACACCTCCCTCAATGGGGGCAGCAAAAGGGGAGGTGCTGGTCTCCTCTCTCTGGTGGTCAGCAATAGCACATGAGGAAATTGAAGGAAGATATATCAGAGGAAGTTTAAATAGGACATTAGGAAAATGTTCTTCATTGAGAAAATGGTAGCTCGCTACAACAGAGTCCCTAGGGAAGTGGTCACAGTACCAAGCCTGTCAGAGTTCAAGGAGCATCTGGATGATGCTCTTAGTAATATGATTTATTTTAGACAGTCCTGCAAGGAGCCAAGAGTTGGACTTGATTCTTATAGGTCCCTTCCAACTGGAGAGATCGTATGATTCTGTGATCATTAAATTGTTCAGTGCATTTAGTTTGTACTCCATCTCCTTTGGTGCTAGCTTTGAACAGCCATTTTAGTTATCTTAACCTTTCCCTATTTACAGCCTTATGGCCAAGTGACGGTTTCTCAATTCTGGAAAGCGCATTCAACTTCACCTTGAAGAATCTCTTAACTCGCGTTACGGAAGACAGTAAAAGCAAGTCAGCTGCAAAACACAGAAAGTCTTAAGGATTTTCCCTTAAATCACTAGGGTATCACATACAAAGAACTCCACACTTCCTATCAGCAATATTGAAACCATTCTAGGGCTTATACACGTTCACTTTGAAAAAACAACAGATAGAACAAATACCAGCAAGTTTGGGGGTCCATGTTTACTCCAAAATAGCCACTATTACTTTCAGTTGCAGTAATAACATTTGTATCTCCTTTAAAATAAATATTTTGAAATAGTTTAAAGATTTTGAATCTTACCTGCAAAACAAATGCTGTTTGTTTTTGCATACACATGTATGCAGTTTCTCCACATGGAACAATTCATCCAAATAAACACTACATATTGGCATCTACAACCCTTCATAGGGTCCTGGTTCATGGACACACTTCCTATTCACATTTTCCACCACTGCATATGCTTAAAGCCTGACATAGTCTACATATTAAATTAAATATAAACAATTGTTTACATATTCTTCTGAATGGGTGCTGATTTATTTTTATTTTCCGTTAAAATCTTGTCCCTGTTTCCAAGGGGTTTATTTTTGAGACTAGTCAAATCAGTATGAATGAAATTACATCTACATTTCTATAGATATACAGCCATCCTTTCAGCTATTAGAAAAGTATTGATTTATCTGACTGTCAGTGAACTTCAGTGTAGCTACAGTTAAACTGCAAAGTTTATTCCACCACAGCAAGACATTCTGGAACTTTTCCACTTTTTTTCTTGTAAAAACAGCTCAGAAATCTTTAGGATAAAAATCCTAAATGTCTTTCTTCCATTCTCCTATGTGCCACATAATTTCTCAAGGCCAATGGTCATTTGTAAAAAAACCAGCAGATTTCTCCCAATCCAGTGGTCCTGATATGTAAAGTGGTAGGGCAGAAATTTTCCATGACATCATGGAAAATTAAACAACTGAACCTGGGTTTTACATCTCAAAAAGCCGTATCCTAGCCAATGGATTCCCAATTTACTGGCAATAGTTTCCTCCGCTTACATACACTTCACTAATTTTAAAAGTCTAAACTTGTAAAAAATATTAATGAGATTTTGCTTTAATTAGTATCTCCTATATGTAGGATAGATTTTGATGCATTTGGGTGTTTCTGGTGAAAAATTTGTTACTTTTATCCCAAATAAGAGAGAATGCTGGTGGAAAAGCGAAATAAATATTTTTAAACCTACTCTTGAGAACTCTTGGACCTCAATAATATCATATATCTTCTAAATTTTTTATTCTGTATGGCAGCTTATTGCCTCCAAAAGTAATTTGTTCCTTAGTGATTCAGAAATCAATGGCCTCTCTTTTGTTCACTCTTTTTCTCCCTCGATGTTCATAGAAGTATAGAATGGTCTGGTTGGAGGGGATCTTAAAGATCATCTAGTTTCAAACCCCCTGCATGGACAGAGACACCTCCCACCAGACCAGATTGCTCAGAGCCCCAGTGAACCGGACCTTAAACACCTCCAGGGAGGGGGCATCCATAGCTTCCCTGGGCAACCTGTTCCAGTTTCTCACTACCCTTACTCTAAAGAATTTCTAACTTCTTCCTTCCAATCTAATCTGAATCTTTCAGTTTATAAACATTACCCTTTGTTCTACCACTACATGCCCTTGCAAAAAGTCCCTCCCTATCTGACCTGTAGGCCCCTTCAGATATTGGAAGACCTCTATAAGGTCTCCCCAGAACCTTCTCATCCCCAGGCTGAACAACCCCAACTCTCTCCACTTGTCTTTGTAGGAGAGGAGCTCCAGCCCCCTGATAATTTTTGTGGCCCTCCTCTGGACTCACTCCAGCAGGTCCATGTACTTCTTGAGTTGGGGACCCCAGAGATGGACACACTACTCCAGGTGAAGTCTCACAAGGGCAGAGTAGAGGGGGAAAATCACCTCCCTTAGCCACATTTCTTTTCATGTAGCCCAGGATATAGTTGGCTTTCTGGGCTGTGAGAGAACATTGCTGGCTCATGTTGAGCTTTTCATCAACCAGCAGCCCCAAGATCTTCTCCACAGGGCTGATCTCAATCTGTTCTCCACTCAGCATGTATTTGTGTTTGGGATCACCCCAAACCATGTGCAGGACCGTCACCTGGCCTGGTTGAACTTAATGTAGTCTAATTAGGACACTGCTGAACAGTTTTTCAAATAATATGACATGGAAGTAGCTGAAATTATTTTTTACTATTAATTTTCTTCCACATTAAATCTTTAATTTATAGGGAGAAGAGAAAAAGACAGAACATTTCACTTGTGTCACAGTTAAATATCTGCTTTGTGATATGTTTACCTTTACCTTTTTATGGCTCTTGTTTTACAGTAAATTATATTTGAATACATTGTTGTTATTAAATACATTTTTCTGTGATGGGCATGGTTAGGTACAGCTGTGTCTAAATGAAGAGGAAGTTGGAATACCTATCTAATAATCTCATCTGTACTTCTGCTGAGTTGCTGCATAGCCTTGGGCCAGTCTCTAAACCTCCATGAACATTAATTTTATTCTCATTTCCTATGAAGGATGACAACAAAGAGCTTTAAAATCAGTTACTACAATGATGGATAGAGAACAGTTATGCTTGAACTTCTAACTGACAGTTAATTTATGTGTATTATCCATCAATACAAATTATAATTATTTTAAAACCTGCTAATTCACTTCTTTCCCAAGTCCAAAAGCAAGAAAATAATAGAAAATCAAATACTGTTTAGGCACAAATATGGCAATTTATTAACACATTTAAGTAACTAGCAATTTTTAGAAGTTCCTCTGATGCTCAGCTCAGAGAACCTTTCTGGAGAGTTTCTTTTTTTCAGTTGAGCTTGTGAAATATGGAAGAAGAAAATGCAGCACAGGAAATCTTCCTGTTCAAAAGCAAAGCTTGCATGCTGGATTTACAAAAATATTTTACAAAAAGCATGAATCTTCCAGTTTCTAATCTGTGGCAAAAGTAATTCAAGAATGCTGAAAAATACTTCTGACATGGTTGATTTACAATTTATTTTGTCTGAAATATTTTTAAATTCACAGGCACTTTAAATATAATAAACCAAATCACGTTATCAATTTATTCAAAACTGCTTCCCATTCTATAGAGCCCAAACTTTCAGGGTTTATACAACATAATACAATTCTGCTATTAAATCTTGTGAAAATCATGCAGAATGGAGAATTAGCATTCAGTTAGGCTAGAATTTGACAACAAATAAAAAACCTGGCATCTTTACTTTCATATGAAATGTTTTTTGTTGTTGTTGGGGGGTTTTTTCCCCCTAGTACATTTCAATGGAGAGGCTTATAATTCTGGAATTCTGGTTTGTTCCTAGAGAATATTGATGCCAACTCATTGCCTTTTAGCAGTTACCTCCATGTCATTATAAAAGAGGTGCTTTAAAACAGGGGCACAACATTTAAAATGTATTAAATGTTCATGATGCTGTAGAAGTTAGTGAAAATTTTTAGTAATGTGTTGTTGTCTTTTTCATATATATAATCAATGGACTTTTCAAAAGCCTTTGTGCTATAAAGTAGCTTCAAAAGATGCTTACATTTTAAAAAATGAACTTTCAAATTACTTTTACATGGGTAGTTTTTTCCACATTGTAACTATAATGTTCATTATGAAAAGTGGCAAGTTGAGAGCACTAGAGAAAGAAGCTTTCTAGTTATCTGTAGCATGGATATTATCTAGGTAATGTCAATTTTTGCACTGTTTTTTTCAATATCCAACTTGTTTTGAGACCTAGCTAACAAGAAATAAATGTGTTAAATATGTACAGAAATTAATGTTCACTGATTAATACATCATAAAGAACCATTTAGAGGCCAGAGTACAAGTGGCCCAAGTCTGGTTAGCATCAGAGCCTCTTTAGATTGCCAACAGTAAGTTACTTCAAATGAGGATTGTTTCATTATTAGTAAAATTAGAAAATATAGCTTGTAAACAACATGATACCCCAAATAAAAGGAGTGTCTTAGAATTACATTTTTCTGAAACCATACCATGCTCACACAGACATAACACACATTCCCAACAGTGCAAAAAAGGTTGTACCTTCTTCCTGCTACAATACCTGACTCTCCAGGCAGCCTTTCAGTTTTTGTTTCCCTACTGGAGCAAATTTCACGTGTGCCTTCCAGCTCATAGAGGATTAATGCAACATGGGCTTACACTGTAACTTCTCTTCTGACTTGTTTACAATGACTAAAGTCATATGGTCTCTGAAAGCACTGTACTGTAAGTCGGTTGTTTTTCTCTCCATTTGTAATTCACAATTATCTTTGGCAATGTCAAAGAAGCTTAATCACAACCACTAAACAGTTTGTGTAATTCAGAATATTAAAAAAACAATGTTTTTCTCAAATACCAGAATCTAATCCTATTCCTGTATGTTCTGAGCCACAGATCTCCAAAAGAGCTGAAGATGCTGTGAAGAGACACCAATATTTCAGATTATTCATTTAGGAAAGAACTGAGCCAAAAGCCAATGCTATCACTAGTCTGAGAAGAGTCAATGAGCTCAATGAAAGGGGAGAAGTTGGAACTCAGAGCCAGTTGATCATCCCTGTTTTAAGGCTCCTTGTTGGTCGTAAATTGCTTTGGATCCTCATCTAAAGCGAGTCATTCATGTCAGCCATGTCCCTATGATGTTCTGGCTTTAGCAGCTGAGAAGCTTGCATCAAGAGGTTACAAAAAAGACAGAGAACAAGTCAGTTTTGGGGCAGAGAATTAAAAATTAGCTGAGGTGTTAATGAGAATACAAATTGAATCAATGAAATTGTATCAGCCATTTTTTGTTGATATATTTGAAAGTCATCGTCATCAACTCATTATACTCCTAAGCTGTGTATTTGGCTTATCCTTCTCCCCAACAGACTTCTTACAGAATTTTATCTGGAGATAAAAAGACACATGCTCTGTGAAACCTATATGAATTTTCAAAATAATGAATGGCAATAAATATATTTAATAGATTTGCTCTGCTTTGAGTGATATTTCAGAGTATGATAATTCAAAGGAAAGTAGCTCATTTCAGTGTACTTCAAGAAGATTTGGACAATACAATGGTTCATCTTTGGAACAAGCGTCTTTTTAAAAATACAAGAATATTCTGAGGTCAAATATGAACATGTACATGAGGAGGTTTTCTGTTCCATGCAGCAATGGGATTTTTATGATTAGGAAGTGATCACACAAAACATGATCTTGCATGGAGAAACTCTGGGTGAACCAGAATAATGGACTCCTCACTGCTCATCCTCCCTTTTCTGCCAGTGCTTGGCCTTACCAGGTACCCTCCACTTTTGCTCAGCTCCCCTACAGAAAGTACAAGATCCTGATATCAGATTGATAATAATTGCCAAATCTGCATCTGTCACAGGAAACCTTTCAGGCTTATTCTTGATACCTTCTGATGAGGAATGAAAGGGAGACTATGAAATTATCTCACAAAGTACAAGCTCCTAAGACCTGATGACAAATAATTATTTTCCAAAAGAAAGAGTTTACTCTGCCAAAAGCAGAATGTGCACAGATGCTCTCATGCAGTTCAACTCTTCTTATTCCCTACTACTTTCCCCGCAAAAAAGAAAAAATGAACTCTAGAAATTATTTCACTCTACCAAGTATCAAAGGAAAAACTGAAAATCTGTTTTAATGTTAAATTGGCCATTATCAATTCTGAAAAAATAACTTTCTGTCATGGAGTCATCTGTACTTTTGCCACTTGTACAAAAGTTTAACAATATGGTTAATTAAATTTTTGTTTATTTCCTAGAAAAAAAAAACAAGCTTAATTACATCAGCAATCTGTATCAGTAGTGCCAAAGGCCATTAAATTCTAAATTCTGTAATACAACAGATATATGTCATTATTATAGTCTTTCGGGAGTTACAAGGGAAAAACACGTCTCAATCAACAAATGACACCTCCAAATGCAATCTCTATCTGGACATACACCTACAGTCCAGCAGATGTGGGAGGATCCTTTTCTGGGCCCTTGCATCTTTACCTTACAGTTCTTTTCCTGGCTTCTCTTCAGCTACTTCCTTCTCCTCCCTGCTTTTTTATTTTTCTTAGTGTCACTGCCTTTCACTGCCTTCACTCTAAGACTACTTGAACCTGTATCAGCTGCATCAGAAATAAGTACCACTGGTAACCACTACTTGAAATACAGCAAAAATTGCAAACTCTGAAACCACAGCATTCCTCAATGGTTTATATCTTTCCTGAGAATTCCCTCACCTTAATTAAAGTATGCTTTTGCAATTCCTCTAGAGAACATAAAACTATTTTCAAAGACATTTACTGTAATTGATGCTGAGCTAACTGGTCTGTAATTTCCTCATATAGCTCTAGTTTCTTTCCTTAACAATTGGATTATGCTGGCCACTCTTCAGCCTTCAGGGATTTCTCCTGAACTAGGTTAACTGGAACAACATGTGCTAAGTGTTTTCCACTTCCTTTCCTCACTTCTTTAAGCATTTCTTGAAGATTGCTATCTAGTCCTGAGGCCTAAATAATTTTAAGGTCTTAACTTTCTCATATTCTTTGCAGGAACCATGCTCTGTATAATCTGCATCAGTAATCTGAATTACTGAATGCCTGTTAGCATCCCAAAACGTGATACAAAGCATTATTTTGTTCTCTTTTTTCCCTTACGAAGTAACTTTCCAGGTTGGAAGTCTGTAAAATGAGCCCATTAATAGGAAAGTCTGGAAGCTTTTCTACTATTGCAGAAGTTCCTGCAGATTTATTTGCAGAATTTTCTATTTGAATTATCTCAGTATACCTAACAGGCAGTAGCCTTCAAGATAGATTACAGGAGACACCTGCCCAGGATCTGGGGATGCCTACCTTGTGCTCGAGACTGGGAGTGAATAGAAACCTGCATGTAGCCTCTCTGACTTGTAAGAACAATATTCTCACCCTGAGTATAAAGATCTGACTTTAGACACAGCCATCAGAAAAGGCAAAGGAAAATTAAGTATCAAATATGTTCCTTTCCTACACCTAGAATTTTTGAAAAAATGAGTTTGAACAAAGCACAACATCTTAAGGTCCTAAATATTACTTAATTACTTACTTAAATATAACTTATAATCTTATTGGGAAACTACATTAGCTAGGTCCTCAACACTTTTGAAATACTTTAATTGTCTTATGTGAGCGATTTGAGCAATACTTCAAATTTTTATGGATTTTTATCCTTCCCAGACTTATAGATATTAACTAGAGTTAATGATTTCTCTCCCATAATGTTATTTGCTCCCTTGAGATTAATTTGTAACCAGGCACTCTGATTTCACTGATCTACATTGAATTACTTTGTAGTAGTGAACAGAGTCAGAGCTAGATACTGTCATATATATTGAGTATACCTAGTAAATTGTTATTTAGTGTAGTTTGAATATTCAGAATATTGGACTCAGAATATTAATACTGAATCTCTGTCCCATTCTCATGAAGTTTTAATAAAAAATTTATGGCCATTAAAATACTGCTTGTTCCCTTGATAGCAGTGTCATTTTAAGCTACCGAACTGTCTTAATGATTAGGTTTTCCTTTGACGTTAAAAATAAAAGGCAAAGATATTTGCCTCTCTAGACTTTTAGTAGAAGTCCATGACATGTTTCTTTAGAAGGCTTCTGCTGGGTCCTGTAAGATCAGGTACACTACTCTTTTTTGCCCACAGACCTCTTTCACCTTTTCCTTTCCCCTTGGTCTATGAGTAAGTAATCCATGCATTCATATTTCCCACTTGTCAAATTCAGGCAGCAGTGAAAATAAGGAGCACAAATTGGCAGATAATGCACCTTATTTCCATGTAGAAGCAGGTGCACTTTCTTCAGCATAAGTGGCAAGATGACACTGATCCACTTTGACAGGCAGGCTGATCTAAAATTACTCAGCACACTTTGCCACTGGTTGAGGGAGAGTCTCTCATGAGCTAGTTCTGAAATCCTTCAGTCCCCAAGGTGTTAATTAAAATTTACTGGATAATATTTGCAAGGCTCAATGGTTCTAGTTACAGCAATTATCAGTTACTAAATGTTAGTGCCAGGGATGACACCTGATGATTGGATGCTTTATTCAAGAGGGTTTTCTTCTCCCTCTGCTTTTTTTTTCTCTCTCTTTTCTTCAGTTCTGGAAGAAGTTAGATTAACCAAGTGTCTCAATTACCCTAAATTAGACTAAAAATTATACAGGAGTTTAATTCTCTATTCATCCTTGAGTTTCTTATCAGCTACTAGTTAAGGACTTACAAAAGAGGGACAGATTCATTACAAAAGCCTCAAGAAAAAAACACAGAAGCCAGAAGCCCACCTGTGTTATAATTTTGGGAACTAAAATAAGAGGTCAGCTCAGTTCTGAAAAAGGAAGATTAAATTCACTGCTCAATTCAGATTTGATGCATACACTCTCAGATTAGATATAGTCTAGTCATACATGTAGTAAACAGCAGCCTCTTTCAACTTACTGAGGTACCGCTGTCAGTAAAGTTCACAGCCAGCTGGCTTCTTTCTCTATTCCCTTAATGTTTCATTGATGTATTGATACAGAGACACTCTGAAATAAATATTTGTAGTGGTTTTGTTACTAACAGGAGGAAAGTTCTTCCTTATATTGTGATTTATTTTTATGCAATTCATTAATTAATGCTAATGTTTTTTTTCATCAAATCCTTTGAATTTTCTGGTCAGTTTCTTGCAATGGTGCAGCTAAGGAACAACCTTCCTGCTCACCAAGGACTTGCTGTTCCTGGTCTCTCTCACATAATGAAAACATATCATGTTTCATGCCTGGAACTTGCCATTAAAGAGTGCATATTGAAATGGCAAAATATTTGCATGCTTTATAGGCAGCTTTCAACTACACATCGTATTTCCTTTGGCCCTCATGACCCTACAAGAACAACAGCAGAGAGCAAAGCTTCTAGGACTTGTCCTTGTGAGCAGCCACTTCTGCAACCTACCTAAAGACCAGAAAATTCACTGCAATAGTTGTCAAAGGTAGACAGTTAAAGTCAGCACATGAAACACAGGGGAAAAAACACAATCATAAGTGCGAGCTCATGGTGCATTGTCAGGTGCTAACATCCTAGACTATAGTTTTCTTTGTTTAACTGACAATGCTTCTCTGGACAAGAAAAAAAAGAAAATGTCTGGGAGGAATAGGGCTGTAGGACTTTAACATGACGAGGTTATTTTGAGTTCAACGTGAAAATTGTATCTCCTAGTAGTGTATGGCCTAACTTTGTCAATGGCAATGGGTTAGCTGCAATTCCTTTAAGTAAGTTCAGTTAATTGCACCTACATTTGTGTGTCCCTAGGCTTTCCAAATGGCTGAAGAATAACATTTCTTGTTGCTCTGTGGGAAGAGTCCTGTCCTCTGCTTCAAAACAATGTGACAGTAGCAGCCAGAAGGTAAGATAAAGGCAAAAAGAGAGGCAGAAGGAAGGTATGAATTATGGAGGAAAAAAAGAAATGAAAATATGGAAGAAAAGTGCTGGGAATGGAACAGAGTTTGACAGCATATGGAGTAATTGTTTTCACAGAAAAGACGGGAAAAGTAGATAATAGTAGAAGGAAATACCTTACATAATTTTAAATCTTAAAAAACTTGTCCTGAATGGGACGGGATGGCAGATAAGACATATTGCACAGATCAAGATTTACTGCATATAAAACCGGTGTCTTAACTTCTCAAAGTAGAAAGCACAAGCACAGTCAAATTGTAGGGAAACTGGGAGATTGGAACAGAAGTTGAAGTTTGAATGTAAAAGGTATCTTAACAGTAAGATTTAGTACTTGTAGTTAGATCATACAACAAAGGTTAACCATTAAAGTGCTAACATCTTACTTATTATCAAGTTTTATAACAGGCCTAGAACATTAATCATAAATGTTAAAGAATTCTATAACCTTAAAACTTAATGATGAAAATTGCTTAACAGTAAGTTTGCCAATAAAAACAATAAAGCAGTTATATAAAGTTATATAAAGTTAGTCTCCCACCCTTGCCTGGCCACAGCTGGGTGTCCCTAGGTGGGTCTTAATTTTCGACAATTAATCTCTCTGGCAGGCAACCCTGCTGGAGAGAAGGAGGTCCAGCAACCTTCTGGGAAGTGTACGGGAAGTCTGCCCATCAAAGATGGGACCAGGCTTTTATAGAATAAAGTGTGTTGACTGCTGTCATTTAACTCTTTAGCCGTACCTCCAAAATCTGTCATTGGAGAACAAAAGGAAAAAAAAGTAGGAAAACCACGAAGACTCTGTTCTCACCAAACAAACATTTTTGTTTATCTGTTCATCCTTACTGTATCTCTATGTTTAGGCTGAGCTCCGTGTTCTTCAACACTGGAGAGCAGCTGGTGTTATGAACACCAGCTTGGCATCTGTATCTTTCAAGGTTGTTACCAGCTCAGAGTTTGTTAGGCCTTTCCCTTTCTCATGGGAATCTTTCCACTTCAGGACTGGGCCTGCAAAACTGAGAGACAAAAAACAGTTGAATCATAGAGCAAAACTGAGGCAGGCATATTGAGAGATGGAGTGTCCTGCTACAAAACTTTAGTTCCTAATATTCTATTGTATTCAATGATGAACATGTTATGTATCCATACACATGATGTAAGCTACTAAACTTCACAGAATCACAGAATCACAGAATCACTTAGGTTGGAGAACACCTTCAAGATCATCCAGTCCAACCATTAACCCTACTCTACCAAGCCCAGCATTAAGCCATGTCTCCAAGCACCACATCTAGATTACTTTTCAACACATCCAGGGATGCTGACTCAACCACCTCTCTGGGCAGCCTGTTCCAATGTCTGACAACCCTTTCAGTGAAAAAGTTCTTCCTAATGTCTAGTCTAAACCTCCCCTGGTGCAGCTTAAGGCCATTTCCTCTGGTTCTATCACCCATTACTTGTGAGAAGAGACCAGCACCTACCTCTTTAGAACATCCGTTCAGGTAGCTGTAGAGAGCAATGAGGTCTCCCTTCTGTCTCCTTTTCTTCAGACTAAATAGTCCCAGTTCCCTCAGCTGCTCCTCATAAGACTTGTTCTCAAGGCCTTTTACCAGCTTGGTCGCCCTTCTCTGGATATGCCCCAGCACCTTGATGTCTTTCTTGTATTGAAGTGCCCAAAACTGGACACAATATGCAAGGTTTGGCCTCAATCAGAACCCCCAGGTCCTTTCTGCTGGACAGTTTCCAGCCACTCTTCACCAAGCCTGTGGCTTTGCATGGGGTTTTTGTGGCCCAAGTGCAGGACCCGGCACTTGACCTTGTTGAGCATCATACAATTCATCTCGGCCCATCGATCTAGTCTGTCCAAGTCCCTCTGTAGAGCCTCCCTACACTCAAGCAGATCAACACTCCCACCCAAGTTGGTGTAATCTACAAACTTACTGAGGGTGCATTCTATCTCCTCATCAAGATCATTGCTAGAGATGTTAAAAAGAAGTGGTCCCAACACTGAGCCCTGAGGCACCCCACTTTTGACCGGCCACCAGCTGAATTTCATTCCATTCACCACCACTCTCTGGGCCCGGCCCTCCAGCCAGTGTTTTACCCAGCAGAGCCATGAGCAGCCAGTGTTTTCATCAGAATGCTGTGGGAGACACTGTCAAAGGCCTTACAGAACTCCAAGTAGACAGTATCCACAGCTTTTCCCTCATCCACCAGGCGGGTCATCTTGTCATAGTGTAGAGTCCTGAAAAGAATAATTGTCTCAAAACAGCCGCCCTGACAAACTGGACATTGTGCTTGGGTGGGGGCCTCATTTGATAATGACCTGGACCCTGTTCTTGCAAGGAGATCTCCTTGTTTGATAACCACCCTGATAAAGTGGACACTGTCCTTGAAAGGGGAGCCCCTCCTTTGGCAGCCACCCTGATACATGGAACACTGTCCTTGCTTGATAAGGAGCAGCAGCCAGCAAGAGGAGCCCCGTGGAGGCACAGCTATCTTGCGAAAGACCACTGTCCTGTTTAACGACAGAGTGCATGCATGACAATAAACGTCATTGTTTGGTCAACCCAGATGGGGGGGGCCAAGTGATCACCTCGACCCCCATGCCCCACTGACTCATTTCCAGAGCATTCCCAAATCCAACACTGAGTCTGCACAAAGCAGGCTGAGCCTCACCAGGAGAGGCAGGGCCAGGTGCCATAAAAGAGACAGACTGGAAATGCTCGGCGTGAGCACCCACCATCCAAGGACCACAACATCATGCCAAGATCGTTGCTGGATCCAAGGGTGGTGATATCTTTCCTATCCACTCTTCCTTTATCTCTGTCTCTCTGTCTCTCTGTCTCTCTGTTTTTCTCTTCATATCTCTCTCTCTCTCTCTCTCTCTCTTTCTAATCTTATTCTCGGCACATAGGGGAACCATCATTTCTAATTTTGCTAAGTTTTTCCTGTTGTAACCTGTTGTTTTGAGAGGATCATTTTGCTAAGTTCTACTAGTTGTAATCTGTTGCTTTGAGAGTGATATTTTTCTATGTTTCCTTTGACAAGCTTTATAATCTTACTCAATCTTAAGTAAAGGTGTGTTTTGTGAAAGCCTCCTGGGTAATGGTCTTACTCCTAGAGTACTGCGCAGAGTATTCCTGAGCTTAATCTTGCCGAATGGGTTGTTAAAAGAGATATTTATATTTAGTTTGGGCCCCCAGCTCTGGGGAGCTGTGACCACTTTGTGGGGTTTGATATTTATATTTAGTTTGGTCCCCCAGTTCTGGGGACCTGTGCCCACCTCGTGGGACGTGATAACGCCGTACCCACCTTGTGGGACGTGACAGTGCCATGCCCTCTTTGTGGGTTGTGACACATAGGAATAAATCAGGTTCATTAAGCAGGACCTTCCTTTCATAAACCCATGCTAACTGGACCTGATCACCTGGTTGTTCTGTTTATGGTGCATAATGGCACTCAAAATTATCTGCTCCATTACTTTCCCTGGCACAGAGGTCAGACTGACAGGACTGTAGTTTCCTGGATCCTCCTTTCGGCCTTTCTTGTGGATGGCTACCACATTTGCTACCCACCAGTCCACTGGAACCTACCCAGTTAGCCAGGACTGCTGGTAAATGATGGTAAGAGGCTTGGCACTTGCATCCACCAACTCCTTCAGTATTCTTGGGTACAACCCATCCAGCCCCATAGACTTATGGATGTTTAGGTGGTGTAACAGGTCACTGACCACTTCCTCTTGGATTACAAAGCTCTCATTCTGCCCCACCTCCCTGTTTTACAGATCAGGGGAATGGGTGTTTAGGAAACAACCCTTTTGACTGCTAAAGACTGAGGCAAAGAAGGTATTTAGCACCTCAGCCTTTTCCTCATCCTTTGTCACTATGTTTCCCCCCGCATGCAATAAGGATGAAGATTCTCCCTAGTCCTCCTTTTGTTATTAAGGTATTTTTTTATCGTCTTTGACAGCAGTAGCTAAGTTGAGTTCAAGTTGGGCTTTGGACATTCTAATTTTCTCTCTGCATTGTCTTACTACATCTCTGTTTTCCTCATGAGAGGCCTGTCCTCCCTTCCAGAGGCCATAAACTTTCCTGTACTTCCTGAGCTTCAGCCAAATCTTTCTGTTCAGCCAGGCCGGTTTCTTCTTCCCCAACAGCTTGTCTTTCAGCACATGGGGACAGCCTGCTCCTGGGCCTTTAAGACTTCCTTCTTGAAGTATGTCCAGCCTTTCTGGACTCCTTTACCCTTCATGACAGTCTCCCAAGGGACTTTGTCAATCAGTCTCCTGAACAGATCCAAGTCTGCCCTCTGGAAGTCCAAAGTGGCAGTTTTACTGACCCCCCTCCTTACTTCTCCAAGTATTGAAAACTCTATGAGTTCATGGACACTATGCCCTGAACTTCCTCCAACTGTTACTTCCCCCACAAGTCCTTTTCTGTTCATGAGCAGTAAGTCTAGAAGGGCACGCTCCCTGGTTGGGTCCCTCACCAGCTGTGTTAGGAAGTTACCTTCCATGCACTCCAGGAACCTCTGGGTTCCTGTATTGTATTTCCAGCAGACATCTGTTAAGTTGAAGTCTCCCATTAGAACAAGAGGTACCAATTGTGAAATCTCTCCCAACTGCTTATAGAATATTTCATCCACCTCCTTATCCTGTTTGGGTGGGCTATAACAGACTCCAACAGCTATATCACTCTTGCTGGCATTCCCCTTGATTCTTATCCATAGGGACTCAACCCTATCATCACTTTCATTAATTTTTAGGCCTTCGTATGTCTCTCTGATACGGAGGGCCACCCCACTACCTCTTCTTCCTTGTCCCTTCTGAAGAGTTGGTAGCCATTGATTGCAGCACTCCAGTTGTGTGAGTCATCTCACGATTTTTTTGTGACGGCAACCATGTCATAGTTTTCTTGCTGCACAATGGCCTCCAGGTCCTCCTGTTTACTGACCATTCTGCATGCACTGGTGTAGATGCACTTCAGCTGGGCTAACGATCCTTTGGGGAGAGAAGTCCCAATCACTATCTGACCATTCCCAGACACTTCCATGGTTAACTAACCTATTAGTGAGCCCTGTGATTTAAAAAATAAAAGTATTTGACAAACACTATAAGTACAAATGTGACTTTTCAAAGCTACTTCAGACTGCAGAAATAACATGTTCTCACGACACACATATGTGCCTTCCTTGAAAAGCATAAGAATAAATATCAATGTCAAAGTCTTATTAAACACAAGAGAAAGTAGAGCTACTCAGGAATTTTTCAATTACCTGGATTTCTGAAAAAAAAGCACAGATTCATTGAAACCTGCGTTATTTCCTGGGAACATATTGATGTCTATAGTGCTCTGGCCCATAAATGTTTCTTCAATGTTGGAATTTTTGTTCAAAAAGAGAGACCAGGCTCAGGTTTGGAATTAAACAGCAACCAGAAGTCCCCAACAAAATGAGGTGACTGATGTTAAATATAAAAACTACTGCTGTACTTACAACTTCCCTTAATAGCCATTGTAGTAAGATCTCTTTTAGTACATACTAAACAATTTTAGAGAAATTATGCTAAGCAGAAACCTGGAGAAAGCCAACTCAGAGAAAGGAAGGGCATGAAGTTTTGATGTGGATGACTGAGGACCAAGTCCTTTATCTCTACCAGATGCAGTAGGACGGTGTTTCAAGGTCACTCTCTCTTACTTCTCTTCAAGCCTGTAATGAGAGCTGTTACCCAGAGAAAAAAAATTATTTTCTATGTTCTTAAATTATAGAATCATAGAACGTTTTCGGTTGGGACATTTAAAGGTCATCTAGTGCAAACCCCCTTCAGTAAGCAAGGACATCTTTAACTAGATCAGGTTGCTAGAGTCCCAGCAAGCCTGACCTCGAATGTCTCCAGGGATGGGGCCTCCACCACCTCTCTGGGCAACCTGGGCCACTGTTTCACCACCCCCATATTAAACAACTTGTTCCTAACGTCTAATCTAAAACTACCCTGCTATAGTTTAAGGCCATTGCCCCTCCTCCTATCACTCCACGACCCTGTAAAAAAAGTCCCTCCCCAGCTTTCTTGTACACCCCCTTCAGGTACTGGAAGGCTATTCTAAGGTCTCCACTGACCATTCTCTCCAGGCTGAATAACCCTCACTCTCTCACCCTGTCTTCAAAGGAGAAGTGCTCCAGTTGTCTGATAATTTTTGTGGCCCTTTGCTGGACTCACTCCAAGAGCTCCATGTCTTTCTTGTGTTGAGGGCTACAGAGCTGGACAGAGTACTCCAGGTGAGGTCTCACCAGAGCAGAGATGCAGAATCACCTCCCTCAATCTGCTGGCCATGCTTCTTTTGATGCAGCTCTGGATGTGATTGGCCCTCTGGGCTGTGAGTGCACATTTTTAGCTCATGAACACCTTTTCATCCACCAGTACCCAAAGTCCCTTTCTGCAGGGCTGCTCTCTATCACATCATCCTCCAGCCTGTACTGATAACAAGGATTGCCCCTATCCAGCTGCAGGACCTTGCACTCAGCCTTGTTGAACCTTATGAGGTTCATCTGGGCCCACTTCTCCAGCTTATCCGGGTCCCTCTGGATAACATCCCATCCCTCAGGCATGTCGACCATATCAGTCAGCTTGGTGTCATCTGCAAACTTGCTGAGGGTGCCCTCAATCCCACTGTCTGTATCATTGATATAGATATTAAACAGCACTGCTCCCTGTGCTGGGGTACAGGCCCTGGAGGGACAACACTTGTCACCCTTCTCCATTTGGACATCTAGCCATTGACCACTATACTCTGGAGGTGACCATCTGGCCAGTTTGTTATCCACCAAACAGTCCACCCATCACATCCGTATCTTTCCAACTTAGAGAGAAGTATGTTGTGGAGGACCATGTCAAAAGCATTTCATACGTCCAGATAGATGACATCCATAGTTCTTCCCTTGTCCACTGATGCAGCCACTCCATTGTAGAAAGCCACTAGGTTGGTCAGGCAGGATTTGTCCTGAGTAAAACCATGCGGGCTGTCTTGAATTGCCTGCCTGTCCAAAGATACTTGTCCCTGTGTGAACTGCTTGTGCAGGTCCTTCTTGCCTTTTTAGTTTGGCCAGCAGGTCTTGACTCAGCCATACTGGTCTCTTCCCTTCCTTGTTTGATTTCTTAAAATTGGAGATCAAGACCTCTTGTGCTCTATAGTGTGTCCTTAAAGATCTGCCATCTCTGTTCCGCTCCCTTGCACCTGAGGACCATTTCCATGGGGATCCTATTGAGTAACTCCTTGAAGAGCTGGAACCTTGCTTTCCTAAAATTCAGGGTTCTGACTATGCTCCTTGTCTAATTTGTATCCCTTAGCCTGTGAACTCCACTAGCTTGTGACCACTGCAACCCAGATTGCCTCTGATCTTGACATCCCGGATGAGTTTGCCTGCATTGGTGACCATCAGGTCCAGTATCACATTCTATCGGTGCAGGGACATCTATTTCCTGGCTTAAGAAGTTATCGTTGAGGCACTCCAGGAGTCTCCTGCATTTCAAGCAAAGCCACTGAGACAAAGGGCTCCAGAGAAGAGGATTGCTTCAGGGGACCCTTCCTAAAGCAGCAAAACTGAAACTAAATGGGCAATGTAAAAGTGCAGGGAGCAAGAGATGCCTCAGCCTGCCTGCCCCAGAGCAGTAAGAGGAATCTCCTGACAAGCAGCACCTCTGACTCACCATGGGCAGTGACAAGGGTGATGGCAGCCAAACCTCCTCATGTACAAGAGCAGCCCCCAGAAGCACTGCAAACAGAATGAGCAAACTGGGCATGGTGCCTCAGAAGGGCCTGCAGCATGCAGCAGTTTGAGCAGTCTGGGAAGGCATGCAGCAGGGTACAGGCCACCCTCTCTGGTTCAAGAGTCTTTCACTGGAAATTGGTAACAGCTATGAGAACTGTTGCGTGCATTGTGAACAGGTGGATGACCTGCTCAGTCTGGTGGCAGAGCTGTGCGAGGAAGTTGGAAGGTTAAGGAGCATCAAGGAGGCTGAACACGAGATAGACTGGTGGAGCCAGGCTCTGCCCTCCTGTAAACAGAAACAGGAGCACCTGACAGAAAATACCCTGGACCAAGGGGCCCCTGTGTCTTGCCCCTGTTAGACAGAAGCCCAAATGGTAAGAGTGAATAGAGGCAAGTTTACAGTCAAGGCAGCAAGTGAACTCCCTCCTTGTCTCCCTCACTCCCCCAGGTGCCTCTGAATAACTGGTATGAGGCTTTGGTCGAGGAATACCAGTCAAATGAGGATGTGGATGATGGGCAGTCTAAACCAGAGATGCCTCCACAGACAGAAAGACCTCCCACCCACATCAAGACCACATCCTCAAGGAAGGAAAGAAGGGTTATAATTGTAGGATACTCCCTTCTGAGGGGAACAAGAGGTCCAATATGCTGGGTAGACCCTCAGAATAGGGAAGTCTGCTGTCTCCCTGGAGGCCAGGTTAAGGACATCACTAGCAAACTTCCTAGCTTGGTCCAGTCCTCAGACTATTACCCATTATTCATCTTCCATCTAGGTGGGGCGGAAGCTGCAACTTGTAGTCCAAGAGTGATCAAAAGAGACTTCAGGACCTTGGGACGGTTGGTGAGGGAATCTGGGGCACAGGTTTTTTCCTCCCTCCTTCCAGTTGCAGGCATTGACACTGGAAGGAACAGATGGGTCCAGTCTATCAATACATAGCTTCCTGGCTGTGTCACTGCCATAGTTTGGGGTTTTTTTTAAATGGGATAGCCTACACAGCACCAGGCTTGCTGGCATCAAATGGGAGACACTTTTCTTAAAGAGGGAAGAGGTTTTTTGCTCAAGAAATTGCAGGACTGATTGACAGGGCTTTAAACTGGAAGTGAAGGAGGAGGGAGATAATAATATTTGGCTTGTCTGTGGCAAGCTGTGGGATGACACACCTGGGTTAGAGGCATGGGGTGCTAGTAAGGGCCTTCAACCTGTTGCCCTGATGGATGGTAGGATCACTGCACAGTCAAAGTCTTATCGAGATGAGTCAGGGGCTTTTGAGGTAGTAGGAGTCAACAGGAAAACACCCATGAAACACATCAAGGGAATTAAGGTGTGTTCCTCTAAAAAGGTGACACAGCCAACAGCCCATCTGAAGTGCCTCTACAGGCATACATGCAACATGGGCAACAAACAGGAGCGGCAGTTGACATGCTGCTGGAAAGCTATGACATAGTGGCCATTACTGAAACTTGGTGGGATTAATCCTATGACTGGAACATGGCTATTGATGGTGGCAAGTGGTTCAAGAGGGACAGGCGAGGAAGGAGAGGCAGAGGTGTTGCCCTCTATGTTAAGAAATTGATCAAGTGCAAAGAGACGTCCCTAAAGAGTACCCAAGAGCAAGCTGAAAGTTTATGGGTAGAAATTATAGAAGACAAAAAGGGGAGCCTGTGGTTGGTGTCTACTCCAGTCAAGTGGAGCCTACTGACAAAGTGTTCTTACTCCAGCTACAGGAGGCATAATGTTCACAGGCTCTCATCCTGCTGGGGAATTTCAACTACCCCGACATCTGCTAGAGAAGTAACATTAAAATTATGCAAAATGCTTTTGACACCCAACTTCCATTGAGAAAAAAAATGAGACACCACTACAGGTTGGAGAAATGGGCAAATGGAACTTCATGAAGTTCAGCAAAGGGAAACACAGCCCAGCCCCTTGGGAGGCACAATTCCATGAACCACTACATGATGCGGGATGAACAGATAGGAAAAAGCCTTTCTGAAAACCACCCAGAGTGCCTGGAGAGAGTGAACTGAACAAGAATCAGCACTCTGCTTTTGTGGCAAAAGTGGCCACTGATGTGCTGGGTTTCATAAAGCAGTGTTGCCTGCAGGGTTGAGAAAGGTGATACGTCCCCCCTCCTCAGCACTGGTGAGGCCACCACTGATGCAATGTCCCCACTTCTGGGCTCTTCAGTACAAGACAGACATGGATCTACTGGTGAGCGAAGGCTTGGACTAAAATAAAGAAGGAACTAGAGCATCTTCCAAGGAGGAACATCAGTGAGAGTGCAGACTCCTGAGCCTGGAGAAGGCTCAGGGAGAACCTCATCCAAGTTTCCCAGTATCTGAAAGGAGGATGTGAAGAGACTCTGGCCAGTGATGCCCAGTAACAGAGCAAAAGGAACAGACACAAGCTGAAATAAGGCAGGTTCCTCCTCAACATGAGTGTGAGAGACGGACTCTATAATGGCCTTTAATCCAGCGACATTCACTGACCAGTCCTGGCGATGCGCCCCCCCCCGGCACTCGTGGGGAGAGGACAGAGGTACCAGGCGCATGCGCACAGGCCCACAGACTACAGCTCCCAGGAGGCACGGCGGGGCCGGAACCGGGAAAAAGGGAGGAGCAAGAAGACGCGCGCTCTGCGTATACACACGGATCCAGCCGCCGCGGTGAGCGTACCGCTGCGGAGGCTGCCGTGAAGTTACGGCGCTGCTCCCTGTGGTTGTTGGCGTGTGGACGTACCGAGCGGATCGTTTGCCCAGAGTCTCAAGGGACAGGACGTGGATCCCGACCAGGGATTGGCTTCGGCCGTACCCCGGTGGTGAGAATTGCGGACATCTTACTAACATTCCTACAAACATTCCTACATAATATTCACACATACCAGACACTCACTTCTCTTTTCCCATATTCTTCTATTTCCCAAAGGCTCTCTCCAGGCTTTCCCTCTTATCCCTGTCCGGGAACGGGGACAGGGGGGAAGGGGGGAGGTTCTCTCTTGTTTTCTGTGTGTGTTGTTATTGGTATATAGATGTAGTGTTGTATAGCTGTTGGTATATTGATATATAGGTGTGGATATAGATATAGAGACAGACCCTGTGTGTTAGTTGGTATCAGACTTGCCAAACCCTCAGTGCCTTTAATAAATCTATTGATTCCTAAGCGTTGTTTGTGAGTGTGATGGGGAGTGGTCCTCAGCTCTCAATCCCCTGAGGTGGGGGAGTGAGTCGCGGCTTTACCTATCTCGGTCCGCGACAATGAGGAGGTACTCTTTTACTGTGAGGGAGACTGAGCACAATAACAGGTCGCCCAGACAGCTGATGGACTCTATGTCCTTGGAGACCTTCAAAAGCCATCTTTTGGACAGAGTCCTGGGCAACCTGCTCTGTGTGAATATGCTTAAGCAGGGGGACCTTGGACATGGTCAACTGCAGAGGTCCCTTTCAACATCAGCCATTCTCTTGTCTCAAGATCTTTCCCTTGAGTGACAAGGGGCAGGTCCTTCTCCCTTGAGAGAAGCCTTTAGAGGAGCTGAGTTAGGGACTCTGTTGGCATCGAGGAGCTTACCAAGGCTGCTTTCCTGCATTGCCTGGGTTTTGGTGTTCAGAACACCAGCCTCTCATGACAGAACCCAACGGCCTGAGGTTAAAACCCATTTGCAAGGTCACTTGCAAGGCAGCAAGAGTCCTCCAGAGCAGACTTTGCCCTTTTGAAAGGACATTAGCTTTCCTAGCTGGACAGCCACTGGGGCACAAACCCTGACACCTGTGTGATGTCACCAGGGAGTGGCTGAGACTGCCCATGACCTCACTGCTTTTCAGCAGTTGCAGGCTCTGTCCCCAGACATTTTTTCCAGAGCTCCTTTTGGTGCACAAAGAAGGTGTGCAGACTCCAGCAGGAACTTCAGCTTGTTCTTTGAGCTCTGGTCAGGGAGAGCAGGAGCTGTGGGCACTGAGCAAAGGCAACCCCTTCCAGCACTCCTCTCCCCTCTGCTCGGCTCTGTGGTGCTGTGGGGGCCATCAGTGACTCTCCCAGGACTATGGCTGTGACAAGAGTGCCAAGGATGTCAGCAGCTCAGAACATCCCCAACAGTTTCTCTGCCTTCACTGACCACCTTCTGCAGGTACATTGTGCTAAACCCGTGTGGTGGCTTTGGGGGCTCAGACATGCTCTCTCTTTCCCTGGGGACACCCAGCAGCTCACCAGAACTTGCCCCAAGCATCTCACCCCAGGTGGCTCAAGCACTGGGAGGTGCTGAGGAGATATGGGCTTCCCCTTCTGCTCTCCATCCCTACTTCTCTGCAGCCCACATCCAAGGGGGCACAGAGATAGGGGCACATCCCAGGCCAGCCCCACATCTCTCTGCCCTGCTCCTACCAAGCTCCATATGGAGCCTCTCTCACCCAGTGCCACACACCCTTCCACTGTCCAGGGCCCTTTGCCCAAGCCTGCCTTGTCCTGGTGCCTGAGCAGGATGTTCCCCAGAATCACTCTATCCAGCATGGGCAGGCTGCCTGCGGAAAGCAGGGGTGCAGGGCAGCCCCTGGGGCTGACTGGCCTACAGGGTGGCTGCTGTTGCTACTGCTTTCCAGCCCACAAGGGAATCCTTCAGGAGGCACTTATCTCCCCTCTCCCACGGCCCTAGGGGTCTTTTTTTGCTTTTCCACGCTGTCACAGTTTGACACTGAGGTGGAACACTCTCGATTCACCCCCCTCCCCCTCCTCCCCCAAGGTAGGGAAAGAGGCAGAAAAATGAGAAAGAGAGGCTTTCTGGGTTGAAAAGTGAAACAGATTGATTTTAATTATTAGTGATAAGGGAATATATATATATTTGTAAAGGGATATGCAACACCTGATCCCCTCCCTCCTCCCCCAGCGACTCTCACAGCAACTCTTCTCCCTGGTGACTCCCAGCTGAAGGGGGGAGTGTCTGGATGCATGGACGGGGTCCTCAGATGTTGGCTGTAAAGAAAAATGAAAAAAAAAAAGAGAGAGCCAAAGAGAGGGCGATAGAAGCGACAGTAAGCAGAAAAGTGAGTGGAAAAGGAAAAAGAAAGGCTTGACTTCCGTGATGTCTTAACCTATACTGAAAGCCAAATAAAGAAAATACTATGAGAAGGGAATATTCTGGTTTGCTGATCCTGCCTTCAGCCTAATCAGCTCCCCCATAGCGGGGGGAGGCTGCAGACAGTCAGAAGTGACCTTGGTTATTATCAGTCCACTGGCACTGCTAAAAAGTTCACTGAAATTAAAAAAAAATCAGCAAAGAGCTTCACCCTGGCTCAAACCAAAACACACTCCCAGCACCAGAAAAGCTCCAGCAGTTTGCACCTCTCTCTTGGCAGGATGTGATGTCAGACACTGAGGGAGACCTGGAAGGCAGCAGCTCTGCTGTGAGGGATGGCGGCATGAGCCAGCTGCCACTAGCAGGACTAGGGGTGGCAGCAGAATGCTCCCAGTGCCCCATTTGCTTGGGAGACATTGAGGATGGAGCCTACATGGCCTTCTGCTTCCATGAGTTCTGCTTTGTCTGCACCAAGGAGTGGGCCCAAAGGATAACTCTGCGCCCACTCTGCAGGTAGCCTTTCTGCCTGCTCCTGCACTCAGTGCAAGCGGCCGAGGAGTATGTGGTTCCCTCATTCAACCACCGCTTCAGAGAAGTGGTGAGACAGAGGGACAGGAGCAGATCCCCCCAGTGGCATGACAAGCCTGCACAGCTCAGCACTCAACGATGATGTCCCCTCTGCTGTCAGAAGGAGGCCTGTGGGGACCCACCAAGTGCAGAGGCACAGGGCAGCTCCATGGCCTTTCTCCCAGCAGGCTCCCACACCCAGCACCTCTGTAAAGAGAGCTCTGCTGAGCACAGAGGCACATCAGGATGGCCCTGCAGCTGCAGCCAATTAGCACATCAGTAGCGTGGTGCTGCAAGCTCTGCAGTGTTTTTCCTGCTGTTGCATCCAATAAACGCCCAGATGCTTCCCAGGGACTGTTTTTTTTCTCACAACCAAAGATCTACCCACTGTAGGGAATGCTTTCCAACACTATGTGGCAGTGAGCTGCTAGGATTGTGCCCTGCATACATTGCAAGTGGAGAATGACCATTAGGAGTATGGAGGTTGCACTTCTGTCTGCCCTCAGTGGAAAAGATACCAGATTGAGAGCCCAGTGCCCACCTGGTCCTTGGAGATTGTCAAATCTGACTGGACATGGTTCTCGGCAACCTTCTCTAGGGGGGTTGCTTTGGCTTAGTGCTGTGGGGTCTTGGTAGCAGGGGGTGGGGGCCACAGAGCTGGCTCCTGTGAGAAGCTGCTGAAAGGTCCATCAGCTCCAGTTCCTGCTCGAAGTCTGACCAAGGCTGAGGCAATTAGGGAAGCTGGATTTGCCTCTGTAAGTAATGTACTCATGAAGGGGAAAACAAAACTGCACAGAAAACCTGAAAGGCAGAGGAGAGGGGACAATGAGAGAAATCCTGGAGCAGAGATACCAAGGTTGGTGTGGAAGGAGGGGGAGGAGGTGCCCAAGCAGAGACTTCCCTGCAGCTCTTGTTGAAATGGCAGGTTTACCCCCTGCTGCCCATGGAGGACTGCAGTGGAGCAGTTTGTGAAGGATGACAGTGAGGCAGACATGAATCTGCAGCCTGTGAACAATCACGGTGGGGCACAGAATCACAGAAGCACCAAGGCTGGAAATGACCTTTAAGATCATCAAGTCCAGCCTATGACCTACCACCACCATATCAGCTAGATCATGGCATTAAGTGCCACATCCAGACTTTCCTTGGACACATCCAGCGACGGTGCCTCCACCACTTTCCTGGGAAGTGTGGATCTGCAGCCATGGAGGACACCAGACTAGGGCAGGTGACTGTTCCCAAGATTCTGGGGGAAATCCAGGCTGGAGTAGCATTATTTTTGTTCCTTCTCTAAAGTGAAAACCAATATAAGCTCCTGTATGGAGATACTATGACAGACCATCCTCCTTCCATTTTACTCTTGTATCAGAAATACTTAGCTAGTATTTGCTACAAATAGTTTATCTTTGTCCTATCCTGAATACTACAGTTCTCTAAATCATAATTGCTAATTGGTATACAACGAGGCATCATTCTGAGAAATGAAACCACCACCACCTAAAGGGGCTGTTGACTGTAAAATTTTTCTTAGGCATGCCTGGTTGCTGGAGTGTATGTTTTTCAAAACATGGTTGGAAATCACAGAATTATAGAATGTACGGGGTTGGAAGGGACCCTTCCTGACCTCATCCCTGTGCAACCAGACAAGATCTGTGTACTCTTCCCAGGATGCCTGTCCCGGCTTCCACTGCTTGTGTAGCTCCATCTTGCCCTTTAGTTTGACCAGTAGGTCTTGACTCAGTCATGCTGGCTTCTTGCCTTCCTTGCCAGATTTCTTACAAATGGGGATTGAGATCTCTTGTGCTCTATGGAAAGCATCCTTAAAGATCTGCCAACTCTGTTCTGCTCCCTTGTCCCTGAGGGCCATTTCCCAGGTGGTCCGATTTACTAACTCCCTGAAGAGCTGGAAGTTTGCTTTCCAAAAATTTAGAGTCCTGACTATGCTTCTCATCTGCCTCTGTCCTTGTTTGAGCCAGGATGAAGCCAATTTTCTTTTTACTGATTTTCTTTTCTTCAGTGTGCTCTCTTTTAACTAGCAGCATGTTTTCCAGCTAGTGGAGTGATAACACTGGAATACTTATGTTACTGCTGAGACTTCAAGGGCACTGCTCTGCGGACTCAGATTCTAAAGGAGCAGAAGAGTTGTATCTGCAGCCTTCCAGTAGGGAGGAAAGGACAGCAACATTGACCAAAGTATTCCATTCCATATATCTACATAAGCTCGGTGTAAGTCAGTGATCACAGAAGTCAAGCCCCTTCCTGCTTCTTTTTCCCTTCTCATCTGTTCATGGCCAGCATCCAGGAAGGACTCCATCTATCCATCACAGTTGATCCCTAGGCCTGTGCATTCCTGACCCTTATAACTCTACCCTCAGCTCCTGTCTGCTCTGCCACTATCTCTGCCACTGCTCACAGCTAAGGAATGTTGCTAGGGGTGGAGGGAGGGAAAAGGATTTTGCACATTCCTGAACATACTTGTATATATTTGTACATATTTTCTTTTATCATTGGTATTTAATTAAAGCTGTCTAGTCTAGTTTTCCATTCAGAGAGTCTCTCTCCTTTATTCATTTTCTCCTTTCCCTACCTGGATCGGAGGAGGAGGGGATGAGAGCATTATCGTCGCTGGCTTAATTGCCAGTCCGGAGTCGAACTGTGACAGCTTCTTATCCCTTAGGACCCCTTAGGACAGTGAACTGCACTAGTGCATGATCACTGCAGCCCAGGCTGCCTTCAGTTTTGACATCCCTGATGAGTTCACTCGCATTTGTTAGCATCAGGTCCAATAACTCATCGCGTTATTTAGGGCTGTCTGTTTCCTGTCTTAAGAAGTTGTCATCAAGGCACTCCAGGAATCTCCTGGATTGCCTACAGCTTGCCATGCTACTTTTGCAGCAAATGTCGGGGTGGTTGAAATCCCCCATCAGGATGAGAGCCTATGAACATGATGTCTCCTGAAGCTGGAGTAAGAAGGCATCATTGATAGGCTCCACTTGATTGGCCAGCCTGTAGTAGAATCCAACCACAAGGTTCCCTTTGTTGTCTGATCCCTAATTCCTACCCATAAGCTTTTGATCTGCTCATGGTTATTCTTTAACCGTGAGGGATTCTGGAGAATCCCCCTGTCATAGGATTCTGGAGAGTTTGTCAGGACAAATTAGTCCTGGTTTTGACACTGATGATACTTGTTGGTGCTGTAGCTGAGTTCCAAAAATATTGATGAGATGGTTTAACAGGTTCCTGGATAGCTTTTGAGACTGAATTTGAACTGTCCTGTAAAGTGTGTTGAGTGGGTATTTCACCTAAGAGCCTATTTTTCTTGCTGTGAGAATGGTTTTTGACTGTGTGTATAGTTGCCAAAATAAATCCTGCTGGGATGCTGGAAAGTGGGAGATCATCCTTCTCATGCACAAGAACAGCTAACATTTGGTTGGCAACAAGAAGCGAAAGGTTTACTAATGCCAGGAAAGAGTGCTGAGAGAAATACTGGAAGTTCCACTGTATATCTACTTCTTTGTCAACACAAAAGCATCTTGTCCTAGGTTTTCAGTCTAGCTTAATTCTATTTTTAGCTATGTTTCATTATTTGGTAAATTGCTTGAGAGGTTAAAAAAACCTTGCAGTCTTTTTTATTTGTTGGTCCTCGTCCTGTGGAAGTTTACTGCCTTCCAAGGAAACAGTTCAATTTGCACTTCAATTACAGAAGATACTGGCTCCAGTGCAGGACGTCAACACTGGGGAAGGGAATTGCAGTTAAAAAAAAAAAAAAAAAAAGGCCAGCAGAAGGCTTTTGGGGGGCTTTTTGAATCTGGGAAAGGCAGCCAGCTTGTGCTGGGGAACAGCAGCTTGAAGGTGAGCTGCCAAGGTAGTGTAGATGAAGCCAGCACAACACGTGGCAGATCTGAATGAGATGTTAGCGAGGTGTTAACACATCAGGGGTCACTCATGGAGACCACACCTCCCTGCATAACAGAAGCCCCTCAAGAGGACCTTTGCACCGGGCAGACCAGCAGCAAATGTGTGTCAGAAAGCCGCAGCACAGCAGTTTGTGCAGCAGTCAGCATGGCAGTTTGCATGGGCGGAACTAGTGTGCAGTCAGGCTAGCTCAATTGGAAGTCATCCCCTTCACAGAAGAAAACCCAGCTATGGCTTCCACTTGGCCCAAAGCCGTGGCCAAAAAGAATGTGGTGACCCATATTTACCTACCTTGGGAACACACAGCTGTCCAGGTCTTGTGTTGCATGGAACGTCTGAGCCTGTCACTCTTACCAGAGGACAGCTGAGACACTACCTGTGCGTTCTGCAAGCAGGTGAATGGTCTGCTCAGCCCGGTGGCAGAACTTAACGAGGAGGTGGAAAGATCAAGTCAAACCATGACAGGAGTAATCAAAGAAACTGGAATTCATTACAGGTTGTACATCTGGGATGTGTCTAGTTCAAGATATTAACCTTCTCTGTAAGTCCTTGTCATGGTTTGACTCAGGATAGGCAAATAAACCAGAGACAAACAATGCTCTCGATCCCCTTCCCCTCCCACCCAGGTAGGGAAGGAGAGAGAGAATTAGGAGAGAGACTTATCTGGATTGAAAACTAAATTAGACAGCTTTAATTATATGTACAATTATATACAAATATGTTCAGGAATGTGCAAAAGCTTCTTGCCTCCCCCCATCCCCAGCAACTCCCCGGCACTCTCCTGAGCTGTGAGCAGGCCCGAAATGTCTCAGCCCACAGGCAGGAGATAAGGCAGAGCAGACAGGGACTAAGTGTAGAGTTATGAGGTGCCTGAGCCTAGGGGTCGATGGTGATGGATGGATGGAGTCCTCTCCAGATGCTGGCCATGGATGGAAGAGAGGGAAGAAGAAGCAAGAAGGAAGTTGTCTTCTGTGATCTCTGACCTTCCTCGGAGCTTATGTAGATATATGGAATAGAATACCTTTGGTCAATTCTGCTGTCTGTCTAGTCCAGCCTCCCATGGGGGAGTCATAGATATGACTCTCCTGCCCCGGTAGCCTCTGTAGTGACTGAGCTAAGAAGCGACCTTGGAGTCTCAGCAGAAACATAAACATTCCAGTGTTATCAGTCCACTGGCTGGAACACTTGCTAGTTAAAAGAGAGCTTACTGAAGGAAAAAAAAAATATCAGTAAAAGGAAAATTAGCTTCATCCTTGCTCAAACCAGGACATAAGAAAAATCTTACACTTCTTCACTTTCTGCTCTTCTGGAAAGATGATAGTATTACCAGTCATTGGTAATGCTGACTATTTTGTTTTGTAAATAGGCAATGGCTACTGAAGTCTCTCACAACCACTCAAAGCTTTCCTGATTCCTCTACATTAGGTCACACCGTAACAATACCCTATTTTTATTCAGATAAAATTATTAGCTCTTATCATTATTCAGTTCAAGCTAAACAAATAGTTCAATATTTTAAAGGGTTTTCCAGAGGAAATATTCCTGCTTTACTTTTTTATTTGTTTGATGTTTTTTTAATGTTGAAGACTGGGAAGAAATGAGGGCTGGGGGAAGGTGTTTTAAGATTCAAATTTTATTTCTCATTATCTTAGTCTGATTTGATCATCAATAAATTAAACCATTTCCCCAAGTCATGTGTGTTTTACCTATGATAGTAATTGCTGATGATCTCCTTTTCCTATCCTTATCCTGACCCACAAGCCTTTCATTGTATTTTCTGTCCCCTTCCAGCTGAGGAAGGGAGTGATAGAGTAGCTTTGATGGGCACTTAGCATCCAGGTGGTGTCCACCCACCACAGAAAATGAGGTCTTCTTAGTATGTACAGTATGTGCATATGTGTGTTGTGAAGAAAAATGCATTGGAGTGTGGATGGAGTCCTTGTGTGTGCATATATGTGCTAGAAAGAAGTTGCATCAGACTAAAAAGAATGTTTCCTCCATGCTGAACATCTTAAAAATACATAGTTAGTCTTGGATTTTCTTTCTCCAAATAACTGATGCATGAGGGAAGAATAGCATAAAGACCTCAGACCTTCAGTGGTGTTGAGCTACAGGCTGTCTACAGTTGGTTAGATATATGAACTTCCTTCCTTTTAGCATAGTGTTTGTGTACATGAGGCTACTGAAACCAGCTAAAAAGTGTCAGACTAATGTCCAGGAAATAAACTCACACCAGCAATCAAAATTGAATCATGGCCTCTGGCTGGATAAAAATGTTTCTTCATCTCTTCAGCTGCACAAGAGCAACTTTTAGCTGTACATAAGATCTTGACACATCCACTTCTTAATTGCATTTAAAACTTCTTCTCTATCATGTTGAAGGATAAACAGTTTCCAAATGAAAGTAACATTATTAAAAGTGTCTTCTTTCTAACCTGGGCATAAATCAGGTAAGGCATTTCCAATATTCTTCATTTCTGGGCATTGCAGCTTTCAGGAGATATGTTCCCATCTCTCACAGGCTCACTTTATATATGAAATGTATCAAAACTACATTAAAGTGCCTGCAATTTATATTCATGATATAAGAGGTGACCTTTTCACTCATGAGCGGTGTAGTCATGTGGAGTGGCTAATGAGAGAACCCTTACTGAGAGCGGATAAATTTCAAACCTTCTGAATAATTATTAGACATTTTATTGTATTTATAAACCTCTTTCATTTCAAACTGTCCCTTGATTTATAAAGCCATCTTACTCTTGTATGCGATAATGGTAGTCTCAACCAGTGCCAAAGACTGATGTAGAGGCTTCTCTTCCTGATACTCGATGTCAGAGATATGCAATGAAGAGTAAAAAAAAGAACTGTAGGGAAAAAGAGAGGACAGAGGAAAATGAAAGATGATTGAGAAGGAATGAGGGAGGGAACATCTGTATTGCACTTCACTGATGATAATCTTTGCACAGTTTATGACACAGAGACAGTGGGAAGAGTGAGGTAATGATTTTACTTGCCTGTCATCTGCAGAGTGTATTTCAAATTGCAGGGTGAAATTCTGGCTCCAGTGAAGTGAATGACAAAATTCCTGGTGATTTAGATGAAGGCCAGGATTTCTGTGGATTCCCAGAGGAGGAGCTGATGGGCAGAGTTGCAGCTGTGCCATCGCCATGACTGTGTCAGGCTTCATCATGATCTTAAAAGCTTTTTATCAGCTCAGTTTCCAGATACTTATGAGGGGTTTGAGCACCCCTTATTGCAGCAGATAACATAGAAACTTTCTCAAAAATAGTAAATAAAAAGTACAGTCTCAGAAGATCTGACCTTAGTTTGGAACACTTGTACCTAATGAACACTATCCTTACAAACTAATGCATGTATATGCATGTTTTAAGGTACATTTTTGTATTCTTTTTCCCTTTCCTTCAACCTCAATCTGTACCACAAATGGCCTCAAGAGCACATGACAGCTATAAAATACCATCAATTGTATTTGTCAAACTAGAGAAAATCCTCCTGTCATGACAGCAAGAAATTTGAAACTTGAAAGCAGGATGGGTTGTTCCAAAATGTCTGAGATGCCCAGTTAGGAATTTCAGTCAACAAACATTTCTCCTGATTAACAAGCAATCCATAGGCACACAAACTGGTGAGGGCAGACCTGGTAGGTTTCAGTGCAATCCAGTTGCAGAAACAATCTCATCTGCAGAAAATTTTAGTTGAAGCAGGCCAAGACACTTTCCTGTGTCTAGCCATGGTATCCCATATGATGTAAGAAAGAGAATCTGGAATGTCAGGCAGGAAAGGCTAAGAAACTGAAGAAATGAAAAAACAAAGATAGTTTTCCTATAAACCCCTATTGTATTGCAAGGACAGTAGGGGAGGTGGGGGTATTATTTATAACTGAAATATTAAGCTGGTAATGATACAGAAGTGTGATCATTAGGTGTGTTAATTTATTAACCCAAAGAGAATCTCTATATTAAACAGCTTCTGGAACACATTCCTCATCACTTTACAAATATGAAGAGCTATGTATGCAGTGGATATTGACAGCATACCCTGCACACACCTCCTGCAACCACTACTGTCAAGCTGTGGGGACATATGGTGTGGCAAGTCAGTTTAAAAGTAAAAGTAGATGAAATGACCCAAAAAAAAGATGTTTTCTAGGGATAAATTATGATAGTGTTAGCAATTGAGAAAACCTCTACAAGTTTCTTTATTTTTAAGCAAACTAGAGCATACCTACTTGCAATTAAAGATAAAAGATAACTTAAAGAATATGACTTCCCATCATACAGTCTGGAAACAATACCACTAAATTTTTTTAATGCCTGATATTGGTAACTGCAATCAGTAGATGCTAAACAGAGTATGTTCATATTTGTGTAAATATGCTGCAGTGGAAAAGTTAAAAGTCAGCCGTAAAATTATGGCTGAATCCTATGTAGTCATTTATAAAGTCTGAGTAAGTGAATAATTTTAACTAGATTATAAGAATTTATGTGTATGTATGTGCCTGTATCTGTTATGAATTTACACATACCAATACAAATATCTGTGTGTATATATGTATATATAAAAGCTCCAAATACTACTCAAATCAGTAACTGACTTCAGTATGCCTATGATATATAAACACACACCTATGTACACACCAAAGTATCTCGAGCATATGGTAGCTATGCAAAATGTCATTTTGGTTGAATTCCATGAAAGAATATGGAAGAAGTCTATAAAACCTGATTTTATGCAATGGAGAAAATAGAAATCATATAAAATCTTGGGTTAAAATCTTCCGTAGTTTAACTGAGTTAATTATCTGTAAGTGGATCAAGAGAAAAGAACAAAATTAGGATCAAGATACTTATGGGCTGCCATTTCTGTTTTGAAAGGACGGTGGCAATATATTTGTAAGAGATAAGAAGTCTGAGTGAATCTGAATCATATGGACACTAGATGAACCAAGATTATGTACTATAAAAAAATACACCATGACATAATAATATACTTTTCTCTTGATCTGTAGAAGGTAAAAAAGCCTTCTGAAGAAACCAAATCTGAATCACAACGAATTATTTTCATTGCTTCAGGCAGATTACTTACCTAATTTACCTTCTTGCTTTCTAGGCTTATCATCTGTGGACTTGGGATCTGGTTTGTAACTTCCTAATTTCACACACTCATTCTTTATGTTCACGGACAACACTTTTTTGTCAAGATGTTTGCACTGCACATATGACCGTACCATGTTTCGGAGGTGTGAGCTGTTGGCTTAAGAGAAAGAAATTGCGTGAATATTTATACACAAGATGTTCTCTTAACTAGTTATCTAGGGCAAGGTCAAAATCATCTCAGTTTGTGCCAGACGTTCGTTGGTTCTATTCAGCAGTGCCACATAGTGACAATGCTTACCGGTTTTTTTAACAACATTAAATTTTTCCCCCTTTTTTTTTCTTCATGTGAATCAGTTTGTTACTGCAGAGATACCTGTCTGGTTTGCAAAGAAAAATCTCCAAGATTTTGTTATGCATGTTTTGGGAAAACTCGTAATTACTGCCACCTGAAATGGTTTTCTGAAAATCCAACATATGTTTCGGAAATCCAAAGTAGGCAGGAATTTTTTCATTATCATTCTCAAAACTTAAGTTACCTGTTCTGAAAATTAATAGCGACTTGGGGTTTTTTTTCGCTTCCACTCCCCTAGCAGTCTTGAAATTACTGTATCAGATCTAAGTTAAGCATACAGGTCAAGACCTTAAGTCACATTTATGGAAGGCAAAGCAAAGATCAGAGAACATAAGAAGAAGCATTTCTATAGCCCCACTGTGCAGTCTGGATACTAGATGCTCTGTTCTTCCCACACATACATTTCATATTCTCTGTTCTTGATTCAAAAACAGTGAAAAAGCAGATACAGAATACATAGTATTTCATCTGTGGTAACAACAACATGTGAATGAGAGTGGTAGAGGATGGCAATAAATTTGTATATTGGTAACACAGTTGTTATATCTAAACTTGATTAGTTATTTATGGAATTTATTCAAACATCCAAGATTTTTGATGTCTGGTACAGTAAACAACATTCTGTGGACTCAGTGATCTCAGATGTCCATCCCAATCATGACAATTCTGGGATTCTGGGATTCTGTCTTTATTCGTCATTACAAATGTTAAATTGGTACTTGCCTAACATTGGCTATTCAGAGGTACAATGACCATACTGTTATTCAATGTAATTAAAATAAACTTACATTAATAGAATTCTCTAATGGTGAGGCAAACATCACAAAGGACAAACAACCTTATAGACTTAAGACTAATTGCATAACTTTGCTTTTTGTGTGCGTGCTGTGGTACAGTCTTAATATAAACTGACACTACTTCTATCCTCCAGAGTTTCCTGTTTCACTCCATATAAGGACACTACAATAAAAGAGTAGAACTCAATGCTAATCATTTACTGTTAGTGCTTATTACAATACTTGCACAAACCATTGGTCTTCGTAACAAGGTAAGGCCAAAAAACAAAAATCCTTATTTCTGTTTCTCACACACTGAACAACTTTGTGGAGTAATTTATTTCTATTGTGTTCTTATTTCATCATCCTTCAATTAAAAGAGTAGTACAGTGCATTAATATTTTTAAGTACTTTAACATCCTCATACTGAGGAACCACAGAAGTGAAGAGATTTATTACTTTTTTATTATGTAAAGGCTGAAAGTCAAAACCCATAAGCTGACTGACATGATGGTTATTAATCCACTACTCTCACAAAGAGGCAGAAGCTCCTGTATTAGGGATGTGAGCAGCCCAGCTGGACTTCAGTGCTTTTCAACCAGTTAAAGATCTGCCTACAGGCCAGTAAAGTTCAGTAAAATCAGTTAAGAATGCAAAGCATACTTGTCCTGTGTGGATCAGGGCTTTACTTCGTAGCTACCCAAACGACCCAAATGCCCATCAGTCATTGGAGGAAGTAAGAGATCTAGCCATGTTGCAGTAAGTGGTGCCAAGAGCTGTGTGTGAAAAAAAGCTCAAAATTCGTCCGGAAGAGATAGTGCAGGTGTAACCCTAAGAGCTAGACTGAATGAAAAGCAGATAGTTTCATTTTTTAACATCTTCAGTTAGCAAAGCTCCTTAGTTTTAATTAGAGTTAGATATGTTTTGATTTTGGAGGGGTATGGGGATGGGAGGGGAAGTCTTATTAAAGTAAATTTGCCAGGCTCCTGAGAAAGGATTCTCAGGCATATGTTGTGGAAGTGAATGACGGGAAAAAAAGGGAAAGTACACAGCTAGTAGAGCTGTCATGGAGCATGTTTGTTTGGATAAGCCTAAGGACACATCTGCACTGCAGTGGTGCAGACCTCTGGACCTGGTTCAGCTACACAAATCCCAGGAGTGGAGCAAAGGGCATCTGGTGTACAAATAGATCTGTGGGGTGTCTGCTCCCCATTCTGCATGTGTTCCTGTCCAGTTCAGCTCTGCAAAACAAGAACAGAATCGGACCTGCTACATTTACTTAAAAGAAAAAAAAAAAAAAAAAGGTGCCATTTCAGAAGGCAGATGAAGTCTGAAATTCAGCTTTTACCACTCTCCCACTTTTCACTGGTTAATGACGTGGAGTGATCTCAACACATCTCTTAGCACTGGGGCCAAGGCAGAGTAAGCATATCAAACCTCTTTTCTTTCTACCCCTTTTTACTGCCTTTTTTCTCCCTCCAATCAGACATGCTCTCCAACTTACGATGCCACACTGGCACAGGATGCTAACGAGGCAGTCAGGTGACCTGGTAGCATTCAGAATACCTCATTTTCTAGAGATCATGGCTGCTCTTGTTATGTGATGTTACAGCTGGTGGAAAATAAGAAATAAATTATGAGCCTGTATAAGACAGACTGGAGACTCCTCCACAGAAAAGACTGCAAGGTACCTGAGAGGTTTAGTAGCTTACACTGTTATTTTTATGACAGTATGGTAAATATCTTCAAATATCCTCCTCATCCCCCACTGCCACTTGCCCAGCTACCATCAGTATTACTGCTTGCCTGACAAAGACTGGGGGGGATCAAGGGGGGAGAAACTAGGGCAAGGTAGAAGAGCTGTGTGATAGAAAGGAATGCAATACCCAATACCCATAAAAAATTTGTTTTTAATTCCCTGGCTATCACAGATAGTGGCTGCTGCTAGCATTTAAGATAAGATTAGTTGGTGTTTTGCTATCAGCACCTCCACATTTTCCCTGCAGGGACTCCTTCTGACAGGCTGAAGCTGGAGGCATGTCTGAGGATTAACACAAGCTAATGATTATACACTAAAGCTTTGGAACTGTCGGACTAATAGGATTAAGCAATACCAGATGCAGGTCCCCGTTCAGGTTAAAAATGCACTTTTTACATTACAAAGTCAGACAGATCCCTTTGAACATGCAATGAATATGGATGTTTTCAATTATCACAGTCTTCCAGGGCTATACGATATGGTAAATTAATCCCTTTAGAACATCGGAAACAGGACAAAATAGCCTTCTTGAAGCTGAAATCCCTCGTTTTAGATTTTCGTTCATGGGGATAAGCAGTGGTGCACCACACATAATTAATCTTATTACAAACAGAGAGAAAAGAGAAATACATTTAAGGAAAAAAAAAAAGGGGGGGGGGGGCTAAAAAATTGTCTAAATATTTGAGAATCTAAGGGGTGGGGGAGGTGGGAAAACTTTTAAATTATCATCTCTTAATTGATTTCCACAACAGTGAAAAACATGGAATATTGTTCAGCAAATTAGGCTATTTTCCTGTCCTTCAGGCAGCAGCAAAGCACAACAAATAAAATAATAATATTAAACAAAGTCTTTTAGGAAGCAGACAAAGAAATACGTTCTTTAGCAGAACAAAAGGTTTAAGTATACATTCAGTTCTGCTTTGAAGGCTTTAACCTTAGTGGGTATGGTCAGTAGTGTCTGATGTGACAAGAATTTGGCCCCTTACAATTTCTTTGTGATGAGGTTTTAATTTCTGTAAGGAAGGGAGTAAAGAGGGAAAATTAGCTTGGAAAAAAAGTGGAACAGCATCACAGTCATGCTCCCAGCCTCTTTAAACTTGAATCTTGAGAGAAAACATGGAAGTAATGTAATGGCAGTCAAAAGTAGTGGGAGGAAAACCTTGAAATGCTTGCTGGCTCAGTTAGGATGAATTCAGAGGTTTACTGGCTTCTGTTGAAAAAAGATGTAGCTTTAAATGACACTAGCTCTCCTACTTTATTTGAAAGAATTTCCAGAATGAAATTTACATGAGAAAGACAGAACAAGAGGGTCTTTTTGTAAAATCCAAATTGAGATATATAGATGTTTAGTTTTTTATCATCTTGATGCTTGCATGGGACTTATCTTCCACTGATGGTCAGTAGCATGCAGAATACTCAAAGGATGAGTTTAGACTTTGTATGCACGTTAACGTCATGTAACTTACAGGATCATTTGGTATCAAGTCAAAAATCAATCAATCACTGACTTTTCTTAAAGCTAGAAGTGATGTCAAAGTTCTTTTTCTTGTGTCATTTGAAGGGTTGGAAATCAGTACTCTAGAACAGGGCTGGAAACTAAACATACATCACCATGATTCATGGTGCCTTTAGGAAAGAAAAAAAATAAGAAAGTTGGAGTAGATCGCCTCTGGAAGCAAATATCCAACATGTTGAAAACTACAAGTAAAACCTAGACACCATCTGAAATTTAAAAAAAAAGAATAAAATGCTTTAAATTCAAAGACTATTTTATGTGAATTCAGTTCCAAATATTAATGTGCTATATATTTGACCAAAATATTACTTTGTATTCTACTCTACTCTATTTTCACTTGGTATCTTAGGAAAGCAGATAATTCAATGTGTACAGCTAGTAATATAAAATATGTACTGCAAAAGCCTGAAATAAGGTGAAATTGAGCAAAAATATTTTCCCCATATTTAGGTGATGCTACAGCTTAGTGCTGAACAGCTTGAAGACCTACACTGTCAGTACATCTTTGCTGAGGGACGACAGACCTATGAACCTATTTGAGAGTGAGAATTTGATTATTTGAATTTTTTAATAGTTGCCCTGCCTGCAGTCAAATGCAGGCCAGTTCCGCATATGCACCCAGGAACATGTTCATATCAAAAGCAGAGGGAAAAAAAATTAAATATGATGGCTATTCTTATTTTCAAGTACTGACTTCTCAGTCTGTGTTTTTTTCTCCTATTCTAAACTAAGCATAATCTTCATCATCGTCATCACAATCCTCACATTGAAAGATGAAAGGAATGTACTTTGTAACTATGGGAAACATTAAAACCGGAGCATCAGCATTTAAATCACCATAACTAAGTGTATGAAATAATCCTCATGTTTCTCTCTCTATAATGATATACTATTATGTAAATACAGGATGACACAATGACAATAAATTCTTCTGGAGTTCTGGAAATGTTCTCTATATTCCAGACATTTTCTCCATTTGAAACAGAGCTAAAAGTACAATTTATCTCCTCCATTCTACTCTTTGAACTTCAGAAAAATGTGGCAAACTATAAGGACAAAGACTGTAGCCATCCACTGCCATTAACAAGAGAAAAGAAGAGTGTATTGTAACTAGACCCTTTCATTAAAAGTTTCCACATCTTTCCATGTGTGCAGAGGTTACTGCTCTTCTGCAGCACTTACTGACAATGAAATGGCAGTGTGGAATATGGATTTGAAATACTCCTGTCTTCCTAAAAGACAACAGTTCAGCAGAAGGCTCCACTCTGCTTCATCAGGGTCCTAAATGCATTTGGGGTCAGCTTAGTGTCAGCTATGATTCATCTTGTAAAGCTTTATCAGTTTACACTCAGAACAACAAAACCATATGCCTGATCACAGTGACAGACTAAGCTTAGTGACACCTTTCAGTCAGATCTTTGTAAGAGAGGTGAACAAATTAAAAGTTTTGCCCTATCCTGTTCTTTTCTCAGTTGGAAGTTCTTCTGGTCATTGTCAGAAAGTATTTTTGTACTTTGTTTGCACTGGAATTCTGGGACATTTTTCAACATCATTTGGGAAGCCTCAATCTTTTAACGGGAAATTTACATCTAACAATGTAAATAAACAAGAGATTTATTTCACCTTCTTGTCAGTTCAACAAAAGTTGTTTTTTATTCTTGATCTCTTCTGTGAAAACAATTCAGGTATGCAGAAGAGATAATAAAGAAACCAAATAGTAAAAAATGGTACACAATTTGTGAGAGAGATGAAACACAACTAAAGCTACATCAGACAAAAACATAACTTGCCAGATAATGTCCCATGATAGCCCTTTTGGCAAAAAGAGTTAGTCATATAGGTGGCCACCTTGAATAAGATACAACTGTGTCAGAAAATCAGGATAAGGTGATAATCTTAAATGTAATCACCTATTGTTTATGTACATCATTTCAGTCTCTCAGCCTACTCTGATGGTTTCACTTGTTTAACTTTCATCTTTGCACACCATTTCCTTTATGATCTCTCTTTCCTGGACCTATAAAATAGTTCAGATCTGCTTCAAATTTTGGATCTATTTTAGGGAAGATATAAGAATTAATCAATCCATAATTGTACTAAGAACAAAAAATAGCCACATTAAGGAAATTGCTTATTAAGGAGGAAAGGATCAAGAAAGTTTCATATCCACATTACAGAGGTGAGATCACCATAATTGCACCGAAATGAATGGAAAAGTATTTGTACAGAAAAAACATTATCAACCAAGATACAGTCCTAATTTTGAACAAGCAAGTCCTGAGATATAGACACAGCAAGCTCTTGAGAGCAATTAGGTTTAGTGTGCAAAAATAACTTCTTGCATGATATTCTGACCAAAAAAAAAAAAAAAAAAAAAAAAAAAAAAAATAAAATATGTATGTTTATTTGAATTTTCAGTGATCTATCACAGCTGTATCTGTGTGATTCCCTTGAGAGACTTACTGCTCCTTTTGGTTATAGTCATCACGTATTCATGAAAACGGAACCTTCAGCTTTAGTGAAGGTTATTTAGTCTTTTCATTAAAATATTAGTAAGTAAGTTATGTTTATGTGATGAGAATTAAGCACTGAAAATACAACATTGTAGAGACAGATAAATAAACTTTAAATAAATTAAAATTAGAAGATAAATTAGAGAAGAAATCCGGATTAGAAATCCAAACCTTAAAAACACAAAACAATAACTTATTTTCCACTAGGTTAAATGGACTTCCAGCACTCTACAATGACTTTAAAATATGAAGGTATGGTTTGGGCCCACCAGAGGGAGCCCATAATATTTCATGAATGCAGAAGGAACACACTGACAATTATGCAGAAAATATAAATGAAAAGTTACAGTTACAGTACATAAGTGTGTGTGTGTTTACATGTTTCCCATGTATTACCTGTCTTGCCTGAGATCCTAGCACTCATGTTAGCTCCATGAATATCAAATATCGGGTCAGTAACAAGAGCATTTCCATGAAATGACCAGGGACAGATCCCTACAACCTTATGTTTAGATGAAGACCAGAGAGCAGTAATACACTGAACAGGAACAAGGACCCATTTGACTCATATTTAATATTATTATAGAATACAGATAAAATTTTGGCTATTTTAGAAATCACTCAAGGAAAAGAGAGGAGCTGCCTCTTAAAAAAAAAAAAGTAATCTAGTGTCTGTTGCTCACTTTTTCCTTCACAAGAAAAACAGACCACTGATCTACTGTAACAAAGCAGGAGAAAACCAGAACTGAGACTTATCTGTGCCTGGGCAGAGCCTAGCTGAAACATTCCTCCTTTAAAACAATGTGGACAAAGAGTTTCCGTTGCTTCTTACCACCTCTGTAAGGTGGTAAAAAAGGGAGAGGCAGGGACACAGCAATGAAGTGCTGCTTGTGACACCATATTAAACACTGGCTGAGGAACCTTATTTCCCTCAGTTGCTTTTAGTAGTGTCACTGCCAAACCCTATAGTTCTTCCCAGAATAATTTCTTGTCCTTGACTGTATCTTAGTATTTTCCTTATCATCCTTTTACAAAAACAGAGGAGGCTGAGAACAAAGTATTTAACATGAACCAGAACTAGTATTTCATTTCTGCTTTTACACATGTATTTTACTTTTATGACTTAAGTATTTAAAAAATCCACAAGTAGCTTTTTTCATTCTCAGCCATCACTTAATAAGAGTGTGACATAAAAGGACTCTAGCTCTTTGGTGATTTGTCAAACAAGAATTCCAACAGTTTTAAATACCCAGCACTTATTTATTAACAGAATATCAGCTCTTTGTAATGCTGACATTGCTGTGTTTTCTGTAGAAGTTTCCAGGTTTCCACTTTTCATCCACTAATGTGTCAAGACCTTTACCATTTTCTGCCAAACCCAGCTTGAGGGACCAGCTGTCAGGGTAGAAGGATATTCCAGTTTGGAAACCTTTTCTCTCCTCAGCAGCATTACAGATTTATTTTTTTTTTGCTATTAATGGTATCAAGATTAAATAAAATTATTTTTTATTTCTTGTGGAGCTGATAAAAACATAAAAATATTTACTAGAACTCTTATACTTGATATTTTTAAGGATGTAATTGCCCTGTGTCTTTGGGTTTAATTTATGTGCATATTTTAATGAACAATAGTAAGAAAATCGGGGGGGAAAAAATGAACACTAAATTTGAATATATTTACTGAAGAAAAATGTAGGTCTCATATATGACATGTTTATTAAATTGGATCTAACAATGAAGTTCACCCAATCAAACCACAAGTGATACCATATGTCCAAACAAACTAGCACAGCTTGAACATTGTCAAAAGCATTTGATTATAAAAACTCTATCCTCTCCCTGTAATAATTCAGAGAGAAATAACTGAGTTTTCTTAAATGTGTTAAGCTTTTTTTACAGATTCACAAGTAAAAAAAATCTCAAACTATATTGTACTAAGCTAAGTTTCAAAACATAGCAAGTCATTTATTTGTGACTAACATATTTTACAAGAACATTTTATTGTGGAAAAGAAACCAACCGTAACAAAAATGAGCTAGATTAGAAGGTAAATGATCCTACTGCTTGCTACCAACTCTCTTGATCAGCAAGTCTCGCTAACTCCAGTTATGCTTTCTTACTGGTAGACAAAAGACATAAGTTACATCTTTACCAGTTACAGATAATGAAGAAGAGTTGAAGAATTCAGGGAATTAAAACAGATTCAAATAATCAATTGTTATTGTCAAATAAACTCTCAGAAGATGTGTTCTGCAGCAATTAAGCACAAGATTTAATTAATACTTTTTCTTAAAAAATTATTCTATTATCAGAAATATCTGGTTTGTTATGCTAATGACTTTCAGGCCTCTCAGGAGCATCACTGACAGCACCACTTTTAGGCAGCATTAGATGTTGTGCACCATCAGCTAGTCATAAAGTCTGTTAAACAAATAGGAAGTAGATGTGGCTCTAAAGTGCGAATATTGTAAAACCCTCAAAACCCAAACTCACTTACAGAGTCTCCCTATAGTTTTACTCAACTGATTACCTTCAACCTGTTATCACTAAACTACTCATTTATGCAATCCATTGAAGCCTCAGTTAAAATGCATCATGTGTCCCCTTCTTGGGCCTTAAATAATTGCCTGTGTCTACTATGTCTTCTAATCTCTTTCTTAACTAGCATCTCTAGCCCTTAATGATTTTAAAAGATGTCAAGATGAGTCTTAAAAATTGAATGTTTTAAAAGCCTTAAAAAATGGGAAATATTTAGAAAGTGGAAAATGAACAGCTACTTTTCTGGTCTCGGATGGGTGACTATCTGTTGTCAAAATTAAGAATAATTTAAATTTACAAAGCTGGGAATTTAGTGCTAGATCTAATAAAGACTTTGGTCCCACAAGAAGTAACTTCTTCAGACTTGAGGATAGACTGCAAAACTGGCTTACATGCTGCAGTGCTGAGCATCACAAAATTTAATGTGCATTGGCTAGCTCCAAGAGTGGATCTAATCTAATTGACTCACACCTGGGCATCCCAGTTTGGTAGCTTAAAATGGGATTCATAATAGCCAATGTATTGACTGCGTTACAGAGATCTTAACTGATCATGGCAGTAGTGCATTCCTGGAGAGTGCTTACACAGAGGCCTGATAGGGGTCATGCAGAGAAATAACTATTTCTCAGTAACGATTGGACTTAGGCTGCCCCATCAGTCAAGATAGAAGCAACTCTGGATATGTGCAGAGTGAACATTTCTAGGCATTTTTCTAGGCATCTGCGTTATTTCTAAGGAAGAAGGAACATTTGGAGGTAAATTCTATGTAACTGAACAAGCATTTCCAGGACCACAGTTTGACTATAAGCACAGTATTCTACTGAAGTGCAGACTTCAATAGAAGTCTGCTGTTCTTTTCGGGGTTATTTGTTTGTTTTTTCAGGCACAAGGAGTTTAACAGCAAGACTAGGGAAAAATTGACTTGGAATTTAACACATTTGCTCAACGATAAAAGTTTTTTTTCTCAGAATGAGTCCTGGAAAGTATTTCCTAGTCCAGAACAGCCATTGTACAATGAGTTTTTGCTCCTTAGAAAATCTCATAGACTCCTCCTTCTCCTTTTCTTAAATTGAATTAAATCTTTGTGCAAATGTCAAGAATCACCATCAGAAATAAATTACTTCTCCTTTTAGAACTACCAGTTGGTTATGACCAACTCTTTTATCCAGTGCAAGAGAAAGACTTAATATAAACACTGCTGTCTCAGAAATGGTCTTTTAAAAGAACTACCAAGTACAAACAATTGTGCCTATTTTCACATCAGCTACCAGAGAAAGTCTAGTCCATGACGGGAGCAGACTGCTTTTCTAAAGGTCTTGAATAAAGAACAGGAAACAGATTTCCTGCTCTTGAGCAAGAACCTTAAGCTGGAGAGTGGTCTTAAAGGATAAAGATGGTCTTGAAAGAAGAATTAACCATTTTAGTAATGATAGTACTTACTGCAGACCATTCCTGGCAGTGTCTTGCAAGTAGATTAGTGATCCTGGCAGGCTGGTATTTTCATCTGAAACAGTCTTTTTTTTGAAACTGTAATTTGTTCTCAAAGCAGGAAAAAATGTACAATGATTCCTCTGTTTAGTTGGCTTTGTGCACATGAAGGAAAAAAAGCTGAGTTGCTGTTTAGCCAAAAGAAGATGCCAAAATGTGATCCAGTGGATATTTCAAAGAGCATCTCATAAAGCTTCACATTTTCATCTTTTTTCAGATACTGTATATTGCACCCAGTAGCAGTGCTTTGTGGTTTTAAAATGGCTAAATGTATGTTGCACAGAGATATATTTGCTGTAGATACTGTGGGAGAAACATCGAGAAGATGAAGGAATAGTAACTTTGCAAGAACTCCAGGCAGCCCCTTAAAAGATAGGACCATCTCTTTGGATCACCTCAGTGGGAACTACAACTTTGGGAGCCAAAAGCACAAGTCTGCAAAGGTATCTGGAATCTTGTTCTATTCTTGAGTCCTTTCCATTTTTTTTCAGGAGCAGTAATAGGCAGAGCCAACCCAAGCACTTCTTGAACTCTTGCAAATGTGGCAAAGGTTATCCAGTTCACATTGTTTTGAGTTCCAGAAAACTCCTGGCAACGTCCTTCTCAAAGCTATTAAAACTCAAGCTTTTTGAGGTGTGAGGGACCAGCCCTCAGGACCAGCATTTATGGGAAGAGGTGGTGAAACATCAGTGTAAGCCCTCGAATAAAGGCTCGTTTGCATCCCAAAAAGACTGCCTGAGAGACAACCATGATGGCCTGCACATGGTCAAGGGCCTGCATATAGAGATAACAGTGGAGAAGCAGAGAGGGTGGAGGTCCATTCCAGTTACTCAATGGTGGCATTGTCTCAACCACTCTTACACATTGTTGGAAAACAATTGCTTAAGTGAAACAGGCCTATAAAAGAAGGAGCTGCAATGACGGGCTTCGGGAACCTCACTGATACCACCTCTCCCCTGTTGGCTGGCCCAAGGCTGGATGCAGGACTGATGATTTTCTATTGTTTATCTCTCTTAACTTTTCTTCTCCCATTCTCTGTCTCTCTCTCTTCTCCTTCTTAAATCATTTAGTCATGCAAGGCCTAACCACCATTTTTTCTCATGTCGTGAAGCTTGAAAAAGCATGTATTGTGTCTTTTGTGATAAAGTAATCAGCCTTTATGATCACACAGACTGAGATAATAATTGAAGTGTCAGTATTCTTTTCATATTTTTGATTAAACCTAATATTCAAATGCAGACCTTGAGTGTCGTTTCACCTTAATCCAATCAAGGGGTACTGGACAGTTGGACTACTACATTTTAATCACTCTCCGTGGGAGGACCAGGTCTGAGACTAAACTTGGATCCAGCTGCACCTAGGTTCCTCTCCAAGAAGGAGTTTAGAAAGCAAGAGGCTCCAGTCAGAGTCTCCCTAGGTTGCCCTACGTGGGTCATGACAGGGGGGCATGAGGCATGGTCTTCCAATTAATTTATGACTGATTAAATGAATCTGAGAAAGGAGTAACAACAAACAGTCTACATTCAGTTCAGAGGAAGGCTACCAGAAAAGTCCATCAGAGGAGACCTTTCCTAGGAATTGAGTTCCTTGTATTCATAAATGATCAGGAAACAACAACTTGAAACAAGAATTTATCATGGTATACAACAGCTGATGGAAGGAAATCTAAAGTTACTAGGGTTTGTATAAGAATTTCTTAATAGAGAGTGACAGGGAAAAACAGATTAAATTAAGTGGTGCTAAACTGAAAATAAGGAACAAAGAGAAAATATATCCTCTAAATTAAATCTTATTGGAAGGAAAATGGATTTCAGACCTACCATGGACAACTCTCTAAAATGCTCACCAGAAATAAAAAACCAGAATGCTAACAACTGTTAGGGAAAGAATTGCAATTAAAATAAATATGGATAAACCTTGGTGACAATACAGTTTCAGCTGTGATATCCCCATCTCAAAAGAGATGGACGAGAACTAGAAAAGACAGCAAAGGTGGTCATGAGTATGGAATGATTCATTTTAAAAGAGCAATCAATGGAGCTCTTCAATTTAGGAAGGAGATGAACATGAATTTAGTAGCTATCTATACAATAATTAATGGCATTAATAAAGTGAATAGCTATTGACATTCACCATTTCACATACTCACAACCAAGAAGGAGCAAAGTAAAATTAGAAGTTTGTGAGTTTAAAATAAAAGGAAATGTTTTTTAAAACAAGAAATAATTATATTGCAGTACACACTGAAACAAATGAATAGAAGAGGAGTGATGGTGAAAAAAAGTGTGAGAAACAACCCTGAAAATGGCAAAGTCATTGAAGAAGGAGGTGATGAGGTACTACAGGCACAGGAGCAGAGGTTCCCCTGCAGCATGCAGGAGAGATGCCAGTGGAGAAGATTTATCTCTGCAGCCCATGAAGAACCTCATGGCAGAGCAGGGAACAGTATGAGGAGGAAGGATTGGCAGGCAGAAACTGTTATGAACTGACTCTAATACTCTGTTCCCCATTCCACCTTACACTGCTTGGCATGTGGGAGTAGAATGTAGAGGACTCAGGAATAAAGTGAAGTTGAGAGTGGAATGAAGGGAGTGGAAGATGTTTCAAGTTTTGACTTTGTCTCTTCCCATCAAATTCTATTTTACTTCTCAATCAATTAAAATACTGTTCCCTAATTTGAGTCTGTTTTGTCCATGACGGTAATTGGCAAGTGATCTGCTTTATCTCAATCTACTAGTTTTTCCATGTTTTTTTCTCCCCTTTCTCCACCCTTTAGAGTAGGGATGTGGAAAGAGTGGCTGGCTGGGTGCCTTATGGGTGGCCAAGGTCAGCATACCAGAAGGTGTATCAAGGTTTGCTAAAAAACACAACCTAGATGCAATTTTCAGCTAAAAAAAAAAGTTCGTAAAGAGCAGATTTCCACAAAGTTAAAGGTTATAAAAATGGAATGGTTAATCAGTAAGTAAATTTCCCACCCCCATCAGGCCTTCAGACTACTACCCACGTTTGGTCTTTCAGATGGGTTATGATGAAGTGGCAACAAGAACATCAAAAGTCATCAAGAGAGATTTCAGGGCTCTAGGGCAATGGGTGAAGGGATCAGGAGCACAAGTTGTGTTCTCTTTTATCCCTCTAATGGCAGCAATAGACGAGGGAACTAACAAGAAAGTCCAACAGGTTAACTCATGGCTCAGGGATTGGTGTCTGTGGCAGGGCTTTGGGTTCTTTGATCATGGGTTAACACACAAGACACCAGGCCTGCTGACAACAAATAGAAAGCAGCTGTCCCAGAGGGGGAAAAGGATCTTGGGGCAGGAGTTAGTGGGACTTATTAACAGGGCTTTAAACTACATTCGAAGGGGGAGGGGATAACACTGAGCCTGTAAATAAGCCCAGGGGATGCATGCCAGGGTTTGTAGGATGGAGGAAGGACTTTCTCTCTGCCACCTCAATTGAGATGGGGGATAAAGATATAACGGGAAGTGAAAAGCCAAGGGTTATTGATGGTACAACAGCCATGGAAACATGTGAAAAGGTTCGGGCAGGAATTAGAGCCTGTCCCCACAAAAAGGGGTCAAGATCAGGGCAGTGAGGTGAATGAACTGTTCTATAAGTACCTTGGTGAAATTTCACGGACTTTTGCCCTTGTTCTTGTGGCGGACTTCAACTTCACTGATGTCTGCTGGAACTATAACACAGCAGAGAGGGAATAGTCCTGGAGGTTCCTGGAATGTGTCGAAGATAATTTCCTGACGCAGCTGGTGAGTGAAAAAAACAGGGAAGGTGCCCTACTAGACCTCCTCTTTGTGGACAAGGAAAGTCTAGCAGGAGATGTGATGGCTGGAGGCCATCTTGGGCAAAGCAACCACGAATTGTTGAAGTTTTCTATTCTCAGAGATGCCAGGACGGGGGGTATAGCAAAACTGCCACCCTTGACTTCCAAAGAGAAAAGTTTAGCTTTTTCAAGACCCTGATTGCCAGAATCCCTTGGGAATCTGTTCTGAAGGGTATAGGAGTCCAGGAAGGCTGGATGTTCTTCAAGGAGGAAGTCTTGAAAGTGCAGGAGCAGGCCATCCCCATGAAATCTAAGGCGAGCTGGTGGCATAGAAGACCAGCCTGGCTGAACAGGGAGCTTTGGCTGGTGCTCAGGGAGAAAAAGAGACTCTATGGCCTTTGGAGGAAGGGGCAGGCAACTCATGAGGACTGCAAAAATGCTGTGAGGCTATGCAGGGAGGGAATTAAGGTCCAAAGCACAGTTAGAAATTAATCTAGCCTCCATGGTAAAGGATAATAAGAAAAGCTTTTATAAATATATTAACAGCAAAAGAAAGACCAGGGAAACCCTCCATCCCCTATTAGATCCAGGAGGAAACATAGTGACAAACGACAAGGAAAAGGCTGAGGTGCTAAATGACTTTTTTCACCTCAGCGTTCAGTAGCAAGACCATTTCTGCTGAGGGAATCAAACTCTTTAAGCTAGGGGACAGGGGCAAGGAACAGAGCGATTCCCCCACAATCCAAGAAGAGATGATCAGTGACTTAGTGACCCCCTAGTGCACAATCTATGGGGCCGGATGGGATACACCCAAGAGTGCTGAAAGAACTTGCAGGGGTGCTCACCCAGCCACTTTCTATCATTTACCAGCAGTCCTGACTGACGGGGGAGGTACCAGCAGACTGGAAATCAGCCAGTGTCATCCCCATCTACAAGAAGGGATGGAAGGATGATCTGGGCAACTACAGGCCTGTTAGTCTGATTTCAGTACCAGGGAAGCTGATGGAGCAGATCATCCTCAGTACCATTATGCCATGCATACAGAACAACCAGGCCCAGTCAGCATGGGTTCAAGAAGGGAAGGTCCTGTTTGACTAACCTGATCTGCTTTCATGACAGGGTGATCCACTCATTGGATGAGGGAAGGGTTGTGGACGTTGTCTACCTAGACTTTAGCAAGGCCTTTGACAAGGTTTCCCACATCACTCTTCTAGAGAAGCTGGCTGCTCGTGGCTTGGATGTGCAAACACTTCGCTGGATGAAAAACTGGTTGGACAGCCCAATCCAAAGAGTTATGTTGAATGGAGTTCAATCCAGTTGGCAGCTGGTCACAAGCGATGTTGCCCAGGGCTCAGTGCTGGGGCCACTCGTGTTTAACATCTTTATTGATGACTTGGATGTAGGGGTAGAGTGCACCCCTAGTAAGTTTGCAGATGACACTGGAGAACTGCCCAGTAGAGAAGGACGTGGGGATGCTGATTGACAGCCAGCTGAACGTGAGCCAGCAGTGTGCCCAGGTGGCCAAAGAGGCCAACAGCATCCTGGCCTGCATCAGGAATACTCTGATGAGCAGGACCAGGAAGGTGATCCGGCCCCTGTACTCAGCCTTGATGAGGCCGCACCTTGAGTACTGTGTGCAATTTTGGGCACTACAGTATAAGAAGGACATTGAGGTGCTGGAGAGGGTGCAGAGAAGAGCGACCAGGCTGGTAAAGGACCTTGAAAATAAGTCTTATGAGGAACAGCTGAGGGAACTGGGGCTGTTTAGTCTAGAGAGGAGGAGGCTGAGGGGCGACCTCATGGCTCTCTATAACTAACTGAAAGGATGTTGTAAAGAGGTAGGTGCTGGTCTCTTCTCACAAGCAACAGGTGATAGAACCAGAGGAAATGGCCTTAAGCTGCAGCAGAGGAGGTTTAGACTTGATATTAGGAAGAACTTTTTCACTGAAATGGTTGTCAGGCATTGGAACAGGCTGCCCAGGGAGGTGGTTGAGTCAGCATCCCTGGATGTGTTGAAAAGTAATCTAGATGTGGTGCTTGGGGACATGGCTTAATGCTGGACTTGGTAGAGTAGGGTTAATGGTTGTACTTGATGATCTTGAAGGTCTTTTCCAACCTGAACGATTCTGTGATTCTCTAATCTGTATTTCCCTGGTTCCTTTTCTTTATCCATAAACAACAACAATATAACATACCAGTGAGGAATGCAAAAATGGGCTAGCTGAACATCTGGTGTGACTCAGTGAGACAATTATTACATAAAGACCTTATAACTCACACTCACAATGTGTGAATTATAAAATTTGCCGTGCTATTCTATGCAATGCAAAATAGCAAACATCTGTCAGAACTGCTGGAGTTTGAGGGAGGTTCAAAAAAGTAGATGGATAATATATTGGGTGAGTACAAGCAATATATTTGGAATTGACTGTCTAGGATGGAAAGTAGGTGACGAAAGATTGGAGTATCACAATAAACTGATGAAGCAGTATAATATGTCCTCACAGTGGTCTTCCTAAAGGAAGACATACCCTGTTTCAGGCTCAGGTTTATAACTGAAGGCTTTTCCTCTCACATTCTCATTTTTCTGTATAGCGTGGACCACTAAAGGCACTACACAAGGAAATACTGCACTACCACATTCAGCTTGTCCACAGACACAAGATGGGCCTGAGAATCCAGTGAGGGCAGCCAAAGGGCTGTCAAGAAAAAAACATTTAGGTGAAACAAAAGAAATCGTCTCTTTTCTCTAAAAAAAATCACAAGAATTAAGTCGCCTGACATTCACACATAACTCTTCAATAACTCATCCACAAGTACTTCCAAAGAAAGCAGAAAAAAATCAGTAAGGAAACAGATTTCAATGTCAAGCATTAAAGGGATAATTATAAACAATAGCAAGGACTTTTTTAATTATGAAAAATACCATGACAGTATGATTTTAAATTATATATAATGGAAAACAAGGTGAGTCACATAATCATACTCCTTTTGACACATAACAATCTTCATCAGCAACCTTCATCCTGCCCCCATGTCAAGACTGTATAAAGGGGGCAGGATCCCTGAAGTATGTGAACATGCATCTAATCTATTACATGGAAAACTCTTGTGCACTCAAAAAAAATCACATTTTTGAAACCACTCAACTTGCTGTAGAACAACTGCTGGTTAATATAAAATATTCATTGAATGTCTCTTAGTATATTTAAGAAACTAACATACAAGACTGAAGACCTCATAGATAGAATATTTATGATGAAACCTAAAATCCCTTCAGGATGTCTCAGGTCAAATGTAACTTCAGAGAGCTGATGGTCAGTGTGGTGGTGTTCTGACTACTTATACACTCTGTAAAGGCAGCCAACATATAATCATTGGTGCTGAAACCAGAGTACTAACTTTCAGTTCAGGGAATTTTTGTTTGTCTATTTGATGTTATTGTTGGAACATAGTATAAATTCCAATAAACACTCAAAAGACATTTATTGCTACATTAATTTTTGTCCCAAACCAAAGACTGCAATATAGGAGTGGACATTTATAATCTGACTTGGATTTTTGATGATTATTAGATTCTTCTGCTAAGCATAAAGTATACATAAAGAGCTCAGATCTTAAAATTGAATTTACAGATAAATTTAAGGCTCCAAATAAAAGTTACATAATAAATCACCACTACTTCTTTGCAAGATGCACTGAAAATCAGTGGAACATAACAGTAGAGTAAATGCAACAAGATTGTTTTATATTTTTGAGGAACACTGTTAATTATGCAAAATTAGCAGAATAATAGCATTTTGCTTTTCAGGATGCAAACCAGATTACATTTTTTTCCTCTTACTGATTTACATTTTTAGATTACTAATATTTGTATAGGTGAATGTCCCAAGAAAATACAAGCAGTTACATATTCCTACCACCGTTCCACCTGAGAACTAGAAAAATCTCTTACATGGTCTTTAAAGGATCTGGTTCATAGGTTCACTTACTTTGAAGCAGGTTCGAGGTCCTAGCCACACAATAAATGTGGAGCCCATGAGCAGCACAGGTGCTATGGTGATAGCCTTATTCCACTTCACACTTCAGATTTCTGATTATTGTGTTTTTTAATGGAGAGACAGAGATTAAATTAATGATTAACTAAAATAAAGGAATTTTTATTATTTTCCTTCTTTTCTTTTGCTGTAGCTTCCATGCTAGAAGATGAAATAAATAATTTCCCTTGAAACAGAGGTAACTGTGAGAAATAAGCAAGGATGTGAAATAAAGTTACTTATCCAGGTGTAAAATATGTCTTTGGGAGAAAACTAAAGGGAGAAATAAAGGACAAAATCAATCTTGCAAAGTCTTTTTAAAAGAATATTACTAAGGTCAGATGTTGATTCATTCAGAACCATATCAGAGTCAGTGTCTGATAAACTATCTGAAAACTTAAAGAAGAGACTGCCAATATAAGAAGAAACATTAAGCAAATGGATGTAATGAGGTGAAAGCTAAAGGACTCTGAAAGCGGTCCTAAAAATAAATTCCACCTATACCTTCTGGCTAGATTTTTTTTTAATCAGATGGCCAGAATTCATTCCGAAACATAAACTTTTATAATATAGGATATTTCTTGCTGCTGGTAAAGGAGCCATGCTCAGAGAACCAGATGGACCCAAAAGCTTATAGGGACTTCGCAACAGGTGATGAGCTGCAGTGAGCAGTTTTCTCCACAAATGAGAAAAGATTTTTTAAAAGGAAAAATATGACCAGCCTTCATGAACTGTAACTTCTGGAACCTGAAATACTAACTTTAAAAAAAGCTTTTTCTTGAAGCAGTGAAGTATGTGTCAGTTTCTTCTTTAAAAGTCTAAAATCCTATTAAATATCTTTTATCTCCTCCTTTTCTGGAAGCCTATTTTGCAAATTTTATCCTCACATTCCCTTCTTCTTCCTTCCCCCATCTGCTCAAATTATGGCAGAGTCCAAAAACAGCAATAAAACTCCCAGATGAGTCAGATTTGCTCACTGTATTGAACTTACATCACTCATATTATCACTGTTCTCATTAATTATTAATGTCAAGAGGTGCAATTTAAAATTATGTTATTTAATTTTTTTCTATGACTGTCAGAGAGGGCTTTTGGTGTTTCATTTTTTGGTTTGGTTTGGGTTTTTGTTTTGTTTTGTTTTGTTTTTTCTTATACAGAATACAAAACATTCTAAACACTAAGGTTTAATAATTTCTCACCCTGTAGCTACTAGGAGAAATCATTCTGGCTTAGTATTTTAGCACTTATTTCTGTCTTTTGGATAAAAAAAAAATAAAGCTACATTGTGAAGGCAAGTTACTCTCCGAATTACCTGGTTGCATTCCAGAGTAAAGCCATGCTGCCTAATGTTGGAAACAAATTATTTATTGCCCTTTGTGTCAAGTTTATTATTATTATTTTATGTATTAAGTCGATGTAATTTTAAGTGTCTAAATAATTTAGGATCTGAAATCCTACCTTCAATATCATTTTGAGGTTAGTCCTACAAGAAGATTTAAGCATCGCAACACGGATTTAGCTCACTGTGTTTATATTGACAAAAAAATCATGAATGTACATTTAATTTTCTTAACTGAATATCTAAGATATAAATGAAGTTATGGAAAATTGTACAGTTATTCAGGGAGTAGAATTAAGAACATGAAATCTAAAAGATCATGCCCTTGATTCCAACAGGACACAGAGTATGCTGAAATCTGTTCTATTTTGGAGACCGCCTAGTTCTGAAAATTTCAGAGATAGAAGAAATCTTCATTTTTGGCAGACATGGAATAATACTGTATGTCCTTATTACTTTAGTAATGAGGTTAGATATGCTCTTAGACCCCACAGAATGCAGTTTTAATATGTCCCAAAATATTTAGCTGAAGTGATAATTGAATTTCTGAGCATTTCTTTTTTCTTATAACTTCAAAATATTTTTAGACATAGGCAAAATTTTTTACCACAAGGATGTTGTGTGGACCATTGAATTCACAAATACACATTGATGGCAAATTCTTGAATGACCTCTTCTTCAGCTATGCAACAGGGAACTCAACGTCCTCTGTTATTTCTTCCCTAACATTTACTGTTTTTTCAATATTTATCCTGTTTCTTCTTAATTTCCTTTCTAAGATTAAAAATCCCTCTTTTTTAGTCTCTTTAAAGGGTTTTTCAACTCCATCAACAGACTAACAGAATAACAGAATTATTATTCATAATAATTTTGATCTTTCAGTGGAAAGTTTAAACTTTTGTGATATCCTTATTTGAGATGGGGAGACATATTGCTAGAAAATTGGAATTTTTTAGTTGAGTGTCATACTGTTTATTTTTTACAGTGGTAAGATATTATCTATATCATCCCCTTTGTGGGATCTGAAAGTTTTAAAGCCAAAAACTGTGTAGAAATTGAAGGTTTTTCTTGTTTTATCCCTTCCTGATCACTAGGTAACTTAGCATGAGCAGTTAGCTCTGAAGTTTCTCACAGTACATAGAAACACTTAGGTAATTCTTATGACTTGGAACTGTGTTACTGCATTAATCGTATTCCCTTTTGGCTGTATATGTGCTTAAAGCATTCCATAGGACCTCCATTTAGTTTCACAAAGTACTGTGCTATCAACAGCTACAGTCAGTTTGATGTCATTCATTGCTTGCTTACTTTTGGCTGATGTTAATCCATAATGTTATGGTTTTTTTTCCAATATGTAACTAATTTCTATAATAGCCCTTTTATATGACCTCTCTCAAATATTTTTTCATATCTCTCTAAATTTGAGTCAGTCTTGCTCTTTTGATACTTTACTGAAATGTCCAAACTGTTCAAATATATGACAAATTTTTATTTGCATATAAAATCATATGCATAAAAATCCCCTATCAGAGGATAATTTTCAAAGTATTTTCTTTACCACATTTGGTATACAGGAATATAACAGATGCAGGTGAAGGTGCTGTAGGAGACTGTCACACAATGGGACTTCACAATGAACAACACAAATTTTAATTACTTGGCTGGTTTAAGTAGCCAACAGAAAGTGCTTCTGACAAAGCAGTTACAAATCTCACCCTTCCACGGTTCTTCCTCCATGCCAGTGGTTCTCATAGCTCTAAATCCTTTTCTGAAGGAAAACACCTTAACTCCTGATTTCAGGGATCAGGAAAGGTCAAATCTCTCTAACAGAAGCTGGAGAAATAAATGCTTCACTACTTAACTGCTTGTTATTGAATAGCTCAGGGAATGTTACAGGTTATAAGGTTTGGGGAAACTCTCTGGTGGCACATGGGACAGAGCCCAGTCGAATGAGCAAAAAGGTAACTTGCCTACTGGCACATAGCCAAATAACTCAGGAGACCTAGTGTCCTGGTTTGAGCCAGTATGAAGCCAATTTTCCTTTTACTGATTTTTTTTTTTTTCTTTAGTGAACTCTCTTTTAAGCAGCACACTTGCTGAAATTAACAGCAAGTTATCCAGCTAGTAAACTGATAAAGCCCTAATGTTTGTAGTTATTACTGAGAGACCAAGGACACTTTGCTTGTCAGATCTGCTGCTTCAGACATGAAAGGACCAGAAGAGTTGTATCTGCAGCCCTCCTGCAGGGAGGAGCAGACTAGACAGATGGCAAAATTGGCCCTAGCCCTTATGCCTGTTCAAAACCTCCAAAGTTTTCACAGGACCAGGAAGAGGATGATAAGGCCGATCCTTCTCAAGCAGATGGAGGATCTGGCCCTTCTCAAGCAGATGAGGACCAGGATTTTTTCCAACCTTTCTCTCTAAAAGACTTGCATCTCATGAGAAATGACTTCATATGCCATGAAGGTGAAGCACTTCTTTCATGGTTGCTCTGATGTTTTGACGGTGGAGCTGATACCTATGAAGTGAATGGAAGACAAGCCAGACAGTTGGGATCCCTGGGCAGAGATGCTGGTATTGATAGAGCAATTGGAAGAAGGCCAGGAACTGCCACCCTATGGAGCTTACTCCTGTCAGCTGTAAGGGTGACATTGACTGGCACTGAAGCAGAATGCCCACTCTTGAAAAGCTATCACGTATTTGAGAGTGTTAGTCATGCGAGATGTGATCCATGATGAGCATGGGATTATAAATCCTGATGATGTCATGTGAAATACACCTATGTTCCAGAAGTTTGCACAAGCTGTGCCAGCAGAACATGCCCATATATTCTCTTTCATGGGATGTTGGGATGAATTTGACAGACTACGTCACCAATGTAAATAATTGTCTCTATCCCCTCCACCTCTCACCCAGATAGGGAAAGGAGAGAGAGATTGAGGAGATAGGCTTTCAGATTGAAAACTAAACTAGAGAGCTTTAATTCGATAATAATGATAAAATAAATTATGTACAAATATATACAAATATATGTAAGAATGTACCAAACTCCTCTCACCTCCTCCCACCTCCAGCAGCTCGCACCGCACTTCGCCTTCATTGTGGGGACAGTCCTGAGAAGGTCCCAAACCACTGCCAGAGGTAGCAGAAGAGCAGACAGGAGCCGAGGGTAGAGGCACAGGAGTCAGGAACACACAGGCCTAAGGATCAAAGCAGATGGATAGATGGAGTCCTCCCTGGCCACCAGCCATGGACTGAAAAGAAAGAAGAAGGGAGGGAAGTTCACTTCCATGATCCCTGCATTTATACCGAAGGTTACGTACATATGGGATGGAATAATTTGTTTGGCCAATTTTGCCATCTGTCTCGTCCGTTCCTCCCTACAGGAGGGCTGCAGATACAACTCTTCTGCTCCTTTAGTGTCCAAAACAGCAGATCCAACAAGCAGAGCAAAGTGTCCTTGGTCTCTCAGCAGTAACCATAAACATTAGGGTGTTATCAGTTTACTAGTTGGATAACATGCTGTTAATTTCAGCAAGTGTGCTGCTTAAGAGTTCACTAAAGAAAAAAATAAAAATCAGTAAAAGGAAAATTGGCTTCATCCTGGCTCCAACCAAGACACCTAGCACAATTCTGCTGCTCCACTCAGACATTGAGTGCTGCTATCATACCTAGAGCAGCAGGTAAGCTTCAAGTCAAATGAGCAGGTTCTGTGGTATTGGAGCTCCAGCCTGGAGGGATCAGCTTAATAATAAACAGAAAATTTATAGGGGAATAGGAAACCTAACTGAGGTCACCAGCTGATCTTCCTGCTAGGATCCCCTCAGTACAATCAATACTTTCATAACTTGTATTTTAGGAATGTAAAAATGTGGTTGTTGCTCTCCAATTAATTTCAGGAAATTCCAGTGTCTTAGTAGGAAATTTTTAATTTCTTTTTTTTACAGATAATCCAGCTTTTTCTTGATTATTTGTAAGCAGTGCAAACCTGGAGCTAGGGGAGGGATATGCCCAGAAGATTCCCAGAGAGCACTCCAGTGAGGCCATCATTTTAAATATTCTGTGAAATGTCTAGAAGAAAATGGGGGAAAATACTTCCTCCAAACAAAGCTCAGATCCATGCCATGACTCTTCCTGCAATATTAACTTTCTGTCTGCTATGCAGTCAGCTCTTTAGTTAATACAAATATTGCTTCAGGATTCAAGAGCAGATAAGGCTGACATCGGAGAACAGTGCATGAAGGAAGCACACAGGTAGCCCAGAGACGTTTTGCTTTGTGAATAAGGATAATGATGATAATTAATAATTATTCTGTGCCACTGGAGAATTCCACTAATTGGTAGTCCCCTGCTTTGAAAGTCCTAATATTTTATTTCTGCTTATTGCTAACTACCAAGTAGAATGTTGATGGAAATGTGGACAACTGATAGTTTAATAATCACACAGAATCACAGAAATACCAAGGCTGGAAAAGACCTTTAAGATCATCAAGTCCAGCCTATGACCAACACCACCACACCATCTAGACCATGGCACTAAGTGCCACATCCAGCCTTGCCTTGAACACATCCAGGGACGGTGCCTCCACCACTTCCCTGGGAAGTCTATTCCAATGTTTAATCACCCTCTCCGTGTGGAAGTACTTCCTAATATCCAACCTAAACCTCCCTTGCACTTGATCTTGTTGAATTTAATGCCGTTGGCCTTGGCTCATTGATCCAGCTTGTCCAGGTCCTCCTGCAGCCTCTTCCTACCCTCTGGTAGGAACAATCCCCCCCAGCTTGGTGTCATCTGTGAATTTACTGAGGGTGGACTCAATCCCCACATCCAGGTCATCAATAAAGATATTGAATAGGACTGGGCCCAGTACTGATCCCTGGGGGACACCGCAGCTCCATTCACCATCACTCTCTGGGCCTGGTCATCCAACCAGTTTTTGACCCAGTGAAGGGTGCACCTGTCCAAGCCATGGATCGCTAGCTTCTCCAGGAGGATGCTGTGGGAGACTGTGTCAAAGGCCTTGCTGAAGTCAAGGTAGACCACATCCACAGCCTTCCTCTCATCCACTAGGCTGGTCACCGAGTCATAGAAGGAGATGAGATTAGTCAGGCAGGACCTCCCTTTCCTAAACCCATGTTGGCTGGACTTGATACCCTGGTTGTCTTCCCCATGCCGCTTGATGGCACTTAGGATGATCTGTTCCATAACCTGGCCAGGCACCGAGGTCAGGCTGACAGGCCTATAGTTCCCCGGATCCTCCTTCCGGCCCTTCTTGTGGATGGGCGTCACATTGGCCAACCTCCAGTCATCTGGGACCTCCCCAGTGAGCCAGGACTGGTGATAAATGATTGAGAGTGGCTTAGCCAGTTCTTCCGCCAGCTCCCTCAGCACCCTAGGATGAATCCCATCCGGACCCGTGGACTTGTTGGGATCTAAGTGGCACAGTAGGTCCCTAACTACTTCCTCCTGGATTACAGGAGGGGGATTCTGCTCCCCATCCCTGTCTACCAACTCAGGAGCCCAGTTGTCCTGAGGGTAGCTAGTCTTTTTGTTGAAGACTGAGGCAAAGAAGGTGTTAAACATCTTAGCTTTTTCCTTGTCCTCCATTACTAAGTTCCCCCCCTCATCCAATAAGGAATGAAGATTTTATCTGACCCTCCCTTTGTTATTAATGTATTTATAAAAGTATTTTTTATTATCCTTTACAGAGATGGCTAGTTTAAGTTCTAGCTGAGCTTTTGCATCTCTGATTCTCTTCCTACATGACCTTACAATATCCCTAAATACTTCCTGATTCACCTGCCCTTTTTTCCAAAGTTGATACACTATTTTTTTTATTTCTGAGTTTTTGCAATAGTTCCCTGCTCAACCAGGCTGGTCTTCTTCCCTGCCACCTCCTTTTTTGGCACACAGGGACAGCCTGCTCCTGCACCTTCATAAATTCATTCTCAAAGTAAGCCCAGCCTTGCTGGGCTCCTTTGTTTTTGAGGACTGCTTCCCAAGGGACTCTCCCAACCAGCGTCCTTAAGAGGACAAAGTCAGCCCTCTGGAAGTCCAATCATAACTCTAATCACATGAACTCTTATATAGCTAACCATTAATTACAATACTAGATGTAGAAAACAGGTTGCAGTCAAAAAAATAAGTTATGGTGGGAGTTATTTTTCAGTATGAAACCTGAGCTTCTGTCATTTCGAAAGGAATAGGTATACCAGATTTTGTCTTGAACAAGAATTCAAGTCCTTGGAATTTTGAGATGGCTAGTGCTGTATTAATGCAAGAGTATGGTTAGCAGTGCATGAGTCAAAGAAAAAGGAAGTAAATTATTACATATACAGAAGTACACAATCCAGTAATGCAGTAACCAGCTAGTCTTATTGCATATGATTTAAATAACAATAGTTAAAACAAATAGGTGTTTTTGAAAATCTTACTCAAGTAATTAGGTAAGTAAATTTCCTGCTCAATTTCACTTTGGATGAGGTTTTCTAATAGAGATCACATATCAGGATATGAAAGTCCTTTTGTCTTGTCCACTTTAGGACTAGCTGCATGAAACCCAAGTATACCATGCAGTCATTGTTGCAGAGACAGATATTTTCACTGGTCATCACACAAGATCAAAGCCACTTTTATTTATTTTCTATCCATTTTAGGTACTTTCTAAACCAGTTTAGAAATTAAAGATATTTTTTTTCTTCCAAAATTGTCATGTACATTGAATCTGTTATATAAATACTACTGGAAAATTACAATGTCTGTATTTATTAAAGCTTTATTGGTGATTTTCAAGTACTTGGTAACAACTGCCTGTGTCTTGTTTCTGAACAAGCATGGTTAGGAGTGTTTGCCAATCTTTGTAACAACACATGCCTTGTTGTATACAATGCTACTGATTAAAGGCCACTCACTAAGTACCTTAATTAAACAGAAGGGAGTGCAAGTTAAGAAAGAATTGGAAAATTAGAAAAAAAAAAAATACCAGTGACCTCATAATTGAAATTCAGGGCATAACATAAAACTCACTGGATAGATGGATGGAAATGTTGAGAACACTGGCATCTTCACAAAAAGACAATTTGTGTAAGTCACTAAAAACATGCACGAGTTTTTTATTTTTCAGCTTCCTCACCCATAGAGTCTCATTTTGAGGCAGCTCTTTATTTTTACCCTGGAGATCATGCTGAAATAAACTGCCAAACATCCCTTACACCTCCACGCCATCTAATTATAGCCTGTAACACTCGAGAATGCTGACAGTGCTGAGCTATTGACTCTTGACACTCTCTAAAGCACTTAATTATCTTTTCACACAAGCCCCTTTCAGACCTGTCAACTTCTTTGTATTGTTTATGAAAAAAGTTGCATATTAAGATTTCAGGATTATGCATGTGAAGTCATACTTGTGCATACGTATGGACCATTAAAAGGAGATTTTAATATCTGACAGGAGGAGAGATGAAAGAATATGACTTGACAAGACTTCTCAAATAAGTAAAGGAATGAAAACTTGGCCCTGCACAAAGATTCCTGAGATAAATGGAAAGAATTTGAGGCTTTAGATTAATTTTACCAAAAACTAAAAGGAGAAAATACACAAAAAAATAGGTGTTTTGTTTTTATTATTAAGATCCAAACTTGGAACTTTGTCTCTTTCTAACAAAAACTATAGTTAAACATCCCTGGGAAAAAAATGAAAAAGAAGCTAGATTTGCCACGATTTCCTGTGTCCCCTGGAACCCTACCAAGTACTACTAAAATCTAAGGAAAGAGTCCTTAGTTGAATTAAGGATTTGTAGCTAATGTATTCCAAATTATGTAAGTAATATAAGTGATTTTAAGCATTTTGGAAGCTTTTCTAGCTAAACCTATTGAGAATTTCCTTTAAGTGTCTTTGAGAAAAAATATATCAATCATAATGTCTAAATGCATATGCAACACTAATTGTCCCCATAAATTGCAGTCACAATGTAAATGTTCTCTTATAGTAATTTTGAATAGTCAACATACTTCTAAATAAACAACTAGATCATGAGCATTTTTCAAATGACAAAACCAAGAATCTTCCTAAGCAATCACAGTTTTAGATACAAATAGTTCTTTTAGAACAAATGCACGATTAATTAATACAAAACAATAATTTTGAGTTAAAAAGAAGAAAATTCTGTTCCAAGGATTCTATAAGACATATTAATATTTTCTTACGTATAAGCAAATAACAAATCAATTGGAAATAGAACATCCTTGAGAAGCTATGGCCTGTCATACCATGCAAGTATCACCTTCCTTCTTTGTCACAAGACTTATTAATCATGCTAATTATGTATGTGTGAAATATTGTCTTATGACTGAATGTGGAGCACTGAAAAGCTGGCATTGAGAACATTAGCAGAAATAGCTGCATACCTCACATGTAGGAGGTGTCAGAGCAGCAAGGTTATCTTGTAGCAAACCACTACATGTATATGCAGACAATCAGGAGGTCAAGCTCACTAAGAGTTTTGCTAGGTGACACCAAATTATCATAGAATCATAGAATATTTAGGTTGGAAAAGACCTTTAAGATCATCAAGTCCAACCCTGACCCTACTATACCATGCTCACCCCTAAACTATATCCCCAAGCACAACATCTGTAAGACTTCTAAACACATCCAGGGCTGGTGACTCAACCACCACTCTGGACAGCATGTTCCAATGCCTGACAACCCTTTCAGAGAAAATTTTTTCTCCTAATACCCAGCCTAAACCTCCCCTGGTGTAGATATTCCTTCTTGTCCTATCACTATTTAGTCATGAGAAGAGACTGGCACCTACATCTATCTCTACAGTGTCCTTTCAGGTAGCTGTAGAGAGTGATAAAGTCTCCCCTCAGCCTCCTTTTCTTTAGACTAAATAGCCTCAGTTCCCTCAGCCACTCTTCCTAAGACTGGTTTTCTAGGCCTTTCACCAGCCTAGTTGCTCTTCTCTGCACCTGCTCCAGCACATCGATGTCTCTCTTGCATCAAGGGGCCCAAAACTTAACACAGCACTCAAGGTGGTGCCCCAACAATGCTGAGTACAGGGGGAGGATCACTTCCCTAGACCTGCTTGCAACACTGTTTCTAATACAAGTCAGGATGCTTTTGACCTTCTTGGCCACCCTCTTGGGCACACTGCTGGCTCATATTCAGGCACTTGTTGATCAGCACCCCAAGGTCCCATTCCACCTGGCAGCTTTCCAGCCATTCTTCCCCAAGGCTGTACCATTGCCTGGGGTTGTTGTGGCTCCAGTGCAGGACCTGGCACTTGGCCTTGTTGAACCTCATACAATTTGCCTCAGCCCATCAATCCAGTCTGTCTAAATCCCTCTGTAAGGCCTCCCTACCCTCAGGCAGATCAACACTCCCACCCAAGTTGGTGTCATCTGCAAACTTATTGAGGGTGCATTCTATCTCCTCACCAAGATCGTTGATAAAGATGTTAAAAAGAAGTGGTCCCAACACTAGGCCCTGAGGAACCCACTGGCTGGATTTCACTCCATTCACCACCATTCTCTGGGCCTGGTCCTTCAGCCAGTGTTTTACTGCAGAGCGACAGCAGAGCATCCGCCCGTCCAAGCCATGAGGAGCCAGTGTTTTCATCAGAATGCTGTGGGAGACAGTGTCAAAGGCCTTACAGAACTCCAGGTAGACAACATCCACAGCCTTTCCCTCATCCACCAGGTGGGTCATCTTGCCACAGAAGGAGATCAGGCTTGTCAAGCAGGACCTGCCCTTCACAAACCTGTGACGACTGGGACTGATTACCTGGTTCTTATGTATATGGTGCATAATGGCACTCAAGATTACCTGCTCCATGACCTTCCCTTGCACCAAGGTCAGACTGGCAGGTCTGTAGTTTTCTGGATACTTCTTCTGACCTTTCTTGTAGATGAGTGTGACATTTGCCACCCTCCAGTCCTCTGGGACTTCCCCAGTTTGCCAAGACTTCTGGTGAATGATGGAAAGAGACTTGGTGAGCACAACCGCAAGCTCTTTCAGTACTCTTGGATGCATCCTAAACAGGAACAGGTGGAGAACATTAGCCAAAAAGGTTTTGTTTGGGTTTTTTACACTGGCTTAAATTCTCTAGGTGTCAAATGATCCCTTCTATTAAGTATATTAGGAAAGCAAGTTACCTGAAAACAGCCAAGGTTCTTAACTTCAAATACCAATCCTCAGAAAGAAGGAAAACAATTAACTTGAAACATCAGTGTTACTATTGCTAAGGCAAATGTTTCTCCACATACTTCATTTTCCTCAATTTAAGCAAATGGAAAGATAAGCATATAAGAAATATTTTTGTTAGGATGTTCTAATTATAGAACAAAATACAATATGACATCCACAGCACCATCAATAATTGCAGTTTCTGCCTTGATAGCTATTTTAATTTTGTCATGACAATGGAATCATATGAGCTACCATAACATTCAGTCCATCTCTACATCTTACCTTATTCTTGATCATGAACTCTCACAGAAGCTTTCTATCTTTCCAATCTACTTTTCACTCACATTTTCTGCAATCACTTCTTAAATGGCTTTGGTGACTTGTAAGGCAGCTCCTCTTACTGCTATACTGATTGCTCTTTTGCACTTTTTCAGAGATTTACTCTACTGCTCCAGTGATTTTTTTTTTTCCCCTTTAGCTTCTATGGCTTTACCTTTTTCTCTAGCATCAGCGATTGCTTGAAATGTGTGCAGTAGCACACCACTGAACTATGAGATTTGCCTTACCTGGCCTGTCAGGCAGTGAGTGATATTTGTAAATCAGAGGACCTGAGTTTCTGGACATTCCAAGTTATAACAAGCAGCAGCATCTACAGGGCATGGATATGTGTATTATATGGAATGGACATGCTTATTGCTTTCCACAAACCTGTATCTCATCCAGCTGAAACTTGCTTACCTGCTCAAGTAAACATAGAAATTAGGAGGGAGAGAAAGGTTTCGGAAAGTTTCATCTAGTGTACCAGGAGTGTTGTTCCTTGCAAAAATTTCACTGTAGTGTAATTATATGATTGCTAGAGTTCCTTATAATTAAAGTATATGATGTATCTTACTTGTAGTCAAGCTAGGGGGAAAAAAAACCCACACAACTCAGCTTTGTTTTATGGTTTTCCAACCATTCAGTAGGTTCTGTATATCATAATAAGCAAGAACCACAGAATTACATTTCACAATCATTTATTTTGGAGGGTTATGCATTCTCCATAAATATTTGCTTTGGGTCAAACTTAGAATGTTCTATTTAATTATTTTTCTTCAGTAATTGCCAGGTAAATTAATCCTGAATGTGAGCCTTGGGGAAAAAGAAATTAGTTATCTCTTTTCCTGTATTTTGAAAAAACATTTAAGATATCTTTCCTCCATAATTAAATTATCCCCTCTTTACTTTTTCATACTCTGTTAGTCCCTGTAATCTTATTCATACAGTAAGCTGAAAGAGTGGTTAGTGACAATGTTCTTCCTCTTTGAGAGAGAAACAGATTGCATTTGAGGTTATTCTGTTTTTTAGTAGCCCAAATTAGACTTCTCAGTATTCCATAAAAGAACCAAAAAACCTCCTTTCAACAGCTTTTCACATAAAATCTGTTGATTTGGTTCTTGTGGTCATTTCAAAACAAATACTCTGAATGCTATAAGTGTTTGCAAAGCCTGAAAGACTTGCTACTGTATTATAGCTATCTCACTAAGATTCTTATTATACATTTAGTAAAAAGAATGCAGAAGGCACAAATTCTCATCAGTATTTATGATGTTAAGTCATAAAGATAAATAAATTCTTAGGGACATAAATCCTATCCTTTGCTGTATAGTAGAAATGAGACAGAGAAAAAAGAATAAGGAATGAAAATTGTCTGCACATCTGTGTGAGTATTATGGAAGTTTAAGGCAGAATTGTGTTAGAACAGCAACAGCAAATCATCAGCTTCACAGATTTTTCCTAAAATTTTAAACACTATCAGTCATTTCTAAGAATAAGATAATCTCAACATTATAGACAAAGTAAATAGAAAGAAAGTAACACCATGCCCATTCATCCAACTGAGATTTAACCAAAGCAATCACAAGGAAACCGTTGTCTTCCCTACGGTTGTCTACAAGAAGCAATCCATCCTACAACATGCATACTCTTAATTTCTGCTTTCCCAGTCCTTTTCTCTACAGCTGCAGCCCATCTGGTGTAGAGAAAGAAGCACTGCACTCTCATATCAGTCTTAAAGCCTCAATTTTATCTGTATGTCAGGAGATATTCAGCTTTTTTGTAGGTTCATACACTGCCCTGTTTTTATTCTCTGTCATCTTTTTGTAGCCTGTTGAGCTGTTCCTACTTTAAAACAGACAAAAAGTAAAGAACAACAACAATAAATACAGGCAAACTGGAAAGAATTAAAAGAAATACAGGATAGGGATGAATTTAAGAGTATCTGTCTCAGTAAAAGAGTAGAGAAGCTCAATCAATTTAAATTCACTACAAGCAGAGGTGACAATTCAGCTTTAAGTAATTAATGAGGAAAAATATCAATTAAAAAAAAATCACTGGCAAAAGCATAAGAGGAAGTGGAAACTGGAAGCTAAAACTACTACAGAGACAGCATTTCTATAGTGAGGGTAATTAAACAGCAAAATATTTTACATGGTTTGTCAGCTGATATCTTTATATTAAGTCCTGATGTCTCTTCTAAAAGCCATGCTGTGGTCCAACAGGAAATTACAAACTGAAACAAAAACTAATTGATAAAATTCTGCAGTTTATCAATGTAACATCTTCTGGCCTTGAAATGTATTACTTTACTTGCCATCTACTTCCCTTAACTATATTATGTAGCTATGCTTGGGACAGATGAATAAGAGTTACCAAATCTTGAACAAATACTTCATCCAGCATAAACAGGATACCCTCAGGTGTTACAATGGTTCACATGTAGGGATTATGAAGGCACAGTGGAATTATGAGAAATGACAGACGACATAGATATAGAATTTGATCAGGTAGTGAGGTGGATCAGGAACTGGTTGATGGGAAGGAGTCAGAGAGTTGTAGTCAATGGGGCAGAATCTGGTTGGAGGTCTGTGACTAGTGGAGTCCCTCAGGGGTCGGTACTGGGACCGATGTTGTTCAACATCTTCATCAACGACCTGGATGAGGGTATAGAATGTACCCTCAGCAAGTTTGCTGATGACACTAAGCTGGGAGGAGTGGCTGACACACCAGAAGGCTGTGCTGCCATTCAGAGAGACTTAGACAGGCTGGAGAGTTGGGCGGGGAGAAACCTGATGAAATTCAACAAGGGGAAGTGTAGAGTTTTGCATTTGGGGAAGAACAACACGATGTCCCAGTATAGGTTGGGGGCTGACCTGCTGGAGAGTAGTGTAGGTGAAAGAGACCTGGGGGTCCCGGTAGACAGGAGGATGACCATGAGCCAGCAATGTGCCCTTGTGGCCAAGAAGGCCAATGGCATCCTGGGGTGCATTAGAAAGGGTGTGGTTAGTAGGTCAAGAGAGGTTCTCCTCCCCCTCTATTCTGCATTGGTGAGGCCGCATCTGGAGTATTGTGTCCAGTTCTGGGCCCCTCAGTTCAAGAAGGACAGGGAACTGCTTGAAAGAGTCCAGCGCAGAGCCACAAAGATGATTAAGGGAGTGGAACATCTCCCTTATGAGGAAAGGCTGAGGGAGCTGGGTCTCTTTAGCTTGGAAAAAAGGAGGCTGAGGGGTGACCTCATCAATGTTTACAAATATGTAAGGGGTGAGTGTCAGGGAGATGGAGTTAGGCTCTTCTCAGTGATGACCAGTGATAGGACAAGGGGTAATGGGTGCAAATTGGAGCATAGGAGGTTCAAGGTGAATATCAGAAAAACTTCTTTACTGTGAGAGTGACAGAGCACTGGAACAGGCTGCCCAGGGAGGTTGTGGAGTCTCCTTCACTGGAGACATTCAAAACCCGCCTGGATGCGTTCCTATGTGATGTGCTCTAGGTGACCCTGCTCTGGCAGGGGGGGTTGGACTAGATGATCTTTCGAGGTCCCTTCCAACCCCTAGGATTCTATGATTCTATGATAGAAGTTTGAGATCTCTATTCAGACCATCTCATACTCTGCATTGTTAATAATATGCAGAGGCATGTGGCAGTCAGCAGTTTCTACAGTATAGTGTCCAACAAATAGAAGACAAATACAACGAGAAACTTTAAGTTTCCCAAATGAAGTTTCCTTTGACCACTGACAATGAGGACTTATTTTCACATAAATTCTAAGAAAGAAACGATAAATCCTTTAATATTCTTGCATGAGCAGCAACTCTGTATGTTCTTCTGATGCATTTTATTGCATTTCTCTTTCTTGTGTAACATTCTTCCTTTGATTCCCTTAAGTATTCAAAACAGCCCAAGAAAAACAAATAAAGATTAATATTAATAGAAAGAAGACAAAGACCAGACTCTATGCATGGCCTTGGTTTGCTGTTTAATGAACTTATGAAGAGGATAATTGTCTATTTCATCTGGAGTCTGTAGCTTTTATGTTATATTTAAATTAATTACGTATGGAAATTTCAGTACTCCAAGACACAATTGCGATTTTCCTGGATCAAATCTTAATAGGAACTCAAGCTTTATTAGAACAAAGATAGGGACAATTTTTTTAAGCTTTTCCTTACCTCATTGTTACTCTTCAGGAATGCTGTCTGAATGCCACTTTTCAAAAACATACACTTCACTCATTCATGTAATATACAAAAACATGCAGAAGAGGAGCTCAGTGATTCAATTTGCTTTTTGCTTAAATAAATGAATGTTAGCATTATTTTGTGCACTGCGTATTTTTTGTTTTTCACCCCTAAAGAATGTACCGAGTCTAAAATTTGAATCAGTACCTACTACATTTATTGACATGGAGAAAAAAAATAGAATTATAATAATAAAAATTGTTAAATTAAATCACAGACAAGGAAAGCTAGAATTTGTAAGGGAGATTCCTGTCCCAATTGCAAACAATAAAGTTTGCATAAAACCATCTTACTCTCTGAGAACTTGATTTTTCTTCAATAAAAGTGCCTATAAACTACTAAGCATTTTTCTTATTCTTACTCTTCAAATCAATGATAACCTTACAAGATACAGAATTAGATTCCAAAAAATTGGGAGATAGGCTTTTCCAATAAAAATGTTGTACGGATCAGGAAAGGCCAAGTGCATGGTCCTGCACTTTGGTCGGGGCAATCCCAAGCACAAATACAAGTTGGGTGGAGAAACAATTAAATGGTTTGGGTTGGAAGGGACATAAAAGATCATCTATCTATAACCCCCCTTCGTGGGCAGGGACACCTCCTGATTAGGAGAAATTAGGTTGTTCAGAGCCCTATCTAACCTGTCCTTGAACACTTCCAAGAATGGGGCTCCCACAATTTCCCTGGGCAACATGTTCCAGTGTCTCACCACCCTCACACTAAAGAATTTCTTCCTAATATCTAACCTAAATCTTCTCTCCTTCAGCTTTAATCCATTACCCTTTGTCTTATCACTGCACACCCTTGTAAAAAGTCCCTCCCCATGTTTTCTCTAGGCCCCTTCAGGCACTGGAAGGCCACTATAAGGTCTACCCAGAGCCTTCTCTTCTCCAGGCTGAACGACCCCAAATCACTCAGGCTGTCTTCATAGGAAAGGTGCTCCAGTCCTCTGATCATCTTTGTGGGCCTCATCTGGACTCACTCCAACAGCTCCATGTCCTTTTTGTGTTGGGGGCTCCAGAACCGGACACAGTACTTCAGATGGGGTCTCACAATGTAAAAAGGGAGAATCACCTCCCTTGACCTGCTGGCCACACTTGTTTTCATGCAGCCGAGGACATAATTGGCTTTCTGGGATTTTTATCTATATTATTTTTTTGCTGGAAAATTAACTCACCGTGTTTTCTAGACTTAACTGTTTTCAATCAGGTAATGACATTACATATGTGGGTTCTCAGTTGTAATATGAAAAGGGCAAAGATTTTGGTTTAGTATGAACTAATCACTAACTCCTAGCCTATATATAAAAGCAAAGAAAAAAAATTATTGGATAGTGTTACATGCAATAGCAATTTTTAAGGAGATTAAACTTTGGGTATATTGATAGCATGGAAGCAGGTGAAGATCATTTTTATCTATCTTTTCTGTCAGTATATATATGTTTATGTTACTTCCAGTGAAACCCAGGTTGAAAATCTGAGCTAACAATTGTATTAACTGGAGAGGATGGTTGCTATTTTATTATTTACTGGGATATTTTGGTATTTTCAGTTATGCTAATTCTTAATAACAAATAAGCATTTGTTATTTCTCTCTTGTCACTCTGCCTCAAATTTGATATTTCCAAAAATTCTGTGGTTGTGCCTCAAAATAAGGTCTTCCAATTGTCCAGAACAAACAAGGCAAGATATCCCTAAAATCTCATTCTTTGTTTAAGAGATAAAAAGCCTCATTTTCCAAAAAGTACTTCAAATGTTGAAAATGATGGTCTATTAACAGAATGTTCTTAACACCATGAACCATCAAAACCAAATTAAAACCTCTACAGACAAATAATTGTGTAACAAATCACCACAAATATGCAAATTTAAAAACATCTGCTGTTGCAATTATTTTACATTAACTGGAAAACACATATTGCCTTTAAATACTGTAATTAAGTTCAAACACTTCCAAAATACACACCTATAGATTGTAAAGCTATCTTGTATGGTCATCATCTACAGAAGAATCAAGAACTACATGAACAGGCAGCTCTTTTACTAAGAAAATTTATAGTGCAATTATGCTGAAATACATGCCATAAAAAAAAAAAAAAAGATTTTTTTTTTAAGACATGTGCCTTGAATTATGTTTATTGGAGTAGTATTTGATAAAATGTAATGCTGTAAGAATCAGTTTCACATTTTATTCTAGTTGGAAAATGTATACATGCAAGTGCTGTAGAATAAAAGAGAAGCACATTTTTTAACTGGAAATTTTGCAACACTGGTGAAAACTGCTGTGTGATTTGATTACTAGTGGTGTCAACCTAAACACATATTTTAAAAAATATTTACCTCATATTATCATGATTGGTTTGCTCAACTGTGCCTTCCACCCTATTATTCCAAGAAGCCATCTTGTCCCCAGTTTCTATGGTCCTGCTGCATTTAAAGCCCAAAAAAGAAGGTCAAAAAATACCCTGGTACTTCTCTTATTACTCCATCTATCTTCAGTGGATATCTACTGCTACTATAAGAAATCTGCTGCTTTATTTTGAAGTACAGGGCATGTATTAAGTAGTTCTTGAAAATGCTGATCAATAATCAGAACATACAATAGGCTGACTTTTGATATGTAACTTATCCTCACTTATTCCAAATGACCAGTGGAACTGCTCTGAAGCATTTGATCCACAAAGGAGTGACAGATCTCAGCTTACACGATTTCCACCTTTTTTTTTGCTTTTTCTTTCCTGAAAGTTTCCATCTGGTAGGAAAATTGCAGGGGAGACAGTCCTGAAGGGCAAAGGGACCAAGGAAGGCTGAATGCTCTTCAAGAAGGAAATCTTAAAGGCACAGGAGTGGGCTGTTCCAGTGTGTTGTAAGATGAACTGGTGGGGAAGATGACCAGCCTGGCTAAACAAGGAGCTTTTGATGGAACCCAGGAAAAACAGGAGAGTTTAACACCATTGAAAGAAGGGACAGACAACTCAAGAAAAGTACAGAGATCTCCTTAGGTCATAGAGACTGAAAATTAGGAAGACAAAAGCCCAGCCAGAGCTCAATCTGGCCACTGTCATAAGGGACATTAAAAAAAGCTTTTATGAATACATCAACAACAAAAAGAGAGACAGTGAGAATCTCCATCCCTTACTGGATGTGGGTGGGAACATTGCAACCAAGGACAAAGGAAAGGCTGAGATACTCAATGTCTTCTTCACCTCCATCTTTAATAGTCAGACCAAATACACCCAGGGTGTTCAGCCTCCTGAACTGCAGGATAAGGACAGAGAGCAGGACAAACCCCGCATAATCCGGGACGAAGCACTTCGTGACCTGTTATGGCACCAGGACACTCACAAGTTTATGGGTCAGGTTAACAGGGGAGGTCCCAGATGACTGGAGACTTGCCAACGTGACACCGGTTTACAAGAAAAGCCTGAAGGAAGATCTGGGGAACTACACACCTGTCAGCCTGACCTTGGTACCAGGGAAAATCATAGAAAGGTTCATCTTTAGTGCACTCACGTGGCACGTGCAGGACAGCAAAGGGATCAGGCCTAGCCAGCATAGGTTTAGGAAAGGCAGGTCCTGCTTGACCAACCTGATCTCCTCTATGACCAGGTGACCCACCTAGTGGATGAGAGAAAGGCTGTGGACATTGTCTATCTAGACATTAGTAAGGCCTTTGACAGCATCTCCCATAGCATTCTCCCGGAGAAGTGAACAGATCATGACATAGATGGCTGTACTCTTCACTGGGCAAAAAACTGGCTGTATGGCCAAGCCCAGAGTGTTGTAGTGAATGAGTTTAGATCCAGTTGGGGTCTGGCCACCAGTGGTTTCCCCCAGGGCTCAGTTTTGTCTCCAGTCTCATTCAGTATCTTTATTAATTATCTAGATGAGGGGATTGAGTGCTTCCTCTGTGAGTTTGCAGATGACACCAAAGTGGGTGAGAGTGTTGACATGCTTGAGCGTAGAAACGTTCTGCAGGGGGACCTGGACAGGGTGGATAAATGGACCAACTGTATGAGATTTAATAAGGCCAAGTGCCAGGTCCTGCACTTCGATCACAACAACCCAATGTAACTATACAGGCTTGGGGCAGAGTAGCTAGAAAGATGCTCAGAGGAAAAGGACCTGGGGGTGCTGGTTGACAGACAGCTTAACATGAGCCAGCAGTGTGCCCAGGTGGCCAAGAAGGCCAACAGCATCCTGGCTGGCCTCAGAAATAGTGTGGCCAGCAGGAGTAGGAAAGTGATCGTGCCTCTGTACTTGGCCTTGGTGAGGCCGCATCTTGAGAACTGTGTTCAGTTCTGGACCCCTTACTACAAGAAGGACATTGAGGTGCTGGAGTGAGTCCAGAGAAGAGGAAGGAAGGTGGTGAAGGGTCTGCAGAATAAGTAATATGAGGTGCAGCTGAGGAAACTGGGGTTGTTTAGTTTGGAGCAGAGGAGGCTGAGGGGAGACCTCATTGCTCTCTACAACTACCTGAAAAGAGACTGCAGTGAGGGGGGTGTTGGTGTCTTCTCCCAAGTGAATAACGACAGAACTGGAGGAAATGGCCTGAAGTTGCACCAAGGGATGTTTAGACTAGATAGCAGGAAGAATTTCCATACCAGAAGAGTTGTCAGGCACTGGAACGAGCCTCCCAGGGGTGTGGTGGAGTCACCATCCTGGAGACATTCAAAACATATGTAGACATGGCTCTTCAGGCCATGTTTCAGTGTGCAAAGTGGGTTTTTTTCCGGGTTGCTGGTTGGACTTGGTGATCTTAGAGGTCTTTTCCAACCATGACAAATCTGTGATTTTGTGATTCTGTGTCCTTTGTAGCTCAATCATTTTGCTGCTCAGGAATTTCAGAGTCATTAAAGCTGATATAAATAAGATATTTTACATGCTACTGTTATATATGGATTCAAATGGCAACACTGGTTTTAAATAGAGAAGTCTGGATTCAAATGTCAATACTTTCATTCCTCACAAATTTCTTTGTCCATGATTTTTGCAAGGGAAACTTAGAGATTTCTCATTACAGTTTGTAACTTAACCAATGACACTTTCCACCCTGCCCATTCACTCAAGAGTTTAGAAACTGGGATCTGTCAATGTGCATATGCTTACAGATAGTCCCAAACTGGATGGGATAACAAATGAGATGTATATGAACTGATTGATGGCTATTTCATATGATGTCAGGATTTTAACCCTTTAGAAAGTACAAGCACAGATTACTCCAAATAAGGCATTTATGCACTGATTGAGGTTTATTGCATGTGATGCTGGAATCTTAACCTTTTAGGAGGCACAAGCACAACCAAGCTATCAGGAACTGGGGAATTGGAACAGAAGCTAAGTTTAGAAAACAAAAGATATCTTAACAACAAAAGGTACTACTAGTAGTTAAATCAAACAACAGAAGTTAACCATTAAAATGTTGACAACTTTCTTAGTACCAAGTTTTATACTAGGCCTAGACCATAATTATTGATTTTTAAGGATCCTATAATCTTAAAACTTAATGATGAAAAATTGCTTAATGTTAAGTTTATTAATAAAGGCAATAAAGGATTTAATATCTCTCCCCCTTGCCCGGCCACAGCTGGGTGTCCCTGGGTGGGCCTTAAATTTCCAGAATTTATCTCTCTGGCAGGTGTCCCTGCTGGAGAGGAGAAGGTCCAGCAACCTCCTGGGAAAGTGTACAGTGAAGTCTCCTGATTAAAGATGGGACCAGGCTTTTATAGAATGCAGTGGATTGACTGTTGTCATTTAACTATTTAGCCATACCTCCAAAATCTCTCACTGGAGAATAAAAGGAAAACAGTAGAAAAACCACAAAGGCCCCGTTCTCAGCAAGAAAAGTCTTTTGTTTATCTGTTCATTTTTACTTTATCTGTGTTTCGGGCCTAGTTGTGGCTGGGCTGAGCTCCATGTTCTTCAATACCAGAGAGTAACTGGTGTTACGAACGTCAACTGCTGTTTATACCTTTCAAGGTTGTTACCAGTAAAAAGCTTCCTAGGCACTTTCCTTTTTCATGAGAACCTTTCCACTCCAAGCCTGGGCCTGCAAAACTGAGAGAAAAAAGCAATTGAATCATAGACAAACAAAGGCAGACATATTAAGAGATGGAGCACCCTGCTACATGTAAATATACTTTTTAAACAGAAGAAGACCTTTCAAGCCATTGGGCTGCATCATTTTTTTCTCCACAGGATTTGCAATCCTGACATGAGGAGTTCCTGTGTAAAGGAAAAATTTCTTTCTTGATCAGCCCTTACAGTTTTTTACCTTCAGAATTATTGGGCTAAAGACCTAATACAACACATATTTCAGCTACTAAAAATCCTCTGTTTCTTAATGTCTGGAGTTTTTTTAATCTTGAAACAGCAATGGCTTAGTGTTTTTTCCTGGGACTTCTGGCTTGCATGTGTCCATGGAAATAATCTTCTATACTGCAGTGAGAGAGAGCAGAAGGTAAACACTTTTAAATCCATTTGTTTAGCTGAATTACTTCCAGATTGTCTGAGAAACAGTAAAAGGTCTTCTTTGTATTTATGATCCTATTTCCTGTTATTGTGCACATGCATCTAGATGGTTCCATGATGATTGCAGAAAAGGACCTTGAACAGTTTGTACTGATTATATTATGTAAGAGAAGCAATGAATTATAACAAGAGTCCTTCAAGAGTTGCTCTAGGTCTTGTTTTATTGATCAATATATGAATGAGCTTGACTTATATGGAGAGTGCATGTCTTTTTAAGGCTAACCCTCAAGTCTCAATCCATTGCTATCCTTAAGAAGATACACAAGGTCGTGCAGTTGGATACAAAAATTAATTTACAATACAAAGTACTGTTTTGTTGTATGTTTCATCTCATTTTTGTTATTTTAGTTCCCGGTTTATAACAGCAAGAGAAGCAAGAAGTGTGTATGTAATTTTTGCACATGTGACAAATTCTTATGGCTTTAAATCCGTGGTTCCTTTTAATTTTAAATCAAAATTTGATAAAATAGGTCAGCAAGAAGCAGGTTGCTATCCCTTAAAACAGGTCTTTAATTTATTCTGCTTTGATCTTGGACAAATAATTATCCCCAGAAATCACATAACCATAATCTGTCAGCAAAAGTGACTTGTCATATGAAGCCATATAACTAGAAGGGAAGATTGAAAGGTATCCAAAAAAAAAAAAAAAAAAAGAGGTGAAAACAAAAACACCAAAGAGGAAATCTCATGCAAATTAATGCTCTGGAGAATTGAGAACTTATTTATAAAAATTGGTCTTTTTGAGTGAGCACAGGAGAGGAAAAACATCCCATTTTCTCCAGATTCATGGTTTTGCAGTATGTTAAACGTACTATCTTGGTTTCCTTTAGCAGTTGAAAAGTGGTTTACTGTACCTGTCAAAAGTCACACTTCCTCTGAAACTTAAAAAACCCTGAAGATAGGTAATACACTTCATTAAATCTATACTTGAATAAATTCCACTTTAAAAATAGTTTGTATCCAAACATTTTTTGCCAAATTATGACAACATCCCATTTAAAAGCTGGGTGAAAATAATTTTCTAGTGCAACTATACCATAAAATGATCACAAAGAAGTCAGAATTGCTGCAAGCTTCTCAGACTTAAGTACATGTCACATTGAGCATGGCAAACACATCATATTCTTCACAAAATACAGATGTGTTCAGGATGATTTCTGGATTGCTATTATATGGTAGCTACGATAAAATACTTTCAGTGGAAAGAAGTGTGAAAGACTCTGTAGGCCAGATTTTTTTATACAGAGAATGTGTCTTCTTTGTTTAAAACATGTGGTCAGACCTGACAAATAGCATGGACTAAACAGAGTAGTTAGTTCAGTCCTGTGCACTCACAGGCATGTTCCTTTGATCCTGCTTCTGTTTTTTGATTAAAAGAAAAGCATATCTGAAAAATCAAATGCAAAAGCCAGCTCCATTTCTAACCTTCTTGAATATGTGAAGTCTTATCAGACTGGGAGAAAACAAGTGATCACGATTGATCAATCACTGCAGTAGAAATGGATTTTGAGAATGACACCTGAGAAGTAAAATTGCTAGTGCCTATTTGATGTCCAGCACAGAAGTTGTGTACATATAATTTATGCAAGTACTACTGTGTATCTGGGTATCTTGTTGTGCATGACAGAACTGTGAGATTAGCTTCAGAAAGATAAAATTGCCTCATAGTTTCTTTCTTAGGTTAGAGCAGTTGAGGAATTCTAAAAGCTATCTTAATAAAAGGAAAGGCAAAACAGCAGTGGTTACTCCGACCTCCTTCTTGTGACCTATCCCATACAGAAAGCAAATCTTGTTTTGAGCAAGCAATAAAACGGAGTTAGTTCAAATTACAGAATGCAATTCTTTACAGAACAAAATGTGCAGGAGTGATAACTTTCAACTCAGCTTATGCTTGACATATCTCATTCTTTCTGCAAGGACCTCATGGCCAACTCCCTAATTTATCACCAAGTTCTCTGATTTGAAGAGCCAAGTAGGAGTAGTTAGTTGGGACTGCCACTAAGTGGTCACTCAAGCCTGTCATGTATAAGATGCTATTAGTTAATAAGAAACAGTAGGGCAGCATGGATGCTGGATGTGTGTGATTATGAACGAACTTTTGCTAAATGCAGGGCTCTAAGTTATGATTATAGATGAGAGGAAAACAGAGCTTTTAAAATTCTTATTCAATGAAAATGTTAATCTTCTACTTTTAAGTGTGAGAGTCTCTCAAAGATCATTGATGAAGGCTGGCAACAGACAGAATGGGAAAAAAACCCAACACAGCAAGTAACTTTAATTAAGTCTTTCATCAGCTTGAAACTATGACATGATTAGAGACCTCCTTCCTTGTTTAATTTTATCATTGTTCAACCAGATAAATAATATTCTTTCATAAATAATATAATAGAAATTACATCATAAAGTATGAGACCTTGTTTACTAGGATTTTGGTTTACCAGATTTCATACTGACATGTTGGATAAGCCCATTAATTTCAGCACGATGTTTGCAAACCGCCTTTCTGCAATCCTCCAATGGCCTTTAGATGTCTTTTAAAAAAAAACAGGAACAGACATTTCTGTCTTGCAGACTTTTGCTGAGATTCTTCCTTAACAAACCTTTAGAAATTTTCCATAATTCTCTCCGTAGATATAAATGTGTGGCAGTGGACCTACAGTCCACTGTAGTTGTAAATGGCACATTATTTGGGAGGCTGAATTAACAATCAGGCATCCACGCACCTGCAGCAAGACTCACTAGATTTCTAAGGACCACCAACAAGAGTCAGCATGCTATCTTCACTTCTAGGTCCTTGGCATTTGGAAGTATCTCAGCAACTACTGTGTTTAGACTAGTTTATCACCCATCAAGTGTTTGTTCAGTTAAGAAAGCAAATGGAGCTACACTCGAGAGATGGCAGGAAGTAAATTAATGTATTAACTTATGTATATTTATTACTTTATGATGGGTGAATAAATGCTGCAGTTTTTTCCTTTCAATCCAGCTTTTGTCATTATACTGTTTCTATACTTGTATGTTTCCTCTCAATTGCAAAAAAATAATTCCTGGCATGTATCACCATGCTGAGGAAGAAAATTAGCACTTACCATTAAAAAAGAGGGGAAATGTTTGCGTGGAACAATTGACTATGAAAAGTAAAAATATTTTTTACATTGGTTACATACAGATGCAAGAAAACTCTTCTAATTTATTTCAGCTCAAAGATCAAGCTGCAACTGATATTTAATGACAACATCGCCTCCAGAATTGTATTGATTTTACTATGAAGACTGACACCAGTAAAACTCTTGTGGCTACAGCAGAATTTATCATTTATCAAGAAAGAACTGAATGGTCTAATTGTTTTCACATAATTAAGCAGACTATTTGAAAATCTGCAACAATGACTACATAAAGATCATAATCCAAGCTTAGAGGTAAGACTAGAAAACTCTGTTTTAATAACAAATAGAAATTAGTCTCAGAAAATACAGTTCATCCCAATGGCTTTTGACTTACAACAAAATAAATTTACCTTTATTCACTCCCAATTCTTTAATGAGAAGCCCAAAATGATGTAAGAAATACTAGAAAATATAAAACTTGAAAATAAAGAATTTGCATATCTTTCTTAACTCTGCTAACTTGTTTCATGTTCCTAGACTAAAATCTGATCTGTAGAAAATTTAAACAGATCTGATTAAGTACTTTTTCAATGATGGAGCCACGATGCTTAGAGACGCTTAGAAAAGCTTAGAGACTAGATAGAAGACTAGGTTCAGAAAATGTACATTCACCTAAGTGATTTTAAATCAATTAAAAACAACTCTGAAACAAATATATGAGCTAATAAATTTCAAAGCGTCAAAAGAGGTGCAGAAGAAAAGCAGTTTTCCTATGCAATGAAAAGGAGATAAAGGTATATGGTCCCTCCTTTTCTGAACAAACCACATGGAAGAAATGAGCAACAAAGACTCTTTTGTCCAGGGACCAATGTTTCTGCATATTGAGCCCTGAACAGAACTTCAAATACAGATAACAGCATTTGTGGGAGGTACTTGAGAAAAAATACATCTTTCTTTTAATATCTATTAAAGATCTCGACCTATTCTGTCATTGATATGTCTGTGTATGGAGAATAGATGTGTGCATACTCCTATATGGAAAATTCTTTTATAGCCTCCTAAAAATGTTTCCTGTATGCCAAACTGCCATTAAATGAGTTAATAGATTGTTGTGAATTAAAGATGTTGCTCTGAATCCACTACCTTTGCTTTGATTCCAAACTTTTTTGTTTTACACAGTAAAGAATAAAACCCCAAAAAAAGCAGCATCAAGGATGGAAAGTGGTACACCAGAGTTGCCTGAACTGTTTCCTTAAGGTCAATCAAGGGATTTTCACTGGGCTACCTCTTCAGGTAAGATACCATGTACAGAATCCTATGAGTCCTACAGACACATATACATCACCTAATTGGGTCAACACATAGGGTTGCCTAAAATATTGGCTGTCTTTATCTTACTTGTAAATTTAAGATACCAAATCCCCCATAATGTGTCTCACTACAAATCCATGCAAACTTATCTCAGTTTTACAGAATGGTGAATTAATTTTTGTTTGCTTCTTTAACTGCTTTGAGGATTTTTATTTATTTATTTGATTTTTAATTACGGCTTTTTATTCTGTAGTTTAATCATATGTGTGTTTAATTGTCCACTTACTTTTTATAAAATCCTGGAAAACACACACACTGGCTTACTCCACCAAAATGCAACATGGGTTATGAACTCTGAAGGCACACTTTCACTTACATATTTGGATTCTTTTAGGCCCTGTTTCCAAATAAATACCAAAATAACTGTAACTAATAAAAGGAGAACTCAGTGAAAAGCACTGTAGAAGGAACTGGTAAGCCATCATCATAATTTTCTTCTTTAACAAGTAGAAATAGCTGTTAAATTTTTTAGACATTCATAACAGCTCTGGGCAACCTGAGATGACTTCTTATTCCAGAGATAGACAAGTGAGATTACATTTACACCTGGAGACCTTAAGTTTACTTTTACACTATTGCAATAAATCTTTGCAGGTGTCTGTTGAACTTGGCACACCCTGGTGAAAAATACGAGGTCAGATTTACTTTGAGGTTTAGTTATCCCTGGGAAACGTTATGGTTCCAGGTGGGAGGTGGAATAAATAGTGATGGGTCCACTCAGTTTCCTCATCTCAGAGCACCAGCTGACTTTGATACCAGAAAAAAGTTAAGTTGTAAAGATATTTAGAGATTCTTATGTCAAACAAGACAGTCCCAGTACTCCTCAGCTCTAAACTTCTCTTCATAAAGCTGCTGTTGCTCAGCTGTTTGTGTCTGAAAGTAGCAATGCTGAATCCCATCAGCAGCTGCTGCCTGTGACACATGCCAGCCCAAGGTAGCAAGAGCCTCTCCCACCTTTGTAGAACTAGCCTAGTATCAGCCCTGGTCTCTGGCCAGCACTTCTAGAGAGAGGTCTTTGATTTTAAATCCTGTCACCAAATGTCACCTCAGTCACATTTTGACTCTGGACAATTGGATTATAGAACAAGGACCAGATCCAGCCTTTGCTGCATGCCATTTATTTAAGTAGATTGAACCTGAGGTAGCAGGTGGGAGACAACTTCACAAAATCTTATGACTTTGGAAATTATTTCTTCCCTCCATCCTTCATATTATTCATAGAGTAAAGACACCAAAAAACCCCAACCAAACAAACAATAACAACAAACATAAAAGAAAACAGAAAACTCAAACAAGTCAGGCTCTGTTCTTAAAAGATGAAAGGGACCAGCAGAATTTCTGAGCACTCCAGTAAGTTCTGTGACCAGGGTAGAGCAAAGGGCCTGAATGCATTCAAAGGTATTACAGAATTGCTGGTGGTAGCTGCAGGTAGCAAGAGCTTTGTCTTTTTCCCTCTGCCATCTGTTCCTAGTCTAGGCGAGGGCTGGTGGCTCCTCAGCTGCACTAAGCAGGAACATCGTGTTGCAAAGTGCTGCCTGTGGCATCTTCTGTGAAACAGCAGTCATTTCTGCTGTGCTAAATCCATCCATATCCTGGCTGATGGCAAGCCTCAGGCAGGTGTTGCCAAACATCTTTGGCCACAGTGGAGCTTTGGACAAGCTGTCTTTTGGCTTGAGTTCACTTTTTTTTAGTGTTTCTTTGTCCATTTTGAAAGCTGATGGAAAACTGCTTACAAACAGAGAAGTCCATGAAGAAGCTCTGATGTGCAACCTGCTGCCACTTGACTGGAAATGGCACTGCAAGGGAGATAGTCTGTGTCTTGATTATCTAAAGCCACTAGGAGGAACTAAAATCTGCCACTACTATTAACAGTACCAAGAACTGCTTCCTCCTTGGATGGTTTGCAAGAAAAGCCTAGTCCAATAGAAAGCTGAATATGGAGAGTGAAATGGGAAATTAAGAAAGAAAATAAGAACTAACGTAGTAAGATGTTTATTGTAAGTTTGTTTTTTTCCATACCTGAAAGTTAATGTTGGAGTTTTAAAGTAGAGTCTAACTTCAGGATGCCCTTCAGAGCAGAGGAGACAAGACATTCAGGACCTTGTCTAATTCTGTTTAAGTATTTCTGTGTATTGTATGGGAAATTCTGCTTGATTTTTAAGAGACTCCAAACACCCTCTGCTTGCAACAAGTTCAAAATTCCTCAACAAACTTTCAGGTTGGATGTATATTGAAGGGTTTAGAGTTGACATTTCTGAGACTGGAAAATCTCCTATGGACCTAAGAATTATAATTAATTATGTTAGGTATTTAAAGACTGAAATAAATACCTAGGAGACTTCATCTCTACAGACCTATACATATCTTTTAAAAACTTCCTTGTATTCTATTCAGTGTGAGAGTATACGTTTCTAGATTGTCTTACATACCTTCCCAAACATATGCCTCTTTAAAAATAAGCATTTAAACACAATAACATACCTAGGGCGTCCTATTTTTCTTTTTTCTTTAAAGTGGATCTGAATCAACTCACTAACATCCCTCAGGATATAAGAATCAAATCTTTTAATGAAGTGCCTGAGTTGCTCTTCATTTTTTATTTTTCAACATATTATTTCTGTTAGCTTTCAAGATTGAACTTCATGTGACCAAGCTGAGATGTGATTAACCTAGGAAGTTTTCCAACAAATAAGTATAGTACTTTTACTCTCTCAGCAATGACATTTGAGGAAGACTGTGTGATCTGAATCTTTTGATAACAGCAATGTTAGATTTCTTCTGTGTAATTGCTTAGTCCCATTATTTCCCAAACAATGGTAATTCATAAATCTCATCCATTTATAGATTTCTTTATGTATTTTAATATTCATAATTATCCTTTGGAGAGTTAGGTCTTGAAGGAAAAACTCTATATTCTATTAATTTGATTTGTTTCCACCTTGTGTTCTTCTTCTCAAAATTCTCTTTTGGCATTAAATGCTTAATGCATTATTTAGTATGTAATTATTTAGATTGATAACACAAAAATTGGGATGTGCTCAGAACTCACAGGAATGGAACAATCCAAGTATTTAAAAATGCTTTCTTTTAGAAAGGAATTAAAATCGCAGTCCACTCGCTCTCGCACAACAATAACAGAAGTCTTTAAAGTGAACTGTTGGGGCTAATATATTCTGAAGACTAATGACACATTAGGATTTGAATTTGCAGTAGATCTCTGTTGCCCACTTTCCTAATTTCATCAAAAAGCACTATTTTTTAATATCATTTTTCCATATTTATTTGTACATACATTTAGACACCAAGACTTCTCTATCTGCAGAAATGCTAATCCAAAGCAGACGAGGTAAACATAAAAAGCTACAGGGTCAAGAGTTTTCAGATAAGAACTGCCATCTCTTGGATGAAAGCTCTACCTCTTCTAGCATCCTGTCACTGTTAATAACAAGGAGCAGATACAGAGGGAAAAATAAAACAAAGTAAATACGCATAATGTGATCCTTTTCTATGGTTTACCTTCATGGTGTCAGGTGATTACAGGTTTACAGACCTGCTAGTTCCTGTGTTGAATAGCTGTGTTGGACTTACCCTGTATTTATTTCTCTAAGCTTTTTGTATAAGCCTTTACATTCTAAGCCTCTCTCAGCATCTGGAGCACTGAATTCTACAGCATATTCATTATCTCCATTATTTTAATAATTATTCAATGAAAACTTTCCAATTAATATTTTTCAGAACCTCTGTTTCCTAATTAGAGTGGAACAAAATGCTTTTATGTGTTCTTCTATGTCATTGCCTTGTCATAAAACTAGTCCCTCAACACCACTCCTCCATCCCACATGCTCATTATTTCATCAAATACATTTCTGGGACAATGTTAAAAACAGACACAACATTTGGACTCAGAGACAAGTTGACCCCAAAATTATCGTTTTCTTCATGGTCAGGACTTTCACGTGGATTTGTCTTTGCTGAAGCATTCCTTAGTATATTAATGAGCTATAATGTCATCTGAAGTGCTGGACTAGCATGTCATTCTAGAATATGCTGGTAACTCCCATCACACAGAGAGACTGGAACTTCCTCAACTGTTGCACTTACTTTGATGTCTTTCTACCAAGAAATACTTCCATCACAGCATCTTTAGAAGAAATGACTACTCTAAACATCTAAAGTTATAGTGTCTACTACTTGAACTACGATTGAAGTAAGATTACTTAAGGATTAATCCATGGGGCAAACAAGGTTGGTGACCTAACTTGAAATATTCTGAAGCCTCAAATATATATATATATAGCAATGCCATATGAGTAATAATTAAAATTTTCTGAAGGAGCAAATGGGAAGGAATACTCCAAACCACTTATTAATGAACTGATTCATCTAGCTTTCCCTTTTATGAGTTGTGAACAACTAATAAAACTAATGTAGTTTAAAGACATTATTTTATGTGGAAGCTTTGCAGGAAAAATAAAAAGAAAACCCACACCTTCAGAACCACAGAAATAAAATGTATAAAAAGATGTTATTTACTTACTACTTGAGAGCAGTATCTCCAGACACCTTTTGACTACTGAATTATTAATTGCATAGGCACTGCAAATAATCCGTTTTATTATTCTTTCAGAAGTCCATAACATCTCTTACTAAGACATTTCAGTTTAGTGGGTCAAGGCTTGTACTGAGAACCTTTAGCTTATGGATCACTGATTTAGCAGACTCTAATAGTGTCAGCCTGACTGATCAAAGTAAGTGTATCATGCCTCTTTATATCCACCTCTAGGGGGAAAAAAAAAAACCAAAACCAAACCAAGCAAACAAACAAACCCAAAAAAACCAAAAAAACCCACCACTATGTCCAGGAACAGAAACAGAAACACTGTTTTCATCTGGCTATGTCTTTCAAGTGGTTAAGCCATATTTTAGCCTGGGGTTATATTATCTCAGTTCATTAGGTGGCAGTTCACCAATAAGATGTTCTATAAAAGGAAAAGTCAAATGTGGCATTACAGTGCCATTATATAAATGCCAATACAAAGACCATGATTTATTCATAGAAGCAAAGCCAAACAAATATGTTGCCTTTAATAGACTAGAAACAAGCCTCTGCTTACTTTAAGTCATAAAAAGTTGCCTTGTTTATTTTGGTACTTGCTGATATAAATAATCAAATGTGATTTGGCCTCATAAATTACTTGGTAATACCTACTAGTCAAGGAATGCATTTCCCACTCTCCACTACGGACATACTTGGTATTCTGATTTGCTAAACATGACTGTAGTACAGACGTTCTTCTAGGATTGTGGCAAATGTTTACCCCCATGGGCTGTTTGTAGTGCTATAGCAGGACAGTCACCTAAGGCAATTAGCAGCTATGAGACCTTTACATAACTTTCTCCTACCTTTCCCTTGGGATGTCACAAATTGCTGGGTGCAAAACATGATTTTTAAACAAAAGTCTGTTTCTGCCAGCCTAATCTGACTAGCAGGGGATCATCGTTGCAGAGTATAGCCTCGCTTCTCAATCCTACAAATATCAGGACAGTTTTCAGCCCCTCGTTAAACATTTAGCGAGTGAACTGGCCTAGAAAACACGCATGCATATCCATTACATATTTGCCCTCTGAACACATATATGTGCGATTTAGCTGCATCTTCTGTGGATTCCATTGCTTTGTATTTAAGAAAAGATGCCTTTATTTCTTTCCAATTTCCCTATCTGCACAAGATAATTTCTAAATACCACTATGTATTTAAAGAAAGAAAAATAAAATCAAATAGCATCATAAATCATTCAGCAAACACCCCTACTCTATTCATAGTCTTACATGTGTTGCCAGCAATACAGATAAATATAGAGTTATAGAAATATACACACAGACTTTGAGAAAATATGCCTCCAGACAGAAACATATTGTGCATATGCAAATAGCTGTCTGGCACTGAAGCTTTGCCCTTTAGTATTAACTTAACTGTATCCCTTTCCTACGCCTGCTCCCTCCCTTTTTTCCATCTGTTTATTTTTTCAAACCTTCACTTAAGAATACGGTACAACCTCTCAAAAATCAAGAAAGATGGTCCTGAAAATGTAACTACCAGGTATAACACATAACAGTGCTTGGGGGTGGGGGGCCGGGGTGTGAGTTGTAGAGGGAGGCTACTTTGAAATATTCCTACAAAAGTTACAGTAAATGGGTTTTATCCATCTCATCTGAACAATGCTCATCCTGGTTAGATTTCAGGCCTGGCTGCTAGACTTTAAAGATATTTTATAATCCAAGCCTTGCAATCAGCTTTCTTAATTTATTTCACTGAAATGACAGGTTTAGCAAAGGCAGGCTGGCCTCTTAGATGCCTGGATTACACTGTAGCTATGGAAACAGATGTTAAAGTGCTATGAATTTCAAGTTACCCTGATACTCTGCACATCACATTCTGTACCAATGACAGGTTATTTTACATGCTGACTAATACAACAGCACCAGCCTTACTGATTTATTGGAGACCATCAGGTACGAGAGTCTCCATTATGAACTTGGGGAGATTTCACAGGTTTTACACTCAGTGTATTCTTGTGTATATACAGATTAACACACTCAGATGAAGGAGCAGTACCTGCTGACACATTCTTTCTAAAGTCTTCAGGCCAAGAGGTACAGGCACTTGAAGTTGATTTGCAATAGCCTTTCCAGCTTTTTTTTTCCTTTCTCAAGGGAAACCAGCTTGTAGTCCATCCTCACATGGAGCAGTAACTCAGGGCTGAAGCCCTGCAGTCCTGTCTGTAGGTTTGAATGAGGCTTTCTAAAAAAAAACAAACAACACAAATCTGGGATAGGGGGAGGGGAATATGAACAAATAAATTCCTCTGATTTTGGTGCAAAAATCCCTGTGATAACAGTGATCTCACCACCTGCCTCCTTCCATGACTTCTGTTGCGGCAGCAATGTGAGGGACAGTGCAGCAGCTAGTATTGCACTACTACCCTTTCTCAGCACAAATGGTGAAGTCAAGAAACAGTGTCTGTGTAATTTGGCATCTGAACAAACAGCTATGGAAGTCACAAGTTTTCAAAGAAACATGCTTCATCTCCCCCACGCTTGATCCCACTGTCATTTGTTTTTAAACACCCCATTTTGTAATTTACCTTCTCCCTCACAGTCATGTTTTTTGGTGAGAGATTTGTGCTGCTCATGTGTATGGACATTCCCCAAGCAGCTAAAGACTTCCTCCTTTGTGCCATGCAGTCAGTCCTATTCCCTCTTAACCTGCTTCCACTGTCAGCAGGGCGTTTTTATCTTTCCTGGTACTTATTCTCAGCAACACGAACAGTGATGAAGTCAGATTTGGTGTCAGAGTGTATCTTTCCTCTTCCAGGTAAACTGAAACTTTTTCTTCTTGTAAGAGCTGGAAAACCTCTTTAAAACTAACATTAAACGGGTTGAAAATGTACACTGTATATTGCATATAAAAGGATATTGTCAAAGTTTAGTCTTAGATTATTCTTTAAAGTGTGATGAAGCAACGATCACCATGAAGAACTGAAAAAATACGATAATTTTGTGATGCAGTCATAAAATTTTTATATAGAAGTATCAGTGGAAAAACACAAGTGAAATTGGTGCAAAAGAAATAAAGAATATCAGAAATAAGGTAGCAAAACACATAAACTAATGACTATATGACCTGCAGTCTGAAATCTTCTATCCAAAAACTGAATGGAACACACACCCTGTAGAGCCATACATCTTCATACAGGTTCCAAGACTTCTTACTGCTTTTGAGCATCGCATCCCTGAAACAGCTCCATTGTCTATTTTTACAAACACAAATGAAATAGCAGAGAGGCAGGTTTTTCTAAGGTGGGTGCCTCTTAGGCAAAAATGGAAATAGGGCCAAACACTTCTGTATATGACATAGCTTGACTGTTATACAGAAACATTTCCAGGTATTAGTGGTTTTGAACTGATTTCAGGGTAGAGAAAAAGGTCTCTGCACACCAATAGGGAACTTGAGAGTTATGTAGTTCTCTGAATAAAATATTTATGAATGAAAAGCAGAAAGGATTTTTTCCAAGATTTTGAAATATGTGTGCTGGGGAGTCAAAGTTAAGGTGAAAGTAGTTATCATATTTCCTACTCAAATTTCAAGAAGGATAATATATCAGCTAAAAACAGAATGAGAGAAAAGAAACTTGGTCCTTCTTGCTCATGCAGGCAACATCATGCAAGTAAATCAAAGATATAATTATTGAATTTCAATACTGTTTGCATTCACATTTGCATTACTAGATTAAGGATGTTTGAAGGCATTTCTTGTTTCACTTCCCTTTTAAACCCACTCTGGTTTTGCACCAACTGAGGCATCCAGTTTAGTATAACAGAAATAGTGTGCAAGTCTTTCTCACTACATTAACTAAAAATAAGCTAGTGAAACTGAAGTTCAACAAGCCTTGTCTGGTGACATCTGTGAAACTTGTAAGTTAACGATATTGTTTTTTCTCAGCTATTCAGATTTTTAAACCATTACCCACATGACACAGCAGGGTCTGCTTTGACTGATGGCAGTAGGAACAAGCTTTTAAAGGCCAGTTCAGTTTTCAGATTCTTTTTTCATCAAAGGTCTTAAGAGCTGATGTTTCAAAAGATTTCTGTGTGCAGACAAAAGATCTTAGATCTACTGCCTCTATGGCAACTGAAGTCTTAAAAAGCACTCCTTTCTTCTAGACATAATCCACCTGAATGGCACTTTTTGCCTTACTATATCAGATCAAGCCCTTCCCAAAGGAAAACCTGATTCTGTTACTTCTAGTAAAAATAACCACACCCCATGACACATGGTTTGCTCCAATAATTTCACATTAATCAGCCTGCATTGGTTTTAGGCACAGGTTCCAGAGGTTAATCAAATGGATCATTACATCTACTGTACAATCAATCCCCCAGAGCATGCCCATTCGTAGCCACATCACTTGTTTAAGGAAACATTCTGTTTAACTGCAAAGGCAGAAATTATAGTCTTTGGAGCAGATGATGCAAACAAATAATCTGGCTTGTTTGGGTTTGTGTGGTTGGTTGGTTTTTAAATCTTCTCTGCAAGTATTTGGCAACACGATGAGGAGGGTAAGAAAAAAAAAAAGTCAGGGAAGATTGATTTTGAAAGCTGTATCATGAACAGCTTTACCTTTGTTTTGTTTTTTTTTAAGCAGTTACTTGATCTCCCTCAAACACTCACACCCATTCCTTGTAGGAAACTAGAGAAGTCCGTCTGGGTAGTGAGAGTTCTAACACACACACACAGAGTGTTAAGTATCACTGGCTCCTGCATAGAAAATGTCATCATTCCCACCTCTCAGTTGGCATCTTTAAATAGCTCACTTTATTTATGGTGTACATAGTGTTAATGTCCTTCAGTTGCTCTGTTTTCAAGGATGGAAAAGCAGTTGCTAAGCATTTCTAAATGACAGCCCCAGGGTTCATTAAAAATATGGCAAACATTTGCTAAGCTCATTAAGTGCAATTTTTGTGTGTGTGTGTATCAGATTCCTCCTCTGCATGTTATGCGTGACCAAACATCTATTAACCCTAATCCCATTGATGAGTCTGATACATTCAAACCAGCAATTAGGCAAAACAAAAGGGATATTTATTGAAAGACTCATAAATGGGCTTTCATATCGGTCTAAGCTGTTGCAAAATGACAGTTTAATTCCCTTCTGTTAATCCCTACATACTAGAGTACTCCCTTTGTTTGATTATAGGTTGTCAGATTTAGGGATTCTGATTGAATCAAGATTTGAAGTAAACTAGAAATACACAATAATTACAATTGCTAGGCGCTGCTACCTACTGTACAGGCAGAGTAAATGCAACACAAGTTTAAAAAAAAAAAAAAAGAAAAAAGGATTTCAATAATCATTTATTTACAAAAATAAAGGTATATATTATTTCTATTTAAATACAGGGAAAAAAACACTTCTATTTTCCTGTAATATAACCCATTTTGATACCATTACCTGCTAAACACAATGTTTCTAGGAGCAAGAGTGTTTCTGCACAACCACGGAAGAGATATCTCACCTTTCTTGAACTGAATGACCTTCCTAGTCCACAGGCATTCCCTTCTCACACGTCTTTTGAACCACTGTGAAGCACAGACCTTATTATGAACTCTGCAAAATATTGCAATATAAACTGTCAAGTAAAGAGCACTATATGGAAAAACTCAGAAACACTGGGAAAACATCTGCCTGTTATTAAGTAGTGTTTAACAACACTATGGCAAGACTTGTCTGTAACACTTAAGGGTACATGAGTTGTTGCTGATCTATGAATGAAGCACAAACTGGACTGTAATGAGTTAGTAAGGAGCAAGAATAATTTTTGCTGCAACAAACTAATACTACAAGTTTTCACAGCACAATGACAGTGCTTTTCTGCAAACAAATTAACAAAAGAAAAAAACAATAGAACTCATTTGGTTGCTTTTTCTTGAACTTTTTGTAAAGAAAAAGCTTGCTTTTTATTGAAGAGATTTTTCTTGAAGACAAAAATGCTATGGCAGAATTTTATGCCTACAAAAAGAAAGATGATTAATAACATAAAGTCATTCTCAAATAATCTGTACTGTTTTTCCAGAAATACCACTTCTTATTAATCAAAGTCTTCTAAAAAGTGATCATACAGAAAACCTTCAGAGGGAAATGCTGACACTCAGTAAAGACTTTTAAAGAATTATTCTAAGTCCTGTTAAAACAGGAGAAAAGCAAATCCTCATTTTAGAAGAACTGTAGTATTTAATATCTACAGAGAAAATATTTATGTATGTATATAAATAAACTCAGAGATGGCATAAGTCAAATATTTTCAATTGTGTTTTAAAATCTTTTTTCCCAAAAAGCTTCAATGAAAAGGAAGACAATATGCTTTCCTCTAGAAGATGCTGCTTTTACAATCTTCAATGCTATAAAGTAGTCCTTTCAATTTACTAATTGTGTTACTGACCTAAATCTTCTAGTTATTCAAAAGATGTCTGAGAGAAAAAAACACTACCTGAAATTTCTGTTACCCACTCTATATTGTCAAACCCACAGATTTATCCCCTCTCCAATGCTAATAGTTCTGTGATTCCAACAAATCACCTATCCAGGAACATTCTGTATGTAAGTTGCCAGCTTCTCTTTCTCTCAATACAAACAGTATATCACCATTTCATGACCCTATTTTCAGTAAATATGATAAAACCTTACTACTAAGCAAAAGCAGTGGAAAGGTTCACATTATAAAAGGACAGTGGTGCTGAAGTGTTTGTATGGTCGAATATGTTTCAGATTTTAAAAAATTCTGGCTTCAGATTGTCACACTTCATAACTCTAAAGGAGGGAAAACAAATCATCATGGATTTTTTAATAACCTAAAATCAGTAAGATGCAGTGAGCATTAATGCTTTAATGTTTACTGCATTAAGTAGTAGCTCTTGTGGCAGAAAGCCTTATGGTGAAACAGTGATAAGTAAATGGCTCGTTAAAACCAAAAGAATCACAGAATCACAGAATCACAGAATCACAGAATATTAGGTGTTGGAAGGCACCTCTGGAGATCTTCCAGTCCAGAGCAGGACCACCTAGGGCAGGTCACAGAGAAATGCATCCAGACGGGTCTTGAAAGTCTCCAGAGAAGGAGACTCCACAACCACTCTGGGCAGCCTGTTCCAGTGCTCTGCAATCCTTACAGGAAAGAAGTTCTTCCTCAAGTTGAGGTGGAACTTCCTGTGTAGTAACTTGGTACCATTTCCCCTCATCCTATTACAGGGCACCACTTAAAAGAGATTGGCCTCCCCTTCTTGACACCCACCCTTCAGATACTCATGTACATTGATAAGTTCCCCTCTCAGTCTTCTCTTCTCTAGGCTAAACAGCCCCAGGTCTCTCAGCCTTTTCTCATACGATAGGTGTTCCAGTCCCTTAGTGATCCTCATAGTCCTCCATTGGACTTGCTCAAGTAAATCCCTGTCCTTCTAGAACTGGGGAGCCCAGAACTGGACACAATACTCCAGCTGGGGTCTCACTAGGGCAGAGTAGAGGGGCAGAGAAGCTTTCTCGACCTGCTGGACACACTCTTAATGTGCCAGGATACCACTGGCCTTCTTGGCCACAAGGGCACATTGCTGCCACATGGATAACTTGTCCAGCAGGACTCCAAGGTCCTTCTCGATCGAACTGCTTTCTAGCAGGCCAGCTCCTAATTGTAAGTGTGCATGTTTTTATTCCTTCCCAAGTGCTGGACTCCACATTTACTCCAGTTGAACCTCATTAGGTTCCTCCTTGCCCAGCTCTCCAGTCTGTCCAAATCTTGCTGAATGGCCACACAGCCTTCCGGTGAATAAGCCAATCCTCCCAGTTTCGTACCATCAGCAAACTTGTTGAAGATACACTCTGTCCCCTCATCAAACCTTGAAGTTCTGAATTTTTTAAAACTCAAGATACTTTTTTCATTAATTGAGCATTTTTAATAATAATTTGCTCATTACTCCATGTCTAAGGGTTTGAGAGTCTAGGTGTGCTTTGCCTTAAAAGATACTAAATTATACACATTGTGTTTTTTAGGGCTGGAGAATAAACCTGAAGACATCTGGGTCTGAAGACAATGAATCTGATGCCATTTTCTATTCTTGCATTGGTATGCACCACTGATCCAAAAGCACTGCTCTGAAAAGTTTTGTCTTTGGCATAACTTCCAGCACAGAAGAAACGATTCTGACAACTTCTGAAGAAAATAGGAGACAAGACTGGTCAAATTCTCATAAGCCATGAAATGTTTTTTTTCTGGTGCTTCTGGTTTTATCCTTTACTTTAAAACCAAACTGGAACTACAAATTTCACTGGGTACTCATTAACATTCTTTACCGATTCTTAATGTTATATTTTACCCTAGACAGAAATTCAGAACCAAGTTAAGTTTTTAAATAAGTGGATTATTGCCAGGTAACAGGCATGTACAGGTAAGGTCCTGCACTGAGAGCAGGATGCATAATTGCTGATAAGAGTTCAGTTACAATTTAAATGTCTTCTATTTGCAAGCTTAACTAGTCTTACCCACATAACTTTTTTCTTTTTCCTTCATTTTTTCTATGTTTTACTTGAAGGTGCTGGGCGACAAAAAAAGAAGCTCTCCATCGCACAAAAATTGCCTTAATACCAAGTTCAAATGACATAACAACATCTGTGTTTGTTTAGACAAGCAATTTTAAAAATTGGTTACCTGTACAACTAAATGTTAGGCACCAAAAGGGGCAAGCAAAGCTTCTAACTGCTATACTTCAGCAGACAGAAAAAGGATTATGAGATTTCAAAAGCAGAAAAAAGAGAATACAGACTGTTTTTATGTACAGAACTTTCCTTTCAGCTTTTTAGCCACCGGCAAAATGTTCCAGTAAAAAATATGAAAAGCAGATTCTGTGTTCGTCTTTACCTTGAGATGTCTTACAACCTCAGTAGTCTGATACACCAAAAGTATACACACAGAGAGCAACACAAAGCCAATGTAGTAATTAACTTATTCACTTTCTGGGTGTAGTAAATAATGAATTGGCCTAAATTAACTTACCATGAGATCGTCCTACAAGGAGATGGCACATATAACTAAATGCAACAGAAAAAAAAAAAAGTATAAATTGCCTTCCTTAATTTTCATAATTTTCATTTCCCCTTTCTGGTATTTATCTTAAAAATAAACTTGTAAGGATGTAGAAAGATTGAATAATAAGATTGTTGTCTCCTGGACTTTAGAATATTATTTATAGCATATAATTTAAAAAAAATTTACTTACAGCACACTATCTCTTGGTTATGATATTGTAACAGTTATAAAACCATTTTTAGTTGTTTCTAATGTCAGTGCTGGTTGGCAGTCTCTCATGTCTCACTATTCCAGTTTTTTCTTTGCTTTTCTTTGTTTTTGCAGCACTCTCTTGATGTACTTGCCATGGACATGAGTCACAGTACTATCACACTAGGCATTTGTTTCTACTGATGCTGTCCTTAAACTTACCAAATTGTAAATATATATAACATAGAACCATAAATGGTTTAGATTGGAAGGGATCTTGAAGATCATCTAATTTGAATCCTTCTGAAGGGGCAGGGACGCCTCCTGCTTGACCAGGTTACTCACAGCCCCATCCAACCTGCCCTTGAACACTTCCAGGGATGTGGAATCCACAACTTCCTTGGGAAAACTGTTCCAGTGTTGCAACACCCTCACAGCAAAGAATTTTTTCCTAATGTCTAACCTATATCTACCCTAATTCAGCTTAAAACTGTTACCACTCATCCTGTTGCCTTTGTAATAAATTCCTTCCTAGCTTTCCTGTAGGCCCTTTCAGGTACTGGAAGTTGCTATAAGGTCCCTCTGGAGCCCTCTCTTCTCTGGGCTGAATAGCCCCAGATCTCTCAGCCTATCTTCACAGGAGAGGTGCTCCAGCCTTCTGATCATCTTTGTGACCTTCCTCTAGATTCGATCCAACACCTCCATGTCCTTCCTGTGTCAGGGGCTCCAGAACTGGACACAGTACTCCAGGTGGTATATCACAAGAGTGGAGTAGAGGGGCAGAGTCATCTCCTTTGACCTGCTGCCCAGGATATGGTTGTCTTTCTGGGCTGCAAGGGCACATTGCAAGCTCTTGCTGAGCTTCTTGTCAACCAACAGCCCCAAGTCCTTTTCCTCAGGGCTGCTCTCAATCCATCCTCTGCCCAGTCTGTATTTGTACTTGGGATTGCCCTGACCCACCTGCAGGACCTTCCACTTGTCCTTACTGAACTTCATGAGGCTGGCATGGGCCCACTTTTCAAACCTATCAAGTTTTCTCTGGATGGCATCATCAAAATTCAAATCATGAAGGTATAACCCTTCTGCAGTAAGTATTTGAACAGGTCTGGATCCATATGTTGGATATCCCTTCCCTTCCTAATAAAATTTCTATTTATTTCCCAAAATTCTGTGAACTTGCTTTTAAATATTTTTGAAGTCTTTTAGGCACTATTCCTAACCTTCTAACAGAAACAGGATTTTAAAAATGAGCAAGAATATATTCTAATGGTTTTTATATGTATGGAGGTGCAAGAAGTACCACAGAGGATAAAAAAGAACTGTTCCTGAATTCTGCCATTTTTTCTAACAGCAATTTCTGTGAATTTCTCAGCAAAGAGAAGTGTTCACTAGGCCACTGTACAGCTTTCTGAAGAAAATCTTCCCAGTTTGTGTCATTCTGTGTTAGACACTTTAACTCAGTTACATTTCAGTAATAGAATCACAGAATCACAGAATTACCAAGGCTGGAAAAGACCTTTAAGATCATCAAGTCCAGCCTATGACCAACACCACCACACCATCTAGACCATGGCACTAAGTGCCACATCCAGCCTTGCCTTGAACACATCCAGGGACGGTGCCTCCACCACTTCCCTGGAAAGTCCATTCCAATGTCGAATCACATTCTCCGTGAGGAAGTACTTCCTAATATCCAACCTAAACCTCCCCTGGAGCAGCTTGAAGCTGTGCTTTCTTGTCTTTTTGCTGGTTGCCTGGGAGAAGAGCCCAGCCCCCACCTGACTACAACCTCCCTTCAGGTAGTTGAAGAGAGTGATAAGGTCCCCCCTGAGTCTCCTCTTCTCCAGGCTAAACAACCCCAGCACCCTCAGCCTCTCCTTATAAGACTTTCCCTCTAGTCCTTTCACCAGCCTTGTTGCTCTCCTCTGGACCCACTCCAGCACCTCAATATCCTTCTTGAAGTGAGGGGCCCAGAACTGGACACAGAACTCGAGGTGAGGCCTCACCAGTGCTGTGTACAGGGGGAGAATTACATCCCTACTCCTTCTGGCCACACTATTCCTGATCCAAGCCAGGATGCCATTGGCCTTCCGGGCCACCTGGGCACACTGCTGGCTCATGTTCAACCAGCTGTCCACCAGTACTCCCGGTCCCTCTCTGCCAGGCTGCTCTCCAGCCACTCTTACCCCAGAAGCTTTCAAGCAGGATTTTTAAACTCATAAGAGGTAGTCAGTACCAAGTGGGACTCCCGTACTGAAAGCCTGATTTGGGAATACTCCAAGAGTAGAAGTATACACATACATAACTCACCTGTTCAGCAAGTGGTGAATTTTGATCTCTCATTCCTACTGCCTTCTATTTCCCCTCTTCTCAGATATATCGGTTAGCATTACCTGAAAGTAAGGGTTTTATTACCTTAATGAAAGAATTCCTCACATTTAATGGAGAAATTTGGAGGCTTCCTATGTATATCTTTCCATTAGAAGTAAAGCTGTATCAGAAGTGTTTGTGTAGCAGATGTTTTGAGATGTTTTCATGTTCTACTGGAATGAATGACTTTTCAAGACAATACACAATAAGTAAATGTTAGAAAAAAAAAAAGCAGAAAGTATGCACATCCAGATCAGTTGCCTCAAAAGAGGAACGTACGCTGATGTGGGAAAGCCACCCCTTTGTGTCTCCAGCCTGAAAGGTCCATAAAAAAACAAGTGAAGCATACCTAATAAGAATAAACTTTTTTGTTCGGGTTGGGTTTTTTGTTTGTTTGTTTGTTTGTTTGTTTGGGGGGTCCTTGGGGGGGTCTGTTTATGGGGATTTTGTTTGTTTTGTTTGGGGAGGGTATTTTGTGTTTTGTTTTTTTTGTGTCTGTGGATATAGTTCAGTTTCTTAGCAAATTTCAGCCAAACATTTTCTTTTTCCTAACAAAAAAAAATAAAAAAAAATTATAATGCTCTAAAAGAGCAAAGGCAATGGCCTGACAAATATTTCCATGGATTTATTAAAACAATGAAACATCATTTCATTTTCTGCAATATCTCACACTAAGATATATATATATATCTTCTTTCTAAGAATAGTTTCTGTAATTGTTTTTCAATGAGTTAGTTTGTACAGTATTCTTTGAAATCTTCTTTGACATTAATACAATATAAGCTGTTATTTCGCAACACCTCTCACACAGTGTTACTTGTTCTGACAAGCTCTAAAATCTCACAGTAAAAAATAAAAATCTATTTCACCATTTTACTACAATTCATGAAGAATTCTGAGCATGGCTTTAATTGCATGGCAGAGTTAAGAGATTTGCTCTTTTTTTCCTCCTTTCCAAAGAAAAATGCACTTTGGGGGGGGGGGGGGGGGGAAGATAAAGCCTCTGGAAAAATTCAAAATTACACACTGAATCCAAAGATAAAACTAATAGTATTTCAAGAGGTATGCTGCACATGGAAACTCACCTTTTTATACATGATAAAATATTAAAAAAAAACCAAAACAGTTCTGAGACAGGTGTAATCCAAGAAATGTTAAGCTTTAAAAACAGACTTCTGAAATAACATATTTCTGAAATCATAAGTGTGAAAATAATATGTAAGAAAGGAAGGAAACATAATATGATTTATTTATAATGTTTTCCTGCTATTGGGGGGGCAGAAACAAAATATCTATATTAAATACACAGTGTTCCTTGCCAGCCTGCATCCAGCCTCTAAGCCCTTCAGGCCCAGTCATTCAGGCAGGGTTTGCAGATTTTCCACTGGATTACTGAAAATGATGCTAACATGAGTATCCTTCAACTAACAGAGCTCTAATTTAAATGCATATCCTATTATAATGGAACAGCAAGTTTCTAGATCTTGACCATGTTGGCATTTGCTTCAAATGGTCCACCAAGGTTTTATTCATGTTAAACTGGCTTCTGCTAAAACCTCAAGTGGCTTGTTAGTCACTAAGTTACGCAGCAGGAAGCACGCAGTCAGTGAGCTTAGGCTGCACCAGAGTGCGTAAGGACCACACTGTTAAATCTTTAGCTGGCTGCTCTAGAAGCCTCAGCTGATCTAGTCAACTTAAGAAAACAAAAGAAGATAAAAAGCTAAAATTAGATACAGTAGCAGAACAGGTCTTAACGTTGCAAATACACATCTCAGGATAAATTGTTCCTGCTCTGAATATGTAGCCCTTTAGGCTGCCGTACCGTCAGCATACCAAGTAGCTGCTACAAATGGCCAGGAAGACTGAACATGTAATTAAATAACTGTGTTTTCTGAATCAGTAAGAATTGGTTGAAAAATATACACTTGAGCTTCAACTCTTACTGTCACACAAAATTTGCCCTCTTCCTAAGTGACATTATGAAATTTGGCCTGAATCTGCAAACTCTCTAGCCTCCAAAGTAGAACAATATCAAAAATTGTATAATTTGTCTGAATTCAGCTCTGTATTAGGAAGCATATCGCATCCTTTCGTGGACTTTGATTAACTGTAAGCAAGAATACTCTTTCGCTGGAAAATGGGGAACCTAGCTACATAGGACATTGAGAAGGCTGAGGTTCTCCATGACTTCTCCAGTCTTCCCTAGCAAGTAATGGTTTTAAACTGAAAGAGGGTAGATTTAGGTTAGACATCAGGAAGAAATTCCTCACCATGAAGGTAGAAATGTGTTGGAATAGGTTGCCTAGGGAGGTTGTTGATGCCCCCTCCCTGGACATGTTTAAGGCCAGGTTGGATGAGGCTTTGTGCAGCCTGGTCTAGTGTGAAGTGTCCCTGCTCCTAGCAGGGAGATTGGAACCTGATGATCTTTAAGGTCCCTTCCAACCTTAACCATTCAGTGATTTACAAGGAACAGCATATTACATCTACAAAGTCATTAGGACAAAAAGCCCCTGCTATCTGAAATTTGTATAGTCCATGGGCTATTCATATGATGTCCAAATATTTCCTGGAGAACCAACGGCCATGCAATTACTAGACAAACAAATAATTATATTGTTGCTTGAAACAAGATCAAATACACACAGCAGGGGAAAAAAATCCTCCCAGATTCACTTAAATAGACAGTTTCTTTATGAGATTGAGAAAGGAGCTGTTTTGTGCTCTTAACTAAATTAGAACATCCAAAGAACATCCAAAATAAGCCTGGTATCTTTGAGGATGCAACAGGGGCAAGGAATCAAGCATCTTTTTTTCCCTGAAGAGTTACAAAAGGTATTCTAATTGTACTGTATGTTCTAGTACCTTTCTTTTATTTGTGTAAATAAAACAAAAGGGTAAATGATAGTGAATCAAATAGTGTCTGGCTTAGGGGCAAGAAAGAATGTCAGCATCCAGAAAAAAATTCTACAATTGAAACATTTTTACGAGAACAAATTTATACTCATGAACCTAAAAACTGAGTCAAAGTGAAAAAAGACACACTAGCTTTTGGCATAGCTTTAAGACCCATGAGCCAGATCAGTAATAAGTAGGAATTCCTGTAGCTGAATCTGGAAGATTTTTTCATCATTATTGGGTTAAGATATAAAGTACACATAGCCTAGTGAAAGAGGGCTTTGCAGCCAGTGACTGCATAAAGCAACCCCAAACTACAGTCTTCATGAGGGCTGATAACAATAAGTATTCTGCCTCTTAGAAGAGGCTTTTTCCCCTGTTCTTCCAGGTCAGCCCCCCAACAAGAAAGACTGCTTTGCAAGCTGGGCAGCATTCAGTGGCCCATCTTACCTATAAGACAGAAGATTTGTTTTGTGGCATATGTTGCACAGAGCTCTCCCACTGGGTAAATAGGATTTCACCGGCATTGTAATACAATTGCTGAATTGAAGCCATAAAGTTAATTAAAGTAAATATTATACTGTCACTGTTGCCTTTTTTTCTGGATAATGGTGGAAGATTAGGTTCAGGAGGCAAATTACTTTTTTTTTATACTTCTTTAAAAGCATTCCAGCATTTTAAGACTTTCTTGACTTAGGTGCCAGAGACATAGGATTTGCACATCCTACAGAGATAAATTAACATTTGATTTATATTTTAGAACAAAAGAGAACTCTTGCTCATCTGATCCAGTGCTTCTCTTTACATGGAAACAAAAACATTGTCAGAGTCAAACCTTCATCCAACATCAAAACATAAATTACTGGAAGCCCATGTAACAGTCTGACTTGGTTGTTTTGCAGCTGGACAAGAGATTCCAAAGTAGAGTGGTGATTTTTAAAAAGTAAAACAAATGCAAAAAAGGAACAAAACTTAAATCTGGACTCAATCAGATTTATTTTTAAGCTCATGGAGCATGAAGCTACCATTGATAAAGAAAACTGTCCCTAGCTTCTCACTTGCACTTAAATATTGCAGAGTGGTGTTACATCATCAAAGATGACACTTGTGTAAGTATAAACTCTTATAGTATAAGCATCAGGCTTGAGTATAATTTCCTCTTAATTGTTCCTCCACAACAATTCCTTCAAAGCTGTTGACAAGCTTACGAGGTTCTCAATGACTTCTTTGTATCAGTCTTCCCTGGCAAGTGCTCCAGCCTAATAGTGAAGGTCACAGTAGGTGGAAACAGGCACTGGGAGAAGGAAGTGTCCCCAGCTGTAGGAGAATAACAGGTTCATGACTATCTAAAGAACCTGAAGGTGCACAAGTCTATGGGACCTGATGGGGTCTATCCATGGGTCCTGAGGGAGCTGGTGGATGCAGTTGTTAAGCCCTTGTCCATCGTATTTGAGAGGTTGTGGCAATCATGTGACGTTCCCACTGCTTGGAAAAAAGTAACATAGCCCCTATTTTTAAAAAGGGGAAAAAGGAAAACCCAGGGAACTACAGGCCTGTCAGTCTCACCTCTGTGCCTGGCAAGATCATGGAACAGATCCTCCTAGAAAATCTGCTAAGCCACATGGAATATAAAGAGGTGACTGGCAAAAGTCAACATGGCTTCACTAAGGGCAAATCATGCCTTACCAATTTGATGGCTACAGAGATGGTGGATAGTGGAAGAGCAACTGACATCATCTACCTGCATTTGTGCAAGACATTTGACTCTGTCTCACATGACATCCTGTTCTGCAAACTGACAAGACACGGATTTGGCAGATGGGACACTCTGTGGATAACTAATTGGCTGGATGGCCACACCCAGAGAGTTGTGGTCAATGGTTCAGTGTCCAAGTGGAGGCAAGTGACAAGTGAAGTTCCTCAGGGGTCAATACTGGGACCAGTGTTGTTTAACCTCTTTGTTGGAGACATGGACAGAGGGATTGAGTGTATCCTCAGCAAGTCTGCTGATGATACTGAGCTGTGTGGAGTAGTTAACACCCTAGAGAGAAAGGATGCTATTCAGAGGGACCTTGACAGGCTTTAGAGGTGAGCCAATGCCAGTCTCATTAAGTTCAACAAGACCAAGTGCAAGGTCCTGAAGCTGGGTCAGCACAACCCCAGGCACAAATACAGGCTGTCTTTTTTTAGTAGCAAAATCCAAGTTGGTTTTGCAATTTTTTAAAGCTCAAATAAAATTGAAGTATGTCAGGATCAGATGTGATTTCCTACTGCTCTGAGAGTATAGATGATATGCAAATCATAGATGGGGTGTGTGTGCATGCGTGGGTGTGTGTGCATGCGTGCGTGCGTGCGTGCGCGTGCGTGCGTGTGTGTGTGTGTGTGGTCAGACCGTGCTCTGGCATAATCAATGTGCTTCTTCTTATATAAACGTGATCTTTCACAGTCAGATGCTCTATATTCCTGCCTGGAATATGTAGACTTAAGATAGAGAAATGCTCAAGGAAGACAAGTTTAAAGGAGTAAGCAACCCATGGTGAAAAAAAAAGATATGAAAAGACCAAGCACACAAAAAACTGGATTACCAAGATCATAAAAAGATTACATAGAATATTTTCAATTAATGCAAGTACAGAGGAAAACATATATTCAGTTCTGAAATGGTTACCATGCCAGACAGATGTTAGTGACATAATTTTCAATGTAGTGTATGCTAAGAAGAAATTCTCTAATTTTGAACTGATAGCAAATATGTCAATATGCACATTCCATTTCTCTAATAGTCAGTACAGGTTACATATAGATAGAAATTACAATATGGTATAGTATTTTATAGATTTTTATCATGACTTTTTACCATGACTGGTGTATCCAAAACTTTGCTATTTCTTCTTGATTATCACTTGTTTGATTCTTAGAAATCATATAATGATAGAGTGGTTTGGCTTTGAAGTGACCTTCAAAGATCATCTAGTTAAAGATGGGACATCTTTCATTGGATCAGGTTGCTCAAAGCCCCACCCAATCTCACCTTGAATACTTCCAATTATGGGGAATGGGGCATCCACAACTTCTTTGGGCAACCTGTTCCAGTGTCTCGCCACCCACATCTAAAAAAATTTCTTCCTTGTATCAAATCTAAACCTATCTTCTTTTAGTTTAAAAGAATTGCTCCTTATCCTGTCACTACAAAACCTAATAAAAAGTCTCTCTCCATCTTTCTTATAGGTCCCCTTTGTATATTGAAAGGCCACAATAAGATGTCCCCTGAGTCTTCTCTTGTCCAGGCTGAAAAACCCCAACTCTGTCATCCTTTCCTCATAGCAGAGGTGCTCCAGGCTTCTGATCCTTTTTTGTGACCCTCCTCTGGATTTGATCTAACAGGTCTGTGCCTTTCTTTGTACTGAGGACCTCTGAGCAGGATGCAATACTCCATCTGGGGTCTTATGAGAGCAGAGGGCTAGCATGAGCTCTCTTGACCTACTGACCACACTTCTTTTGATGCAGCACAAGATATTATTGACTGGCTTCTGGGCTGCAAATACATATTGCTGGCTCTTGTCCAACTTTTCACCCACCAATATCCCCAAATTCTTCTCCACAGTACTTCTGTCAATCCATTCATCAGTCAGTCTATATTGATAATGGGAGCTGTTCCAACCCAGGACTTAGTACTTGGCCTTGTTGAACTTCATGAGGCTTCCATGCTCCCAGCTCTGAAGCTGGTCAAGGTCCCCATGGATGGCATCCAGCAAATCAACTGCACTACTCAGCTTTTTGTCATCTGCAAACTTGTGGAGGATGCACTCAATCCCACTAGCTATGTCATTAATTAAGATATTAAATAGCATTGGTCCTGGTATGGAACCCTGAGGGACACAACTGGTTACTGATTTACACTGTAATATTGAGCCACTGATTGTAACACTTTTAACACAACCATCCAGCTAATTCCTTATCCATTTAATGCCCCATGCATAAAACCCTCATGTCTCCAATTTACAGGTAAGAATATTGTGGGAGACAGTATCACAGGCCTTATCACATTCCCAAGAATGTGACATTATTTGCTCTTTCCTTGTCCACTGGTGGAGCCAAGCAATCATAGACAGCCCAATTTGCCTTTAGTGAAGCCATGCTGGCTGTCCCTCCAGTCATCTCCTTGTCTTACATATGCTTTGACATGTCTTCCAGGAGGATCTGCTCCATGATCTTACAAGGCACAGAGGTGAAGCTGATGAGTTATAGTTCCCGGGGCTTTTTCACCTTTTATTAAAACTGATATATTTTTTCCCTTTTTCCAGTTAGTGAGTACTTTGCCTGGCTGCCACAACTTTTCAAATATTTTGGAGAGTGGTCTGGCCACTACGATAGCCATTTCCCTCAGGACCCTGGGATGTATCTTGTCTGGTCCCATGACTTATTTATGTCCAAGCGGTCTTGAAACTGATCTCCTGCGATGGGAGGGGGTATTTTTCACAAGGCTCTGTCTTGAGTTTCAGGGGCTTGAGAGATGTGGAAAGTGAGATTATCGTTAAAAACCAAGGCAAAAAAATTATTGAGTGCCTCAGTTTTCTCCATATCAGTTGTCATCAGTGCATGATCAATGCAGTCCAGACTGTCACTGACCTTGTTATCCCTTGTTCTTCAATGTTGGTGAGCAACAGATACATTAACATTTCTCCTCTGCTCAGACTACAGTGAGGTCTTCAAATTTGAGGTCTTGGTTGTTAAAATTCTGAATAAAGCACTTCAAGGTATTATTTTAGTCAGATTTTAAATGAGCCATGTTGTATAATGTAAAGTTTGTAACATGGTGTAGATAAGGTAACTTTTGGTGTTTTTTTCAGTAAAAATCTGTATACAAATTCACTTGCAAAAAGTTATATTGAATTAGCTGTCTTTTTTTGAAGTAAATAATATATTTGTTTCCATTTTGAAGTTATGAAAATTGTAAGTCTAAATTTTAGGATTGTGGGTTTTCTTGATCTTATAGCAGCTATTATTCATTGAAATCACAGACCTTTTGGGCAGACTGAGATACGAATTGCTGAGTTACAGGGTCTTTTTCAAGGGTGTTACTGCTGCAGAGAATCTGTCAGGAAAACATGGCCTCGGGGCATGTACCCTAGATGTTTCACTCGTGTAGAAGATGAAGTGCTACCACCTTCAAATTAACAACCTTCTGGCAACAGAATCAAGACAAAGGCAAACATTTTATTTCAACAGGACTTTTTTTCTGGTGTCAATGCAACTGCTTTCATGAACAATAAAGACACAAAGTCAAAGTGAAGTTCAGTCAGCCTACGAGAGTTTTACTGTTTCACAATGACTTTTCGTACTTTTCAATACCTGCAATACCTACTTGCTGCAAAGCTACACTTCATGAGTTCTCCTACACATGAGAAATTGGTTTTGCAGGGGTAGAAAGATAGAGCTGTAACTGCAGGATGAGTACAGAGGCAACAACTACAAAACAGCCTCTCGAAAAAACTCCTTCTAGAAGGAGTGCCTTTCCCCAATACTTGAAGTCCCAGCCACAGGACTACACAGAGTAATAGCTCCTACTTAGCTCCACAGAATTCCTGGGTGACAAAAGAGTGTCAAGAGAAATCAAGTTTTAGGCTAGAGGAATTATGATTTTTCTTTTATTTGCATTATTTAACTTTTACCTTGTCTTGAAAATATTCTTGATTTCATCCAGCTTGTTTATTTCTACAGTAAATATCCACACATATGCACTCTGAAAATTATGAACATATGTGTTTGGACTGAAATGAGAAGAAGGTAATAAAGCAAGAATATATAAGATAGCAGTTATTGTAAGATCTACCTCAGTATGTTTGCCAATTTTCCAAGTCTGAGAAAGCTTCACCCTGGCTTAAATCAGGACACTGTGCCTACTGGATATTCTCCAAATAGACAACTTCAGCACATACTCATTTGAGAGCAGCAAGTCATCCATAAACGGTAGGATGGCATTAAGTCTGAGAATCACATGTATGATTATCCCATTTTAAAAAACACATCTCCAGCCACTTTGTTTCCAAATATGTTTCCTGCTTTAAATAATCTGTAGGAAAATCAATGGTAGAAACCATTGTTATGAATTGGACCTCCTTCCTCCTTCTGTTTCCTGGTGCTATTTGAAGGTTCACGTATGGTTCTGAGCAAAGGGATGGGAATAGCTGCAGTCATGGAGCAGAGGTGGCTGAGAGCGTTCGGCATGTCTGATATGGATGATGGCAAAATGTTTCAGGGTGGATTGGTGAGGATGTGATTCCCACTGTCACTGTATCTTCCTTCATAGGGTTCACAGCAGCTGTCAGTTATTAATGGACAAGCAGAGGGATTGATCATGTCTCTAGAGGTCAAGAACTTCCATGACAATCTGAGAGGACATTACCTTCCAAGACAGCAGTAAAGTGCAAGGTCTGCCCATGCCCAGTGACACAGGACATGAGAACAAGAGAGTCATTCTGGGAGCTCTGCACATTTCCTTTTTGGTCATGTCATACTCAACAGTTTTCTTGGATATACCTTTCTTCATGTGTTCAGTTATTCTTTTTTCAGTGGGAAGAATTAGGTGTAATTTGAATTAGTCATTTAGATAAATGGAATTTATATTTAATTTTGCTATGAGCTTAAATAGCTTCAGAAAAAAAAAAAAAAGAAAGAAAAAGGAGAGACTGTGTGCTACATCACCATTATTACATTTTCTAAGTAAAACATTTCCATTTCCATTTTCCATTTTAAATTTGAAACAATTTTCAAAGTCAGATTAGATTTATTTTTAAGAAGTGTTAGAATTGCAGAAATGCAGTGCCTTTTTTAATTTCAGATTAAATAAAACTTGACTGTCAGGTGATTAAGTTTCTCCTTGACCTCATTTGTTTCTTTATATTTGGTTCAGTCTACAACACAAAAAAAATAAATGAATAACTCAGTTTGCATGGATCTTGAATTCATCATGACTAAACTGGTTAGGAAAATACATCTTTGGCAACTTTCTTGAAGACCACGCATGCTAAATGCCACAAATTCATAGACACAACTGGTGTCTGATTTAAATGAAAAACAATGCATAGCATTCAATAATACTGAAAGAACTTGCTATAGCTGTGATGGTCTAAGTATAAAAAGAGGGAAGGTTTTATAGTGTTTCTAGCAGAGGTGCTGGAGGAGTAGGTACATCCTCTTCCCTACCTGCTCCCTCCACAGATCAAGAAGCCCCCAGTGCCATGATCCCATTCCAAGAACCACAGAAGCCTGGGTACCTTTGAGAGCAGCCACTGGGGCTGGGGAAAAGGGCTGAGGGCTCTGCCTTTGGGCAGGTGAAATGCATGTGCCTGGCTGAGCTGACAGCCTGGCCAAACCTCCTCTGGGTAACGGCCCATAGCATACAGCCACACCAGTGCATCTTCAGTTTGGGAGTCCCCAGTACTACTAGCCCCCCACCAAGATTCTCTCATTGCAATTTTAAGTTAAGCAATAAATCTGTTTTTCATTAATGAGAGAATTAACAAGAGAGACAATCTCATTTCAGACCTATTAAAAACAAAATTAGGTATATTAAACAAGGTATATAAAGCGCCAAGGGAAACTTTTTTCACCAATATTGATGACTGCACCCAGAGTAATCCAATCTAAATTGCTATTGAAAAACTGCATCCCACAGTTTTCCTATTTCTGAAGGTCACTGGCTCCCCCAGCCTACCCTTTTCTTAATTCCACTTGCATTAGTTTTACAGCAGCGCTAGAGTGGCCTCCGAGAGCTACTTCTTACGTAAACTCATTTTAATAAAATCAGGATCTGGTTAAGTAGGTTTAATCACACAGATGCAGTTCTTGCCTCATTGACTCTGGCAGAAGTTCGTGATGTAAAGCAACCCAAGAAAAATCACATTCAGCACCTCTGCTTGCGCTGTGGTGCAAAGCATATCTGATTATGTTGAAAGCGCTTGTAGCCTAGGTAAGAAGTGCTAGATTGTGAGCAGAATACTATGTCTAAGACATGACATGTAATTCATTGCACTTTCCCATATCTCACCTACATCTATTGTCAACTCCTTTTTTTTTTTTTCCCTAGATACAATAAGGAATGAAGATGTGGTAAAAGTCAAAAGGTTGAATTTTAAAGATATAGTACTTATGTAGATGCGCTCATTTGTTAAAGCTTAGCATTTAACCACAGGCCATGACTGGAATTTAATAACACACTAAAATATGATACTATTAGGTCCTTGGCCATTGTGTAGTGACTGCTTGCTTAATTATCCTTATCTAAAGAGTTGAAATCGTGGCTTTTGCTGATTTGATATTCTTCCAGCTTTCTGCTAGTGTGCAGTGTTCTGTGTATTAACTACACAGGTCATTGAGTACCCACTGAAAGCTCACTCTGGAAATACCTGAAGGACACATTGAACTCTTCAGAAATCTGTGTCATAATACTTCATGTGTTAACAGAATATGTGGCACAGTGATGCATAGCAAAGGATCAGCCTGGGGTGGGCATCTAAAGTGCTCTGTCTTGCCACTGAATGCTAGAGTGAATCATTGTAATTTCATTCCAATTATACTTTTAGTGCCATGATGTCACAGCATAAATTTGTACTTTTGCATGCAGCTCATGCTGGTGTGATGACAGCTCTTAAAATATTGAGTGATTGTGGGCCCGTCAGCATAAAATTATTCTAACATGGTGCCTTTATTAGTGCTTCAATAAATGCCTTTCTTCTTGTGTTCCAAGATGGCATTTGCAAATGAGCTAATTTCTCGGCAGTAAAATACTTGTGTTGCGTTTATTTTGCAACGTGGGGGTGGAGGAGGGAGAAGAAAAAGACTGTTACATAAAAGGTTTTTTTTTTTTTTTGCCATCAAAACCACATTCACTGTAGTTAGGCAAGTTTAAAAAGGAACACATTAACTAAATGACTGTACAATTATTTAAATTAGCTTTGTGCTTTATAAAGCCATAGAGGGGTATAAACACTTTTTCAAGCCTTGTAACAAAGCATGTGACAGCCCTCTCACAAGAAACATTTCCTGAAAGTAAAGCACAAACTCTGTTTGCTGACTGATGACAGATATTCTGGGGTGCAGTACACAACTCTCAACAAACTAAATCCAAACCAGGTATCAGCTAACCTAATTCACAGGGCAAAACAGACAAGAAGTTAAGATAAGGGAAGAAGCAGGTTTTAAATTGTATCTGTTGTCGTTTACTGCTTGTGTCATACAGAAAATACATAAAATTATGCAGAGAAAATGATGCATAAATGGAACAATGCAGTCATAGTGCTAACTTACCAGGAAAGCCTTGTATTCACCACTTCTTTGACACACCCATCCAACAATTTATTTTAGATTTTGTGACATGGTATATTTTTCATTTCTTGTTTAGTTATTTAGCCTTAAAAATGAACGGACTTCTGTAAGTGGTGCTCAGTATACACCACTCGGTTCACAAATCTGAAATCTCTTCTACCACTAAAAGTATGTAATTTAAGCATATAACTTAAAAAGGCATCACCACATACATCTTTATATCAATTATTCCACAAGCTAAGCTATAGCTCTTTTCAATGTCATAAGTCCCCCCTTCTTTCCTTCCTCCATTCCCAACTAAAAATGAAAAGGTTATTAAACTTACAATTTATTCAAAGTCAACAAAATCTTTACTAAATAAAAACTAAAATACTTTGAAAATCCCTTTCTGGAAATAGACTGTTATTCAGCACATGAAATTGAAATATTTAATAATATCTGCTGAGCCGTCCTATGGGTCTGAATTTCAAGGATCTCAGTGTTTTTACGACAACAGTTACTCAGAACATATCTGCATTAAATACACAAGTGCCCCAAATGGAACACAGCTCAAAGAACTTAATGAAAGCACATTAAAGGAGAAAGTGGAAGTTCAACAGCTGAGGAGGTCTGTTTTTCTCTTAACGATGTTTAAGATTCGTGCCTTTACTTAAAATATCAGATGCTGAATAAGGTGGGATTTAACCAAACCATATAACAGTATTTTTTGTGTTGTGAGAGTCAATTATGTTTAGATACAACCAAACACTGGCATAAAAAGCAGAGAAGCAAAAGAAAACCAATGTGGTACCATCACTGCATAACTCCAAAATGGCAGGGGGCATTTTGTGAAAAAGCATAGAAGTTAGCTACCACAATTCAAGTGCCTTTCTATAGCTAGTTATCATAATTATTTGCAGCCTGTAAATGCCTGTGTACTATAAATACAAACTTACATTACCAGTTAATTAAATGTTGAGGCTTTTGCTACTAAATCTGCAATAACAGAGGATGTTAATGACATCTTTTAAAAATAATTTAGCTTTCAAATAGCTGTATCTGTTTCGTAAATAGGTGAAATACTCTGGTTGCTGTTAAGAGTAATCCAAATGCCTCTATAAGATACAAGTGGCCATCAAACAGTTTCCCAAAATTTAATTTGTGACTGATTTGGCGTTAAAAGTCTTGGAAGACTTTCAGAGTCTCAGCTACAAGTAGTAGATATATCAATAAAGAGTGACCTTTTCTAAATGTAATGAGTAAAAATACTTAGGCAAACTATCAGTCAGCTCAAATAAATCTGTCAGAGTTGCTATAGCATTGATAATATTCTCTACACAGAAAGCATAAATCTTACTGATTAAAATGTAAGCAACCACACTATACATAAATACAAAGCCACTCAGGAGTTTTCTCTTGACAAACTAATGAAACAACATATCATCCCACCTCCAAGATCTCAGTTTAGATGCATCCTAAATTATTTCTGTTGATTTCCCTCTACATTTGTTTTGGTTTGAGCAAGCTCTTTGCTGATTTTTTTTTTCTTCCTTTCAGTGAACTTCTAGCAGCATCAGTGGACTGATAATAACCAAGGTCACTTCTGAGTGTCTGCAGCCTCCCCCCGCTACGGGGGAGCAGATTAGACTGAAGGCAGGATCAGCAAACCAGAATATTCCCTTCTCATAATATTTTCTCTATTTGGCTTTCAGGATAGGCTAATACATCACGGAAGTCAAACCTCTCGTTTTCCTTTTTTCTCACTTTTCTGCTTACTGTCGCTTCTATCGCCCTCTCTTCGGGTCTCTCTCTTTTTTTTTTTCCATTTTTCCTACAGCCGACACCCGAGGACCCCATCCATGTGCCCGGACACTCCCCCCTTCAGCTGGGAGACCGTGAGAGTGGTCAGGGGAGGAGGGAGGGGGATGGGTGTTGCACATCCCTTTGCAAATATATATTCCCTTGTCATCAATAATTAAAATAAATCTGTTCCACTTTTCAACCCAGAGAGCCTCTCTTTATCATTTTTCTCCCTCTTTCCCCACCTTGGGGGAGGAGGGGCGGAGGGGTGAATCGAGAGACTGCCAACTCGGTGCCAAACTGACACAACATTTAACAATATCTTAGAGCTGGGCTTATGTACAGGTGTTTTAGTATCCACACTGATGAATTATGTGAATAGCAAGTAAATTGCCTTTTTATTACCCAGTGAAAAGATCAGAGTAGATATTGTTCCCTTCCATAGCCAAGGAAGGCTTGGAGGCAAGGGGAACTGGGACACAGGGAAGAACAAAGCAAAGACAGAACAGCTCTCAGGGGCACTAGAGTTATATTAGAGACATTTCTGATCTTGTTATTCACACCCTCCACTCTGCAAACTACTTAAAAACAGGCAAGGGAGCATTAAGGTCATCAAATAAACATAGATAGGGAGACCTTCAATCAGGGAGTTACTGCAAATAAGGGAAAAGGGACAAGGAAGAAAACAAATGTATAAAATAGATGATTGGCAAGGCAGAAGTATAGAAGATTAACGAAGTCACAGGTCCTGGCAATGCAGGAATCCAAAACCTAAGCATAGTGCATAATGATGGTACATATAGAAGTGATGAATAAATGAGATTTATTTTTACATGTCCTGGGTTGAGCCAGGATTAAGCTAATTTCCTTTTACTGATTTTTTTTCCTTCAGTAAGCTCTCTTCTAACTAGCAGCAAGTGTTCCAGCTAGTGGACTGATAACACTGCAATGTTTATGTTTCTGCTGAGACTCCAAGGTCACTTCTTAGCTCTGCTGCTACAGAGGCTACCGGGGCAGGAGAATTGTATTTGAGACCCCCCGTAGGGGAGCTGGACTAGACAGACAGCAGAACTGACCAAAGGTATTCCATTCCATAGATCTACGTAAGCTCTGAGGAAGGTCAGAGATCACAGAAGACAACTTCCTTCCTGCTTCTTTTTCTTTCTCTTCCATCCATGGCCAGCATCTGGGGAGGACTCCATCCATCACCATCGACCCCAGGCTCCACCCTGACCCTCATAACTCTCCCCTCAGCCCTGTCTGCTCTGCTGTTACCTCAGACAGAGGGCTGAGAGTTTTTGGCACTGCTCACAGCTCAGGAGAGTGCCGGGGGAGCTGCTGGGGGGGGGGGAAGGCAAGAGGCTTTTGCACATTCTTGAATATACCTGTATATAATTGTACATATAATTAAAGCTGTCTAGTTTAGTTTTCAATCCAGCCAAGTCTCTCTCCTAATTCTCTCTCTCCTTCCCTACCTGAGTGGGGGGGGAAGGGGATCGAGAGCATTGTTGTCTCTGGTTTATTTTTCGATTCTGAGTGTCAGCTGTGACATTATATAATAAATTTAATTGAAGTTCATATTTTTCTCAGAGTTAGAAGGAAAACAGGTTCACAAAGGTATGTTAATCAATGAAAAGGAAAGTCAAATTGATTTAAAGTATTTTCACATACCTTTGTGAACATATTTTCACTGGCATTGAATCCATTGTTATTTGGTAAATAAGTTGTCTTGCTGAAAATATTATACGATCATAAAACCATTTTGGTTGGAAAAGACCTTTAAGATTATCAAATCCAACCATTAACCTAGCATTGCTAAGTCCAACGCTAACCCATGCCCCTAAGCACTACATCTACCCTACTTCTGTTGGCCACACTATTTCTGATACAAGATACAATTCTGATAATTCTTTTCTGCTCAGTAAGGCAAAACTAATTTTACTAGTGGATTGTTCTTTCCCAAAGCAGGTAACTTTCTGTCTTCTAGAGGATTGCTTGAATCAATTTGTCTTATGCTACCTTTACTTCAACATAAGGTGTTGTACATACACAGGCACAATCACCCTCATCTGTTGTTTATAAGAACAGTGATTACCCCCTTTATAACACAAGTATGGTTTTGTCTTTGCCTGTAGAAGTAGTAGCGTAATGAGTTTATACCCTATTTTGAGTCATAATAGAAGCAACCATGAATAACTAAAACTGCCACTAATCTGAAATTTTAATTAATACCAACTTTTCTAATCTATGGGTTTTACCTGGGAGAAGAGGCCAACTCCCACCTCACTACAATCTCCCTTCAGGTAGCCATAAAGAGCAATGAGGTCTCCCCTCAGCCTCCTAGTCTCCAAACTAAACAACTTAGCCAAACTTAGCCTCTCCTCATAGCACTTGTTCTCTAGACTCTTCACCATCTTGGTTGCTCTTCTCTGAACTCACTCCAGCACCTCAATGTCTTTCTTGTAGTGAGGGCCCCAGAGCTGAACACAGCAACAGAGGTCTCACCAGTGCTGAGTACAGGGGCACCATCACTTCTCTACTCCTGGTGACAACGCTATTTCTGATACAGGCCAGGTACTGTTGGCCTTCCTGGCCACTGGGGCACACTGCTGGTTCATGTTCAGCCAGCTGTCAGTCAGCAACCCCAGGTCACTGTCTGCTGGGCAGCTCTCCAGCCACTCCTCCCCAAGCCTGTAGTACTGACGAGGGTTGTTATGGCCAAAGTGCAGGATCTGGCACTTGGCCTTGTTGAACTTCACACAGTTGGCCTTGGCCTATTGATACAGCCTGTCCAGGTCCCCCTGCAAAACATTTCTACCTTCAAGCAGATCAACACTCCCACCCAACTTGGTGTCATCTGCAAACTTACTGAGGGTGCACTTCATCCCCTCATCTAGATCATTGATAAAGATATTAAACAGAACTGGCCCCAACATTGAGCCCTGGGGAGCTCCACTTGTGACCAGCCACCAGCTGGATTTAACTCAATTCACCACAATTTTTGGGCATGGCCATCCAGCCAGTTTTTCACCCAGCAAAGCCTACACCTCTCCAAGCCATGAGAAGCCAGTTTCTCCAGGAGAACATTGGGCAAAATTGTGTCAAAGCCTCTATTAATGTCTAGGTAGTGAACATCCACAGCCTCTCCCTCATCCACTAAGCAGGTCACCTTGTCATAGAAAGAGACCCGGTTCATCAAGCAGGACCTGCCCTTCATGAACCCATGCTGACTGGGCCTGATCACCTAGTTGTCCTGCACATGCTGTATAATAGTACTCAAGATTATCTGCCTCATGACCTTACCCAGCACCAAGGTCAGATTGAAAGGTCCATAGTTCCCTGGATCCTCCTTCTGAACCTTCTTGTAGATAGTTGTCACATTTGCCGATCTCCCTTCTCCTGGGACTTCCCCAGTTAGCCAGGACTGCTGGAAAATGATGGAAAGTGGCTTGGAGAAGACTTCTGCCATCTCCTTCAATATGCTTGGGTGGATCACATCTGACCCCATAGACTTGTGTGTCTAAGTGGTACAGCAGGTTATTAACCATTTCCCCTTGGATTATGGGGGCTCCATTCTGCTCTCCATTCTTGTCTTCCAGCTCAGAGGGCTGGGTAGCTGGAGAACAACTGGTCTTACTACTAAAGACTGGGGCAAAGCAGGCATTAAGTACCTCAGTCTTCTCCTCATCATGTTAATGAACTTTGGTTCATATAAAAATAAATCTGTAGCAGAACAAGCGCAAGACTGAGAGAGTTGGGACAGTTCAGCCTGCAGAAGAGAAGGCTCTGGTTGAATGTATCAATGTGCACAAATGTCTGAAGGGAGGGCAAAAAAACAGGCAGAGCCAAGCCCTTTCCAGTGCTGCCCTGTGGCAGAAAAAGAGGCATTGTGCACAAATGAGGTTTCTTCTGAACATAAAGAAACACTTCTCACTGTGGGGGTGACCAAGTACTGACATAGGCTGCCTAGATGTTTTGGTTTGAGCAAGCTCTTTGCTGATTTTTTTTTTCCTTTCAGTGAACTTTTTAGCAGTGCCAGTGGACTGATAATAACCAAGGTCACTTCTGAGTGTCTGCAGCCTCCCCCCGCTACGGGGGAGCAGATTAGACTGAAGGCAGGATCAGCAAACCAGAATATTCCCTTCTCATAATATTTTCTCTATTTGGCTTTCAGTATAGGCTGATACATCACGGAAGTCAAGCCTCTTTTTTTCCTTTTTCTCTCACTTTTCTGCTTACTGTTGCTTCTATTGCCCTCTCTTTGGCTCCCTCTTTTTTTCCCCATTTTTCTTTACAGCCGACACCCGAGGGCCCCGTCCGTGCGTTCGGACACTCCCCCCTTCAGCTGGGAGACTGTGAGAGTGGTTAGGGGAGGAGGGAGGGGATTGGGTGTTGCACATCCCTTTGCAAATACGTATATGTATTCCCTTGTCACTAGAGAAGTTGTGTAAGCCCAGAGGGGGATTGTGGTGCGGGGTGTTGAACCAGATTACCTCCAGAGGTCTCTTCAAACCTCAATGATCCTGTGGTTCTGTGATTCTGTGTAGGTGGGGAAAAGGACTTTGTTCTAAGGTTACCTGATGATGGTATTTACCAGGAAAGACCTCTGTTCTTCTAACTTTTAAAAAGAATCCACATATTTATGACAGTCAAATTAATTTATGACTTTCAAATTAATCTGCAATTACAGATTAAGTTTTTTTAGCCGTAGATTTGAACATATTATTTAAAAGTTAGAGGACACTATGTGTACTCGTTTCTACAATTGTAAGCACATAGAGCTTACCTGGCAGGTCTGAGGCAGTGTGATGTAATCAACTTGCCAGGCCTCCCCATACCTGTACTTTGACCACCTCCCCTCATACCATAAAGGTTTTAACCTTTTAGCCTGCTTAATTGCGGCACATGTTTCACACTCATGAATCACCTGCAAAATAGTGTCCATGGTTATGTCCACCCCATGGTCACGAGCCCATCTGTATGTTGCATCTCTGCCCTGATGACCTGAGGCGTCATGGGCCCATCGAGCTAAAAACAGCTCACCTTTGTGTTCCCAGTCTAAGTCTATTTTAAACACTTGGGCAGCCTCATCTGCTCCTTGGTTGCGTTGATGTTCCTCATTAGCTCAACTCAGAGGCACGTGTGCATCTACATGATGCACTTTCACAGCCAATCTCCCTACCCGAGCAGCGATGTCTTTCCATAGGTCAGCCACCCAAATTGGCTTACCCTTTCGTTTGTTCTGCTGCCACTGTTTTAGCCACCCCCACAAGGCATTTGCTACCATCCATGAGTCAGTGTAGAGACAGAGTCTTGGCCACCCTTCTCGTTCAGCAACATCTAAAGCCAGCTGGATGGCTTTTACTTTTGCAAACTGACTTGATTCTCCTCCTCCTTCATCTGCTTCTGCAACAAGCCGTGTAGGATTCCATACGGCAGCTTTCCACCTCCCATGGTTTCCTACAAGGCAGCAGGAGCCATCAGGGAACAGAGCATATTGTTTTTCAGCCTCAGGCAGTTGATTATATGGTGGGGTTTTGTCAGCTTGTTTCACCACTTCTTGAGGTGGCATTCCAAAATATGTGCCTTCTGGCCAGTCTTTAATAGCTTCTATGATCCTAGGACAGTTCGGGTTCCCTATCCTAGCCCAGTGGGTGATTAAAGCAATCCATTTACTCCAGGTAGCATTGGTGGCGTGGTGCACAGGAGGAGCATTACTCATGAACATCCAGTGCAGCACCAGTAATTGGGGTGCCAGGAGGAGCTGCGCCTCAGTACTGATCACTTCCGAAGCAGCTCTAACTCCTTCATATGCTGCCAGTATTTCCTTTTCAGTTATGGTGTAATTGGCCTCGGAACCTCTGTAGCTCCTACTCCAAAATCCCAGGGGACAACCACGAGTTTCCCTTGGTGCTTTCTGCCAGAGGCTCCATGTAGGGCCATTGTGCCCGGCTCCAGTATAGAGTACATTTTTGATGTCTGGACCTGTTCGAATTGGTCCAAGGGCCACCGCATGCACAATCTCAGCTTTAATCTTCTCAAAAGCATCCTGTTGGTCAGCACCCCACTCAAAGTCATTCTTCTTCTGGGTCACCTTGTAAAGAGATTGCACAATGTGACTATACTCAGGAATATGCATCCTCCAAAAACTGACTGTTCCTAAGAAGGTTTGAGTGTCCTTTTTGTTGGTCAGTGGTACCATAGCTGCTATTTTGTTAATCACATCCATTGGAATTTGGTGATGTCCATCTTGCCATCTAATACCCAGGAACTGGATCTCTCGTGCAAGTCCTTTGACCTTGCTCCTTTTGGCAGCAAAACCAGCTCTCAGAAGACTCTGGATCATCTTTTTACCTTTCTCAAAGACTTCCTCTGGCTTGTCACCCCACACAATGATGTCATCGATGTACTGCAGGTGTTCTGGAGCCTCACCCTTCTCCAGTGCAGCATGGATCAGTCCATAGCAAATAGTTGAGCTGTGTTTCCACCCCTGGGGCAGTCGATTCCAGGTGTATTGGACTCCCCACCAGGTGAAAGCAAACTGTGGCCTGCACTCTGGTGCAAGAGGAATAGAGAAAAAGGCATGAGCGATGTCAGTAGTGGCATACCACCTGGCTGCTTTCAACTCCAGCTCGTACTGCAGTTCTAGCATGTCTGGCACAGCAGCACTGAGTGGTGGTGTAACCTCATTCAGGCCACAATAGTCCATTGTAAGCCTCCTTTTGCCATCAGGCTTCTGCACTGGCCAGATAGGACTGTTGAAGGGTGAGTGAGTCCTGCTGATCACTCCCTGGCTCTCCAGTTGTCAAATCAGCTTATGGATGGGAATCACAGAGAGTCTCTGTCAGTGCAATATTGTCATCTGTGCACTGTTGAAGTGGCAATTGGCACCTGTTGGTCTTCAACCTTCAGCAACCCCACTAGGGAAGGGTCATCTGAAAGGCCAGACAAGGTAATGTATGCAGTTGTTCAGGGTCCTCAGTCCCTACAGCTGCTATACCAAAGGCCCACCGGTACCCTTTTGGGTCACGGAAATACCGTTTTTTGAGATAGTCTATGCCAAGGATGCAAGGAGCATCTGGGCCAGTCACTATAGGGCGCATTTGCCACTCTTTACCAATGAGGCTTACATCAGCTTCGACAATGGTCGGTTCTTTAGATCCTCCCGTCACTCCAGAAATAGTAACGGACTCTGTCCCCTTGTGATTTGATGGCATTAAGGTGCACTGTGCACCAGTGTCAACCAAGGCTTTATACCTTTGTGGTTCCAATGTGCCAGGCCACCGAATCCACACAGTCCAATAAATTCGGTTGTCCCTCTCCTCCCCCTGGCTGGAGGCAGAGAACCTCTAATACTGACCATTAGAGGTCGATGCACTATCTTGATTGAAGGACTGGTTCCTGGAAATCTTTCTTTCCAGGAAGAACCATCTACTACACCTTTTCTACCTAGCAGCTCTTGTACACATAGCTGGAGAATATCAGTGGGTTTATTATCACAGGTTCTCATATGCTCTTTGTAATAATCACACAAGAAGAACCACAGATGATGTTGAAGTGGGTCCCGTCTCTCTCGTTGCTGTCTTGTAGCAGGGCATCTCCTCTTGATGGCTGCAACATGAGCCCAATTGTCCTTAGGGAGATACGGGGGTATAGGAAGAGACTGGGGTTTGCCTTCCCATCTGTCCAGATTCCTTCTCTCAGTCACCTTTTCAATGGCTGAGGTGTGGAACTGACGCTAATCAGAAAACATATCTCCATACTGTTGTGCTTTGAAAGCCAATTCACATACCGTTGGTCTCTAAAAAGAGAAGAGAATATATGGGCATGTGTTGCTGGTACAGCCTGTGCAAACCTCCAGAACATGGGTGTGTCGCACACGACATCATCAGGATTTAGAAACCCTTGGTCATCATAGATCACTTCTCGCACTGCTAATTCTCTCAAATATGTGATGGCTCTTTCAAGAGTGGCTCTTTCTGCTTCGGCATGGGTCTATGTCACCCTTATGGGGGTACCTGCTCCATACGGCTGAAAGAAGGCGGCTCCACAAGGTGATATTTCCTGTCTTATCACCAATTTCTCTATCAATACCAGCATCTTTAGCCAGGGATCCCAACTGTCTGGCTTCTCTTTCCTCCAGGGTGTAGGTGTCGGCTCTGCCATCAAAACATCGGAGCAGCCAGGTAAGAAGCCCCTCATTTTCATTGCTCGTAAAGTCCTTTCTCATGAGACGCAATTCCTTTAGGGTGAAAGGCTGTAGCAGATCATCATCCTTATCTGCTTGAGCAGGGTCTGCTGCTCCATCTGCTTGAGAGGGGCCTGCCGGTTTCTTTACTTGAGATGGGTCTGTTCCAGCATCTGTTTTAGAATCATCTGCTTCCTCAATCACGTCTTCTGATGCTGCTTGAAGAAACTCTGGATATTTCAGACGGGAGCAGGTATAAGGATCAGTCGCCTGGTCACAGGATTAACTCTTACTCATCTGAATCGAATGGGAGTGGACTTAATCTTTGCAGAAGTAGCTGCTTTCATGGTGACAGCAACAGCAGTAGTGGTAGCAGCAACAGTGGCACCAATAACAGCATTGGCAGCAGCACTGCCTGGGGGGAACTGGCAGTGAGTGGAACAACACCTCATTCTACACATCCACAGGACACTATAAGCATTCAGCAGAAGCATCCCCAGTGAAACTATGCTATTCAGATCAAGAGCTGGGATATTCAGCCTGAGTGGGAGTGGAAAGGAAAAATTGAGTCTGCCATTACCAACACAGACCTTCCTATCCACATGCACATTCACACTGCACACATACAGTGTCCCTATACAGATCAATATCACGACCCCTTATCAATAAACCAGAGAACAATAACAAGAACAGATACACTAAGCAGTAGTATCCCAGCCACATAGGACATGAATGACTGCATGTTGGGTGCAAAGTTCATCTGTTCAGTTTTCAACCCATCCATGGTGTTCATTCTCTCCTGCCTGGCTCGCCAATTAATGTGTCGGTTTGGCACCGAGTTGGCAGTCTCTTGATTCACCCCTCCCCCCCTCCACCCCCTCCCCCAGGGTAGGGAAAGAGGGAGATAAACGAGAAAGAGAGGCTTTCTGGGTTTAAAAGTGAAACAGATTGATTTTAATTATTAATGACAAGGGAATATATATATATATACATATATATGTATGTATGTATGTATGTATGTATTTGCAAAGGGATGTGCAACACCCGATCCCCTCCCTCCTCCCCTAACCACTCTCACAGTCTCCCAGCTGAAGGGGGGAGTGTCCAGGTGCACGGATGGGGTCCTCGGATGTCAGCTGTAAGGAAAAACAGGAAGAAAAAGAGAGACAGCCAAAGAGAGGGCGATAGAAGCAACAGTAAGCAGAAAAGTGAGAAAAAAGGAAAAAAAGAGGCTGGACTTCTGTGATGTATCAGCCTATACTGAAAGCCAAATAGAGAAAATATTATGAGAGGGGAATATTCTGGTTTGCTGATCCTGCCTTCAGTCTAATCTGCTTCCCCGTAGCGGGGGGAGGCTGCAGACACTCAGAAGTGACCTTGGTTATTATCAGTCCACTGGCACTGCTAAAAAGTTCACTGAAAGGAAAAAAAAAATCAGTGAAGAGCTTGCTCAAACCAAAACACCATGGAAATCATCCATGTACCTCTTACAGAAATCTCATGGTTCAAACATTTTGTCTTGTTTTGAAACATTGAAGTTTCTTACCACTCAAGAGAAAGAAATGCTCTAGTGTGAGAGAAGTAAGATGACAACTGGAGGTCCTAGTGATGAACTGGTGGGCATCTGAGGCCCCAGGTCTGCACATGGGCGAAGGTAGAAGGCCAAGTCATTGATCCTCAGAAACTGGGGACCCTTTGCTGGTTACTGTCAGATAAGACATTTTCAGCATGGGATTCATCTATGATTAATTAAGGGCATTTTTAAGTGACTGAAAAATACTTGATGGAGAAGGTCATTGGAAGAAAGAAAAGAGACAGGCCAGTGGTTTAGGAAGGAGAACCTTGTGAACAAGAATGGATGTTCACAGTCCAAGTAAAGAGTGTTGTGAAATCCTGAATTTGTAATGATCTAACTGTCTCAGCCTGTAAGAGATTGGAAATACTATTTTTAAAAAGTTAGATTAAAAAACAATACAAAACCAAGAACCATGCAACCTTGCTGCAGCTCAGACATGAAACATAATCCCAAACTAGGAGTGTGAGTCTCGAATAGACTTCATCTTTAAGCCATGGCCACCTCAAGTCTTCATGAAGCAACAGTCTTGTCTTCCTCTTTAATAAGATACATTGGATTTTTTTATTGACTAGTACTGCAAAACTGCTCATGAAGCTGCTCAGCTTACAACACCAGCAAGATTCATGAGGTTTAGCCAGCAAAACAATCTAAATAAATATATGAATACAAAAGTAAACACCAAAAAAACCCCACAATTAGAAAAACCCAAACAACAACCAAACCACATGTGACATGGGGTCACTGAGAAAAATATAATTAAGATATTATTTTTATATCCAGGCTAAGTTGTTTTGACAGCTGACTGACAGGCAGAGAGCAACCTGACTATTAATTCACTAATGAAAGTCTCTGATGTGCTATCTTAGAATACATTCTAGTCCTGTGTCTGGAGCAGTTTTCCTTTTCCTAGCTACGAAGTACCCTCTGTCTTCTTAAAATTTCTCCTAATACATACCTCTTTGTGCAGTTCTTCCCCCTTAATTTAAATAATGAATGATAATCCTTACATGCTGCCTTCTCTGAACTGTTGTCCTGTGTTTTGCTCGGAATTTCACATACCTCATTTAGACCATAAGCTTTTCAGATAGGGTATGCATCTTGTAAATTTATAGTGCTGCATGTATGTTTAATGCTAATAATGTGCAGTGACAGGGCAGGGCAGATTCATAAGCAATGCCCTGAAAAAGAGGCAGCTATTGAATTCATAATATGGCACTTCATATTCACAAGAGAAGAAAAAGCTGTCATCTCAGAATAGGGGATCTGCTATAAAAGAAATGGGTTTTTGCACTAATGGTTATCAAGAATTCATATACTCCACTTCATTATCACTTCCATATAGTAGTGACTGTTTCCTAATGTTCCTTATATCATAGAGCTGTTGTTTAAGTCCATTTGATCACTCCTATTTGTTAAAAGAAAGGTTTCCCAAATAAAAAGTAAATTAAATCCAAGGCGCATGAACATAACACCCACACACTCCTGCCCATCAAACTTCATAGTGCAGGGAACAGAACAACTTGGTATGTAAAATGAGGTAGACAAGTACCTCAGTAACACTTAAGAAAAAACACCTGAATCATACAAGGAGAGATAAAGGAAGTGAGTGCTAAGTGGTCTAAGCAAGGAAAATGCTTGGGAGCTGTAGTTTAGGAAGATGAAAGACTTCATCTAACAGAAGGAGGACTTGTCAGAAAAGTAATCTCTTTACAAAACTGTTGAGGGCCAAAATACAATTTTTGAAGAGCCCATTTAATTATAGCTCTGATCTCCCAGTAAGCTGAGTGCTCCTGGCAAAACACATTTTTGCTCATTTTTCAGCAGGATTGGCAGCACCAGGCAACTGCCTCTTCTAAGGGCAATCTACAAATATACTTCAGGGTACTGGGATGCCTTGCTGAGCATGATGAGATGCTTCTTGAAAGCAACACTAAAAGTAGCAGTAAAATTAATTACTCTGAAGGGGAAAAAAAAAAAAAAAGGAAAAAAAAAAAAAAAAAAAAAAAAAAAAAGAGGCCTGCATTGATTGGATGGAATGCATCCAAGGGTGTTGAGGGAGCTGGCGGAGGTCATTGCTAGGCCACTCTCCATCATCTTTGGTAAGTCATGGGTAACAGGAGAGGTGCCTGAGGACTGGAGGATAGCAAATGTCACACCAGTCTACAAGAAGGGCAAGAAGGAGGACCCGGGTAACTATAGACCGGTCAACCTCACCTCCATCCCTGGAAAGGTGATGGAACAACTTGTTCTTGTCTCTATCTCTAGGCATATCAAGGACATGGGGGTCATCAAGAGCAGTCAGCATGGTTTTATCAAGGGTAAGTCATGTTTGACTAACCTCATAGCCTTCTATGATGAAATTACTAGGTGGATAGATGATGGTAGAGCAGTAGATGTGGTTTATCTAGATTTTAGTTAAACATTTGACACCGTCTCCCACAGCATCCTTGTAGATAAGTTGATCAAGTATGGGTTTGGTGATCAGGTAGTGAGATGGATCAAGAACTGGTTGAAAGGAAGGAGTCAGAGAGTTGTAGTCAATGGGGCAGAATCTAGTTGGAGGTCTGTGACTAGTGGAGTCCCTCAGGGGTCGGTACTGGGACCGATGTTGTTCAACATCTTCATCAACGACCTGGATGAGGGAACAGAATGTACCCTCAGCAAGTTTGCTGATGACACTAAGCTGGGAGGAGTGGCTGACACACCAGAAGGCTGTGCTGCCATTCAGAGAGACTTAGACAGGCTGGAGAGTTGGGCGGAGAGAAACCTGATGAAGTTCAACAAGGGCAAGTGTAGAGTTTTGCATTTGGGGAAGAGAAACCCCATGTACCAGTATAGGTTGGGGGCTGACCTGCTGGAGAGCAGTGTAGGTGAAAGAGACCTGGGGGTCCTGGTAGACAGGAGGATGACCATGAGCCAGCAATGTGCCCTTGTGGCTAGGAAGGCCAATGGCATCCTGGGGTGCATTAGAAAGGGTGTGGTTAGTAGGTCAAGAGAGGTTCTCCTCCCCCTCTATTCTGCCTTGGTGAGGCCGCATCTGGAGTATTGTGTCCAGTTCTGGGCCCCTCAGTTCAAGAAGGACAGGGAACTGCTTGAAAGAGTCCAGCACAGAGCTACAAAGATGATTAAGGGAGTGGAACATCTCCCTTATGAGGAAAGGCTGAGGGAGCTGGGCCTCTTTAGCTTGGAGAAGAGGAGACTGAGGGGTGACCTCATCAATATTTACAAATATGTAAGGGGTGAGTGTCAGGAAGATGGAGTTAAGCTTTTCTCAGTGGTGACCAGTGATAGGACAAGGGTTAATGGGTGCAAATTGGAGCATAGGAGGTTCAAGGTGAATATCCGAAAAAACTTTTTTCCTGTGAGAGTGACAGAGCACTGGAACAGGCTCTATGTGGGGGCTCCATAGCAGGTAACAAGAAGTTTGGCATGAAAACTCTCCCCAGCTACTCTATGTTTCTTTCAACTGTAGGAACGCTTGCAGGGTGTTTGCTGGGGCTCCAGAGGCAGCAGACACAGCAATGCCCTCATCTGTCAGCTTGATCACATGCTTTCAAGCCCACAGGAAATCTTCCTCCAGGCTCCGCACTCATACCAACCTCCCACCCTGCCTCTCCAAGGAGGAGAACGTGTGGGAGGCCCCCATAGACCACAATTCTCTCAGCACTCCTCCCTAATCAGGGCATAAGAAGGATCCTAAGACTGAATTCACCAGTATATAAAGCTGTGGTAATTGTATTGGACACCACAGCTGTGGCCTTAATACAACTGTTTTTTTTCTATTTCTTTTCATTCCTCTTCACTCTGCTAATAGTTCTCTGGAGTTATCAAGTTACAGCCAACTGAAATTTTTGAGCTATGGGAGAGTGTAAGTTTAAATAAACATGGAAACAAATACAGCTCTTTTTTTTTTTTCTTTTTTTTTTTTTTCTTTTTTTTAATTTTTGGGAGATAGAGCTCTCGAATATACATCTGGCATGAAGTTAAAGCATTTCTGCTATTCTGTTAGCCAGTTTTTTTGCCCCCAGTTCAAGTTAATTATATGAATGCTTAAAGAAGCCGAGGACAGTAATTCCAATTTGTGATCAGTTGATTGGAACAGCTAATTAGATCATACTGTACCTCATAGGTACAGTTTTTATTCCCATTGCATACCACATGTTTTCTAGGGAAAAATATACAAGGCTGATAACAACAAAAGGGGAAAAGGTTTAAAAAAGATACTGTAACTAAATACTGTAAGAAAATAGGAATAAAAGCAGTGGACTTCAGAGGTAGAATAATTACTTTTTTTATTTCTCTCTACATTTTCACATTTTCCAAGATATTCCTCTGGCTTTCTATAATTATTATATTCAAAAACTCAAAGTTCAACACAGAAACTATCTACTATTCCTTGTTTGTGCCTGTGTTTGGTACAAGGAGATTTCATTTTGGTTCTTGCTTGGGTTTCACAGTGGTAAGCATAAAAGATATTTGTGGTAGGTGAATAATTTGTCAAACCTCCACTATTAATAACATATTCTTCCTGCAATATACAAAGTACATCATTTAGTCTCACCTCTATAGGTCAAATGCAGCACCATGAAATAGGTCTCCAGAAGTGTCTTTGTGTATCCTGTGAATATAGTCTTGATTGTAGATGTTGACCAAATTTTAAAATGAAAAAACAAAACCAAAACATTGTTTTTTCCCTGAAAGAGGGAGTGTATAAAAGTATTTACATGAAAAATGGATAATTTTAATTTACAACCAATTTTATTAGGTTTTTTTGAAACTTAAGTTTTGAAAATACTGTCCCTAGCCCAAATGAACAAAGTATAAATTATTTTTATGCTGAAAAATAGACCTGCATAAAACAAGAAGATTAAAATAAATTTTTACAAGATTTTTAAAGTACTATTTTTTCACCAGCTTAGTCAGTAAGCTCCTATCTATACTTTCGAAGGAAATATGGGAGGAAGTACTCTCTAAAAGAAGAAATAACTCTGCCCTCATCAATATCTTACTCCTTCCTTAGGTTTAATTGTGCGACACCCTACTATTCCACCTACTACAGTCTACCATTTCCATGTCAATTGAGATGGCAACTGAATTTCCCAAAGATGATACCTAAGTGAGAATGCTCAGAGTTAAGGTGGCTTATCTGCAGAGATCTGCAGATGTTAGGGTTGTGCCCACATAGAACACAATCTTTTGCTGTTTGAACTCTCACACAATCAAAGCTGTGTGTCCTGGTTTGAGCCAGGGTGAAGCGAACTTTCTCTTTGCTGATTTTTTTTTTCTTTCAGTGAATTTTTTTAGCAGCTCCAGTGGACTGATAATAACCAAGGTCACTTCTGAGTGTCTGCAGCCTCCCCCCCTATGGGGGAGCAGATTAGACTGAAGGCAAGATCAGCAAAGCAGAATATTCCCTTCTCATCGTATTTCTCTATTTGGCTTTCAGTAGAGGTTAAGACATCATCAAAGTCAAGCCTTTTGTTTCATTTTCCACTCACTTTTCTGCTTACTGTCGCTTCTATCACCCTCGCTTTGGCTCTCTCTTTTTTTTAGTTTTGTTCTTCCCAGCCAACACCCGAGGGCCCCGTCCGTGCGCCCGGACACTCCCCCCTTCAGCTGGGAGTCACCAGGGAGAAGAGTTGCTGTGAGAGTCGCTGGGGGAGGAGGGAGGGGATCGGGTGTTGCACATCCCTTTACAAATACACATATTCCCTTATCACTAATGATTAAAATCAATCAGTTTCACTTTTCAACCCAGAAAGCCTCTCTTTCTCATTTTTCTCCCTCTTTCCCTACCTTGGGGGAGGAGGGTGGGACTGAGAGCATTATTGTTATTGGTTTGACTGCCAATCCGGAGCCAAACCGTGACACCATGCTAAAGGCTAGCTTGAGCTTGGTGCTGCTCTAGAAACAGTTCTTGTGTTCCAATTCAGCATAGCTAGCCTGTGCATAAAAAGAGTTAATTTAAAATGTAGCATAAGCATAGCTAAAGAATGAGGTAAAAAATAGCAGATCTGTTAAAGAAAAGAAAAATCATAAAAGATATTTCTTTCAAAAGGAGGCATCAAACTTTCCTTGGCTGGGAGTTCAGAGAGGGCCAATAAAATGCTTTGTGAGCAGGAAAAATACAGCAGGCAGTGGAGACGGCCTTGGACAAATCCCAGTTTATGAGACAGGTCCTTTAAAAGGGGGAAAGCTTATGGATATGTTTAAGATCATATTTTGGAACTACACTAGGATAAGTCTGTAGTACTGGCCGACAGAGCCTTGTGGTCTGAAATATAAACCAAGCAGGAGCATCTTGACATGCTAACTCTCTTCTTTTGAAGACTAAATGGAGATAAAATGGCTGAGGTTTAATGTCTGTGACAACAACTACAGGCATTTTTACTGCTGAAAATTCCATATGAACTTTTATGACCCTATTCGCACAAACGAGGGTGGGGTTTTTTTGAGGCTGTGGGTAAGAAATTAACCACAGTTTCAGTTAATGTCAATGGCAGCAATTTGCAGTTCGTTCTCAGTAAGAGTTCTCTCTGTGGGAGCCACTTCCATCTGTGGCAGGAGACCACAGAATAAGCCAGTTTCTTTTGAACTGCAACAGAGCAGGAAACACTGATTTGTTTTCCTCTTTTCATGGGAGGGACTTCTCCTAGAAATTTAGAAAGGGAGTGAAGGATTCTTGGCAGTGAATTTTCCCTCTCAGTTAAGACTCAGCATGTTACATAGCCTCAAAAAAACTATTTCAGAAAGGCTTCTAAGAAGCTAATTTAACCCAGTGTGGATTTCAGCAACAGAAAGTCCTCTTAGTAACACAAACTCAACACAGCTGGTAAAGCCAAAGTTCTCTGCTGCGGCTTACCAACATGGCACACTTTGTGATATCTTCCTGGCCCAGTTGCCTCCCAGTGCTATTGCAACTTCCTGAGTTTCTTTCCATAAGAAACAGCTTCTCCAATTTCTTATAAGAAGTAGCCTTTCGCCATGACACTTTTTTTACCTCCATCCACACCTCTTCCCTCATGGAAATCTACACTGGCATTTTGATTGAAACACTATGACAGTATAATCTGTGGGCAATGCAGATACCAAAATATGATGGATCAGCTGTCCTGTGACCAGAATGGTCATGTAAGCACTAACAACAGATCAATAAACTGAGCTTCCTAAAAAATAAAAATGGAGTTCCTTCTCACAATAGAAATTGGCAGCTATTACTGTTGAACAGTATTGCTCTGCTATTCAGAAATGCATTCTATGTGTAAGAGGAATACATCATATTCTTTCAAGCAGTTGGAGAGATGTACAGAGTCATCTCTGCCATTAGAAAATAAACATCCATGCTGACAGCCTGTCCTTTGGCTGGAAACTACCAATGGCTGCTGTGCATTTAGCTAAAACGTGTCTGCATTTTTTTGAACCATTCACTTTTGAGTGAAGGAATCAGTTAAGAAACAAAAAACAAACAAACAAAACCAAAAAGGTGTCTTTGTGGTATTTTTTAGTTCTCTTCTGACAAGGAAAAAATATCTTCAATGCTGCAAAAAGTAACACTTGTAGTTAGCAACCGACCTGGTTAGGTTTTCCTAAACACAATGAGAATACATACTTATGAATGTAGTTTACATGACATGAAGGTACACCTGAAATATTTACTTCCTCTCTAAGGAAGTGTAATTCTGACTATTTAACACCATGTCAGAAACTTTGGTGTATACTGTCCTTTTTTGCTCCAGAGTTATTTTCATGGGTGGTGAAAAGAAAGTTCTGTTTATAATGTGCCTAACAGGAGCCAGGGATTCAGTAACTCCTCCTCTCACTCATTGGACTGAATTGACCAGCACGTATGCATTTAGGACATTAAAACATAGCCTAGCATTAGATACAGTGGAAGTTAACTGCCTTTCGGATTATGGGGTGTTCTTTCTTTATGTGTTTGGAAGAACAATAAAAAAGGTAAAACTTTTACTTAAAACCATGGTGAAGGGTAAGTATGTAGTAAGTAAATCTGAAGTAAAGTGGGATGACAGGGTGCCACTGAAATAAACAAAATAAGGATGTGCTCATAAAAACACAAACAATCAAGTAAGAATATTTTCAAGAAGTTACTATCCCCTAGTAGAGGTATGGTAAATTGTTGGAGGGTCTGTTATAAAAACAATTACTGTTTAAAGTAACTATTTTACTTTGCAGCCTCAGTAGACTATAGGTGCACTATTTGTTGTCACTATGGCAAAGATGATGACTGCCATGAGAGTACCTTGTGCTGCCTTGCCACCACTGAAAAGAGGCTGCTTTCCTCTTTCGTGTGCAGTCTTCTCCCAAACAGTTTAAAAAATAAAAAATAAAAAAAAAAAATCCATGTCTGACTACCTGGCAAGTAGATATGTTTCTAGTGTGGCAGAGTGGATTTCACCTAGGTTTCTACCTGGAATGAAACTGTGGGAGCTGCGCCTTGATGAAGTGAAGCCACTATTCTGTCATATGTCACCCATTTCTGTTTTAACCTGTTTCAGTGGAGGGGTTAGTGTTGAAATGTTTTGTCTCCCACTATTATCAGCTCACTGCTGGAGTATTTCACTAAACATTCTTAATTGCTAAGACCTAGCATTTCAATCCCTCACAAAAACTTCCTAAAATCCATTCATTGTCAGGCAACAGCTACAATATCCAATACTAGTGGTTCTCAGAAAAAACAGTAATTCTAAAAAATGTTAATGGCTTCAGCCTTCAGTAGAAAGATTTAGTAATAAAAATTTTAATTTACTGCCCCTTCCACACCCAAAAAAATTTAAGACAGGTTAACATGTCAAGAGCAGCATCATTAGTGATCCAGCTGAGCCAGAGAAGGAGCTTGTATATCCTCATGATTACCATAATTGGCATCTGGAATCTGTTAAAAAATTCTGATTTACGTTGTAACAGAGGATTATGGATGAATTTGGAGTTCTTTATGGTCTGCAGAGGCTTGTGAAATTCAAATATAAAAACTGTCAGTTAAACATTTCATGAAAAGCTCCACCTTATACTAATCCAAAGAAACATGAACAAATGCTTGAGGGGATGAAAATCCACAGCAGTTTTGGTAGCTAACCACTTACAGAAACATTAACATTCTGGAGCAGGTCAGTCTGTGAACTTCTGAAGAAACTTAGGAACCAGCAGGATTCAGTTCTAGCAGACTTCCAAAACCGTGAAAAAAATAGTCAGTCAGAAGCCTCTAATATTTATGAATTATCAATGCTGGGTTTCTTGGTTTTTTTTCCTGAGCTTTGCTTTTGTGTTCATGTTTAGCTGAGTAGTTCAATAGATTGATAGAGACATTAATAGATATGCTAACTAACACCAAGGGTAACCTTTAAAGTTTGTTAAAGCCATTAGATTTCAACAAAGTATTTTCTTTTTTCTGTTTTCTGAACTGGAATACAAATATTATTTGTAAACTTGGTGCCAGCAGGGGTGTCCTCAGGAACCAGGTTTCAAGATTTTATTTTTTTAATGTAGAAAACAGGTTTGAGAAAGGTGTTAGTTTTACAATCCTCATTTACAATCCCTGTCACAGGAATGTGTTCATGTTGTGCCAGTAGCTTCTTTCAGTTACAATCACTGTCATCTAAATGAGGTATAGAGATTTGAATATCTCACACATCATTTTCCTGATATAGCAAGATCTGAGGGAGGGAAAAAAGAGAGGGAAAGGGGAGGGAGGATTGAGGACCTGAGACACTGCAGTAGTATGCGTGTTGTAAGTTGAAGGAAAATTTCTTACATTTAAAGAACAGTTCAAAAGCATTTCTGACCAATGGAAGAAAAGGCAAATTCACTTTACAGTCCTCACATTCCTCTTCTGGCAAGTTGGTCCTTTCAAAGATCTTAATATGTGAGAAAAAGAAAATCCAGCAGTTACTGTGTTGCATCCTTATAGGGTGGGTCATTGCTAAAGTACAAATATAGATAACCATAAAACCCAAGTATGTGAACCTACAATTTAAAGAAATCTCAGTAGTCCTATTTGGCAAGGTCATATCCTAAGATACAGGAAGTGGAAGCAATGAGAGCAAAGCTACAAAGACCAAAGTCCAAATTCTAGTAAGAGATGACTGACTCTTTTCCTCTTTTCTGTTTTGTTTGGTTTTGTTTCTTCCCCATTCTTCTTTTTCATTACGTTTAAGTAACAATTGTCACCAAACTTCTCCATAGTTCAACAGTGCAAGTTCTGCATTCCTGTTCAAATAAATGGGAAGATAAATGCAAAACCTGCTTTGAGATTTGAAGTTGCTCAGTTCTGTGAGGGACTTAGACCCAGCTGTTTTGGTAATACCTATGCTTTAGGCCCATCAAATTGCAGTTGCAATGTTTGGAAGGAAGTCTGAATTTTTCTTATGAATCTACACTTCTGATGAGGTTCACAAATAGACTGTTTAAAGCAGCTAGAACTTGGACCTATTATACTTGATTGTGGCATAAAAAAATGATCTCTGTAAAATGGAAAGTTTATATACAATCATGGTGATAAAAACTGTGGTGGTTTTTTTTTCTTCTTTCAATAGAAATTAATGTTATCTCCCCAGGATAACTGCACCACAAAACTTATTTACTCCTTCACACGCAATATTCAGATTTTCAAAGCATAACTTATGTGATTTGTAATCACAGTTAGGCACAGCAATCAGAGCTTCTAGGGCCAGGTACTGTAAAGAACGCAGATACCAAGACAACAGCCAACAGCTAAGGTCAAGACCTGAAGCAACAAGGAAATAGACAGACTAGCAAAGCATGGGGTAACAGTGAGCCTTCACTGACCCTATTATAATCTGTGTGCAGTTTTCCTGTTGCAAATACTTTTATGTTGGCTTCCAAGAAAATGTTTCAAAATTGAATGCCAGTCTTAGGTATCTTGTAATTTGATGACCAATCAGCATATTTTACAGAAATAAGAAACCTGTCAGTTCACACTGTGTGTGACACAACATTCTACTCCTAAAAAAACAGTATTTCAATCCATGAACTGTGCTATAAAGCAGAAATGCAAAATTTAAATACTATATTACATAGAACAGAGGATCTCAGGAAAAAAAAATGCCTGTGATACCAAGCATATTAAAGATAAATTCCAAGTCTGAATTGTTTCATATATAAGAAAAGACAGTGAGACAGATCGCAAAAAAATGAAAGCTCTTCTCATGCTCAGGTAATAAATTGATGTCACTCTCACTGCTATTCATAACAAACTTACTACTGCAGTGAAACAAAGGTTTATAAATAAAAGTTATGCAATAGTCAGCTAGCTTCTTTCCCAGAACCAGTCATATCACAAAAATTCCTCTTTCTCTCAGTTTACACTATCTATCTGCTGCTCCAGTCAAGTTTACCCAGTAATTTGGTTTTGATGTTTCCTCCAAAACAATGAAGAAATTTTCTTTCGTAGTTAAATAAGTAATTTTGTTAGATGCATTGCAGTTGCTTCCTAGTGCTTGTTTATAAAGGATTTCCTGACCTTCAGTTCACTCATTTTTACTGTGGTTAATTGAACCAAGCTGATAAGCTGGAAAAGTTACCTGTCTTTTTATAAATGATGTCCAGTGTCTCTTCGTACACATGATCAGTCAGCTAGTTTGGCAGAAAAATTTTCCTCTCTTCTTCCCACATATTCCCTCTTCATCAGTATGAACAATTCAGTCCAAACCAGTAAACCTCAGTCTATTTTGGCTGTGGTTGACACAGGCGTTTCTTAAGAAATAAGCCTTGGTAGCCCCATACAGGCTTTCTACAGATATTTAGCTCTTCTATGAGTATTTTATTGTTGCTTTTTTAAACAAATATTACTTAATCCATGCTTTCTGCCACCATAAGAAATATCTAAAAATATAGTATATTATTGGATCAGCTAACTAATCTAAAATAGCTTCTATGCAACTATCTGTTACTGTCCCTTAATTTAATTTTCCTTTTTTATATAAAGGGGGGGGGGGTGGCCAATTTTGTCTCTCAGCTTTATTTATTATTAATATTTCCAACATGCAAATGACATTTTGCATTACGCTCTTTCATCCAAATAGACACACCAGGCTGGAAAAAACATATTACTCTTTGAAAGATGAGAGAATCTTCTACAACTCACACAAGCAAGGTCCAGCAAGGTCTTTAAAAGCCATTCATACCCCTGGTAGGAAAGAAGGATGAGGATGGAACTGGAAAGACTGACTACGAACTTAGTCACAGTGCAACTTACGTTCATACAAAGGCAGAATATAAGCACATTTGAAACTAAATACTACCACTTTTTTGATCCTTATCAATTCACAATGTTAGACAAGACTGACAAAACTCGTAAGATAACAAAATTGCACAAGGAAGCAAAATTTGACCAAGACCACACACTAGCCAACTGCAAAACAAGGAACACACTGAACAAGTTTGAAATTTAATTTCCCCATTGCAACTATTTTAAACCACTGTTCCAAACAGTCAGGCATGAAATACATTTAAAACTCCCATACTGTGCATTTCCTTTATGAAACACAAAAATAAACTCTTCATGTAAAATGATGACTTTCCAAACTTAAAAAGTACAAATCACTACTTTTCTAAGTTAAGTAAAATCAAACACTACAGCATGTCCTCATTTATTATTTTAGTTTGGTGAACTGCTGAGGCTTTTACTACGAAATTACACCAATGCCAGTAATTTCTGTTTTGCAGCAGGGAATAACTCATGCTTCATGTATTGGTGTATTACGCCTATGGCAAATCTTAGGATTTTTATGGTAACAGCCACTTGTACGAATACTTACTTTTGGAGAAAGGATCTCATATTTACAGCCAGACATCTAAATTCTCTAGAGACCATCCAAAGCTATATGAGTTAGGAAGTGGGTAGCCATGAGATGATTAAGAGTCATGAAGTCATAAAAGTTAATACTGTTGTGAAAAGCTGAAAAGTCACATAGATATATTTAGGGTTCAAGTACTCTCTCTCTTGTCCTGCTGCATTCCTGAAAGCCTATAGACCATGTTGGTCACCAATGATATAATTTTTAAGGACTGTAGTCCCATGAAAAGTTAATATGAGCAGTTTGCTCTTTCCCTAGCCCAGCATGGAATAATTTCCTCAGTTCTATATAGTTCACAGAAAACATTATTTCAAGAAAGAATGAGTTGAGAACAGGTTTGTCAAGACTGAATAATGTCTTTCCACTTCCCTTTTCTCAGTCCTTGCATATTTACTCATGCCCGGGAGGGTGCACCAGTTGTTCTTGATTTAGGTTTCTTACCTCCCAGAGAAGCACAGAGCTTCAGGAGATTGTTCTTCCTGTTAGAAACATTATTGAAGGGAAATTAAAGAGTTCACCTCTATCGTTTGTGACCAGGAACTTGTGTTCAATCAGAATTATTGGAGAAAGAAATTGCTAGTTGACCATGCCTAGTTAAGAGCATGAATTCAATTTTCAGAACCCATGGTAATCTTCTACAAGTTCCAGATGGGCACACAGTATTGGAACAATATGGCTGCAATGCAGATTTTGCCAGGTTTGTAAATCACCATAAAACCCTACACATACTTAGTTCTGTGAAAATATACTGCATTAGAGGGGAGGCAATGCATGAATAAATATATTACATTTAAACTCCATCACAGCTGTGAGACTTCACATTGCAGGTCATAAGAATGAGCAAAAATGTTTCATTGGTAGGATGCTGCTAGCATTTGAGTTATTCAAGAAATCACCTATTTACTCATCTCTCCGGCTAATTCTGATCTTCCAGACATTAATCTGAAATCAAATTGTGTCATTTCAATCATGCTACCACCAACAACATTTCTTTTAAAAAGTCATTAGTTTGACAAAATCTCAGCTTAAAGGTCTTCAATCGCACATGCTCTGTACCCCTCTAGTTTGTTAAACGATATGATTTGTTACCATTTACATCATATATAACAGTTATCCTTTGCAATTTATACGAGCACGGCTGCAACAGACAAGATGGATAAGATTAATGGATGAAGGTGTTCTAATATCAGTAACAGAACAAAAGTCCCATTAGTCCCAAAACCCACAGATTCATAATCCTTTCAGTAATGAAACCTTCTGTTGTTTCTAGTGGACAGTCAGGGAACAGGGTGGATCAAGTCTAGGAATAGACTACCAATTAAGAATATTTATGGATTATTTGTCAAAGTAGGGCTGTATTTAGTACTTGGTTCTTAAATGAAAAACCTAATGAAAATGTCTGAATGTGGTCCAAGAGGAAACCAGGTAGCGACCTGAAAAAAAATGAGGAAAAAAAGCAAAACTAAGGTAGAGGAAGATACTGTCAAACAAGCACAATCTCATTAAATGAGAATCAGTGTCACTGCTGAGGCTCTGTAATGAAAGGGGCAACCTCCGCTAGTGAAGCTAAAAGGGCTTTTCTCTGTAAAAAAAGGCTGGCTGAGTTCACCTCACATCAACAAAACTGCATTTTGGTCTTCATGTGTCCTCTGTTGGTGTTTGCATTGGAAGGTAGATAAATTTCACTTTGAATTATTACTTTCTGTCTTTCCAAAATCCTCAAACTGTAGTTGCAGTTAAATATTGTACTAAGCTTCCTGCCTTGTCTCCTGGAGCGGAGTATACTGGTGAACCGCTGCTCCGTTCCACCCAAGCAATGGTTGCATTTCACTGACTACTACTTTGCTTAAAGTTTTTTTGTATCTTCCAGAAGAATTTTCTAACATTTAGGTTGGTCTTGCAAATTACTTTAAAATTCTACCTGCAAAACATAGCACTTTAATGTACAGTAATATGTAAATGTACCAGGTGCATACAACTATGAACAAAAATGTAACAGGTGACTGTACAGACTGTACAGACTGTATGCATTAATCCATATTATTCAGTTTCAAATTCCCAGATGATAAGAAAAAATAAACAACTTAATAAATTACAATTACATATAGATGATATACTGAAGTTACATATCAAATGATCCTTAATGGATTTATCCACAGATATCTCTCAGTAAGTAGTAAATTGCAACAAAACACTGCCTAACAAGAACAGCATAATTTATACACATTTCAGTTCTTATATTATCTCTTTCACACTTTTTCTGCATAGGGCAACAAAAAAAATGACTGTACAGAGATTAATTTAGGTAACAATTACCACAATTCACAATTGCATTAGCACCTATTAAGATTCATTGTTCTGTGGAAATTTTAATGATACATTCCTGAGTGACTTAAAGAAGAAGATGATTAGGAATAAAATTGTTTCTATGCATGCTGACTGCTGAGCATAATTATACATTTCTAGGGCAACCTGTTTGGACTTTACTCCATAATTTTATGTAAATTTTTAATAATTTCATTTTTTCAGGTTAAATGCTAATATGTTATTTCATTGCACATTTGAGTTGTATGACTACTAATGGACACATACTGCAATCGATGGAACTGGCATCAGATAGAAGTCTAGAGCATTTCAGAATGACAGCCTTCTAATTCATTGTTTTATTTTGCTTTATTCTTGTTTCTGAATGAGCTGCCAGAAATTTCAATCACTTGCTGGATATTAGATATATTATTAATATTCAGAGTAAAAATACATTCCAAGGGAAATATTTGTTAGGGTTTTTGGTTGGTTGGTTGGTTGGTTGGTTGTTTTTTTCCTCCTCTTTTTCCTCATTTATTCACTGCATGATGCAGGTTTAAATCAGCTTATGGAGCTTCATGTAATACACTTGCAGTAAGCTGTACAACTTAAAAAGGCACAAAAAAACCCCCCCAAAAAAACATAAAAAAGGGGAAAAATCAAATACGCTCAAGACAAATGTGTGGCACCAGGGCTGTGCAAAATCTGCCTGGTTAGGTTTGTCTGGGTTTCAATGAATCATACAGCAGAAATCCTGGGAGAACTGGTTAATTCTCTTTTCGGTTCACGCTGGAATACAGAACTAAAGCAAATTACAAGAAAATTGCAGGCTATGCATATGAAATAAAAAAGAGGATTTTTTGAAGGGCAGGGCAGGGCAACAACCAACATAACAAACATAAGGGAACTGAGTTATACTTTGATAAAAAGGTACTGGTAGGAAAATAAGACTTTAAAAACTGCAAAATATTAGACTACAAAACAACACCATGTGAAGTTTCCCCGGTAAATCCTGGGAAGGAAAGATCACTCAGCTATGCTTTAGGCCTTCTTGAAGAAGGTTTGATTGAAGTCACTGGACATGGAGGCTGTTGGGAAGTGGCCTTGTGCTGAAACTCAGTGATTTATTTGTATGATTTTTCCTTTACAAGCTGTAAGCTTCTGATGTCTCCCAATTATGTGCTTGTCTTTTTTCCTCTTTTGCTACAAACAAATCCAAGAATCTTACTTGTCTCAGGAGCAAACTGGCAACGATTCTATGATTTTTTTAAGATTCTTTAGGTCAGATTATCTGTTTTATTTGAAGAGATAAGAAGAAGTGAAATTAGTTTGTTAAATTATAAGTGTTAATGAATAAGCAAGTGTAAAGTGTAAATATTATGCCTATTAAAGAAATAATCAATTTCATAGAATCATAGAATCACAGACTCATCATCAAGGTTGGAAAAGACCTTCAATGTCATCAAGTTCAATCATCTGCCCTACAGCCCCTAACCACTAAATCATCTCCCGAAACACCACATCTACCCGTTTTTTGACCACCTTCAGGGATGGTGCCTCTACCACCTCCGTGGGCAGCCTGTTCCAATGCCTCACCAATGTTTCTGTGAATAAATTTTTCCTCATATCCAATCTGAACCTCCCCTGGCACAACTTGACCCCATTTCCTCTTGTCCTATCACTAGTCACTAGGGAGAAGAGGCCAACATCCACCTCAGCACAACCTTCTCTCAGGTAGTTGTAGAGAACCATGAGATCTCCACTCAGCTTCCGTTTCTCCATGCTGAACAGCCCCAGCTCCCTCAGCCTCTCCTCATAAGACCTGTTCTCCAGACCCCTCATCAGCCTAGTTGCCCTTCTCTGCACCCTCTTCAGCACCTCAATATCCTTCCTATACTGTCATGCCCAAAACTGCATACAGTGCTCGAGGTGTGGCCTCACCAAGGCCAAGTACAGGGGCAGGATCACCTCCCTGGTCTTGCTGGTCACACTATTCCTGATGCAGGCCAGGGTGCTGTTGGCTTTATTGGCCACCTGGGCACATTACTGGCTCATGTTCAGCTGGCTGTCCGTCAGCACCAGTGTAATCATCAATGGCTGCAAATGCTCAGTAAAGTGTCTTTGCTTCCTTAGAGCACCTTTTTTTGCCTTTTCACATAGGGTGGATCTGCAGCTAAAGTTCAAAGTGGAAATCTGGCATTCTCCAGCAATTAGTGTCAATCCATCTGCCATGGACATGATCCTGGGGTTTATCATCATGTATGCTTAACATGGCTAAGAGTGCTCATCTGAAAATTAGAAAGGGAACAACATAAAAGGAGAAGAAAATTTTCTGTGCTTGCTCTAATTCTTGTTGAAGTAATGTTCAATATACTAAGATATGATAGTAGGTAGAGGACAATATTGTTCATATACAAAGCCTCTTTGAAGGCAATAAATTACAGTTCAATCACTAAAATTGTAATCATTTATCATTTTAAAAATTACAGGAAATTCTGGATAAACTTCCTACCTCTACCCCTTACTGGTATTCACATTTATCTATTTTCTTCATTAGTTCTGTCCTTACTGTACTTCATTGAGCACTTTTTTCTAAGTAATAAAGCATATTTACTAGCTCTGAGGATTTTTAGAGATAATTTGGTTTTACTTTTAGTCACAAACAGAACAGCTTTATTGGCATGGCAGTTATCATGGACATTAAAGAAAAATCAGCGTTTGGTGAAACTGTTGGTGGAACTGTTCAAACATAAAATCTCCTTTGTGGACTAGTAGGCAGATTGGCTGGTTTCAATGGAAGCATGAAGACATATCAGAAGACACTAATGTTCCTATGACTATAAAAGCCACAAATAAAATTTTGAATTATTTCACAAATACTCCATCACAGTAAAAAAAAAGTAAAAAAGTCCAAATACAATTGCCTGCATTGTTCGCTATGAGCCTGCTAAGCAGTGATCTTTATTCATTTTTGGTGTGGACTCTAGATTGAAGTATGTTGAGGGAAACTGATGTCAATTGTTTAACTTCTTTATATCCTTATCTTCCTTGTTCTCTTTTGGTCCTCATTCCTGAACTTATGATAATAGAATCTAAATTAAAAATCTTAATTCCACTTTCATTCCATAAACCGTTGCCCTGTATTTGCCACTTTGATCATTTCCTCTTTGCACCTTGTTTCGCCTCCAGGCACAGAGTCATCAAACAATCCCCGTGTGCAGACCCCAAAAATTTTCTAATACAACCCTCTTGCTGTTAATAGAACCAACTATATCAGTTTAAGAATAGTCAGCAAAGCTTTACGGCTTCTCTAGCAAGTAGATTGTTTTTTCTGATATCCAACCTGAATCTTCCTTATTCCAATGCTAGTCTACTCTTCCCTAGACTGTCCCTCATATGTATGTAGACTATATTATTTAACCTTAGGAATATGAAAACTATTAGGATCCTCCTGAGCCTTCTCTTCTAGAGAAGGCTGAAGAATCCCAGGTCTCTTGATTTCTCAATATGTCAAATACTCCAAGTCCTTCATCTTCATGACCCTTTCACAGAATCACAGAATGTTAGGTGTTGGAAGGGATCTCTGGAGGTCATCTAGTCCAACTCCCCTGCCACAGCAGGTTCACCTAGAGCAGGTTGCACAGGATGGTTGTCTGGACAGGTTTTTAAAGTCTCCAGAGATGGAGACCCCACAATCATTTTGGGCAGCCCGTTGCACCCTCTAAGTAAATAAGTTCCTCCTCATCTTTAGATGGAACATTCAAGTTTGCGTCTGTTACCTCATGTTCTGTCACTGAGCACCACTGAAAAAAGACTGGCCCCATCCTCCTGCCATCCTTTAATTATTTATAAGCATTGATAAGACTTCCACTCAGTCTTCTCTTCTCCAGACTAAAAAGACCCTAGCCCCTGAGCTTTTCCTCATAAGAGACATATTCCAGTCCCCTAATAATATTTGTAGGTCTTTGCTGTACCCTTTTCAGCAGTTCTCTGTCTGTCTTGAACTGGGGAACCCAGAAGTGGACACAACATTCCAGATGTGGCCTCACTAGGGCAGTATAGAGGGGGAGGAGAACCACTTCTGACCTCCTTGCCACACTCTTTTTGATGCACCCGAGATGACACTGGCCTTCTTGGCCACAAGGGTACATTGCTTGCTCATGGTCATCCTGTTGACCACCAGACTCCCAGGTCTTTTTCCACAGCGATGCTTTCCAGCAGGTTAGCCACTAACCTGCACTGGTGCATGGGGTTATTCTTCCCTAGGTGCAGTACCCTACACTTGCCTTTGTTTGATTTAATAAGACTTCTCTCTACACAACTCTCCAGCTTCTACAACTATTCTGGGCAACCTGTTCCAGTGTCTCACCACCCTCACACTAAAGAATTTCCTCCTAATGTCCAACCTAAATCTCCCCTCTTCCAGTTTTGATCCATTACCCCTTGTCCTCTCGCTACAAGCCCCTGTAAAAAGTCCCTCCCCAGCTTTCCTGTAGGCCCCCTTCAGGCACTGGAAATCCACTATAAGGTCTCCTCAGGGCCTTTTCTTCTCCAGGCTGAAAAGCCCTAACTCTCTCAGCCTGTTTTTATAGCAGAGGTGCTCCAGCCCTCAAATCATCTTTGTGGCCCTTCTCTGGACTTCCTCCATGAGCTCCATGTCCTTCTTATGTTGGGGGATTCAGAATTGGACACAGCACTCCAGGTGAGGTCTCACAACAGCTGAGTAAAAGGGGAGAATCACCTCCCTTGACCTGCTGGCCACACTTCTTTTGATGCAGCCCAGGACACTGTTGGCTTTCTGGGCTACAAGTGCACATTGCCGGCTCATGTTGAGCTTCTCATCCACCATCACTCCCAAGTCCTTCTTCTCTGGACTGTTTTCAATCCATTCCTCACCCAACCTGCCTTTGTGTTTGGGACTTCCCCAACCCAGGTGCAGAACCTTGCACTTGGCCTTGTTGAACTTCATGCAGTTTGCATGAGCCCACTTCTCAAGCCTGCCAAGATTCCTCTGGATGGCATCCCTTCCCTCCTGGGTGTCGATCTCACCACACATCTTGGTGTCATCACCAAACTTGCTGAGGCTGCACTCAATGCCATTTTCCATGTCACTAACAAAGTTGGTAAACAGTATCAGTCCCAGTACCAACCCCTGAGGAATACCACTTATCACTGGTCTCCGTCTGAACATCGAGCCACTGATCACCATTCATTGAGTGCAACAATCCAGCCAGTTCCTTACCCAATGAGTGGTCAGTCCATGGAATCCTTGTGGATATCCAGTTAATTTAACTGATCTCTAACTTGATCCTCTTCCACCAAGGAAAAGTCTTTCTTCATCCAGACTTTCTATGTTACCTTGAAAGTCTTGGACTCCTGAGGTGTGGCCTGAGCAGTGAAGACTAAGGAACTTCTGCTTACTTTCTGAACATGCACTCTGCATCAACATCCAGCTCGTTACAGAAAATAAGCAGTATTGGACCCAGTATTGACATCTGGCTCACACCACTAGTGTCTCCCCCCAGTTGGACTTTGGGCCATCGATCACAGCCATTTGAACCCCACAGTTCAGTTTTCAGTGCACTTCACTGCCCACTTATCTAGTTGATACTTTACCAGCTTATTATGGGAGACAGTGCTGAAAGCCTTCATTTCAACTTGTGACCAGTTATAACCCCTAACCCTTCTTCTGTCTGATAATTGCACTCCCAGCTTTTCTTATCTTATATGTATACAATTGATCTTTCCTGCCTATTGATTTGCACTTTATATTTTCTAGCTGTTCTTCCACACTGACAGAGGTGTATTGGTCTTGGGTCATGATTTCCCAGTAAAGTTTGCATCTTGTTTCATGTCACCCAGGCCATGTATATCCAACTTTTTTATTAAAATGTGATGTAATATGCCCAAAGTCTCACCATCTCATTTTCTGCCTGGATTTAAGAGCAAATCTTTTATAGGTTTTATCACTTCTCTCTCCAGATAAACAGAATCAAAGGCTAGGTGCTCTGTTACTCTGTAAGATGATCTTACAAAAGGAGTCAAACTCATTTTGGCAAGACAGTTAAATTACATCTTTAAAGAAAAGCAAAAAAGTAGGTCAAGGAGAAGGAAAGCGGGTACAATATTGCGCAATAGAAGTGAATACTAATTATGGGAAGACAGTGTGCTTTTTTCCATAGAAACAAAAAAAAAATGTGGATAGTTAGAAACTGCTTTATTTTTGTAAAGATTTATTCTGTAGTATGTTTCTTACACACCTTGATGGGATGATATATTGCCAATGTGCAACATAGACAGGGCTTAATTTCTGCAGAAAAAGCTGAGGACAAGCTGGCCCTTCAGCTGCAATATTGAAAAAAAGAAATTAAAACCCTGAAAAATATTCTGTTGCAATATAATAATACTACTACTGCTAAGTGCTGTAAATCAAGTAAGTACAGTTGCACATGCTGTCCTTGCTGTCACTCTGAGCCTGTCAGCATTTCTGCTTCCTCAGCATAGTCTGGGTGTACCACATCCCCAGAACTAAAATGTGGCACACAGATTGCCAGGCAGGACACTATTTTCTTTGAAAAGTGGATTTGTTATAATGCACTTACCAAGGGGAAAGCTCTGTTCACAGTGCAGTACAATGAAAGAGTTAAAAGGTGTTCACTCATGAGTGAGAAATAAACCTCCTACCAGGTAAAACACTGTAAAACAACATAGAGTGACAAAATAATTAGTGATCGAAGGTTGCATGCTTAAACAAGGACACATGTAGAACCTCAGCATCTCCTATGAACACTTGTCTCTATATCACTTTTGCCTAGGCTACACACAAGAGATGAGGTACTAGGGCAGGGTGAAGGACCATCTGTGAGTCTGTGCTCACTGTAAAAAAACAAACAAACACACCTGAACCAAAACAAAAAAAAAACTAAAAAAAAACCCAAAATAAACAAACAAAAACAAAAAAAAAAAAAACAAAACAAAAAAAAAAAAAACAAAAACAAAACCAAAACAAACAAAAAAACCAACACTACTAAAACAACATAAAAAACAAACCAAAACAAAACCTGAACATCTTGGTTTAGTCAGTATGATGCTTTGGGCAAAGAGGGAGGGTGTGCTATGCAGATATACAGCCCTGAACACAGAATAATAAAAAAGAATGAAGAATTGCTTATGATGATGCCACTTATTGTGGAAGAGTAATGCTGTAAATGCACTTCAGTAGATTCAGACCCAGATAGCTGCAGCACATCTGTGTTGTGGCACTGTGGAAATTCACCAAAACTGAAACTCCAGTGATTTAAAGCATTTCTGTCAGTTGGTTTCTACTCATGTCTAAATGTATAAACCTGCAAAATTCAGAGTAGAGATAATTGCACCTGTGATGAGGAGACAGGCATTTATTGTTTTTTTCAAAGAGCCCTATTATTTCCTGGTGTTTTGTAACAGTTCCCCAGAATGATTCTGGACCAAAACTGTTGATTCTGACAACACTTCACAGGCAGTTGGGTTGCAAAGTAAAGCAAACACCTTCTAGTAGTACGGTACATATTTAAATAGCTGATTCATCTGAAATTCAATTATACATAGAAACTGGTGTTTGTTAAAAGCAATGCACATAAATCTGTGAGGGCATGCAGGAATAATGACCAGATTAGATAAAAGGCAGATAACTCTGTCTTCTATCAACTCCACTTGTATTAAAGGGCATGAGATGCCCCCCCATCATTATGGAAAGAAGACCCTCCAAACAATAACAACAAACCATCCAGGATTGTTCACCTCACTTTGCAAAAAGGCTAAATCAGTAACCCTCAAACACAAACTTTCAGGTTTGCTTCACCAAGCCTTAACACAAATATCGTCACCTCACATTATCAGTACTAACTACTTAGCTGTTTAAAGTATGATGGTGAAAAGAGTGGTATTACACTGTCACTTGTGGAAAAACTGCAACTGGCAGGTTGTAGAAAACAGTTGGGAAATATAAATTAAGTTGACTAGAGCCTGAGTGAAGTACAGTGGACTAGCAAGGTGTAAGGGAAGAACAGCTTCACTTTTTACAAGCTTGAAGAGGCCATCAGAGTCATCAGCTTTCAAACCTTAGGAAACACTAAGGATATATTTGAACTAACATTTCCTACAGAGAGAGGACTGTACATCATCTCCACGTGTGGCACTGCAGCATGCCCTACTGTCCTGGTTTGAGCCAGGATAAAGCCAATTTTCCTTTTACTGATTGGCTCAAACCAGGACACCTCCCCCACACAGCCTCACAGCTAGCAGCTCATAGTAGTGAAGACAACATTTCAGGAACATATTCTACCATGAGTTTCTTTGTGGGAGGTGATTCACCTCCTGGTCCTTGAAGCAAAGAAACTAATACAGTTTAATGAAAACTGCAAAAGTACTGTTCAGCAGCTTGGATATTTGGGCTTTATGGAGTGTGAGGAACACCGACTAAACTACTATTTCTCTGATGCATGGGCCAGCTGAGTGTTTTGGCAGGAAACTGGTGGTATTTGCACTTCAGTCTACTTTACATTCCCTGGCAGCTGGGCCTTGTAAGAGCCCAGGAAAACATTATAACTTGACCTTGCTCACACTGAATCACAGAATTACCAAGGATGGAAAAGACCTTTAAAATCATCAAGTCCAGCCTATGACCAACACCACCACACCATCTAGACCATGGCACTAAGTGCCACATCCAGCCTTGCCTTGAACACATCCAGGGATGGTGCCTCCACCACTTCCCTGGGAAGTCTATTCCAATGTCTAATCACCCTCTCCGTGAGGAAGTGCTTCCTAATATCCAACCTAAACCTCCCTTGGAGCAACTTCAGGCTATGCCCTCTTGTCCTGTCGCCAGTTGCCTGGGAGAAGACCCCAGCCCCCACCTGACTACAACCTCCCTTCAGGTAGTTGAAGAGAGTGATGAGGTCCCCCCTGAGTCTCCTCTTCTCCAGGCTAAACAACCCCAACATCCTCAACCTCTCCCTATAAGACTTTCCCTCTAGTCCTTTCAGCAGCCTTGTTGCTCTCCTCTGGACCCACTCCAGCACCTCAACGTCCTTCTTGAAGTGAGGGGCCCAGAACTGCACACACTGAAGCTCAGAGTCCTCAATCTGAAGAAAAAAAGGGCTAAGCTGGACTGTGGCACTGTGTAAATTGCCAAGGAATCAGCCTCTGCCTCACACTGTCACTTAAATTTTCCTTAAGAAAGCATTCCTGGGAGAAATGAGTGAAATGTCTGTTCACAATGTTTGCAACCCTGATATTACTCCACAGCCTGAACAGTCCACTTTTGTTCCCTGTCCCATGCTGTTTTCTTGACAGACTGATGAAAGAGAAAGGGCTGTCATCAGGGGACTGTCCCTCACTCCCTTTCCCCTGTCCCAGCATACACAAGTACTGGGCAATATAAAATGTTAAAAAGAAAAAAATCCAACAAATACGACCACATTTCTTTACCAGTTGTCAGGGTGCTTACAGGCCCTCACATTGGCTGTGGTTCAGGGGAGTGGATGGAAAAGACTAAGCTGACAGAGGATGTTGGAACCGGCAGTTTTGCTGTAGGTGGTATGAGTTCACAGAAGCAGTTGATGACTCCTCCAGCAATGGGAAAAAGGGGGAAGTGGTATATCAGATTTCCTTCTACAGAATCTTCAATAAACAGACACATCCTTGTGTTGTCAACCAGCAGTAAACATCCTTTCTCCCTGCTTCATAATAGGCCTTATTATACTAAAATAATTTAAGCGAAGGAGTTGAGGTTTTGTTTTGTTTTGTTTTGTTTTGTTTTGAGGAATAATGCTACACAAAAGCAAGAGAAATACAAGAGCTTTGCTGTAGGCACTCGGAGCAGTGCAAAACACAGCAAGAATACCAACAAATTCTTGCTCAAGTTGCTCTGCCTGTATCTGGTGACAGACAGGCTTTCCAAAGCCAGTCCAATGAGGATGTGAAAGGGAACAGTGCTATCTTTTGTCTGTCTAAGGATTATGTTACTTTAATCCTATCCTCATACAGATGAGAAGTAACAAATTCATCATCTTTGTACAGGGCTGGTGTATGTGTGTGTGTTTCCCATGAGGAAATTTTATTGAGGTTAGACTCACAACTTACTGGGAAAAAATTAAATAATTTAAATAAATAAAAAAGGATGTTGTGTCTTTTTTTCTGGGAGGTTAATTTCATAGAAGCAGAAAGTAAACTCATCTATGAAGTGGGGAGTGAAGGGACACAGAAAAAGCAAAAATCCCATAAAACGGGAATAGCAGAAATAGAAGCAATTATTAGATTTCATAAGTACGCTTCTACAACTGCCTGACTTCACTTCTTCTGTGCAGCTCTTCTCCATATTGTATCTGGTATTTTTATTATCAATATGTTATACACAAAATATTACATGCAGTATAATTTGAGCTTCTAAATGTGTTCCTGGGTGGGATGACTGTATCTGTTGAGACTCCTAGATTACTCCCATTAGGGGGAGAATGTCATGCTATTTGTCATCCAAAACATAATTTTCTTTTATTAAGGTCTCATATTTTATGATAACCTCTGTATTATGTTGATCTGGGCATTTTTCATGAACCCATTCATCAGACAGGTATCTCCAGCACCAAATGTAGCCTTGCAAAATTTTACTTGCTTTCAGGGTGAAATAAATATTTTTTTTTTCAGCTTCATCAGTGATAGCAAAAGAGCATTTGAGTAGCTTCATGCCAGAAAAATTCCAAGACAAGCTTTGTACATATTAAGAAGGATAGGAGCTAATTTTATTATCTTAGAAAATACTGTCTCAGAAGAGAATAAAATTCAGCCTAGACTAAATATTATTAACTGGCAGCTGCCCTGCCTTGTAACCACCAATCTCTAAGTGGCGCAGAATTCAACACCAATACAGCCAAACAGTTCAGAGGCACAGTATCTGGTATTTTTTATGCAACTCACTATGATACATTTGTACATGGGTGAATAGGCATCCTGAGAAGGATGACTGGGTTTAAATTAACTGCAAATTATGCTTTACACCTGACATAGCATTAGAAGGAGACCCACTGAAAGAGAAGAGCTTGCTTATTCAAATTAATAAGTATTAAAACAATTTGCGAGATGTCATATATTGTTTAGAAACTGTACCAAAGCATAACAGGATAAGGGTCAGGGACTGGCTCCAAGAATGCCATACTCCATGATAATTAACCTTTTGGATTCCTCTTAGGTTTCAGAGCAACTTGTGATCCTAATTGAAACCAAATTGAGGGAGGTGGAAAGAGACAGCTCTTGCCAAACTATAAAATGCAGCAGATTTAGCTGTGTGCTCTGATCTCTTCTGGCAGAGCACTCTGAGGAGCTGATACAGACACTAAATCAAATCTGCAGCTTTATCTGACTAGGTGAGGCCTCAGCACTCCAGTCAAGAAGCAAAACAGATGCAGATCCTTTTGCCAACAGCATGCATTTCCCGTGGATAAAGGGAGCAATTTTCTATTCCCTCAGGTGCTGCTCTATGCTAGCATTCAGTGAGCCTAACAAAAAATCCCAGCTGCTCTCACCTCAGAGGAAGAAAACACAAACAACTCTAAACAAATCAATCTAACACTTCCTATAGCCTCTAATGGGGAGCAGAGTAAATTCTTTTCTGCCTCCTCTCCTTTTTTACATAATAAAAATCTACTGTTCCTGTCATCCCCAATATGGTGGAATCCAGCAAGTGTAAATGCAGCCATTCATATAATTTGAATGATAATCGAAAATAAGCGGAAAAGGAGGATAAATTTATCAAACTTGTGAGAATATTCCAGGAAAAAAGGAATTTCCTGAGGTAACTGTCCTTGACCTGGCTCTTTAATCGAGTGAAATTTCATCACTTTATCTAATATCATGCTTCATGCTTCAGGCTCCTAGCAATTCTATTTTAGTGTGGTCTAATGGGCAGCTGACACAACCACTCAGCACCAGACTGCATAATATGAGCTGACACACTGTGTGGTGAGCACCCTATTGAGAGCTGTTTATTTGTGCCTGGCAAGGAAAAATTTCATCCAGTAAAGTCTCTTCATAACAATTTCAGTCTCAGTTTTCAGGGCCTCCATGGACTCCACATTTTGAGAGGTTCAGGAGCACTTGCAGGGAAATTCAGTTGCTTATTTGGGTGGTTGTACATTATCTGACTTCAGGTGAGAGGTTGTGAAAGCACTGGTTATGGTTGTCTGAAACCTGAATCTAGATAGTGTAATGAAGAGTGTCATTCTAACTGCTTCGGAGCCAGCTCTTCTCAGAACCCCTGATTCAATTTGATATTCTGAGGTTAACACACTGTATTGGGACTGAAAATGGGAATGCACATGAAAAGCTTTTATATTTATTCAGTTCAGTAAGCATGGCAAACTCATCAACAGCTATTTGTACACTGTAGTATGATGGGACTTACTTTGATGTTCTGATTTATGCTTGCTATTTTTCCTGCAGTATTACTATATAGAAATGGACTATTAAAAAAAAAAAGCGCAGATGTGACCCTCAACATAGTAGCAAAGGACATTATCATAAAAAAGCAACATGGGAAAATAAAGGAATTGCACAACTACAGAGATTCTGCCTCTGAACCTCACTTATAAATGCAATTCCCTATATAGGGACTAAGGAATATATTTCCTAAACACATATGGAGAGCTAACATATTAAAATAGTTCTCTTACTTATTACCGATGGAGAAATAGGTAGTCTGTAAAGCAAGTTATATGTACACAAAGCTAACAAAAGTATAAGTTCACACAAACATATTTTATTAAAACATACATCTCATCAACCCTTCACACTGAAAGGTATACTCAGATTATATTTAGACATACAATTACTGATCACTTTAGTAATTGGAGTGGAAACAAAATTTATTTCTTAAACTTTATGGGAAAATTATTCTGTGAATTTATGAAAAGTTTTTCTTATCTTTTCATCTAACCTATATTTTAGGTAGCACATGTATTTTCAACAAGGAAATACATTACATGAGTACATAGAGGATGTATGTGTATTATCCACAAGTGCATCTTGCAGGTACTGTGTTTTGACCTTGGTAGTGTTACAAAAGTAACCTTGACTTTTTCAGTCTCTTACTTTAGAATATTCAAAGTCAGTAGTTTTTATAATTGGCTATTTGGGAGAAAATCGCTAGAAAATTCTGCAAATAGGAAAAAAGTCAAGCCTTATTTATAGGAAACTTACAGACATCAGTTATATTTACCAGTTATACATATACATTTCTAGAATCAGAACTGTTGGTTTTAAAATCTACTAGAGACTGCCTAGAGAATCTTAATTGAAAAGTTGTGTACAATACTAGTACTTTAGATTTGCAACTAGCATGGAACGAAACGTAGAAAGACTGTTGGGGGGTTGTTGGTTTGTTTGTTTGTTTGTGGTTTTTTTATTTGCTTTTTTTTTGCCCCAAGAAAATGAAGCTCTGGCAGGCCAAGTCCAATTTTCAGGGGTTCAGATAGTATCAGATTTAGATTTAGTGCTATATTTTTTTGTGTGTTTTTAGTTTGTTTTGCATAACTTACTTTCTTGAAATACTTTACTTTGAATCCACCTTTTTCCCCAAGTAGAAAACAGGAGTAAAAAAAATAATTTGTACCAACACAGTGTTTGTCCCAGTTTCCACTATCTCCTCTATCTCAGAGTTATTGATGTGTAAGATCACATGACTGAGGACTGAATTTGCTTTTAAAGACAATTACATGTATAATTTACTACCAGTATAGTTAATATGTGAACTCAGTAAATATATGCTCATTTGCATGCACACACACACACATGTATTTACAGGGGCATGTTTATCTACTCACCTGTGTGTAAATAGGCTAGCACATACACAAGCATGAAAGTCTCTAAAATGAAAAAGTAAAATTAACCTCTCAAAACCAAACCAAAACATTAGAACTGTAGCAGTTTCAGTCCTACAGGAACATTAACTTTGCCATCTTGTGCAGATTGGGAGCTATATTTTCAGTGCATGTAAAATAGCTGCCAGTCTTTACCATAACATAGGGTGTACCATGAGCCAAATAATGTCAAGAAGAACCTAAGTCTCTTAATGTCTAGACATTTTATTTAACCTCTATGAGCCTCCTTGCAAATTAATGTAATTTCATTTCAGTTACAGAGAGGATCCTTTTAGAGGGACTAGAGGAAGGAAGACCTAGCCTTTAGTAAAGAATGAATCCATATGCCATGGGTTCTACAGCAGTTTTTCTATACTTGTTCTGGAGATAAGCTGCCTTGCTCACCACAGTCCTTGGTCTCACCTTTGCTTTATAGTTGCCATGCAAAAACTACTACAGCATCAGTATGGCAATAGGTATGTGGTTGAGATAGTATGGTGAAGTGTGGAAAATAATGAAAATTATCACCCAGAAGATGTTTCTGGGGCATTTCTGGAAACTGTCCTCCAAGCAAACACCTCCTTATATGTTAGAGAAGAATACTGCATAGCTCAGCCTTGGGGGTGAGATGGTCCTTTCAGGTTAGGCAGCTCTGTTCCAGCTCATCAGCTTCAGGACAGCAAAGTGGGATTTCACATGCTCGTGCAGCAGTGTCACTTCCCAGAGTCTGTTTCCAAACACTGGGATAAATCCCAGGGGCATGAGAAGCAGAGAAAAAAAGTGAAGCTGTAGCAGCTGAACTACATACATTCAGTGTCAAAAAAGGAGGCTGACCTTGAGCTCATGGAGCAGAGCCATATAGCAATGAATGTAGGTTATCAGCTCCTCCTAAAAAGAGAAGGAATAAGAGATAGTACTGCCCATGTGCAGCTTCAGCTCTGCAAAGTAGCCACCAGTGATATCAGGCTAGTAACTCAGCAAGTAAGCTTTGCCTTTCCACCTCAAAATGTCCAGAAGCAGTCTTCTGCAGCTACTGGTGCTACACAACAACTATTTCTCTCTTTGAAGCAATTGTTTGACAATTGTTCAGACTTACATGAACTGAGCAAATGCTACCAGTAGAAGATTCACAAAATTTTTCAGAAGATTCCTCAATAGCTTTCCAATAGAAGAATGGTACATGTTTTTCAGATTTCTTCATCTGTAAAGGTGAGTCACAGCAGGCTTCAGTCTCCAGTCAGATAATGTATTGATCTTGCTGCTCAGACAGAGTAAGTATTTAGCAGTAAATTCCAGTTTCAAGGTAAAGAACAGTAATTGTGCTCACATGGTGCAATCTTTGGAGGATGAGGTAATGTGGAGAGGTCTTTTAATGAGCTTGGAGAAGGAAAGAGGCACTCAGAGGAAGTAAAGAAGTCATTACAATTCAACTGTAAGCCCTATTCATGCAAAGAATCCTAATAAAATCTGCATGCCATTTATCCAAATGAAAAACAAAGACATGTATAAACTGTGGAGGTGGAAAAGCCAAACAAACAAAACAGTTTCTAGCCTTGTATGTACAACTCTCCCTAACCCAGCATCCAAACAAAAGCAAAGGAAAAAGGTAGAAAATTCTGTCATTCTAAGACAGAAAATTCCAACAATATCTTCACATGAGATGGCACATAACAAAAAGTGGAAATGGTGCTTAGTGTTAATACATTTAAAACCACTAGGAGGGCTTGCATAGAAATCTATTTTGATATATGCATACTTGTGTGTGTATATGTGCATGTGTGTATTTTGTACAGATATATGGGTGTATTTTTTTTTATTTAATTATTAGGTAGAATTTTTCCTACTTTAGAATTTTACCTAAACCTTGTAATGTAAAACATATTACATAAAGTAATTTCTGATGCCTGATTAACATAGAAATTATAATATTTCTCTTGTCCTCACTATGGAATTTATAACTATTCTATGGTTTGGGCTGCAGCCCCTGAATTCCACTCATAAACAGGTAGAGATTATTTACAAAGCTACATCTATTTCCTCCAAGAACAATAAGGCAAAACATTGAATAATGCAGGTAGGACCTCCTAAAGAAACATAGAGCTTAAGAAGGGCCAGTGAAAAATTTGGGGGTTTGGCATTGAAAGCATGTTTCTAGCAACATACTCGTATTGCTTCTGCTTTTTGGCTAACTAATTCCATAAGTAATGAATTCAAATTACACAATTAATTAGCGAGGCCTAGGGTTCAATGTGGAATCAATAACAATCTCTCCTCGGTAATTCTTTAAGTTAAGATCCCCAAATAAACATTTTATTTAGATTTTCATAAGGGAGTTACTGTGTATATACCCAATAATTATTAGACGCTTTTACAGAATGAGAGATTAACTATGTAATAGATTGAACATCTGTTAAACAGGTTTTAATTCTAATAGCCATTTCTCCCTGGTTTTAATTCTAATATCCATTTCAAGGCACTAAACTTATTTTACAGGAGATGTATTAACGAATGTCACTTGCTATGTAATTGTAAACAGCTATTTTATTGCTTAGTTAGTAGCAGCCTTATATGAATAATGCTGTATGAATGAATGTGGTGCTGGTACAGAAGCATGCACAGAAGTACCAGGCACTAACATAAAAGATACCGGTGGATAGTGTAAGGGTGTGTGCTCTGCTCTGCACTCTGCTCTGCATGGGACTGGCTGGAGACAAATTTATATAGATGCTCCTCAGTCTTATCTTATGCCCTTGGGCTTTTGACAGGGAAGGCCAGTCTGTGGCAGAGCACAAACAGAACCACTTCACAGGTTGTTTCGGCTGTTTGCACCTTCATACAGGGTAAGGGGCTCTGATTACTGGGACAGGATTCTGTTGGCAAAGACAAAATAAGTTAAACAGATGTATAAACAGATAGTATCTTTCTCTAGGTGGTGAAGCAAGCTGCATATTGGTAGCTGGCCACTTCTGTCCTTTAAGTCTCAACACTGCTATTGCTCCTGCTCAAACAGTAAGAAGATGTAAAAGATGTCTGAGTATTTCTGCTATATTATGAAAGAGCAATTAAACAAAGTACATATTATGCGATTTAACAACTGAGGAGACAAATTTTTTATGTGTAGAGGGGAGGAATAAATCCACTTCCAGGCCTCTAATCAGACAGGTGCTGTTGCATTTCAAAGAACACAAGAATCAAGCTACAGATCTCCAGGACACATTTAACTTTGTCTTGCGTTAAATTGATTACTAAAGATGTGGAAGCAATTTGTGTTAAATGAAAACATTTGGACATGGGTCACGGGTCTGACTGCCCTAGCCAAATGGTTATTTCATAATTGTCCACTGTGGGATTTCTTGCACTTTCACTGAAGCATCTGGTACTAGCCATTGTCCAATGAAGAATACAGGGTTGGATGGTGCCAATATTCATGTTATGTGTAGGCATTTTTCCATGTTAATTGATTTTATATTTTCATTAAAGTAATTTCAATCCTTTACCTCCATCTACACCCAAATTTCATTCAGCCTTCCTGAAAGGCTGTACAGTCTAGTGGCTCAGGCAAGGTGTTAGAGGTGGAAACCACTGTGGCATTTTGGCTAAAAAACAACTCCCCAGCATTAATATTTATAACAATCTCGAGGGGTATCAAAATTTGTTTGATATGGAAATGTAATTCCTCTCTTAAGGTAAGTGCATTTGCAAGACATAAAATCTTGACCTAGTTTAATGAAATAGAATTTCATCACTTACTTCATCATAATACATTCATAATTTTCCCAGGAAAACCAAATTATTTGCTCAAGAGATTCTAGTGAGTTCATGACAGAGACGAAAATGGTGCACAGTTATACAAATTCCCAGCACAGGGCCTGAATGACAAGGACATATTTCCTAGCGCAGCTGCTCCCTGGCTCTGGGTGAAGTCCTGGTGCTCTAGGTTTTCTCTTATGCTGGATCAGCAAAATGCACCTATCTTTCAAAGGATGGATGGACTTAACTAATGAATGTTCATGAATCACCTCAAGTACCTTTAAAGAAAGGTACTAGAAAAGCAAAAAGGACTTCTGTTTCCCATGTGCTTTGTGAATGAATGCAAATGCTTTTGTAGAAACTGACATTTTCACGTACATACTGAACAACTAAAAAAAATCCCAGCTTCGTTGTATTAAATATTTAGCAGGCATTTCTTTTTTTTTTTTCCCCAGGAATTCAGTACACATATGAAAATCTCATCTTCCACAACATAATTTCTATTCATTTTTGACAGATGTTTATCACATAACAAGAGACAATGGAAAGGGTCAAAGTCCAAGAAAAAAAACTTTTCTCTAAGATGAGTTTTGTGAGTTACAGCATTCTAAAACTCAAAGGAGTTCCATTCCTCATTTATGCTCATGAGTTCATCTGTAAGTCACATTCTGATAAAGTTTTATAGAGAATCACATCTCAAATCTAAATTTAGCAACTCAAACCCTGTGAAAATAAGGAGGACTTGCCAATGTTTGAGACTTCAATCCTAATTATGTCTGTTTGCTAATATATCAGTAAAGGCACATAATTTGGCCACAAGTAACCTCATAACATAAAAGTGCTCTGAAGGCCATTCACTGTACTGAGATGTATTTTTATAGGTTGTCACCCTTTCTTTTTTCATGAGATAAATTGTCTCTTAGCCTAGTTATAAACTAGAAAGAGACATCCTCTTTGTAAATATTACTTAAATCCAAATCTGATTAGGATTTGGGGAGAGGAGTGGGTGAGGGCCATTGGAATGCCTCTGCAATTTATTTCTGCTTTTAGCATGCTCTTTGTAATATACAGCACAGGCTTTCTTTTCTTATATTACTATATGTAAATCTCCACTTACCTGAAAAAAGATCTTCAGAGCATCCTCACAGATGTTACATTGTTTAGAACTGTATAAAGACTAGACATAATAATAATAATAAATTTGTATTTTTCAGTCACTATAGGGTTTTCCTTTTTTACTGTGTTGTCACCAGTCACATACACTCTGAAGATACCTAAAAGGTATAAGCAAGCACAAATTTTACAGCACAGAATATTAGTGCTCCCTCTTCCTCTTAAGGGAGCAGCTTATTTTGTCTTTAACTTTACTGTGTTGTATTATGGTTTTAATTTGGAGATACATCAGTGAAATAACCTAAGATTTATCTCACAATATTAAAATATATTTTATGAAACACAGAGGAGGCAAAAAATACAGGTCCAAATCTCTTATCTGCCTAAAAGGTTCAAATCTGCATCTCCCATGAAAGTCACTAACCAAGATACATCAAAAAGGAAGTGGGGCTTTCAGGCTCTCTTGGTGACACAGCTTCATTTGCATCAAATGCAAGGGGCACATGGGGAGCAGAAACTTCTGTGACTCAGTGTCTGGATTTTTGTAAGTATATGATAATTTAGATGAAGGTGAACAATACAAAGTAGACCATCTAGACTGGTAAGTTAGAAATTTGAGTTAGGGCAATGTATTGGGGAAAAGAAGGTATCCAAAACCCCTCAATCAAGGAGGGACTCATACTGTGTCTTATATTTTTCTAAGACATTGCTGTCATTTTTTCATTCTTATCTAAATGCCCAACTTCACCTGTTTGCTCATAACCTGGTGACAGATAAACTACTTTCATTTCCCTTTTCAGTTAGAAAAAAGAAAGGTTCAAAAAACACAATCTCTGAGGAAAAAGCAAAGCGGATGACACTGTAAAGTAATTGTGAAGCAGTTAATTTAAAAAATCCAAACGATCAGGATGCCTAGACTATGAAACTAGAAATTAGAGATAGGTCTCCCCAAATCCCAGTTTCTCAGCCTGAACCCATTCTTCTCACATACAGAAAGTGAAAAAAAAAATGGCTCAGCTAACTTTGTCATCTTCCTAAAGCCCTTCTTAAGTTTCTTAGCTATCCTCACTCTGATGGTTGAGGGTGGTTGAGGAGCTAGAGATAATTGTAAAAGACCCAGCATATAAAAGGTACATGCAGAAATGTTGTTGGGACCACAAAGACAAACCAAACCATAGATGCAGCTTTCCATGCTTCTATGTTCTGTGGTTAGGGACTTATTTGACGAGAGCCTTGACAAGCTGGTCTGTAACAAGTAAGATATCCAAATTTATTTTTAAAACTGGAGAGATTACATTACCCTTGCATTTGTTAACCCAGAATATTTTGAAATCTCTCTTTCAGAAACAATGAGGCTCCTTAAGTTGAACCAGCGTTAAGTCTATTATTGTATCTTGCCTGAACATTTTAACTTGTTTATGTGGAGAGAGACAACTTGACCTACAAAATCATGAAAATATGTGAAGCTTTAGAAAGGCTATGTTGTGCAAAAGGGTAGAAGGAAGTTGACCCCAAAAAATTAATGCTCATGTTTTGAAATCTCCTAATGTTTAAGTGGTTCAACATGATGGGAAAGGATGTGGAGAAGAAGCATAAAAGAGAATTCAACCTTTTCTCATATGCTTGAGGTCACTAAAAAAAAAATTGGAATAAAGCACCTAAGAGGTCATATCATGAGAACAGGAGCTCATAAGAAGTTCTTTAGAAAAATTCTTAGAAATGTCTATTGTATTTTAAACCACTAGATCCCCCTGGGTAAGAATCTTAAATCTTTAATCCAGACAAATTACAAAGCCACCAAAGAGACCTATAATCTCCAGCAGGGCTGAAAAAAGCAAAAGTAATGATCTTGGTTCTACTAAATGTACATAAAAGTGATGGATCTGATAGATACCCTGTATCTGTATCCCTGCTATACCCTTTTCTCTCATCAAAATACTTCAACACTCATCGTGGCTCTTTTCATGCTAAAATAATAACAATAAACACAAAGCATAATCAGCTGCAGTGGCATTTCACACCACCCATCAGTTACAGAGCCTGAAACAGGAAGCACCATTTTCCAAATAGAAAATGTTTGAATGGGCTGTCAAAAGCCTCTCGGTAAATGTGTTCCATCCAACAGAAACAAACCCTGTGCAAACAAATCAAGTGGTGCAGAAATCCTTTGCACAAGATGATAGGCGAGGCCTCCATGCTGACACTGTATGCAAGCCAAGTTTTCATGTACTTTGATGGCTGACCTCCAACTCCTGACATATTCATTATATTTCAGCATGTTGGGTGCAGATTGCATTGAAGTGATGACAGCTACAAGACAGCCAACACGGAATATGGGCATTCTGGCAACAGGTGGCCTTTCATTTGTTCTGGGAAAGTTAATCTAGTTTATCATCAAAGTATATTATGTTCAAGGAGTGTCATGTTTTGAGAAGTCTAGTGACAGATCAAACAGAGTAAGCATTCTTCCATAGCCTGTGACATTTTTTGTAGACCAAACCTTTCAAACTGCTCTATTGTTTATGCTTGATTTAGGTCAGTTAAAAGTTATTGCATTGTCTCGGGGTTTACACTGCTGGCTCCAAACTGCAGTTCCTGTCCTATGTCAAAGGCTGACAGAGGCACGCCATAAAGTATGCAGCTGTGGGACCACCAGTAGCCACACGCCAGGGAATATTTGATTACCTTGCAAAAGTTGATTTTAGAAGGACGATACTCTTCAAGGAAAAATAACAGATAGAAATACTTCTGGGAATGTGCATGTCTTTAGCTCTGACAACCACATCAGCTGCAAATCCAGTCCTGAAAAATCTTACCCCCATGACCACTTTGCTTATCTATTTCAGCAGACTGAGGAAAATGATGTGTAAAATTGAAATCATGTCAAAGTCTCATAACTCAAGTGGTTGATGTGAACCTTTAATTTAATTTCACTTCTGATTATGGAGGTAGGTCAGAGAAATACTGCACCACAGTTAAAGCAAACCATTGATTTTGCATGCAAGAATATAGCCACAGAGCTGACACCAATTATTCTGTTGAAAGTGTTTTGGGGTAACAAAGTGTTTTTTAGCTAAACAAAGTTTATCAACAAATAAAGCTACTTGCCAGGGAAACAAAAAGAAGTATAGTTAGGAGACATAAACGAGCAGAAAAGACCCCAAACCCAAACCCTGGATGTCCTGGTGCAGTCTCAAATATTGCAGCTTTAATATCCTAAATCACTTTTTCTTCTCTACTGACCACTTTCGGGGATACAGTCTCACATGAAGATCTTGGAAGTAAACTAGACACATTAAGAGAAATGTCATTTAACCAGGGAAACTGAGCCACCAACAGAACTGGCAGGCTAGCAGGGCAGCTAGTGACAACAGCTCCTGTAGGGTATCATGGCAACATTTCCAAATCAAAATACCAGGTTTTCAGATTATTTACTTTTTCATTCATTTCTATCAAAAATAACAGCTTAGTGGAAAATTTAGACAAGTAGCTTCACTTCATAAAATAAATTTTTCCAAATAGAGGGAGAAAAGTAATCTTTTTCTAGCATTTGTTGCTAGCAGTGTATTTAAACTTACACTATTGCTGAAAAAGGATCCAAATGTAGTCTGACAGAAGAGCAGTCTGAAAAATCTAGGTATGTATGTAAATATTTTTTGTAAAGGTGAATATTAATCAGGAATCTCATAAGAACATTTGGCTTTCACATTCATTGAACATAATATTTGAAAGATTTTAATCACTACAGATGCATTTATGTTTTAGCTGAGGTGAAGAATGTGTTCCCTGAAGTCAACCTGCCCTCTTGCTTTCACCATGGAGCTGTCTTTGAGGACATGAACCAAAATAATCTGAGGTGCAAATTCATGATAAAATGTGTTCCAGAAGAGCACAGGTCAGTTACATCTTTTAGTCCTTGCAACCAGACCAGTTTATCCAAATATATTTACAACTAGTTTTTATCTTTCCAAGCAAATAATTTACTGTTGGGTTGGCTGTGTTTTGTTTTGTTTTGGGGGGGGTTGTCTGGTTTGGGTTTGTTGGTTTGTTTGTTTGTTTTTTAACTGAAAGATACTAAGGAGATCATCTCTCAGATTATATTATAATATAATCTTATCAATATTCTCAGATAACAGACAACTCAGCAACCTTTAGAAACTCTGGCATATGCATATTGCATTTCTGATGTAAGCAATAAGAAATCTGAATCATCTTCTCATACAACTTTCACATATATACTTGATAACACAGTAAAATATTTTAAATGAATCCTGAGAAAATATTTGGGTCTAATAAACAAGGAGTCCTCTTTCAAATTAGGAAAAGCATAACTACACACAATCTTGAAAAGTAAAGTCAGCTAGGAAAAAATATGTGGGAAATAAATTACACTAGTTTGCCGAATGTGACAGATGAAATGGAGCTCAGGATGTCCTCTAATAAGGAAAAGCAGACAAATGAACAGCAAGTATGCTGCTTGTCATAGATGAATACACCCAGATCACCACCTCTCACTATTACAATGGCCATTGACACCCATTAGTTGACAGCTGTGAATATCTTTACTTCTATAAGTCCTTTCCTGCATACATAAGAGAGGTTCCTGGTTCATTAGTTGCTTGTCCCAACCTGTCTACTGGATTTATAGCTTCTGATTATGATCGTCTTTGCAGTGTTGTGCAGTTAATTAAGATATATGTGCATACTACTCCGTGACTGAAAGCAGAATCATGCCCACAGGCTCTAATTTCTTTCGCATTACAACAAAACATGTTTCTATAAGTTCTGAGCAGAGAAACCTGGTTTTGCCTCATGTTCTCTGCGTATTCCTGGTGTTGGTGCAACTCCTTCCAACTGATTCTACAAATAGTTTTTAATTAAAACCGATGTTATGCAGTTCTTTGTGATGCTCTCTTACCTTTCCCCAGTGATCCTGGCTGTCAGAGACAGAATGTTTTGGAATTTCAATTTAATTTTATTGCAAAGTTCTTCTCAATTTTGTCCTTAACCCCTATAGCCAGTTATTGAGTACCTGGAAGCTGGAAGTAATATTTATTTTCATTAACCAGGTGATTTTGAAAGTCTCACACAATTTTATTACTTTGAATGTTTTTATACATGATCTAACAGAATGGGGTTGAGGTTCACAAAGGAAATATGTTGACACTATTCTAATAAAAACAGAAAGCACTAATATTAAAAGATAGAGATAAATAAATTGCAGATGGACAAAATAATTATGACAAGTTCTTAGAGAGTCAATGCAGTTGCTGTTTTTACCACATTTGAGTGAAAACTTTTCATCTTAGTTTATAGTTTCCTTATCTTAGTTCATAAATAAAGTATTTTTCCTAAATTATAATTTCTAAGAATATTTATTAAACTTGAAATAAATCAGAGTTTACTCCAAATATTTGGAGACTGAGATACCCTTGTTAATAGAACAAGAGAGATGTCATGGCTTTCAATTATGGGAAGTAACACTGAGCCACAGGTTTATAGCAAAACCTCTCAGCAAATGTTTCAACCAGCAAATTCCTCTGAAAATAAATTTGTAAAGGCAAACACTAAGGCTTTCTCTAGACTCACTCAAAGCCATTGTTTTTCTATAACCAGATAACAAAAAAAGACCAGTGTTATCTCACTCAAAAATCCTAACAGCAGACAAAAACTTGTTCACTCTTTTCCTGTGAAGCACCCATGTAAGGTCAAAACTGTGCCCTACCCCTGCAGTTGACCTTGTGCTAACTCTGAAAGAGCTCTGTTTATACTACATTTTTTATACAAATCCGTAGTTATCTCTATGTAAAACACTTCTTTGCCATGTAAGGCAAACACTGAAAAAGGAACTTACGACTCACTTTGGAATGCTATCAGACTGCCCCAAAAGCAAAAACCAAGTGTTAGACAATTGTACTTGTCTGTCTCATTTTGCTGTTGCTGTAGAGAAGGTGTCAACAGAAACACAAATATTGCTACAAGACTGTACACTGGCAGGAGGAAAAGCAAACTCCCCTGACTACACTGTGGGGAGAGAATCCAAAGTGGCATGCCTTTCCCAGGCATCCACAGAATCAGAAGCAATGTCAGTAAAGGAGAAACTATTTTTTTTCCCTACAGAAATTCATGATATGTTTGGCCAACAGAGGTACCAATTTACATCATCACAATGCTACACTAATTTACATCATCATAATGCTATACTACCTGTCCTGCATGTGGCCTATGGTAGATACTAATTGTTCAGAACAGTGTTTCAGATGTTTATATATCTGTAGCACACATTCCAAATGCTTATACAGCATCCTTCTGCCAATGCTGTCACACATCAAGCAGTTAAGACAGTGAAGACATTAACAAAACATGTATCATGTAACTAAAAAGCATTGTAAGATATTTTCTTTTATAGAATAACAACTCAGAAGAAGAGGAGCAATACCTTTTCACCCTCAAGTATACACACATTTGGTTTATAAAATGCAATGCAGGTATCAAAATGCATACTAACGTGTTGAAGTTTACAGTAGTTTCATGGCATGAGTTTCCAATGAGCTTCTGTGACGTTGCCACTGATTTTTCTTATTAAGAAGAATTATTTTTACGTTCTATCATGTCGACTTCCAGAGGCATGTACTAAGGAACTAGTGTACAGTAACACAGTACAGACACCAAGCTGGGGGGGCGGTGTTGATCTGCCAGAGGGTAGGAAGAAGCTGCAGGAGGACCTGGACAGGCTGGATCAATGGGCCGAGGCCAACGGCATGAAATTCAACAAGACCAAGTGCAGGGTCCTGCACTTTGGCCACAATAACCCCAGGCAGTGCTACAGGCTGGGGGAAGAGTGGCTGGAGAGCAGCCTGGCAGAGAGGGACCTGGGAGTGCTGGTGGACAGCCGGTTGAACATGAGCCAGCAGTGTGCCCAGGTGGCCCGGAAGGCCAATGGCATCCTGGCTTGTATCAGGAATAGTTTGGCCAGCAGGAGAAGGGATGTAATTCTCCCCCTGTACACAGCACTGGTGAGGCCTCACCTTGAGTACTGTGTGCAGTTCTGGGCCCCTCACTTCAAGAAGGACGTTGAGGTGCTGGAGCAGGTCCATAGGAGAGCAACAAGGCTGGTGAAGGGACTAGAGGGAAAGTCTTATAGGGAGAGGTTGAGGATGTTGGGGTTGTTTAGCCTGGAGAAGAGGAGACTCAGGGGGGACCTCATCACTCTCTTCAACTACCTGAAGGAAGGTTGTAGTCAGGTGGGGGCTGGGCTCTTCTCCCAGGCAACTAGTGACAGGACAAGAGGGCACAGCCTGAAGTTGCTCCAAGGGAGGTTTAGGTTGGATATTAGGAAGCACTTCCTCATGGAGAGGGTGATTAAACATTGGAATAGACTTCCCAGGGAAGTGGTGGAGGCACCATCCCTGGATGTGTTCAAGGCAAGGCTGGATGTGGCACTTAGTGCCATAGTCTAGATGATGTGGTGGTGTTGGTCATAGGCTGGACTTGATGATCTTAAAGGTCTTTTCCATCCTTGGTGATTCTGTGATTCTGTGATTCTGTGAAATTAGATACAGTGGCTCTGCTTAATTTACTTCATGCTGTTAATTACCCATCTAGAGAGACTTTAATGATGCCACATTTAATAATTCAGATGTGTCTATGTATAAGCACACATTTAAACTGAATGGAACTTACTTTGTTTGGGTATGTGAGTGGCAACAGTAACCCAGGAATTTCATCTAAGGATGTTGAATAAGCTGCTTTTTATTAGTCCTCCTGTCAATAACATACTGGTAGTGTAGAAGGCTTCCCTAGGAGGCACTTTTTCCTGCTGAGGCTCTTCTGTGGAGAGCAAAGTCACTTAATCACAGAATCACAGAATCATCCTGGTTGGAAAAGACCTTCAAGATCATCAAGCCCAACCATAACCTAAATCTACCCATTCAGTGCTTAAGTCATGTCCCTAAGCACCACATCTATATTTCTTCTAAACACTTCCAGGGATGGTGACTCCACCACCTCTCTGGGCAGCCTGTTCCAGTGTCCAACCACTCTTTCAGTAAAGAAATTCTTGCTAATATCTAGTCTAAACCTCCCCTGGTGCAACTTCAGGCCATTTCCTCTCATCCTGTCATTATTCACTGGAGAGAAGAGGCCAACTCCAACCTCCTACAACCTCCTTTCAGGTAGTTGTGGAGAGCAATGAGGTCTCCCCTCAGCCTCCTCTTCTTCAAACTAAACAATCCCAGTTCCCTCAGCCTCTCCTTATAGGACTAATTCCCCAGACCTTTCACCAGCTTGGTAGCTCTTCTCTGGACATGCTCCAGCAACTCAACATCCTTCTTGTAGTGAGGAGCCCAGAACTGGACACAGTACTTGAGGTGTGGCCTCCCCAATGCCGAGTACAGGGACATGATCACTTCTCTACTCTGGTTGGCCATACTATTCTTGATGCAGGCCAGGATGCTGTTGGCCTTCTTGGCCATCTGGGCACGCTGCTGGCTCATGTTAAGTCAGCTGTCAATCAGCACCTCCAGGTCCTTCTCCACCATGCAGTTTTCCAACCACTCATCCTCAAGCCTGTAGCTTTGCATGGGGTTGTTGTGACCAAAGTGCAGGACCCAGTACTTGCCCTTGTGAAACCTCATACAATTAGCCTCAGCTTATCGATCCAGTCTGTCCAGGTCTCTCTGCAGAGCCTTCTTATCCTCAAGGAAATCAACATTTCCACCCAGCTTAGTGTCATCTGCAAACTTACTTAGGAAGCACTGAATCGCCTCATCTATGTCATTAATACAGATATTGAACAGGACTGGACCCAAAACTGAACCCTGGGGAACACCACTGGTGACTGGCCCCCAACTGGATCCAACCCCGTTCACTACAACTCTCTGGGCTCAGCCAGCCAGCCTGTTTTTTACCCAGCAGAGAGTGCACCTATCTATGCCAAGTGCCACCAGCTTCTCTAGGAGAATGCTGTGGGAGATGGTGTCAAAGGCCTTACCAAAGTCTAGATAGATAACATCCACAGCTCTTCTGTCATCCACCAGGCAGGTCGCCTGATCATAGAAGGAGATCAGATAAATCAAGCAGGACCTGCCTTTCCTGAACCCACACTGGCTGGGCCTGATCCCTTGGCTGTCCTGCACTTGCCACGTGAGCACTCTCCAGATGAGCCTCTCCATGATTTTCCCTGGTATCGAGGTCAGGCTGATAGGCCTGTAGTTCCCAGGATCCTCCTTCAGGCCCTTCTTGTAGATAGGCAATGTAGACATTGGCAAGCCTCCATTTTGAGTGTCTAGGTGCTGCAGCAGGTCTCTGACTGCATCCTCCTGGATTATGGGGGGATTGTTCCGCCCTCCATCCTTATATTGCAGCTCAGGAGGCTGAATACCCTGAGGGCAGCTGGTCTGACTATTAAAGATGGAGATTCCCCCTGGTTCTTTTTTTATTGTTGATGTATTTATAAAAACTTTTTTTTATTGTCCCTTATGACAGTGGCCAGATTGAGCTCTGGCTGGGCTTTTGCTTTCCTAATTTTCTCTCTGTATGACCTAAGGAGATCTCTGTACTTTTCTTGAGTTGTCTGTCCCTTCTTTCAATGGTTTTAAACTCTCCTTTTTTTCCTGAGTTCCATCAAAAGCTCCCTGTTCAGCCAGGCTGGTCATCTTCCCCACCAGTTTACCTCACAACACATTGAAACAGCCCACTCCTGTGTCTTAAAGACTTCCTTTTTGAAGAGCACCCAGCCTTCCTGAACTGCTTTGCTCCTCAGAACTGACACCCAAGGGATTCCCTTTACCAGTTTTCTAAACAGGCTGAAGCCTGCCCTCCACAAGTCCATAGTGGAGATTTTGGCGACTCCTCTCCTTATTTCTCTAAGTATCGAGAATTTAACTATTTAATGGTTGCTAACCCAAAGACAGCCTCCAACCTCCACATCTTCCACCATTCCTTCCCTGTTAGTGAACAGCAGGTCCAGCAAGGCACCTCCCCTGGTAGTATCACTTACCAGCTGTGTTAGGAAGTTATCTTCCATACCCTGAAGGAGCCTCCTAGCCTGCCTGCTTGTGGCTGAGTTATTGTTCCAGCAGATGTCTGGTAGGTTGAAGTCCCCCACCAGAACTAGGGCTGGTGATTTTGAGACTTCTGCCAGCCACCTGAAAATTGTTTCATCTGCTTCCTTGTCCTGGCTGGGTGGTCTGTAGCAGACTCCCAACAGGATATATGCCTTTTTTGGCTTCCCCCTCATCTTTACCAATAAACACTCCACATTGTTATCACTATATTGAGCTCTATACAATCAAAGCACTCCTTAATATATAGAGCCACCACACCTCCTCTCCTTCCTTGTCTATCCCTTCTAAAGAGCTTCTAGCCATCTATTGCAGCATTCCAGTCCTGAGCCTCATCCCACCATGTTTCTGTGATGGCAACTTAGGTCATCGTTATCTCACTGCACAAGGTCTTCCAGCTCCTCCTCTTTGTTTCCCATGCTGCATGCACTGGTGTAAATGCACTTAAGCTGGGTTATTGATTTCATCCCTGACATGGGCACACCACCCTTAGGTTCACCTTGATTCAACCCAACGCAGATCTCCAAAATCCTCCTGCTTATCCCCCATGCTCTGTGCATTGGTATATAAGAGTCTCAGGGAGGGAGTCAAGCAATTAGTTTTCACTTTTGGTATCTGACCATTCCCAGCCACTTCCCTGGTTAGCAACCTATTAGGGAGCCCTGTGTTTTTGTTGTCGTATTTATCACCATTTCCCACCTCAAGTGGGACGGCAGACAGAGACCATCCTTAGGCTCACCTCTAGTGAGCCTGGTTTTATCCCCTTCCCCCTTCGAGCCTAGTTTAAAGCCCTCTAGGTCCTTTTCATTTTCTGATTTGGAACAAGGGGTCCAGTCACATGTATTCATAGATTTAATACATAGTCTGCAGAGGGCTGTTCAGCAGAGGCAGTTCCAACACTATTCTTGCAGCCCACCCTTGGCTGTATTTCACTGTCCTTTTCTGGAAAATAATATTGATTGATCAGAATAATTTGCCTCCTGGCAAAGGAGTACTAGCAAGCTACAAGAGGTCTTGCTGCAGTGACAACTCCTTTCCTGAACACCAGAGCTGAAAGAGGATGTATGTAAACATGCTGAAGCTGTGTTTCAATATGATGATGCAGTTCTAAGTAGGCTGTTCCCATACTTCAAGTAAAATACATGCTTGGCACTTGCTGAATTAGAGCCAAGGGTTTTGTCTGTCTGTATGCTGTTTCACAAATTCACAGTGGTGATTATTTCATTCATCTTTCAGCTAATGTACTTACACCTGGTGTTCTAATGCCAGTACTGTGGGTAAAATAAGGATTCCTGCTCAGTCTATGCTCTCTGCTCCAAAGAACCTCAACTCAGAACATGTTTCTTCAGCTAGCCAGTCCTGTCCCTTGCCCTCCATGCATGTCCTGTACACCAGGGATACTTGATTAAGTAATACCTGCTACTTTCTGTCACATTGCAAGATTTCAACCTATAGGGATATTCTTAAAAGATAACATAATGCATTTAGAAACTCAGAAAAACTGCACTTAAATGTAGAAGATACTAATTTATCTGTGTTTTTAGGGCATTAGCCCAACAAGGGCAGAAAACTTGTTGACTTCCTTTACAAAAGGTTTCATCACCATGAAGATGAAGGTGAAGACTATGCAGAGAGCAGTATTTTAACTACCACATGAGGAAATGTGCTCAACTTTTTATTTAGATGCAAATAAGCAAGCGGTAGGAAGACTTGCAATTGATTTCCCAAATTTCACAAATAAATTCACACATAATAAGTGTTAATCTATCCAGTTCCCCTCTCATCATGCCCTATACTTAGCATTCTATTTAATGTTCTGAAACCTGTAGCAAAAGCGAAGTGCTAGAGAAGGAAAGAAAAAAAAAATTAGGAGTTTGAACTGAAATTATGCCAGTATGCAAGAGGGTTGTGTAAAATACCAAGAAATCACTGTCACTTCTTTATCCAGAGTATTGACCTGGCAAACATCTTGCAGTACAAAATGTGCCCTTTTTGAAAACAATGAGAAATGATTTGTTGGAGCCTAATTCCAAACTTTTATTAATAATAATAACCTGACCACATAAACTGACTGTCAAAAAGAAAGCAACATAATGATCTCTCACAATACTTGAAAAATAAGACCTCAGTCTAATAAGTCCATTTGATTTCTCAGTTCCTTTATCTACATGTTAGGGGAAAAGTTGCTGCTTCGCCATTAGTAAGTAATATTCAACAGCTTTGATTTTATATTTCTAAGGTAACAATTTGGCTTACATCAGTTTTGAGACATCTAATTTTTCCTTTTACATAAGTTGGGATGTTTCCCTTTTTGTTCCTCTATGATGACATTTTTCTTTAGTCTCCTGAGAACATGAAATAGAATTTTTATTCATATATTTCCTCTTTTGAAACAATATGCCTGTCTTTATCTTTCTTATCTGTGAACACTCAATAACCTGTTTCTAATAAACGAGACTCAGTTGTACATGTAACAATAGTCCATTGTGTTGTTCTTGACCTTGCCTACTGAAGTGTCCCTTCAAAGCACAAATGAATTTTAACACATCAGTGAATGAAGTGCTGTACTGTCCCCCATAGCCTTTTTAAATAGTTTTAATTCAGTACCCCTTTGGCTGGTACGTTCACACATCCTACTTGTTTAGTTTTCCACTATATTTAAGCAATAAAGAGAAGCTCTCTTATGGATTGTACCACTCATAGTCAAGTGGTCCTCTAACTCTCTGGAGGTCAGTGGGAATCTATTGTCCATTACCAGTGTTGAAATGACCTTTCTTTTGGGGGGAAAGGGGAAAACCAAGCCGATCCAAAAACCTCAAACCACTATGTAGGAAAGCATATGAAAATTTCTACCCAGACTCCACTTAAACAATAGGAATAGGCTTTCACCATGTTTCTGAAACTCTCACATTTATAATCATTCAGCATCCAAAGGACTTGACTAGATAGAGATATAAATGTCTTAGACATTATGCAAAGATACGCTAAATGAGAGTCCCTGCCAAAAAGAACTTAATCTTCTACATCTCCGTTACAAAAGAGCCTGCAACACCGAATATTCTGAGCTTTGTGCAACCTTCAGCTAAAGATATCTGAATCTGTGTGGACTATAGACCCAAGAGATTGAAGATGTCTGCCTCTGTCAAGCTGTCAGGAATAAATTTACTCTGATAAATACAAAAATGTTACTTTTTAAGTCTTCAAGGCTATGCCACTATTAGGGCATCTAACTTTGATCAATATAAATTAAGATACCTGTTCTGAGAAGTAGCATAATTTAAGTATATTTTATTCTCCCCCTTTCCCATTAACAGACTGTTAACAAAATACAGTATTTTTAAAAAACTTTACATGAAATATAATTAGTCTTTTTGAACAAGGACTTCCTTACTTCCTATATAGTGAAACATAATGTTTTTTCTAAAAGCATGCAGAGTATGAGAGAGAGCACATCACTGCAAGTAGGTTCACACTCTCTACAGCAGGAGCAACAATAGACTACCCTGAATGAGAGGAAATGCTTGGTATCTTGCAGTGTCAGGACATACAGGTAACACTCCAAAAATGTAGCTCGACCAGACTAAGTTGTCTGTAGTTGTTGGCACAGCAGGAGGTAGAGAAAGGTGGACCAGTCCCAGCCCTGTGATTATGAGAAAGAGATCTTCACTTTTTTACACCTCCTTAGACATTCCATTCCACTGACAGTCTCCACTAAATTGCACTGTTGTGAATAAGGATCTTAATATTTTCTACACCATGAGTGGTTAAGAGTGCAGTTTTGCCTTCCCTTGTGCAATACTCCCTGTTGTACAAATGAGGGTAAGATTCCAGGGCCAAGTATCATCAAATAAAAGTTTCCATATGCAGGAATTTCTCTCCTAGCCAATTTTAGCCTAATTATTATTATTTCTTTCTGCCAAACTGGTTTTAAAAATAAAAGTACCCCCACACCCACAGAAGCAAAGGCATCTTACCAGAATACAGAAGACTGATTTTGCTTGTTTTTATCATACCAGATGTTTTTTTGAGTGGAAAGGAATTTAAATTATTTGCAAACACAGTACACAAAAAAGTCTTAAAGAAAATAAGAAGCTTGGTTGCAGTATGCAAAACAAATATAAAGATCACTGGGTTTATGGGTTATTACAAGCTCCTCAGAAGGTTTACATACAAGAGCAGCTACACTGACCTATGACTTCATGCTGACATCATACAGATATAACAATTTCCCTTGAATGGGAGAGCAGCTAAAACTAAGCACTGGCAGATCTGACATTCAACATCCAGATATGGGAGAGCAAATCCATTTCTCCACAAATCAAATAAAATGCTTGCTTGCACCAATTTTTGAGTCATGGAGCTTCTGAGTTATGTCCAGTCTGATTCAAAGTCCATTAGTTGTTTCATGTCAACTCCATTTATGGTTTTGATTCACCACTGCTGTCACAGAGAATATGTCATTCACACATCTTTCCTTCTCAGTCAGCTATTAAAATAGCATGCAAATAGGTTTTTGAAAATGGGTGTTATATTGCCATTCTAGCAGTAATCCAGAGCCAGGTCACTTTAATGAAGTAAAACAAACAAACTGAGAAAAAAATCCCCACCAACCTTTTGGGCTTTGGGAAGGGGCATTTCCAGTGGGTAAAGTGAACCAGACTGAATGGTACTGGGGAATATAAGGCAGCTTGCTTTCTAGCCTCTCCCTTCCTTCAAGATCTCCTGCCTCAGGAAGCCAGAACAGTCTCTCTCATTCCACCAGCCCCTGGAAATCTCGCTGGTGATCCTACCACATAATTCCTGGGGACAAGTTTGCCTGCAGTAGCATGAGTAGCTAGTGGTTGAGAGAGGCCCAGGAGATGAGAATACCTCTCTGTCACTCACGTTTTTCAACAGGAAGTAATCCACTACTTATTTGCTCCCTGATGCATGGGATCTTGCTTTCTCTGTGAGCTACCTGTGACACAGCAACTTTGCTGGGTTTTTTCCAGAAATGGGGCAGTTATTGCTGTTTGAAAATACAGAGACCAGGGCTGATCCACATCCATAACCATTTCTCAGCTCTTTCTACACACACAGCTTACTAACTGTCCTATGGACTACAACTTGAAACAGTCAACAGATAAGTCAACTTTTCTCACACACTTGTTGCAAACATACACAATCTTTTCATTATGAAGAAAAACTCAGTATTTGAGGTGGGCCAAAATAGATCACAAAACCTATGTAAGCAGTCATTTCAGCAAGCCAGATGAAAAGTTCTATTCAGGGTGAGACAATAAATCAAATTAATGCAATAATGAAAGTCCTTTTCATTGATTAATTGCATTTTTTTTTGCTGCAGATGAAGAAACAGATTTTCAGCTGATTGTTTTATTGATTTGCTTGACTATCTGGAGAGAACCTCCATCTACTCTGCCTGAATGTCAGGGGAGAGTTTAACTTGCCTACTTTTCAGAGAGACATATGTCAACATATCACAACCATATTTTCAAACTCAGTTTGATTCTGCAGTGTTATAACACTATACATGGTTACAGTGTTACAACACATAGCATGGATCTCACAGTTCATCTGCTGCATCAGATGTTTTCTCATTTAAACAATTTTACTTTTATTTGTCCATTAAAACAAAAGACCTCACTACATAGAAAGTGTCTAAAATATAACTGATCAATTGTGTCTTGGATAATCCACAAAAACAGATTAATATTTTCCTAGTCTGGAAAGATTATTGTATAATCCTGCTGAGATTCTTCCATGGATTTTTATTCAGCTTTTACCCATAATCAAACAGAAATAAAAACCTGTACGTTTCAGAGCTCTCATACAAAATTTTGTCAACAAATGCAAGTTGCTCACATCAGTTTTTCAGACAGATATTTTGAGAAAACTTTTAAGACATTTTGAGAAGCTCCATTATCTAACAGATCAGTGAAGAAAGAGGGAAAATAAACTATTTCTAGTTTACAGTTATTTTTATTTTCTTTTACAGTTGCTGAGGAGCATAAGTCCAGCCAGAAAACTATTTTGAACACAACAGTGAACAATGACTCACAGATCACAACTTGAGCTTCTGTGACAGCTTTGATGTCACCTTGACCTAAAAAAGTAAAAGAACTTTATAAATTCATTCCTTCTTTATTGTTACAAAATCTTGAATCTTACTCTTTGTATTTCATTGTGTGGTACATAAGTGCTTAGCATAGAGAGTAAGTTACCCATATGGTTAAAAACCAACTTTTTTTCAAGTTTTTCTGGAACTTGTTTTTCTACTGAAGGAAAACAATGAGTTCAGACTCCTATGGATCTAAACAAAAGTTTTTTGATACAATTAACATACTCTTGGTGTACAAACACACAGAAGTATCTGTAACACCTCCTGAAAAGGCAAAAAATTAATATCCTCTATTCAGTAACTGAATTTGAATCCATAGAACATCTAAGTAACAGAATTTGGATTGTGCCACATCTAAGGTTTACATTTTAATTTTTTTAAATTCAGAAATTTGCAGTTCGTTTCCACTACTTGCAGACCCACCAGGCATTTGAAACTGAGGTATCTTGGGAATGAACAAATTCATTGGTTGTTTGTAAAAATTTAAGCTGACTGACCCTCTCTACAACAGGGCACCTGACTCTAGAGATCAGCTCCCTCAGCACATGCAGCACATGTTTTTTGCTTAGTGATAGCTGTACTTCTATAAATTTACAGATTTACAGATTTCAGCAAAAGAAAATATAGTTAAAATAAAGGAGTAAACATCAGACTTACTCTGAAATCTATATAAGGCATTAACACTGAAATAAAATTGTCCACAAAGTGGGGGGTTTTTTAGCAAAAGAACAATAGTTCTTTCTACTCAGGTCAATTAGTTTAAATATATGCATCTTTGACAATAACAAATCTTTAATAATCACAAATAAGAGTTTACAAATTAATCATGAAACACAATTGTAACCAATCATTTTCATGGAATACAGAAAATACGTCTAGGTTATTTCTCTAATATTTAGTCAGTCTTGATGCATAAAAATAAGGGAAAATATTTCCATTTACACTAATAATAGCAAAGGGGAATTTTAAAATATCATCACACATTTCTTTGCCTTAACTCTTTGCTCTCTTTTAATTTAATTTCTGAAAATAGGTTTATCTTTAGCTTTCTTTTTGGTTTTGCACCACATTCTTACAATGCATTGTTGAAACAAACCTGTAAAACTAACATTACCAGAATATCAGAAACAATGCATTTCCTGCAGCTCATCTCCTACATGTTAATAATTAGAAAATTCAATATTTTGGTTTGTTTGTGTTATTGTTCTTGGTGGGTTTGGATTGGTTGTGTTTTTTTCATGAAATTCCATCCTCACTACTCTAGTTTAAATGATAGATACAATTCTGTATCTCTTTCCCCAATTATTGGACTTTATTTAGTGGTTTCACTGAGGACTTATTTCCTTAGAGAGAAAGAGAACTCAGAATTTCAACTATTGGATTGCAAATCACTTATCTTGTCAAAGCTACCTGTATAGATTAATCCACATAAGAAGGTTATACAACTGTTAGTGCATTCATCAAGGCTCTACATTTTCAGACAGAAATGGTAATATTCTGCCATAACATTTACCATCAGGACAAAGAAGTCAACAAGTTAAAAAATTGCTTAGTCCATAGAATCAGACTTTGCTCTGACAGGTAAACTAAAACCACTGGTCCTCCAGATAGCAAGCTGGGAGGAACAACTGCCATCACACAGGCAACAAACACTGTTAACTGTCTTCCGGTGATTCAGAAAATTCAACTTGCAAGGGTGCAATTGTAAAGAGTGGTTCGTATTTAAATCACACAATGAGGTTTATTCACCAAACTGCTGAACTGACTTGGGATTATATAAAATTCCATATTCTGATTTTATGATAGTCTTAGACCTAAAGACATAGGTTAAGTGTCTTTCTGCATGAGTCATATCTTTTTTTTCAACACACATTTGAAAGAAGTGACAAATAAAATGGCAAAAGTTACATACTTTAACTACATTTAAATTAAAATGCTGTGCTGTAATATAGGATTTACAATCTCTGGCAATTAATTTGACCAAAAAGATTAACAATAGGGATTTTTTTTTAAAATGTATACTGGATGGAGCTTAACACTAATATTGATTTTGAATACGCAAGACGATTACAGTAACTGTAAAGATACTGCAAGGAAACTTGTTAAAGAGTGATTCAAAGAACTGACTATCTGTTCAAAAGCATTTTGCTTCAAAATATTTTCTTCAGAAGTTTGTAAATTGGTCATAACAAGTGTGTTTCAGATGAAACTCAGTGCTAGAATTTAGTCTAATAAATTCTAATTATACCACTGATAATGTATCATTTTCATTATTGTTAATGTTTTCCATTATTTTATGTGAAGATGCAGTATAAAAATATTCTTTATATGTAGACATACATCACACACAGAAACACAGATATTTCAAATAATATTTGCATTTTTCATTAATTAATATTTATCTCTTAAAAAGAAACCACAGTTTTTGCAGTTTCTATTAGTAAAAGTGTGATTGTTCCTGTAGTACTGCTATCAGGAAAGCTGGACTGCATATCTGTTTTCTTGAAAATATGGGGGGGGGTTATTTTGTGAGAAGCAATTATACCACTATATTTTTATTTATTTTTTTTTAATTTAACAGATTAATATGATGCTTTGGCTGTTTAGCACTAGCTTTACAGCAGAATTATATGAGCCAATGTTTTTTCTTTATGTTTGCATGGTTTCTTTTATATTCTGGCAGAGATTACCTGATAGCTTACAAAAATAAGTCTCATCAACTTGTAGGAATGTTAATATAAAAATAGTCTATACAAACCTGGAATAAAACCAAGATTAATGTTCTGATCTGGTATGAAATAATAACCCAATTTAAACAAAAACAAACCCAAAGAACAAAAAAAACCCCACAAAACAAACAAAACCAAAACAAATAAACAAAAAAAAAACCCAAACAAACAAAAAACTACACCACAAAACCCAACAAACACATACTTCCCCAAAAGGTGAAATCCAGCCTTTTTGAGGCCACATGGGAAGCAGACAATGTGTTGTCTCTTTGAGAGGCTTTGGGGGATGTATAAACTACAGTGGGATAAGCACTCAGAAGAGAAAAGCTGCAGAACATACTGCTCTAGGCACACAGCTGCATCCTCAACTGGCAGGCATTAGCTATGCTGTTGATTACGCCTCTCTGAGACCTGGCCTCTTTCTTGCCTGGTTCCCTGAAGCCCGGATGGAGACCAGTGCCTTTGCTGCTCTCCTCTTCCCCTCTCCACAATCCCATGCACTGCTTGCATAGAGCTGAGAGACAACAGTCAGCACCAGGGAACATAAGCCACATCCTGTTTGCAGTCATTTACTGCAAGTCTGATCTGATTCTACAACTCATATAGCACTGGTGATCCCACCCCAACCACCCACCTTCCCTCCAGTGCCCAGGACTATAAAGGGGACTGGGTTGTACATCGTGATCAAGTCTGCTGCCCATCACTTTTACAATAGCCTCCAAGTGTTTCTGTACAAATGCTGTCATATTGGTGAAATACATATCCCTGTGGGTAATACAGCATTGGCAGCTTGATATAAACTGGTATACACTGATGTAATTTATTCCTGTTTAAAATTAGTTATATTAATTTAAATAAAAAATTACTCTTTACCTTGCGGCAGTTTACCAACTGTGTACAAATGGTCACGATGTTTATAACTACGATTTATCTTCTGCTTCAAGATTATCTTTATTTTATACCCAATTTACCTATAAAGCCACCTTTTACTGGATGCAAATTAAAATTATAAGACTGAAAATATGGCAGCTAAAATTACAAGTTGTCAAAAATTTTGCTGAGATGGAAACCAAATTCTCACAATCAAAAAGTCACAGTATGAGAAAGGGCCTTGATATTCCTGAAACAGAACATTTGGGAAAAGGACAAATGTTTAACAGGGGGAACAAAAATGAATGAGGCTTGGTGAGCTACAAAAAAGAAAAACATGCATTAAGGAAGATTATTCATTAAATAAACATATTCATGGGTGTGTATCATGAGCCCAATTCAATAAACTACACATTACGCGTATTTAATTTAAGCATTGACTGCAAAGTGTCTTAGGTGCATGCTTAAGTGCCATGCTGAACAGAGATTTTGCAAGTGAAGTTATGTTTGCTTCAGTGACTCTCAACCTGTTATATTTCCTGCAAAGAGCATTACTAATGTTTTACACTCGGATACTTTTCTCATTGCTGTCATTCCTTTTTAACAGTCGAAATGAATGAATATAAAGAAAATATCCTTGACATAGATAAACTATTGGGCCCATGCATCATTTAAAAGCATCCTGTCATGCTGCTTGAAAAAAAAAAATAAATGAGGACAGCAACAGTAGTGCTGCACGGCTCTGCAGCGATTAACAAGGCTAAAAGGATTAACATTTAGTATTTATTTTATGAGAGACACAATGGTATTTTGGAAGATCCCATAGAGAAATAGCTTGCAAAAAAACCTGGATTTTTTGACGAATGATGGTTTCTGTTAGCACTGTTCGGAATTTCAGAGCATATGGCTGCTGGCAACCATTGAAAAATGACATCATCTTTGACCCCAGAAATACAAGTGATAAATATAAGAGGATTATAAACCATTTTCCATAGTATTTTAATGCTACTTCCTAGCTTGTCAGAAATGATTGCCTTAGAAGCAAAGTAGTAAATATTTAAAAGTCTTCGTTGTTGGCAGATTTAGCTTGTTAACTGTGAAGGCAACATTAGCATAAATACCTTCTAAATAGTACTATTATAATTTTCTGGCTGGTCATATGACCATGCCTGAGCCAAGCTGAGCTCATCACCCCCCACACAGGGAAAGGGCTTGCTATACATTTTGAAACCATTTATTTTCCATGGCCACAGCTTACCCTTCCAGCTTTGTTTTTCTTTAGGCTACCATTCTCATCTCTGTGTGTCCAAAGCCTCATAGCTGTGATGCAGCTTACACGTGATGCCAACAAAACATGGGTCCCCTTGCCTTTGAGGGCCATACCTCAGTTGCCCCTGGAGCTATGACCCAGCTGTGGAGCCATGTTTCAGACACAGCAACTTGACAATGCAAAGCAGTTTAGTTCCATGGATGATGAGCATTAAGGAAGGGTTGAATATCTCCATTATCTGCCTCAAAGTATTTTGCTGGGGTGAGCACTATCCAGAATCCCTGGCCTTTTTTCCACCTCCCATGAGCTGTAGAGAGCAAACAACAGCAGTATTAGACAGCAGTTGCCTGTCATAGTTCAATTTACTAGTTTACAGCATTAACATCATCCCATGAGCTCTTATGCCAAACAATAAGGTGCATAGAAACATTAAGACCATGAATAAAAAGTGGTGTAGTTAATATATTTTTATAAATTACACAAAGCGTATCTAAAACTCTCATTTATTTTGCTTTTCAGAGGGAGTTAGAATTAAAACCAGAGATATTTCAGAAATTTAGCAGCAGGGTATTTACATGAAGGCACATTTTCTCCTAGAGAAAAGGAGAGAAAAGCTAATATATGATCTCATTCTTTTGTAACCCTACTCTGTTTATTTATTTTATTTATTTCATGTATCTGCTCAAGCAAGCTGGTGTCTGGAGCACAGTGCTGAGGACTTAAAATTTGAAGTGTGCAACATTTTGTGCTGCAGTCCTATATGCAGGAGAAGGGCTGTAGAATCAAACCTCCAGACTTATTTACTGAACTTGGCTACTGTAGATTTAATTAGCTATATGCCCACCCTGTATAGGGAATATGATTGAAACCAAGGTCCCTGTTACACACTCCAAGTGTGGAGTCATGGAAACACTTATTTTACAAGGAGCGCCTACTCATTTAGAGTTTGAGGAGAGCCTTATAACATTAGCACCAGTCACATCAAAATAACAGCAGGATCAAGCCTCATATCAAGACAAACCTCATCAATGTACTTGCACGTCTGCTTGCACAGTGCCCCAGAATACAAAACTAATATATGATGTTTAAAGTACCTTTGTAGAACTGGAGTCAAAGAGGTTAGACTCTCTACAAACTAAAAACATGTTCTCTGTGTCTGTCCCTGTTTAAGGATAAATTGCATAAATTAGGTTGCACAATACTGAACAGTTATAAATCCAAGACAACAAAGTACCTACTCTTACATTCCAGGAGACACAGAGGATCAGTGACTAACCTTTGCATTCCTATCAAGTCAGTTCAAAATAAAGAAACTCCCTAGCACCAAATGAAAGGACCTTGCACAAAGATTAATTTTAAATATGAAACATATTGCTCAAAATTCTATTTCAGGTGAAGGCAATTTGAAATAATTAATTTTCTCTCATTGCATGTTTGAAATTGCTAGGGTACTGCAGTTTTCACAGAATTATTTTAAATAATTGATGATTGTTTACCAGTGTCAGCTTACTCTTTGATGTTTGTCATATTATTTCTTTTAGAAAGCACTTAAAGGTGTACAGTAGGATTATTTTATCATCAGTAAACTGACATATCATAGATTATTGCTTACACAGAGCTCCAGTCCTGATTCATCAGATTAACAGGAAATATCACATTAAATTTAATAACAGAGAGATGAATGTTTTCAGCTTCTTTCAACTTTCTGGTCAGAAAGAGCAGAAGATCCCTATATGCACATGCACACAGCCCTGGGAAAGTCAAACACTGCATTCTGACTAATACAATTAACAATATGTCCTCCTACCTGCTAAGGGGAAGAGAAATCTCACACTGATGGAACCAGCGTTATGCTATTAGTTACACCAACATCAAAAGGACTGAGGATTCACATGTCAAGACACAACACAATCAATTTCTCTGTGTTTTCACCTTTTCTACCTAAGAAGTACAGAATACAAACTGCTTTGATGATGGGATTTATTTATTTATTTGATTTTTAAGTCTGTGAATCTAAACACCAGTTGCTGGATAAAAACTCATCTCACATTTCAGAGAAATACAAATTTCCAATAATATTTTTACATGGGCTAAGAGTGTCTTGAAAAATAAATAAATAGAAAAAGCCGAAACCAACCACCACAAGGCAGAAAACAAAACAAAATTAAGTCAGTATCAATTACTCAACATTTATCACATAGTACTTTGGGGTCTAGCTTATTAATTTATTTAATCTTTCAGAATCTCACAGCACTATTTTTACCTAAAACATTCCTCAAGTCTTAAATTCTTTTTTTTCCCTTCTTTTTGGAAATTTAAAAGAATTTGTGGAAATTACAAAAATTACAAACAATAATTCCACTTGGATGAGTTTGTCTTTTCTAAGAAGAGAGATGGTGAAGTTACAGGAAGGGCTGAAGACCCAGCCATGTTGAAGGGGAAGTTATCATACTCAGCTTCCCAAAGCTGACCTTCACCTCCTCTCACTGAAAGTTACTACCCCTAAAAATTTCCAGCTATGTTTAGTAATCTGTCACTTCCAAAATGTATGAAATTAGACCCTTTTGAGCTACCCTTTGTACTGTTTTAGCTACCCTGATGTATTTGGACTAAATCAGTTTACAGAACATTAATATAGTAATACGGGAGATGCAAGCCTCCAGATGAGAGGCAAAGATCCAAAATCTGAGGACAGGGAGGGGAACAACTATATCTCTCCCTGTTAGAACCACTCATAGAGCCTTCCTATATGTCTTCTGTCTTTCACTCTCATCCCACTCTATGTACAGTCTGTTGGAAAAACAAAATTTAGGGTTCTTTTTATTTGGAATAACCAGTTCTGTAGATAAGAAAGATAGATAAACATTAAAGAAAATTTTGAGTATTTAATTTCAAGGGTCTGAAATAATATTTGAGGTGAAAATATCTTACATTAATACCTGTAATATTAGTTTTTAATCTGGATTATATATACATATGCGATCCTTTAGATGACTGAAAATTACCCATTACTATTGATGTAACACTTTGAACTGGAGCAGACCCCTGCTAAGGAATCTGAAATTTTCATATGCTACAGTATGTAAAGGTTTAGAAACTTTACAAAGAACAACAGATGATGCAAAATATAGCACACATTTGAAATAATTAAAATAAAAAAGTTATCCCCTCAAAGCTAAGAGTAGTGTGCATATATTACTGTAGATAAGTGTTAACTGTAAGAAAGCCAAAAATTTTAAATGGGAACAAGCTAAGAACAAGATCAACTGTCAAAACGATCTAAACAAAACCAAACCCCAACAGCAAAGAATGCACTGAGACAAATGAGAAAGATCTGATGCAGCTGTCTGATCTAAACTAAAAATTAAACTGAAAATGTGCAACAGCAATGCCTTGTCAACACTAAAAGAGAATATGGAGCAAAACACACTGAGAGAATTAGAGGTTTTCAACAGCTCTTACCTAAAAATGATTTTTAGTTGGCAATACCAAAAAGGCTATGGTGATAGCCAACCAGGCCTATGTATAGATCACCATCTGGAATGTTAAGGCTGGTGGAAAACTTGAGAGCAGATGAGTATGCTCAGATCTTACTTACCAACTTAGTAAGTGGCAACAAGAATGTTATGAACCTTGTCTGTTGTAAGCTCAAAAAAACACCAGCAATCTTCAAAGCAATTTCCTTCAAGGACCTTCAGCTGGAGAATGAGACGAAGGGTCTGGCTCAGGACTGATGGAATGAATCAGAAACCAAGAGCAACACACAAGACACCCCACACCTTCTAGAAATCTATCATTTAGTTAAATTTCCCATTTCAAACATCAACAATACAAATACAAATGCAAACAGATACGTGCACATGAAGAGCAGCTCCTAAATCTGGAGTAAAGGAAGGACTGTTTATGGGTTGAGGTCTTCTGCATGCTGCCATTTGGCTTTCCTGACTTTTCAGGACCTAATCATGCAACTTCACACTGCTCTCAAACATCTTTTCTTTATTAATTAAATCTTTAAATGGTAAAAGAGAAAACTAGTAAGACTGAAAATGCAATATTACTAGCCTGGAAGAGGGATTGGCAGCTTCAGTCATGAAAATAAAATTCCAGCATTCCTGACATTTTTATTTTGATGGACTGACAAGTAACTTCTTATGGCTTTAGAGCAGAAAAGCACATATATAGTTTTGAGGTAGAAAATACTCTGGCTAAGTGTACAAACATAACAAACATGTAACTCTGCCAAAATTTCATGTGTTCTAGGTGTAAACAAATACTAAAAAAGCCCCATTCAAATGTAAGAAAAAAATAAAGGTTTCAAGAATGTAACAAACACAACTAAGACTAGTTCACTTGTTTAATGACAGACCAACCATTGGAAAAGAAAGCATGACAGGCTCTTCTATAGCTGTACTATTTGAGGATCAGTTTACAAAGAGCCGCACTGTGTTTGTCTTGTCAACAAGACAGCTTTGGGCACATAAAACACCATGGCTGTGTCAATAGAACATACAACCACTCCCTGCTTCTCAGTACTACTGGTTGCAAAATGACTTCACTGCACCTGGATTACTATCTCATCTGTACATAAATTACTGACATTAGCTGCAATAACCAGGCTCAATAGTAGGTCTTTCTGTCATTTGGCTGAAACAGTTTAGAGACTACTCACTCAAACAGTTGTGCCAAGAAATTTCAGGGAAAAGTCACAACTGCTAGGGAGTTGGTAGTGACAGTTGATAGCATGAAACAACTCACTTGGCAAAGATGCATTACAAAGTGGACATATTTCTATGGAAAGAAAATACTTGTCTTGGAAAGCCGACAGTGCAAGTGGACCACACAGAAAAGGGGGAATAAAAAAGGGTTCATATTCTTCCTTGGTTTTTGTGCAAGAAATTACGTAGCAGTGGGATTATTCTCTCTATTCCATGGAACAGGTTTTCGCAGTCATTGGGACATAAATCTGTGCTCAAGCCTTTTGCCAAAATGTGACCTGCCTGAGCAGTCTGCTTGTGGTCATTCCTGGCACCAGCAAGAACAAATGCTGTGTCCTGGTTCACCTTCCTCTCTCACCAAAGAAGTAGCTGAGCACGGTGCAACATGTCTTAATTGGACTACCCATACTCAAACTCCTCTTAGCTACTAAAAAAGGCAGTTCTGGTCTTTATCATTCTTTAGAAATGCTGTCATCCCTTAGACATGCGTCAGAGTGATCTTCACTTGAAGAAAACTAAGAGTCCTGTCTATTTTGGGAAAAGCACTGAAGTAGTTAATGCAGGACACCTCCCTCAGCATTCATTTCTGGAATGGCATTCTTATTTATCTTAATTCTGTCAATACTACAATTTTCACAAGAGGAGATACAGTGTCCACAGGGGGACCTATTTTTCAAAAGCTGCTCCCATAACATACCTTCAAAATACTGGATAAGTGAACAAAGACTGAATAAGAAAAAGCAAAAACAGACTAATCAAATAATATACTCATCTGAATCTAAACAAAGAATTACAGAGTCTGTAACTTGTCTAAATATTTAAAATTATTTTCTCAAGATCCAATTCACACCCTTTTCATTCAGAAATATTGCATTGTCTGTGGGAACTAGACAGGCATATTCAGGGTTAGCCAACTCTTAGTCTGGCAAGCAAAAGTAACAGTCATGAACACTTTCTCAAACTGAAAAAGAACAGGGCTTCAATTCAGATAAATTAAGATTTCTGAACTCCAAAAAAACTACACTTAGAGTTAATCACCAAATCAAAAATAAAATGTATTTTATTCCTAGAATGTCACACTCTTTACACGAACTACACAAGGTTTCAGCGATTTTACTAATCCATTTGTTTTTGAGTTTTGCAATGCAAAGAACATCAGTGGTTATAAGCATTCAGGACCATACAGTTTAATCGTCAAATATATCTCATGAGCACTCCAAAGAGCTGTTGAAAACCAAGAAGTCTTCATACTAAGAACATTAGCAATAGTACGTCAATACTGATGTCTTGGGAGTAGAGGGCTTTTGGGAAACTAAGCAAATCCTGAATATTTATTTTCTTTATACTAACACTGTGTAATATTATAAATTAAGTTACATTTCCAAATATAAAGTAACTAAGTAAAAACTCTCTTTTCAGTTTCCAGAGGTTTTTTATCTCATGTTCTCCTACTCTGAGAAAGGAATTACATTAATATTTACATAGGGTATAGAAGCACTGCAATACACTAACAAGGAACAAACATAATTGCCAGGCAAATACTGTGTTACATAAAAGAACAAGTTCTACAGAACATTTAAAACTTCCTTCACATGTAAGTACAGATTTTCCCTTCAAACAAAAGGATCAAAACATATGCTTGCATTGTTTCCTGAAGCTGAGCTTCAGATCACTTTTTTTTAAAAAAAGTGTTCAAACTCTCTTCAATTACAACAGCTAAAATAGCAAAAATATTTTATTTTTTTTTTCCCCCCAACATAAGGAATTTTCCTCTCTCCTTTCTCCAAGATAACACAAAAGTCATGGCACTTAACAATTCTCATGAAGATCAGACTTTTTTGTAATCACTTCAGGCTTACCTGTACTCCAGGTGCCACGACATTACAGGATTTAGATAACTAAAAGACAACTCTTCTCTGAAATGTTTCACTTGCTCTCTCATTTTGCTACAGAGCAGAAACATTGAACCAGAGAACAAGACAGAAGTGCTAGGAAACCTAAAAGTGTTCTACACAGTTGAAATACATACACAGAGACATATTCTCAGTCAACAAGACTATAATTACTGGGCTCATGCAAATTGTAGCAATGGAAACAAGGGTGAGTTTAAAAAAGAAGATTAATAAAATTAGTTGAATAAAACTAATATAAATTAGATCTCAGCCAGTCTAGAAATGTATCCCGTTCACAGTTTCATCCAATGACAAATGCTCTCTGTTATCCCCCCACTACCCTCCCAGAGGAAAATAAAAGGAGAATAAGGGAGAGAGACTTTAAGGTTGAGAAAAAACCCTCTAGAATAGGATTAATGAAATAATAACCAGTAATAATAATGATAGTGAATTACATTCAAATAGATACAAATATGTAAATATATTCAAAGAAATAAACAAATATGCAAATACAGAACCAACACTCCTCAGTTGGTAATATTTTGCCAACCAGGAAAGTCCCAAACTGTGCTCAGTAGCAGATAGCCTGAGTCCTGGGTCCCAGTGACAGTCCACAAAAGCCTTGCAGCAGCTGAGTGGTCCTACTAGGGGAAGCTATTCCTAATAGGAGAAGACACTTTGTCTAGATGAACAATGGTCTTCTCCAGTGAGACCACAAGATACAGGAACCCCAGCAACAGCAGAAGGAGAGCTGACAAAAACAGACAAAACCCCCACCCAGCCAGAGGAGGGCTCTCTGAGCGTCCACTTTATACTGAGCACCATGGCCAAGAGCCCTGTGATTGGTCCATGTGGGTCACCTGGCCCACCCTCTGCTCCCCACAGGCTCAGCTGCTCCCCCCACTGTAACTGACACAGCCACACAAGGGCAGCACCCGGGGAGGTCCCAGGTGGTCTTAAATTAGCATGGCTGTAGGCAATTTTAATTCTGGTACTCTCAAACCAGAACAATCCTGTAATGGACCCTTTTAAGCAAATGGAGGATTCAAGTTTCAGTTAATTTGGAAACTCCAGTTTGAATGAGAGTAACAAAGAGAATTCCCACTAAGACCTTCTTCTTCACAGCTTACCTGCTGTAGTACAGTTTCAAGCTTTGAATCAGAGTTCTTCTGAACAAGCATTTATGAACTTCACCTATCATTGGCATTTCTTCCTCTATCTAATGTAACCAGTTTGATTTTCAGGTTTTCTGAAGCATTAAAAAACATTCATGAAGGAGTCAGGAATAATCTGCTAAATGAGAAGGTTCTGAAAGCTTCAAAGATTTAAAGGGAGAAATGGGATGGAAAGAGTAAAAAAAAAAAAAAAAAAGTCGTTTCATAAACATAGTATATTATTTGCATGGTATACAGATTTCACAAGACAAAACTACACTTTATGCATGAGCTGGATGGAGAAGGACTAGATAGTAGAAATTGATCACACCAGCAAGTTCTCATCTTAAAAAAATCTGATGATTTTTCCCAATACTACAAAGTAAAAAACAGCCATCAGAAAGGTTGAAAAACACGTGTGACTCGATTAATTAAAACTGGCACCTAAAAAAAAGTATTTTAGGCAACCATGGCAGACTGGGTACATGCCTGGCATGAGATGCCTCCAAAACACACTCATTCTCATGTGAGAAGTGTGACAAGTCCACACTATCTGATCTCTTCTTTTGAGATAGCAGTCAGAAGGAATATCACTATCATCAAGAATTGCACACAGCTGTATTTATCTACATACAGCCAATATCTGAGATGTATCCTGACAGCCCTGTTAAACATTTAAAGACACCTACTAACTATTAATGAAAACATGGTTTCAGACTACACAACTGGCCTGATGCAAATAGGCTTTCCAAAGAAAGCAAAGTCAGCATCTGTCAACTTTATGCAAATGTCTAATAATTATTTTCTAGACTGCAAGAAAAGTTCAACAACGCAATACAGCAACACAACAAATGGCTCTGGAAAAAAAACCACAACAACACAAAAAAAACCAAACCAACAAACAAAAACAAAGAAACAAACAAACAAAAAACCCCACAAATAGAACAAAACAAAACAAAACCCAACCAAACAAAAATCAAACACAACACAATCAACCAACCAAAAAAAACTAAGCCAAAACCCAATCATATTCAATAAAGACATCTATTGCCCTGAGTAAAGCCAACATCTAAGGCAACACGGAAGTCTCTCCAGATCAGGTTGTTTCAGATTCCTAAGGTCTAAATGGTTCAAAACACTCAAGTGAAAGCAGTCACTCTCTCACTTTTATTCTGGTATTGGAGAAGGAGTGAGGGAAAAAGTGTCAAAGTACAATTTAGAGAGGTACTCTACCTGACAAGTTTACCATTGTAAGCTTATGGGACTGAGGTGGCCAGGTGCCTTTGAAAGTATCCTCTATAATTGATTTAATTAAATCTTATGGTGAGTAATGGTTTTTATATCTTATAAGTGACTAATACTTGTTATAAAACTGGTAAGAATGTAAGCTCAGGTAAAGGACTCTTTTCTTTGTTTCACTTCCAGAGTATATTGTAAATATTTTTACACAATGTGAACAGCATAAAATAGTGCATGACCTGCAGTGAGTCTGAAGAATCTCTCTTACTTCTTACTAGGAAAAATAAAGTTTTTACACTTTGAAATGTTGTTACTGTGATCCATTAAAATAAAAACAAAACACTAAAAGGATTTAGTGACTATATTTAATTGTTTTTCTAAAAACCAGGATATATTTCCAGAGGCAAGTGCTTTGTAGTAACAGACTTTCTTGTGGTAACAGACTTTTCTTGTGGTAAGAGACTTTCTTTTGTTGATCCTATTCCCAAGCTGCCAAAAACATTTGCCCCTTGGCAGGGAGCCAGTACTGATTTTAAGAACATAGCAGAAGCTATTCTCCAACATGGTTGCTTTCCCTGAGAGGAGCTTTCTCAGCATTGTACTGGTGGTTTCTGCAACAGTCAGTGCATTCTTGGAAATGTGCTTTAACTCTAAATTAGGTATGAGATGCTGTATTACATTGCTCTAAATTTTGCACACTTGTCAGCAGCAGCTTTTGAAGCTTTGAAAGTACTGCAAGATGATCCTCCTTCTCCTTTGCCTTCCTGTAATTCAAGGTCTCCTTGAAAGTGGCAGCAAACGGCACCAGGGCCAGATAACCACTCACCCCATCCATCTCACTGGAATGCCTCTTCCTGCTCTCACATTGCATTTCCCCTAAGTCTCTCCTAGCCTATAATACTGGCTGAAAACCAAATGCCAAGTGATTTTCACATCCTCAGTGGATTAGTAAGGTACAGACGTCAAACTTTTTTTTTTTTTTTTTTTAAATGCAGAAAAAAGTGTGAGGTAATAGCAGGTTGAGCTGGGGAAAATAAAATATTTCCTTGGTGGGTAAGAGCAATTTGAGATAGAAAATACCTTTTATACTTGTTTATTGCTCTTCCAATGGGGAGATTAGTGCTGCGACACAAGACCCAGTGCTTGGCAGCATCTCACAAGAGTCTCATATGCTCATAACTCTTGTGATTTTGAGAAGATAGGTTATCATTATTTCAGTGTGACTTCTGGAACACATCTCCATATTTTGGGAGGATTACTCAGCATTTCTCAGGCTCATCTAATCACACATCACTTGCAATCACAAAGTCCCTTTTGTCCCAAGACAAGAAAAGGACAAGAAATTGCATGAAATATTCTTTTCTTAATAAGGGTAGTTGCAGCCAAATTCAATTTTCTTAAGCTCCAGCTACTTGTTCAACTAGTGTAGTTTTGCATAGCTTAGCTCTTGATCTGCTGTTTCTGTTAATTACTTCATTTGACCTAAAAGCATTTCAGGTTAAGTTTCTTGGTGAGTGCATGCAACAAAACACTATATCATAATCAATAAGTAGATGTCTGAATGCTGAGAAAAACCTCAAACTACTCTTCTTAAGACCTTGGGCAGAAATTCTTAGGGAACAAGACCAGATAAGTGGCGTTTACCCCTGCTGAAGAAAAGAACATGCCTGCAAAATCTGTTAGAGAAAAGCTATTCATGTTTCTCTCTTCCCCCTCTGTTTCCATCACCACACAAAAAAAACCCTGTTAAAATAGCATATTAAAAATTACTGTTTACAATACTGCAGGGGGAATGGACCAAATCAGACCATCATCCATTTAGGCTTGCCTGCTGTATAATTTTAAAAAATGAATATTTAAGAAAGGCAGCTTGAAAACCACATTCGTCTGTCAGTTCTCTTTGGATATTAGAAAGAGAAGAACAGATAAACAGAATAGTGCTATTCCAGTCTTGTTTGGCTTAAACAAAGAGCTCTTTCTTTAACTGTGAGTGTCCTGTTTTTCATTTGGTAGTTGAAGCACTTCATGGCAAGTAGTTATACAGATTGAACTGTCTTGAAGATTGTCGGTCACCTTACAACTTGTCCAACTATAATAACAATTATTTTTTACATCCTTAATCTATCTTTGTTGTCAATTGTAATAAAACATTCATCTGTTTTCTGGAGAATGCAGACCTGGGTTTTTGTATACAGGTATTATCTCCACATTTGTATCTTTGCATTTCCAGAGACATATTTACATAACATATGGATTCTATTTTTGAGCACTCCTTTCAGCAACATACTGTTTATAAGAGAAAAAGATTTTTTTATCATCTTTCCTACCTGCACTGTACTTCACATTTGACTTGTTTCTAAAGAAAATAAACCAAAGCTCAGAGTCCGTTTTCTACCTCTTCTTTTTGTTCTGTGAAGATGAAAGCAGGTTAGGTAGTGGGTTGTTTTCTTTTTTGGGAGTTGATACTAGAATTCAAAGAAGGCACATTTCAAAAGAATTTTCATAGCCCTGGTATTAGTTGCAGGGCAATTATGAGAAGAGCTGTTTAAAAGTACAACTACATATACTCTAATCTTGGCTCTGAACCTGAGGCTTCCTCCCTAAGCAAAAACACATGGAAGTAAAAGGTAATTTGCCCAAGTCAGACTAGAAGAGAATAAAAGGACTATCCCTTTTAGAGAAATATATCCTTTATCACTCTAGATGGTTGCATTACAGGTCTGCTACTTTTGTCCTTCAGTTGAGCAAGTTACACATATTAAATAGAGTGGCACATCACAATAAGACATGAAATGAATTATAGCATAATGAGTGAACACATCAACTGTATTATTACACAGTCACCTTTTATGTGTTACATAAAAGAACCCCACTTGAGGCATATAGCTCTTTTTTTATTTCAAAATATTTTTGTACAGAACAGTTATAGTGTCATTACTCCAGTATTAAGTAGCAGATTTTTTGAAAGCTGTAAGGTGCAGGAGGGCCAAGCAGAGGTAAGTACATAACCAGACACTTGACAGCACTGATCTTAACACACAGCAATGAAAAGCAAATTTCAGCCCTGTTTTGCCATCTGGCACCTCAACTGCTGTGCTTGGGATAAATGGCAACTCAGTGTCAGGACTGTGACAGGTTACACAAAGGTCTTACCAGTGTCTTCAAGGAGGATCAAGAGGATCTTCAAGGTTACACCCACCATCCTGTTTTACAGCTAGCTGCCTGCACTGCTGAGAGGTTTTATTCACTAAAACTGATATCCTGTGGAAAACAAAGCAAAGCAAAGTGGAAAAAAAATTTACATATAGGAGGAAGTACTATTCCCACCAGTAGGCTGCAAAAATAAGGGTGCCTGCAGCAAAGAAGGAGGCAGGTTAAAACTAATTGAATCTTTAAAAAGAGATGACATTGTGTTTGAGATTTTGTTGCTTTTTCTCAGAACAAAAGAGCATCAGATTCTTCGACTATCAGACAGATGTTCAAGTTAATGCCTAGTCCACCCATAGACCATCCTGCACAAGCTCAAACCTATGTCCATCAAAATTTACAGGTGCTTATACAGAAAATAATATTTTACCTTAACTTCTTGAATTATAATGGCTCTTATGACCTCGTGATCTTTCAGTTATTGAAAAAAATAATCCAGCTGTAATAAGTCATCAGAAAAACATAACAATGGAGACCGTACATGGTGTTTCCAAATGAAAATGATAGTTTTTTTCCTTCAAGGTTAAATATTTGGTTTATACATGTTATTCCTCTGTAGCTAATCTGCATACAACCAAAAGGACTATTGGATAGCTGAAACACTTAAATAGGCTGATCATGTGTATACAGCTGATAGTTTTTTAACAACTGTAATAAATATAGTTCTTTTTAGACAATAACTTCGTAGATTTACTGCAAACATTAATGTATCTACTTACCACCCATAATTTATAACAGAGGAAGAGCTCAAAATGCTTTTATGTAAACAATCATAGGTTTTCCTATGGTTACTAAAAGGCTGTTTAAAACTCCTTAGAAGCAGGGGACCTTGGGAAACACTGTTTCTAGCAAATCTCAGTGTTTTATTTAACTTTTGCACAATATTTATGCCATGGACATCTTTTTTGTCTCAAAGCATTACATAAACAGTCTCTCTAATAAAAGCAAATAGATTTTTACCACTTTCATATAAAGCAGATCTTGGAATACAAATGCAAACAAAGATGCTGGTGTAAATTAATGGAAGCATCTTCCAGCTCCTAGAGCTCGTCAAACACTTTCACCTCCCATTCACAGAAATGCCACGTTTACCCTAACTGACAGAACAGAAAATATACAGGACTCCAAACATCATACAACAACCAGACTTCCTTAACTACCACCACTTGCTATTATAACTGATGAGCAAGGATGCACTGAAAAGAAAAAGGAAAAAAAGACACAGTTACACACGTGCTCTGTGCTCTCTATTCACATAAAAATGTCTGGAGGAGGTTTTCAACTACAATGCAGTCTTTTGTCACAGTTCACACATCCAGAATCTGGGCTCAGAAAAGGAGAAATGAGACTCCAGTTGTGATAATCCATTTATTAGAAAGATGTTTAGAGACTCAGAGTAAGCTTAGTATTTATGTTCCTTGGTCTGCCTGGGAAACTACTACAAGCCTTTCTGTTACATTAAGTCCCCCTAAGAGACTAGTACCTCCAAGAGTAACATCATAGTGTGCAGGAAACACCAACTGACAGACATTATGATATCCCTCAGGGAGGTACCTGATTTTATACATGATTCTGCATAATGAGACACAATGTGCAAGTGTTCTGAATTCTGGAATATGTATAGGTGTGTCAGGTTTTCACACTAGTTTGTCTTTTGATCTCAAATTTCCTGAAGTAGACATGTTAAAAATGTTTCTGTCCTTTATGTAGTCTTTCATTGAAATGAAGTTACCAGTTTAGAAATTTATGCCTAAGTAAAAGATAATAATTACATTTCCCACTTCTAATATACAGATATCAAAGTGTCTCATAAAAATGCATATTTATCAATTATATTTTAGTAAGGGATAAGAGCTAAGTTAAAGAAGCTTCATAGAAAAATTTCCATAGGTTTCAATGGAGGACATTATCAGAATATTTTATTAGGAGCCACTGTGGAATAATTCATCCATTACAGCCATTACATAAAAAATAAACCTGATTTATGTCACAGTCTAATATCCCATACTCCAGCTGAATTCAGTTTTAGGCATTTATAATGTAACAGAAAGCAAAATCAAACATGTATTTAATATATTCTATCTTTGCCAGGATAGGATTGTAGCAGCTGATATTACATCTCCTAATCCCCAATGCAGCAACAAAAAGTCCAGACCCACCACAATGAATTGATATGAAGGTTTACTATAACGATCAACTGTACAACATATTAAAAATTGGCTGTTGATTCAGATGGACCTTTAGGCCCATCGTTCAGTCTAGATTTCTAGAACTAGCAATGAGAACACAACTTTGTGTTCTGGTAAAGCACAAAGACCTCAGAGAGACCCAGGCACTGAGAGAAGGCAATCCTCACACACCAAGAGATTGCAACCTAGGAAAAAAAGATAGGGAAAAGGTATAGACATACAGATATGTATCTGATGGCTAGGGTCAATAGCCTGCAACGTTGGTACCAGCCAGTGCACAAGCTCTTGCTCTGAATTTAGCAGAGCAGAGGAATGATCATGAGCTGCCTGCCTCACCTAGGCTCTTGCCTGGGATGTCCTCACGCAAGAAGTGAGCTCATCATTTCAGCAGAAACTGAGCTCTGAGTAATTAGAAAGCTTTCAGATGAAAATTTGTCTAAAATACAAAATTAAATTTAAAAAGTGAATTAGTATAATAATCTGAGGTTTTCCATGAAGGAAAAACTTAACACTTTTTATGAGGTATGCCCAGTTTGCTTGGGGGCCTTTAGTTGTTTATTTTTTAAGTTTTTAACTGGCTGTATATTAGAATCAGAGAATCATAGAATATCCTGAGTTGGAAGGGACCCACAAGGATCATCAGGTGCAGCTCCTGACACTACACAGCGCAATCAAAAAGTTAAACCATGTATCTAAGAGCGTTGTCCAAAAACTTCTTGAACACCCACAGGCTTGAGGCAATCACCACTTCCCTGGGGAGCTTCTTCCAGGGCTTGTCCAACCTCTCAATGAAAAACATTTTCCTAATAACCAATCTGAACTTGACCTGGTGGGTTTTAAGCCATTCACTTGAGTCCTGTCATTGGACAACAGAAAGGAGGTCAGCACTTCCCACTTCACTCTGCCTCATAAGGAAATTGTAGACAGCAATGAGGTCACCCCTCTGTTTCCTTTTCTCTGAGGTGAACAAACCTAGTATCCTCAGCTGCTCCTCCTAAGTCATGCACTTTGATCCTGTCACCATATTAATTGCCCTCCTTTGGAAACAAAACCTTTCCTTTATTAAGGAAAGCATGGGGCATTTAAAGGCAGCCATACCCGGGGGCTCCCCTCAGACCACGAGGAGAGCGGACAGAGGCAGTGGCCATCAGAGGGTGCGGCGAGAGCAGGGCATGCAGGTGAGAGTGACAGGAGGGATTGGTGAAACCAACCATCAGAGAAATAGGGTTAAGTATGGTTTTCACCTGGGCAAAAGCTATTGCCAGGAGGACTGTGGCAACCCAAACAGAGGTTCCTCACAGACATGTGGGGCTCTGGCTGCAGGGAGTGCCAGAGCCTGTCATTCACCCTGGAGAATGGCAGAGACACCAGCTGTGTGAGGTGTGAGCAGATAAATGATCTGCTCAGTATGGTTACACAGCTGAAGGAGGAAGCAGAGAGGCTAAGGAATATCAGGGAGTGTGAGAGGGAGATAGATCGTTGGTGCCATGACTTAGCCTCCTTTAACCATGCACAAAAGATAGGTGGGGCTCATGATGCTAGACCACTGTCTATCTCCTGTCTGCCTGGCTGAGCATTATGGCCCACAAGATGAGGAGCAATGGTAAGAAGTTCCTGCATGGCACAAGCGGTGTGGTAAGGGTGTCCCTAGAGTTCCCCCTCCCCAGGTGACCTTACAAAATAGATATGATGTTCTGCTGGGAGAACCAAATGGTGATGTGGATGATGGATCACCAAACTTGGAAGTGTCACAGAGGCCAAGTCAATCTGTACCTCGCATCAAAGCCACCTCAGTTAAGAAGAAAAGGCTGGTAATTGTCATAGGTGGCTCACTTCTAAAGTGAGTGGAAGGCCCTATATGCAGGCCAAACCCACTTCTTAGGGAGGTAATTTGCTTCCCTGGGGCCAGGGTTAAGGATACTCAAAGGAAACTCCCTAACCTAGTTCAGCCCTCAGATTACTACCCATTACTGTTATTCCAAGTAGGCAGTGATGAGGTAGCTACCAGAAGTCCAGGGGCAATGAAGAGGGACTTCAGAGCCCTGGGACGGCTGGTTAGGGGATCAGGAGCACAGGTGGTGTTCTCCTCTATCCCACCAGTAGCAAGGATTGATGAGGGGATAAACAGGAAGAGCCAGAAGATTAATTCCTGGCTCCAGGCCTGGTGCAGCCAACAGGACTTCGGCTTTTTCGATCATGGATAGACTTAGAGGACACCAGGCATGGCAACAGGTGGGAGAAGCCTAACCTGAAGGGGGAAAAAGATCCTGGGGCACGAGTTTGCAGGGGTCATTGAAAGGGTTTTAAACTAGGTTTTAAGGGAGATAGGGACAAAGCCAGGCTCACCAGAGATGAGCCTAAGGATGGCCGTCAGTCTGCCATCCCACTCGAGGTGGGAAATGGGGATAAATGCAGCAACAAAAACACAGGCCTCACTGATAGGTCAGTAACCACTCAAGTGTTTGGGATATCTGTACCACAGCTCAAGTGTATATATGCCAATGCCTGCAGCATGGGAAATAAACAAGAGGCGTTAGAAGCTATTGTGCACCAGGGAGACCATGATATAATTGCCATCACGGAAACATGGTGGGATGATTTGCATGGTTGGAGTGCTGCAATGGATGGCTACAGGCTCTTTAGAAGGGACAGGCAAGGCAAGAGAGGTGGTGGGGTGGCGTTATATGTTAAGGAGTGCTTTGACTGCCTAGAATTCAATGTTAGACACACCAAGGCAGAATGTATATGGGTGAGGATAAAGGGGAAGACCAATAAGGCTGATATCCTAGCGGGAGTCTGCTACAGACCACCTGACCAGGATAAAGACACTGATGAGACATTCTTTCAACATCTCAGAGATGTCTCACATTCACTAGCCCTTGTTCTTGTGGGGGACTTCAGCTTACCAGATGTCTGCTGGAAGTACAACACAGCAGAAAGCAGGCAATCCAGGAGGTTTCTGGAATGTATGGAAGATAATTTCTTGCTACAACTGGGAGGTGAGCATGCCAGGAGTAGTGCCATGCTAGACCTACTGTTCACAAACAGGGAAGGGCTGGTGGAAGATGTAGTGGTTGGAGGTCAGTTGGGCACAGCAACCATGATATGATAGAATTTACAATTTGTGGGGAAGTTAGGAGGGTCGTCAGCAAAACCTCTACCTTGGACTTCCAGAGGGCTGACTTTGGTCTCTTCAGGACGCTGGTTCAGAGCGTCCCTTGGGAAGCAGCCCTCAAAAACAAAGGAGCCCAGGAAGGCTGGGCTTACTTTAAGAATGAAATTATGAAGGGACAGGGGCAGGCTGTCCCTATGTGCCAAAAAAGGAGCCAGTGGGGAAGAAAATCAGCCTGGTTGTGCAGGGAACTATTATAAGAACTCAGAAATTAAAGAAGAGTGTATCAGCTTTGGAAAAAGGGGCAGGTGAATCAGGAAGTATTTAAAGATGTTGTAAGAGAATTAGAGATGCAAAAGCTCAGCTAGAACTTAATCTGGCCATCTCTGTAAAGGATAATAAAAAATGCTCTTATAAATACATTAATAACAAAGGGAGGGTCAGGGAAAATCTTCATTCCTTATTGGATGAGGGGGGGGAACTTAGTAACGGAGGACAAGGAAAAGGCTGAGGTGCTTAACACCTTCTTTGCCTCAGTCTTTAACAAAAAGACTAGCTACCCTCAGGACAAATGGACTCCTGAGTTGGTAGACAGGGATGGGGAGCAGAATCCCCCCCTGTAATCCAGGAGGAAGTAGTTAGGGACCTGCTGTGTCACTTAGATCCCAACAAGTCCATGCGTCTGGATGGGATTCATCCCAGGCTGCTGAGGGAGCTGGTGGAAGAACTGGCTAAGCCAGTCTCCATAATTTATCACCAGTCCTGGCTGATCGGTGAGGTTCCAGATGACTGGAGGTTGCTCAAAGTGACACCCATCCATAAGAAGGGCTGGAAGGAGGATCCGGGGAACTATAGGCCTGTCAGCCTGACCTCGGGTCCAGGAAAGGTCATGGAGCAGATCATTTTGAGTGCCATCAAGTGGCATGTAGGAGACAACCAGGCCCAGCCAACATGGGTTTAGGAAGGGAAGGTCCTGCCTTATCAATATCGTCTCCTTTTATGACTGGGTGACCCACCTAGGAGATGAGGGAAAGGCTGTGTATGTGGTCTACCTCGACTCCAGCAAGGCCTTTGACACAGTCTCCCACAGCATCCTCCTGGAAAAGGTAGCAGTCCATGGCTTGGAGAGGTGCACCCTTCACTGGTTAAAAGCTGGTTGGATGACCGTGCCCAGAGAGTGATGGTGAATGGTGTTGCATCCAGTTGGCATCAGTGACCAGCAGTGTCCCCCAGAGGTCTGGTCCTATTGATGACCTGGATGTAGGGATTGAGTCCACCCTTAGTAAATTCGCAGATGACACCAAGCTGGGGGGGAGTGTCTGGATCTGCCGGAGGGTAGGAAGAAGCTGCAGGAGGACCTGGACAGGCTGGGTCGATGGACTGAAGCCAATGGCATGAACTTCAACAACACTAAGTGCAAGGTCCTGCACTTTGGCCACAATAACCCCAGGCAGCGCTACAGGCTGGGGGAAGAGCGGCTGGACAGCGGCCCGGCAGAGAGGGACCTGGGAGTACTGGTTGACAACTGGTTGAACATGAGCCAGCAGTGTGCCCAGGTGGCCCAGAAGGCCAATGGCATCCTGGCTTGTATCAGGAATAGTGTGGCCAGCAGGAGAAGGGATGTAATTCTTCCCCTGTACTCAGCACTGGTGAGGCCTCACCTCAAGTACTGTGTGCAGTTCTGGGCCCCTCACTTCAAGAAGGACATTGAGGTGCTGGAGTGGGTCCAGAGGAGAGCAAGGAGGCTGGTGAAGGGACTAAAAGGAAAGTCTTATAGGGATAGGCTGAGGGAGCTGGGGTTGTTTAGCTTGGAGAAGAGGAGACTCAGGGGGGACCTTATCACTCTCTTCAACTACCTGAAGGGAGGTTGTAGTCAGGTGGGGGCTGGGCTCTTTTCGCAGGCAACTAGTGAGAAGACAAGAGGGCACAGCCTGAAGCTGCACCTGGGGAGGTTTAGGCTGGATATTAGGAAGCACTTCCTCACTGAGAGGGTGATTAGACATTGGAACAGACTTCCCAGGGAAGTGGTGGAAGCAATGTCCCTGGATATATTCAAGGAAAGGCTGGAATGAAATAACATTTCACAGAATCACAGAATCACCAAGGCTGGAATAGACCTTTAAGATCATCAAGTCCAGCCTATGAACTAACACCACCACTTAGTGCCATGGTCTAGCCTTGGTAATTCTGTGATTCTGTGAAATGTTGCAAAATGAAAACAAAAGACCAATAATAAAAGGACAAACATTCATCCATTTGGGCTATTAAATACAACTATGCAGCAAACACACTGTGACTGAATAGTTTGCACAGTTAATCTGAAACACAAACTCATTTTTTTCCCTAAAGAATATGTTGTCACAATCTAACACTTGGCTAGGGCCACACAGAGATATGGGAGAAAAGGTAGAAAAGTGAAATATTTTCTTTTACTTCCAATCTTATTCCTTTTGATCAAATTTAGTAACATTCTGAAAGGAATTAACTCTCTTACACTTTGTTGTTTAATTAGGTCGGTTCTTACAAAAAGAAAAAACAATAATGAAAAGATTTCTACTTTTTGTAGAGCTGCAAGTACAGCAAACCCAGAAATTGCTGAGTTGCTGTGAAGCTTGGGTTGGACACAATAGAGAGCTGACCCAAGAAGATGAAAGGCCTACATCAAACTTTTTTTTTTTTTTTAATAAAAAAATATTATCAGGAATCAATATAAAAGACAAAAATCCTTCCCTGAAAGACTCGCTGAGACTATAGCTCAGAGAAAGGGCAGATGTCAGATGAAGTGACAATGGCTGCGAGAAAAGCCCTTATAAGGACTCAAAACACTCCCATTTTACAACCAATCCAGACCACAACATTTTTATATGCTTTAGGGCAAAGGCATACTCTCTTGCCTCTCATGTCACTACCAAAGGCATGGACTCAGTGATCTTAGAGATCTTTTCTAGCTGTGATGATTCTGTGATTCTGTGAGTGTCCCTAAGGCTGGACATCACAGAGCTGTAGAGAGATGCAGTGGGAAGAGATCATTTGTTCATACGAGGGTGAAAGCCATACAGTGTGCCCCTGAAGTCGGAGTCCCTCTGTACCCCGCCATCTAGGACCACCAGGCAGAAAAACTGATCGTATGCTCCTTAGGTCTCAAATATTTCAGTGCCACTAAGGTGGGTCAATATTTCACTAACAGGTAACAAGAGAAACCAAAATGTTCCCTGATAATTTTATGTTCTTCCTTCTCAAGAAATCTTACTGCCACAGTGTGAATGACTGGTTTGGGACACATGATAATAATGAGGGATTATCAAAACCTGCTTGCATAGCCAAGTGCCTCATGAAATGCATCGCCACTATGAACAAGAAGTAGTAATCCTGTATTTTCAAACTAATGTTGAGTTACTTATCCCTTAGTGTGTATGCTTCCTCTGCTAAATAGCTGCCTCTCATCAGTCCAGATACAGCTGGTATTCGGCAATAAATTTTTCCCTGGACGGTGCCTGTGGTTTGTCAAGTACACTCAACGAAGGTGTTATATAAATGTCACTAGTTATTTTAGGTGATTCCCTAAGGGAAACCTGCTATAAATGATGTCAGGAGTAAGTGTTACCACATACCTAGCAGTAGTCAGATTATCCTTCTACCTTCCCAGAAAAGTATCCAGCAGTCTACTCTCTTAAGCTATTGCAACTGGGTGATAAAGAGTTACACAGGAGTGACCAAGCACAGCTGTCTGTGCTCTGTTATGTATATTCAAGGTGCAAGAAAATGGGGAAGTTCTTGTCTTTTGATATGTTTGTTGTTCTTGTTTTAAATCTCGCAGGTACAGTCAGCCTCATGACAATTTTCTGCATAAGAAAATTCAGCCACACATTTGTTACATTTCTTTTGGGTGTTCCCCTACTGACCCGCTGAATTCCAGTTAGGTACCATTCCAGGTACCTAACTTTAATGGCATCAGACTTTTTTTTTTTCATACCTAAAACTGGTGTGAGGCTACACAAAACTCAGTTCACAATTTTTTTATGTCGTTACTATTGCACATTGGTACATTAAACAAGTTATTTGAAAAGATATGCAGGATGGCCAACAATGATTTTTCTGGTGGACTGATGTTCAGTTTCAGAAAAGACTATATTTGAAATGAACAAAAAACCAAAAAAACAAAAAACAAAACAAAACAAACAAACAAAAAAAAAAAAACAAAAAACAAAAAAAGGAAATAAAAAAAGTTACTTAAAAAACGGCTTTCACAGTGATCCATCAAGCCTGTACATGTATGTTCACATTCCTCCAGGAGCAGACTTGGCCATCCCGAAGTATACAAATACCTGTGACAGGATCAGAAATTCTCCTTCTGCTAGGCATTAAGAAAATAAATGCCTGATCTAGAAGACAAGGCTGGTGAAATTTACCCTGGTGTGAGAAGACTGCCTGTGTTTCACATGGAGCAATTTGTCTTTTAATACCATTTCCCCCTACTCTTCCTGACATGGTAAGGGAAGGGATCCTCAGCAATCTTTGTCCTCAAGCCACATTTCTCACAGCAGTGCACAGTAGTAACCAGTAAAACTGACTTCACTGAGCTCTAATAATCTTGCCTCCCTCCTGTGCAGCCAAAATCATCTTTCCTCTCCACCCCTGCTGTTATTCTGAGCACCTTACTGCTGCAGAAACTGCAGTATGGGATACTCCAATGAACCCAAGTGCTATGGAAGTGACCAGTGACATAGAGGAGAAGTATCTGCCACATCTCCAGGCTCAAAAAAATCCAAACATTTTAACTTATGAAAGAAACCAGATCACCTGTGTGGGCTGATGGAGTACAAACCCAGCAAGTCTAAGTAGGCTCGAACACACTGCATTAGAGCTTGAATTATGTGCAGTTTTCTTGTTAGCTATTCTTTTTAGATAAGCAGAGTTGTAAGAGATCCAGGGAGAAGTGCTGGTTTTTCAGCTGCAGAGAAACACTCCAAATGAGTGCTTTCCGTTTGACAGCCCTTCTCTCCCACTCTCTTCAGCCACCTTCCTCCTCTCTGTTCCTCCCAGCAAAATTTTTTCAGAATAAACATTCCTTAATTCCATTACCGTTATGTATATTATTTCTATATGCAGGTCAAGCACGTAGGAGGAACTGGAAGAGACGTACAGGCTATGGATGGCAATGCCCCGCTATCACGCACACCTCTTCATAAATGTATCGTGCTTCATCTTAAAAGCTGCCTACTTTTTTTCTTGGAGGTCTCTGGATTGGAAACCTGCTTCAGGGCTTCCCTACACTAATGGGAACATCTTTAATACCAGGCTACACTGTTTTCCTCACTTATTTTTTGTGCTAGCACTATCTTTCAGATAGAATACCTTTTCACCCTTGATGAATAGACATTTGAAGCATTTTTAGACATTCATATCTGCTCTTAGTCTGCTAGATTAAAAGGATGCAGGCTTTTCTTACATGACAAATTCTCCAACCCCTTGATTTTCCAGTCTACCTGGTAGGCCCTTCTGCCTGTATCACTCCCAATTTCAATCAAGTTTTTTGAGCTGGGTGACCAGGTTTGTACTCACTATTCCAGGCAATGTCTCACCAGTGCCTTGTATAATGGCAGCAATACTTCCCTATGTCTGCTGCAAATGCCTCTCCTGACACATCCTAGATCACACTTGTCTTTTTCATGGCTGTCTCCTGCTGGCATGCTGAGCTCTGCTAGGACTCTCAGCTCCTCTCCTCCCCCATCATTTCCAGCTGATGAGCACCAGTGAAACTTGGTAAAGCAGACGGGTCAGCTAGAGAGAGGACTGCTTCTGCTGGATGTCTTTATTTAGGACTGCTCAAAGGAAGTAAGAGGCATAAATTACTCTGCAACAGCTGTCACAGCAGTTGTTACAGCCAGCTACATCCTGTGAACACTTTCCATTCCCATTTGCTGAGCAACCCCTAAGATCAAGACCAAGCCACAAGAAACAGCATCTCTTGAGCACTGAACACCAGCTTCAGAAAGGTTCTCAGTGGGGCAGGAAGGAGCAAGAAAATAGCAGCAGAGTCATACATAACCCCAAAAAACCTAACATTGATGTGATGTAGAGAAGCTATTCTGGCTGTTTCTTAAAAGCCTGAATGAAATAGGCTGATTTGCAGTGGAGATGTGAACTGTTTTAATCCAGCAAAAACGTGTGCTAGGTAAATGGGAGGATGACATTACCATTGCTTTGGAAAACTATTTTCATTGAAATATTGTCATCACTGTCCCCACTTAGGACATTATCCTGTACAATGAGCATTTTTTTTTTTTTTAATAATATTGTTCCGCATGTCGAAGAGAAGAAAGCCAGGTAGCTACCCTCATTCTTTCAATGTTGCTATTTTTTGTAAGATGGTTAGCCATGCCATCATTAATAGCACAAGACGATTCACATTTGTTTATTCTAAAATCGATGTAAATTGGACTTCATACCTAATACCTTAAAGCCATGCTGAAACACAAAGAAGTCCATTATCTTTATACGATGTATTTTAGGGTATTTTTCTCCCCGCTCCAGGAGCAGACTGACAGTTTTTAATGCAGTGGTGTAACTGCCTCGTTTGCACATTTTCAGTGTTTGATGAGGGGCTGAAATGCTTGATTCCTCAGAGGTCCTCCTTGTTCTTTCTCCAACAGAAAATGTTTCCCTATTTTCAATACAGCTGTGACAAATTCTTCTAAATAACTGATTATCTAGCCTTTAGATAATGCCTTTCACGCAGGAGAACGTAAAAATGCTTTACACGGGGCTCATGTAAATCACTACACATCAGGCAGCAGACAGCAGAGCCTGGAATCAGAAGTAGAGCAGGCCAATCCACATGGTGCCTCATGGGCACGGCCCTGGGACCCAACTCGTCCTTATGCACCACTTGCATCAAACGTATCCTAAACTACAGTGAAAAAATCAGCACAGAATTGTTGAAATCCTTCAAAATTTCCCTAGGCCATACTGGATAGACATCCGAATGCATTCAAATATACTGCTAAAAATCCATATTGCTTTCACTCAGGAAATGAGGTAACACTTTTGATCATCAATTCATGCTTTTTTTTAAATGCCAATACCACTGTCTAAAACCTGGCTGTTAATAGCAGCCGTATCACCTATCCCCATTTATAGAATTACTGTGGGTTGTGTCACAGCATATTTGCTACAAAATTCTTCAAGAAAAATGACAATAAAACCAAGACAGTTACTCCTCCCTGCACTACTGCTGGGGTAATTTTTAAAGAAAAGATTTGATTGAAAGGTAAAGATTAGCTTTAAATTCCTCCACCCCTTCTTTTATTTGAGTATGAAAATAAGGTGTAATACAGGTGCTTACCTTGATATGACATTAAAAGACAGTTTTGGTCAATATAATTACTGAAGAACAGCAGATTTATTTTTTTTTTAAACCTTAAATATTTGTACTTACTGATTTTACCCTTCAGATGCATTTTAGCATTCTGGGGTAATCAGCTAAGTCTAAACCACATACGCAGAAGTAACTACTATACAGTCCCTCCCTTAATGTGTATACTATTCCTACAATATCATAGGTTAATCCCCCCTGAAACAAGAAAAAATTAATTTCTGCAACAACATTGTCAAATGTAACCATGTGAGTCAAAGTGACCCCTCAGAAGAGTTTCTTTGCACTTGATGGCAGGTTTATGGACATGTTGTAAATGTCAGACTACACCACTTTGAGTAATAAAAAAAGACACTATAATACTGTTTCCTTGTAACCAGGACAGAAAATCATTTGGTAAGAGTAAGAACATTTATTGGTTTTGACATAAAAAATTCTTGCCGTGAGGTGGAAACACTGTACTCCCAATACCAGAAGAAACATGAAATCTCAAGGGTTCAAAAGCAGACACAGCAGGTGCATTATTTAAGAGTTTGTCAGAGATGATCTTCTACAGCATACTACTCCAGGATTCATCTCCTGCTATGACTGGGAGGGGGACTCTCATTTAGATATATGGCAGAACTGGCTGGCTGCACATAAGGCCTATACTGCCCAACTCTCCCCAATATCACTGTGCTCACTGCTTAATGTCCATACCAGAAAAAGTTTTACTACTGAATGTAACTACTCCTCTGACATACCCCACCTAAGAGCAGTTCTTTGTCTGAGCTCTTCAGAGTGCATCTTCTGTGAAAAAATCAAAGTGACATTCTTCTCAGTAGCTGTACTTGATGTTCTAAGGTGTATTTTGTATTGCTGTTCTCAGTTTTAATTCGGTGGCACAAAGACATAGTAGATTCAGTGCAAAAGAGAAACAGTTGCAGCCCAAGCTCCTGCTTTCAATTTTCCGACTCCTACACATACCAAAACTTATGCACATTTTATTGTCTTTTTTTTCTCATTCTTTCAGAGCATAAGTCCTTGAGTAGAAGTTAGTCACATTAGGATTTCCGCAGCGATGATCACGAATAAACATGCTTGTAGAAAAGGCTCAAAGAACCAAACTCTTCAAAACAAAACAAAAAGCCCTAATCCAAATAGGTTGATTGGGTCCCCTATGACTACAGCAGTGAGCTAGATTTTCAACATGGGAGCATCGTTGTCTTCAGCACAGATGAGCTCATTTGCACAAAGGACCTGACCCGTGTTTCTGTAGAAGATATTCCAGACATACATAGACCTGCACAGCTACCTTCCTTTTTCTCTCACACACCCATCAACATTTCAGGAAGAAGGAATGGCCTGTGTGTTTTGGATACCAGAGTAAAAAACATTCACAAAAATCTAATTGGAACTATTCCAGTACATAATTAAAAATCCCTCATGCAGGAAAATCACAGCCAGTAAAATCCGTATTTTTCTTTCTTTTTTACGTAACTGCATCACTTAAAAAGAAACGGGAGAGAAAAACTACTTTTGGCTAAGAACAAGCAGGAGAAATATAATTTAAAGTCACATATTTTTAGAAAACACTATTTTGATGGAAAGTGTTCCCCTTAAACATGTCTATGCTGGCCAGTCAGAAAGGATACAAAGATGAGAAAGAAATGGCTTTCCTAATGTATCATAGCACTAAACAACATTTGAGAGCCCAAGAATAAAGAAAAAGCAATGGTTGTGCCTTGAATATGGAGTATGCTGGCCACGTGTTTGTGGCACAAAAAACATCTGTGACAAAACATTTTGCACAAAATTGTGCTCTGCAGTGGTGAAAGAAACTAAAGAATGAAAAAGGAAAGTGACCCTATGTATGCTTAACCGAAAAACAGAAAGTAGCTCTCTCTACCTTCTCTCACTTGCACTGAACCCTGAAGAGCGAAAAAAAATGGGATTATTACACATTTAACTGCAGTAATCCCAGATTAAAGCACTTAATTCCTAGACTGTTTACAAACCATCAATACAAACATTAATAAGCAGATATATGGCAGGCTGCTTTAAAAGTATATGACTTGGCTGTCACAACTAGCTCTGGTACAAATTCAGGAGTGTGTAATGTTTCTTTATTTTTAAAGGAAGGCTTTAATTTAAGGATTTTAGGTAATCTCTTATGCCTGAACTACTACATATAAATGTAATATCCCCTGCAAACATTAAGTAGGTGGTTTCTCTTCTGTTATCAAATGGAGTATACCCTAGCCTCTTAAATTTCTGAATTCCTTTGAAAATAGAAGGTGTCTCTAATATAGTAACAGGTAAATCATATCTCTTCAGACAAGAGTAACAATTAACAGAAAGGATCTGTACCATGTTTCCTTTTATGAAGCATTATTGTACCAAACAGCACAGAACCTCCGTATGACTGAAAACTTCTGGGGGACACCTGGAAAACTTTTTACCATTAACTCTAAAGAAACGGATAGATCTGAGGGAAACTTGCCTCTACACTCTCCTTGACCAACAAGTACTACCCAGTCACTCACATTAAAGGTAAATGATCTCATTTGCAAAAGCCTTGTGGTGGCATTTAAAAAAAAAAAAAAAATTCTCAGCCTCAGATCAATCATGGGCAGTCACCATGGGCTGGCACATCACACCAGGGCAGGCTTACATCCCTGGAATTTCCAACATGCACAATGTTGCCTTTCAGAAATGGGTTGCAGCAGAAAGATTTAATTCCAATTTCACCTTGGATCTTTCAGTTTCCATTTTTGCTGTTATGAATAGCACAACTCCTCCCACCCTACCCCATCCCATCTCACTCCCCTCAATAGTGTATACCTTCATTTTCCCTAGGCCACTTTAATCTCTGGTCTTAACTCAGCTCTGTTAAATTCTTGATCTAAAACCAACTGTAGTCAAAAGAAGCCTTTCCATGGGCATGAACAGGTTTTACCTCTAGATGGGGAAAATTCAGGTGTGTTGCTGCAGTGCAACAGCATTCACCACATCTTGCTGAGCTCTGCATCTCCAACAGGTGCAAAAGCAGGAATCATCCCCAATTTCACTCTCTCCAACGTATGGGACAACATAAAGCTTGGTATCAGATGAGAAACTACAGAAACTGGAGGTGGCAAACTCCTAGGTGACATGGCCAAGTCTTGTGGCTGATGCCTCCAAGAGTTCAGAATCAGTGCAGTCAAGTAATTTGGGAAACTATAAATTGATTGATTTTGCCAGCTCAGAGAAATTTTGTCAAACTCTACATTGCCTGTCATCAGTGAAAATATTGCAAAGTAGCTGTTAAGTAGCATGCTCTGCAACTGAATGTCTGTTGTCCTCACAGACAGCATTCTGCACACACAACTGAGATTCTCACATGCAAAAAAGAATGAGGAAGGAGAAAAATGAAACATAGAAAAAGGCATCTTAGAAGTTACTTATGTTTAATGCTTAAAAGTCTGAATGCACAAACAATAATCTACCATTATAGAAGTACTGGTGGTCAATACAATGAGTTAGAACTATGTACAATGACACAGTTTAGTATCAAAATCTTTCTACAATGTAGAGTATTACGAAACTGTTAATGACATCAAACACTAAGCACTTAAGACACCATTTTTTGCTACCACATTTGGAACTTCAATGAACAGTCCATTTTAACTTGCAGCATCAATCCATTTCTAGTATGAAATTAAGTAATTTTCTACTTATACAGTAAGATTTATCTACACGGGTCTTTTGATTTTGATCCATAGCAGCAAAGGCACTGTACATCAGCAGATCCACAAAGATTTTTTTTAAAGCATTCAAAAAAAAAGTCACAGATCATAGTTTAACAGCAACAACAACAACATAAAAAGATAACACGTTGTCTCTGGCACAATGGCTCAGTCTGCGTCCACTTTAGGGACATCCAATCAAGACTTGGATTGAACCGCTGGCAAACAAAGCAAGTCCTTATCCCAGTGAGAATCCATTCCTTTTCGTATGTTGGAATGAGTACTCTTGTGAATCCTACCTCAGAGGTCATTGCTTTTGTAGTTTGTATATTGGTAGGCATCCATTCTTATTTCAGTGCAGTTTCCAAAGAACATATCAAATATTTTTCATAATCTCTTGTAATTGAAAAATTGCCCAAAGACACATATCCCCATTTTCAAGGAAACATTGCAAAAGTTTCCAGAAGTAACAAAGGTGATTCTTTGAGGCAACTTATTGTACTCTCTACAATATAACAAAGAGAGGTGTTTATATTAAAAAACCTAGCTTGACACCAAAATGCTTTATGCTTATCAACAGAAAAGCATTGAGAACGAATCTGTACACAAGATGCTATATTAACATTGCAAATATATAAATTAGCACATTCTTACTTAATGTGAATTTAATTTAGATGTGGACTGAATTTGCCATTCATCACAGGCATGTAGATTACTGGCTACAGTTTGCAATTTCCTAAGTTTCCAAGACTGTCTAAAATAGTTAAGATACAGCATCTTCCCACCAAATAATTACACTGTAGTAACACTTAGAGGTCTCATCCAAGAACAGGACTAAAAAATATAACAAAGTTTATTTTTTTTTTAAATAGAAACTACAAGTCTATTTAGTGTAATTTAACTGTTTCCTGAACATCCTTCTCCAAAATCCCCAATTCATCCACCTGTAAAAACATAAAGTATACAATGCACCTTTCAAACTAAAGCCGGGCCAGACAGCTTTATTTAGTCAGTTCATTGTTAGAAAGCCGCCTTTAAACAAAATAAATACATTACAGATATAATACATAATTAAAGAGTCAAGTTCACTGTTAAGTATGCTTATTCCATCTTCTTCCAAGTAGGTATATGACAATTTGGTATAAGTTCTTAATGAGCATTCACAAATCAATAGTAAGTTAAGAAGGTAAAAATAAATTCCACAAGTGTGATGAACATTAGAAGTTCCCAGTTAGAAAGGAAAAAAAACAAAAAGGAACATACAGCAAAGTGCTAGGAGAAGGAGTTCTGCATTCCGATTTTTCTCTAATAAATAACTTCATAGACTGTAGCTTTCTTGTCCCCAGAGCCAGTGACTATGTATTTGTCATCCACAGAGATATCACAGCTAAGCACAGATGAGGATTCTTTGGACTACAAGAAAGAAAGAAACAAAGAAAGAAACAAAGAAAGAAACAAAGGAAGGAAGGAAGGAAGGAAGAAAGAAAGAAAGGAAGAAAGAAAGGAAAGAAAGGAAAGAAAGGAAAAAGAAAGGAAAAAGAAAGGAAAAAGAAAGGAAAAAGAAAGGAAAAAGAAAGGAAAAAGAAAGGAAAAAGAAAGGAAAGAAAGGAAGAAAGGAAGAAAGGAAGGAAGAAAGGAAGAAAGGAAGAAAGGAAGAAAGGAAGAAAGGAAGAAAGGAAGAAAGGAAGAAAGGAAGAAAGGAAGAAAGGAAGAAAGGAAGAAAGGAAGAAAGGAAGAAAGAAAGAAAGAAAGAAAGAAAGAAAGAAAGAAAGAAAGAAAGAAAGAAAGAAAGAAAGAAAGAAAGAAAGAAAGAAAGAAAGAGTTACATTTTTTACAATCCTTCGATCCAGAAGGGCTTGAAGATTAGTTAGAAGAGTTTATAGAGAGGAAATACACCAAAAGCTCATTATTTAAATATCAACGCCGTGTGGTAGCTTTTGTTACAAGACTGTCTTCCAACTTGTTCCACCTAAAGCTCTATGGCAAAAAAACCAACAGCAAAAAGGGAAGTGAATTTCACGGACCTAGAGATCAACAAACCAAAAGAAGCAGCCTTTTTTATACACTTTACAATCATTGGGTATTTTTTAGTATTTTATAAATTAGCTTTTGCATAAAAAGTAATGAACAGCCATCTTCTTCTTCCCTTACTTTTTTGTCGTAAACCAGAAACCCACTTGGAGAAGCACTATAAAGCCCTATCCATCCACAGGTATGAAAGAACGAGACTCTACAGAAGCAGCTATATCTCCTCTCACTATTTCCTCAACACAGATGACAAAAGTCTTGCACAAAGAAATTTACATTATCAGGGAGGATGCCAATATGAAAAGATACTGTGGTGGAATAGGATGCGCAACTGTGTACAGCCAGTGCATGGCAGATAGATTACACCAGTTATGCAGTACCTCTGTCTCTCCCAGCTTTTCTGCCTTTCCTGAGATGATGCCTGTGCATTGTCACATTTTACTTGCTGTTGTACTGAATGTTTTCTTCACCTAGCATATGTCTACATTCTTTTCTTCCTGTCACTGCAAGAGCTGAACACATCCCACTCATGCTAAGTTTTTGCTAAGAAACCTCTGCTGCACTGCACAGGAAGTTTATTTCTCTGCCCCTCTTTAAGAAAGCTGCACTGGGGTTTTAACATCACTTCCAAAGGAGATGTGTTATTGGTAGAACAATTTGGGCTTTCTGTGGGAGGTAGTTCTGGAGCTGAATAAACCCAACTAAGAAAATTCAGACCTCAGCTTTCTTACATCAAGGCAAACTCTGCTGTCCCCAAAGACACAGACACGGCAGCTATCAGTGCAGGTGAGATCTGACCATTTAAACCAGAACACCAGTTAGCTTAATGTAAAAAATTCCCAGTCTAGAGATACCTGTAGGTGAAAGAAGAGAAGGACATGCCAAAAATCCCACTTATAATTTGGATTAAAATTAAAATTGGGCACAGAAGGATTAAAGAATATAGAAAGGTTATAACTCCACAAGGCTTCTCCATAAGGACAGCATTCAGCGCAGGAGTCTGCCTATCCAATCCACTGACCACGCATCTCATCTAAGAAAAATACATGTTAAATATGACTTTCACTGTTTTAGCTACATTTTGGACCTTCAGTGAATGCTCACATAACAACAGGACTTAGAGGGGAGGTGATTCTGCCCCTCTACTCTGCTCTGGGGAGACTACACCTGGAGTGCTCTGTACAGTTCTGGTGCCCTCAGTGCAAGAAAGATATGGACCTGTTGGAGAGGGTCCAGAGAAGGACCACCAAGATGATCAAAGGCCTGGATCACCTCTGCTATGAAGACAGGCCAAGAGAATTGGGGCTGTTCAGCCTAGAGAAGAGAAGGCTCCAAGGAGATCTTATAGCAGCCTTCCTGTACTTCAAAAGGGCCTCCAGGAAAGCTGGGGAGGGGCTTTTCATCAGAGAAGATAGTGATAGGACAAGGGGTAATGGTTTTAAACTGAGAGACGGGAGATTTAGGTTAGATATTAGGAAGAAATTCTTCACTATAAGGGTGATGAGGAATTGGAATGGGTTGCCCAGGGAGGTTGTTGATGCCCCATCCCTGGAGGTTTTTAAGGCCAGGTTGGACAAGGTTTTGTGCAACCTGGTCTAGTGGTAGGATTCCCTGCTCATGGCCGGGGGGTTGGAACTAGATGATCTTTAAGGTCCCTTCCAACCTTAATGATTCTATGATTCTATGACTTGGGTACTGTGTTACAGCAATACGTATATGAAGGTGAGAAAGAAGGGTATTAAAAACAATTTCAGATTAAAGGGCTACTTTATTGTAAGAGCTAAATCACTCACATGTTAGAAAGGACAAAACCGTATCTTCCTTTAATTACAAAGTCTTAAAGAAACATAGTAATTAGCAAAGAATTTCTATTTAAAAACTTCTTAAGCTAATGACAGACCCCAAGATGTGGAGCTCTACTGTACTGTAATGTATGTGGAAAATAGCTTTTAGGAGATAATTACCTGGAATATACTGGCTCCATAAGGTGTTCTCCAGGCATTAAGAAGATTATCTTTTCCAGTGCTTACAAACCATTTGCCTGCAACAGATTGTTCAAATGTTATTGTTGCATTTTGTTTTAAAGGAACGTACCCAAAGAAACAGATTAAACATTAAAATGATGCATTCACACATTAACGGATGAGGCTTTGTGCCACCTGGTCTAGTGTGAGGTGTCTCTCCTCAAAGCAGGGAGGTTGGAATCTGATGATTCTTGAATTTATTTCTCTGGAGGGAAAACACTGGCATAAAAATACTTGCTTACCACAGTGAGCAAACTTGAGTGACAGCACACAGCTCTCATGAAGATGCAGCTGGTATTTGTCTGGCTTAGTAACATGCAGCACCTCAACATTACTGTTCTCCATTCCTACTGCCAACCATTCACCAGTCGGACAATAGCCCAGTGAGAAGATCTGGAATTAGCACAGCAAATGCTTCAATCAGTAAAGGAATGAGCTAGAGATATTCAAAATCAACTCTTGCTACACTGTTAACACTGTGCAAAAACACATTTTGGTCTATTACAGTTTTAAAAACATGAGAATCCAATTACTATAATAACCAAGATACAGTAGTCCATATAAAAAAAGCTCAATTAAAACTGTAATATTAAAGCATTGAATCAAGCTATAATAGTTAACGTCCTAGCCTATCTGAAATAATTTAAAAGTAATTTTGTAAAAGATTTTTGAATTTAACAATCTCCAGACATGGGAAGAGACTGCACACAAGAACACTTTAATCTGGCAATTCTTTAATAAAAAGGATTCTCCACTACTTGTCTGGGAGAAATACTAATCTGTCAAATAGTCATAACCCAGAAAGGTGTTTAGTTGCCACACAAAAAAGAAAAAAAAAAAAAAAAGAAAAAGAAAGAAAAAAGTGCAAGACTAAGTGAAAAATCCTTCAGAGTTCTCTTTGAGACTGCTTTTTTGCTTTAAAAAAAAAAAGTGCTTGTTTTATAAAAACATGACAGACTTTTCTTAGCATGCAAAGGCTTCTGAGATTGAACCTGTGATGTGAAGTCATGTTGTTGTAGTTGTCTCCCTTCTCTGAGATCCCAGGATCTGACTGTATTGTCCAAGCCTCCTGTCCATAGTTTGGTGCCATCATTAGAAATGTCAATACAGCTTGCTCCATCCGTGTGGCCCTGAAATTGCCTGAAATATTAAAAAAAAATAAACACGTTCTCACACTGACAGAAACAGCTGGTTCTGAGCATGTATACAGAGCATCTCCTTTTTCTTTCAGTCCTTGACACGCAGCCATTAAAGACAACACTAATGTACATTCGAACAGCAGCCTGAGATTAATATAAACTCTGGGAAGACCATGTGAGTTTTGTGATGAATTGATGAAGCAATCCACCCAGTCATCCCAGTGCTAATTTGATTTCAAAAGCACACTTTACAAGTCAGATACTCTGGGGATCTTTGCTGCTGACTGTGTGATACCTGCTGTATGGCTGAAAATACCCCATTCCTCTCAAAGGAATATAGTGTGACTGTCAAAATTTACTAAGTTTAAGAAAAATCTACAGGTCACCAACAAAGCTGGGAAAAAAAAGAGTGGTGTAAATGGGAACATCATGGAGTAAAAGCCTGCCTTTACATACAATACTGATACATTACATATAAAACATACACACAGTGCAGTGCACAGAGAAGTTCTGTATGACTGGCTTCTAGCTTACTGTACATTATGTTGAGCAGCAACCCAAATTCTTAAGAAGTTAAGTTTGCAGTGCACTAATTTACACACATCTTTACCCAAGATATATTTGCTGGAGCTGGGTTAGAGAGATTGGAGTGTGAGCACAGTGTACTGCATGGAAACAAATAAAACCATCTATCTGTTCAAAGAACCTACAGCAGTATCAACAGCAGGTGATCTTACGAAATTACAGTTAGAGCAGCTCAACAGGCCTGGAATCACAAAACTCTCAAAACCTACAAACAATTATGTAGACTTTTGTCAAGGTATTACCACTGCTATTGCCTAGCAATGAAATCCTGGAAGCAGCTATGTAGATACCATGGAGAAAATAGCGCATGTCCAGAGGACCACATAAGTCCGTGCCTAATTAATTCTTTGCAACCTGATGATCCAGTTCTGTAAACCTACCTTACTAAAGTCTGATTATGCAGATCCCACACTGCAATGTTTCCATCACTACAGCAAGAGAAGCAGACCTTGGAATCAGGGCTGATAGCGAGAGCATAGCAAGCTGGAGCAGAAGATGTCAGCTCTGCTTTGATGCGAGGAGTTGGAGCTGCCAAGTCCCAAATGGATAACGTGCTGGCTTCCCCACCAACAATCAGGGTGCGGCCGTCAGGGAGCAATCTGCAGGAACGGATGTAGTTATCTCTGTTCTGTGGAGACAGAAGCCATCAAGAGATTACTCATGAGGAAAGGAAAACAGCATTAAAATGAGAGCAGAAATGCATAGAAGTATTGTATTCTCTCCTGGTTTTAATGAGCCATTTATACTTATGACAATGATAAAGTGTATTAATGCCAGAAAATTACATGACATTAGGGAAGTACTTAAACTTGATCTACAAAATTGAGTAGTGAGAGATATTTAATCTTAATTAGCATCAAAACACAAAGACCTGAACCCAGCCCAAAACAATTCAAGATAGCTGCATTCGACAGCTTGTGTAGAAAGTTACATTTTCATACTCTGATTATTTCAGCACATTAGCCTCTTGGCATGGGGGAGTACCAAATTCCCTGAACACTCCACCCCCCTCTGTTCCAGTGAGACTTGCTGCCACCGACTAGGAGATGTCAGACGAAAATATTTGGGCAATTTTCTTCATTTGTGTAGCAACTTGTGTAGCAATTCATTATATGTCTACATGCGCTCCACAGTTCTCATTTTACTGCCTCTGTAACAAGAAGCAACATCTTACCAAGAACTGGTAAATTATACAAGAAAAGCTGCTAACAATGGTTCATCTAGTTAGAACATTTAAATAATTTGTGAATAACATTCAGGGATGTTTTTAATTGTCACATTAAGACAGGGAAATGCATTCACACACACAGACACAAAATATGTGACATAATCTTCAAATATTCTCAGCAAATACAGTGGCAAGACAACAATTTTTAGAATGATAGGATATCAAGCTTTAAGATTGCCAACAAATGTTGAAGTTTGTAAACAATATTTCCTGTGCTGTCTTTGATCTTTCCCCTACCAATACTGTCTTAGGGTATTAAAGATATTTTGATTCACTGGGGAGATAAAACCACAAGTATGGCAAGAAACATACTTCAAACTCAGTTCTGAAAGAAACAACAAAATTACAAATGAAACATCACACTTTGATACTACTGACAGCACTCAGGCAGCCACTGGTTCTTGCACTTTAACGGTATAATTTCAATCTTAACACAACCTGTTATTTTCTTCCACTGTCGTGTGTTGCTGTTCACCTACCAGGCAGTCCAGCTGAGAGACAGGGCTCTTGTTTCCAGGGTGGCTGATGTCCCAGACTTTGACGCAGCCCTTCCCACCCGTGTACACGTGTCTTGTGGGGTTGCTGATGGTAACTGCACACACAACTTCCCCATGGTTCAGAGTGTTGATCTGACGGGCATGGCGAGGGATTCCTGGACCAATGAGGGCATCAGGAGGGAAAGGAACTGGCTGCATCTGACCATCTGCACTTACATGAAATGAGTATGCTCTAAGGGAAAAGAGAAGACAGGGAGTCATTTAATACATTTTCCTTCATGCTGGTTGAAGAAAATAGAATTAAATATATGTGTCTACTGCAGGCACTCAGATTGTGCACTCAGCTCCTTTTGCAATTTTTTAAATAATGTGGAGAATAAATTATTTATTTACCTATAGCATGGCCCTCAAAGTACAAACTTAGGCACTCTTCTTTCAACGTGGAAAGTCAAGCACCATCTAGCAATCAAACTCACGCAATGGTAACTTCTGGAGCGAGTGAGGGACACTATTCTTAAGCTTGGGGCACAGGGAGATCACCACATGCAGAGAAGGGAAGGAAGACTGGGTCAGGGCCCCCTGGAAGACAGAAACAGTTGGCTGGCTGCTGCAGAGCATAACAGGTAGCTGAGTGCCAGGGGACATTTGGTTACTCCCTTACTGACTCTGAAGTGCAAACTGCTGGACTGCTGCTTGGACTGCTGCCAAGCTGCCCCAAACACCCCGCAGGTCCCACGCCGCTTGAGCAAAACTGACCAGCATGGTACCTAAGGGTGTAGTGAAACCTCCACTGTCAAGGAGCTAAGCCCTCAGTGAAACCTCCACCATCAAGCAGTTAAGTCCTCATGGCATGGTTGCTGACATCTGACACGACAGACCAGCAAAAATGCACTGGAATATTTTTCCTTCTTTCAGGCTTGCTTTTTTTTTTTTTTTTCTCTTTTGTGCAGACCTGACACAACAACTACAAATCCTAATTTCTCTTGCCAGAATCAGAGCTCTCACTGAGAAAGTATGTGTTGTGTGACTGCCAGTTATGCCACCTGTGAATAACCTATCAACAACTTCATCTCAAAATGTTTTCTAGAGAGAACAGTTAGGTTGTGAAATTGTCTTGTTCTGAGATGCTACCTGACACATCACATCTATTACAAGAGCACAAACTTTGTTAAGAAGGCTCACCTACCCATACCAAGGTATGCTTAATGGAAGCCGTTGATTTCCTTAGACCTAAAAAGTCACCATAGTACTGATCAAAAATCCATTGTCACAATGGTGGGATGAGAAGGGCTCACAAAAAAATCGCTTTTATGAGAATACTGAGGAAGATCACTTCCTTAATTGCAACTTCAAAGTCACTGAAGACAGCAGTCTTCAGAATTCAACTATTGAATTTGTTATTTAAGATTCATAGTGCATTAACACTAGAACAGTAATTTTCAGTGGGACAAAATGCAACTGCATTTTCACCTTTCTGCCCTATTCCCAAAGCTTTACAAACTCTTCTCATCCTGCACTCTGTTTCTTGTTCTGACAGGTCTGAGTGACAGATCATATCATCATTCTTGGTTTTTTGACATTAAACATATTCAGAAAAGGGTAGGAAAGATTTCTATGGTTGTCAAAAGCAGCAATCTGCCTGTATGAGTAGAATTAGGGTACGATTATCACTGCAGAAATCTGAAATAGCTTATTCGTTATCTACCTAATTCCTGTTTCCTGCATTAAAGTACTGAAAAAACCTGCTTATGGTCACCTGAAATCTCTAACAAAACAAATGGAACTTCATTATAATACTTCTGATTTCTGTAGGCAGTCACTCTCTGCAGAGCCATGTTGGGCATTGAGTGTATGATACTGTTACCAGCCAAAACGGTTTTTAGCATGTTTATAAACAGGGAACATATTTAACAAATACAGAAATAAAGTGCAGATCTGGAGTGATCTTTGAGTACATTATTCTCCCTCTATTCATTACTCCATACCATCATCACGTGTGATTAAACTGTTGGTTTGTTGTTTGGTTTGGTTTCGTGATAGTTGAGTGGCTTGTTTTTGTTTTTCACCCTAAGAACTAACACCGCATGTTGCTTATTGAATTACTCTAAATATCTTACAAATACCAGACATCACAAACACCTGGCAAGCACTTTTTTCTTCTTTTAGGTACCTTTTCATAGAATCATAGAATCCTAGGGGTTGGAAGGGACCTCGAAAGATCATCTAGTCCAACCCCCCCTGCCAGAGCAGGGTCACCTAGAGCACATCACATAGGAACGCATCCAGGCGGGTTTTGAATGTCTCCAGCGAAGGAGACTCCACAACCTCCCTGGGCAGCCTGTTCCAGTGCTCTGTCACTCTCACAGTAAAGAAGTTTTTTCTGATATTCACCTTGAACCTCCTATGCTCCAATTTACACCCATTACCCCTTGTCCTATCACTGGTCATCACTGAGAAAAGCTTAACTCCATCTCCCTGACACTCACCCCTTACATTATTGTAAACATTGATGAGGTCACCCCTCAGCCTCCTTTTTTCCAAGCTAAAGAGACCCAGCTCCCTCAGCCTTTCCTCATAAGGGAGATGTTCCACTCCCTTAATCATCTTTGTGACTCTGCGCTGGACTCTTTCAAGCAGTTCCCTGTCCTTCTTGAACTGAGGGGCCCAGAACTGGACACAATACTCCAGATGTGGCCTCACCAAGGCAGAATAGAGGGGGAGGAGAACCTCTCTTGACCTACTAACCACACCCTTTCTAATGCACCCCAGGATGCCATTGGCCTTCTTGGCCACAAGGGCACATTGCTGGCTCATGGTCATCCTCCTGTCTACCAGGACCCCCAGGTCTCTTTCACCTACACTACTCTCCAGCAGGTCAGCCCCCAACCTATACTGGGACATCGTGTTGTTCTTCCCCAAATGCAAAACTCTACACTTCCCCTTGTTGAATTTCATCATGTTTCTCCCCGCCCAACTCTCCAGCCTGTCTAAGTCTCTCTGAATGGCAGCACAGCCTTCTGGTGTGTCAGCCACTCCTCCTAGCTTAGTATCATCAGCAAACTTGCTTCTATTTAGATATTGCATAACCCTCAGTGTTTTGATACATCTCCAAAGTAAAAAGAGTTATTAGGGGCCAGATACCCACACGCTGCCACTCCATTTCCACAGACCCTCAACAGTGTTGAGAATTTACAGGACTTTCACTCTAAGGGAAAAGGAAGAGTAAATGAGAAAGCAACAATCCTGAATAATAGCTGCAAAAAGTACTGCACTTAAGATGAAGAAAAATCAATGTAATAATGCAAAAACAACCACAGATTTCAAAGTTTTCAGGCTCTACTGCAGACAAGTAACAGCTACATTTAGGAGGAAGGTCTCCACAGTCCTGGTATTTCTGTTTCTCAGACCACAGCAAGCAAAGCCTGGTAGAGCTGGTCACCCTTCCTTCCAAGTAACTGACTCCACCAAGGATGAACTTGAAGCCAGAAAACATTTGAACGTGACATCAAGACATTTGTAAGTGCCTGCTGCAGGTATAGGATGAAGATCTGTGGCCCACAATTTTTAATGCAAGCAGCTGGTTCGGAAGCTGCTACACACTAATCTTCATACTCATCTTACACAGCCACCTAACAGGGTGGCGCAACTACCAGAGAAGTCAACTTGAGGCAGTACCTAGTGTGTGAAATCTGAGAGGGCTGAACGTGGTTTATGACTTGTGTGACAGACATGTACAAGAGAAATTTCAGACACAAGGACTGATCACTTGTCACCGTAACATGTTATTAATCCCGCGTGTCCACAAGCTCATTGGCAGGTAAGTGTATGCATTTACTCGCATGCATTCAAGTGTGTGACCACCCCCCTGCCACTCCTCCACAGGCACAAGAGTGAGAGAAGGAATGGCACAAACATCCCCTGCCCTTCAAATTCTCCAGTATTAACTGGTCACGGTTTCCTGCAAGTGTCACAAGAGAAGTGGAACTGGAGGACCCTTACATAAAATCTGGAACTGTATGGTTTGCATTGCTGTCTTATTTTTTCCCCTCTCTAACTCAAGAGAGATGTGGCAGAGACTTCTTCATATCTGTGTAATTCTTTTTCCAAGGCTCACAACAAGCAAAGCCTGGTAAAGCAGGTCACCTTTTAAGGTCAGTTCCATTAAGGATGAATGTGAACACTATGATACAATAATTCTTTCCAATATTTTCAATCAAACAAAACATTTCAGTGTTCCTTTCTCTGCACACTGCTGTTTATAGCAGCTGGTAAGTTTGCAAGTAATTGCAAGGCTTTTGTGAACAAAGGAATAATTTTTTTAAAACAGAGAAGCAGAGTACAGTAGAGGTGGAGAGCCAAGATCCCATTCCAGTTTGCATTTCCATGTAAGACTAACCAGTCAGATTCAGCATGTAACACCTTGAAGCTCAGCTCCTTCTCCCATTTATATCTCTTTCCTTTACTGTATATCATCCAGTCCTTGTTGGCTGCTGTAAGTCTTCAAAACAAATTTACAAATGAAACTTTAAGATTAAATAGTATTTCTCCTGCCCTTGCCAAATAGCTGTATTTATTTCTGTTCACACAGTAGTTTTCAGTAGCTAATCAGTATTCCAGCTGGCAAACAAACACAACTTCAACAGGCAACAAATGTTTGATACTTACGGTTTTCCTCCTGGGATGCCTGTGAGATTGGGAGGGATGCCTGGGACGCGCATGTGATGATGGGGATCAAAACCAACCTATAGTTTTCGCCAGGCAAAAGGAAAAGTTGCATTAAAGACGGAGTTAGGCAAAGGAAGACTGTTTAGTTCATCTTCTCGATAGCAAAATTGCAAAGAGACTGAATTAGATTTAACCCCACAGGTCTTACATTTCATAGAAGCTGCTCTCAGCTCCGAACACACTAGCAGCCAACACTTACCACCGGAGATCTCCCGTAAGCTGCTGCTGCTGCTGCTGCTGCAGCTGCTGCACTCATTTGAGGGGAAATATTGTGTAGACCAGCATAGGCAGCTCCGGGGCTGGTTAGCTCCCCATTCATACCAGCATGTGGCACAATCCCAAATGGAGTAGGATAAGGACACGGCACTGCCATAGGTGTCCTTAAACCTGAAGCTATCGAGGTGAAAAAAAGAGAGAAGTCACACAGCCAGCCCAAACCACCCATCAGATGAAATATGAGTTTGGCAAACAATAATAAATAAATAAATAAATAAATAAATACTCCCACTGTATTAAAGTGCTGAAGAACCAGCTCAGCATCCAGCTTAAGCAGCTGTAATATACTGCCTTGTCACTCCAGATTTAAAGGGAGCCTGGTTAGGGACACATGGCCGCCGTTTCACGCCATCAAACTATACGGACACTAACCTAGTGGGTCCACACCTGGAGGTTTGCCAGGCACTGGCCTCAGTCCCGGAGTGGAGTTGCTGCCTGGAGTTGGGGCATCAGTCCGTGGAGTTGGGGTATTTGATTTAGACACAGGAGTGGTAGATTTCTCATTCTAATGACCAAAAAGAAAAAAGGAAGACAGTTGGTTAGTTGTTTTACTTTTTTATCTAGTGGTTGGAAAGAGAGCTGATGACAAAAAGTGTCAGTGATTGACATTAGAATTAGGTGGACAAAAGCAGCAGAAAAAAAGCCCACAACTAACCAATAACCCACATCCAAATGTGGTACAGGAAACACAGGACAGATACAGTGATGTGTACAAGGTCACAAACTGTACAGTGCTGCTCTTGTGACAAGCTTGTTCATCAGAAAAATCACTGACTCCTGGGCCTGAACCTGTCATTCCATCACCTTTCCTGAGCATTACATTCACTTCAAGGTTTCTTTTTATTTATTTCATTTTGTTAAATAATCATGTACCCTGACCTGTGAAGAACTGAGAGGGGAGTTACTGTGCAGCTCAGGAAGGTGATTGACTGTGGTCACAAACAGAAAAGGAAAGAACACCCCTGACTTGCAGGCAGCTCTTTTTTTTTCCTTTTTGCATTGTAATTTGCGATGCAAGTCAAGGAAGGCTCTTGTAAATGACAGACTACTTTTTAGATAGAAAATAAAAATTATTGTTGTGGTATATGGCCTGATAATTCAAACAAAGCTAACAACCAAATCACATCCAAGCAGGGAATTGAATTGCTATAAACTACAGTACAGGAAAACAGCTCAAGGAACCCCTGTGTACTTCTATTTATTCTCCGAATGACAGTTTTTCATGCGGGGGCAGAAAAAATATCTCTCGGCACAGCACATTCATCACCTACCCACACCACCTGTGAAAACAACCTCTCCCTACCCCAAAGAAGGCTGTGGACTTTCTCCATACTACTTTATTGAATTCCCTTGAACAGATATTAAATTTTAAATTGATGCTTCATAGTGCTTTACTGATAGCTGTGAAAATCCAAATTGTGTCCAGACAGAAATCTGGTAAGCATGTGTTTCAGCATATGATCATGGGTCAGCAGCATTTTTAAGCACTTACAAGGCTAAGTTCTTTGGATTTGGAGGAAGGAGTACTGCTGGAGGATGCAATAGACGCTGGACTAATTGGTGCATCTTTCTTCAGCAGTCGAGTCTTGTCCAAGCCATTCTCCCGTGGAGAGTGTGCTGGACTCCCCTGGGGAGAGGAAGGATCCTAAACATCAACAATGTGGATTAGTATAAAAATTTCATACTAGCCACTAGTGCTTGTCTTGAGAAATTCTCCCTTTGGAATGAAGATCCGTCCTAAGAAGTGACATCTTCCTTCAGTTCTTAATTGATCATAAAAGACCATTTTTTATTTTTTAAAAGAAAATCTTAAAATATTATGTCATTAACCATGAAAAATAATGCTAAAAAATCTATGTATATTGAAATAGGCAAGTAAATATTATTTTTGAGGTAACAGATTGAAAAAGTTTGAGGCACTTGGCAGACCTGATAAAGTTCACAAATGAAGACACAGCCAGAGTGAAAGAAAACACAGATACCATTGCTCGCTTCAAACATCTCAAGCAGACTTTTGGTTCATACAAGACACCAAAAGGTCCTTTGTAGAAGTAAGTCTTACAGATCTGATTTGCATTCTAAAGAGAGACAGCCTGATTGGATTCCCTCAGGCATTTCAAGGTCCTTTCTGAAGGCAAAGGCTTCATTCAATAGGCACAGAAACCACTGGACACACCCCCTCACCACCACTGTAAGGTAGAAAAACCGCCATTGTGTATACCTCATTGGAAACATCAACTACCAAGTTGTCATCGCTCTTTTCAGCATCGCTGTCCTGCAATGAAAAATCACCATGTGTTAAATACATTTATTTAAGAAAACAACATCTCTCAAGTACTAAGAAAAAAATAAACAAACGAAATGCAAGCCTGCTCACCACTATGCAACACAGCATTTACTTTTATGAAGCTTTATGTGGTATTACATTTATAATACTTAAATCACCTATAGGGCTTCTGCTTAAAACAGGTTTCCACAGCTGCACCATTCTTCCCTGTTTTCACATCGGTGAACAAGAACACAGAATGAAAATCCCCATCCGAAGTTGCACTGCACTGAGAAGTGAAGCCAAGCTAGAGTCCAGATCTACCAAGTCCAAGCTTAACCCATGCTCAGGCCTCTTGTCACACATCTTCCATGTGCTCTGTATTTATATTGTTAAAAACACTATCAGTTCTACACACCAAAACCTTCCACCCTAGACAGATGTTAGAGGCAGGCAGTACAAACCAGTTAAAAATTTTGACTCTCAATTTTAAAATTAGTTTTGCAGCAGGGATCAGGTGAAATTACAGAGGAACACTTAAGTTTGACAATGCACAATGTAGAGAATTTACTCACATAGCGAGCTGCTATTTCCTTCTCTTCTGTTTTCTGTTTTTTACTATCTGAAGAATAATCTGTTGAATTTCTGTGCTTTTCTGCTGTTCTGAAACTGGCTGAGGGAGATACAGAAGAGCTCTGCAGTCAGAAAAAAAATGAAGAAAAACATAATTAGATGCCCATTCAAAACAGTGGTTCATTCGCCACTTTGGGTTGTTCTCACAGATAGCACTTCGGGTTTTAATCATTGACAGCTGCCCAGCAAGTGTCTTGTGCAGAATGCATTGCAAGAGCCAGACAAAGGTGATCAGCTGACAGATCATAGTTGCTATCTGCAGTGTTAATGGGATGAATGTAGAACTACTTTGCATCATTTTATCAATACTGAGCATTGGCCTGGTTTTGGCTTGTTTTCTCTATCAATGTGCAGGGTTAAATTACTATTCCCAGAAGAACGGGGAGGAGGTGTGTATGTGTGTGTGTGTTTTTGCCTGTGTATATCAAGAAGAATGAAGTGGCTCCAGGTAAGTCACAATTCAGCAAATGTTTGGATTAAGTTTTCTATCAAAGAAAGAAGCAAGCTTCTGAACAGTCTCAAAACAGGAAAGAACACAGCAAAACACCTAAACCCATTTTATTTTGTCACCTTTTAGAACTACAGGCTGTGCCTACAGTAGACAAGGCAGTGGCTCAGTGAGTCTCTTGACATTCTGCAGCCCTCGCTTAGTAATGATCATTAAAGAGCACGCATACAGGACAGGAGAGAAAGGAAGATAATATGTACTTTCTGCACAATCATCCAACAGTTCTGCGCTACTCCTTTAAACAAGGCAGGCAACATTTATCAACTCCTACCATATTTCCAGAGCTTGGTGGAGCCTGCATCGTGGTGTACAAAAAAGGAAGCAATGAAAGAGGCAAAGTTCCCTCTTGGATTGATTTTAGCAGCAGCAGCAGCAGCTTTTGGCCCCAGATCAAGGAAGCATTTAAGCACGCGCTAAACTTCATTTCACACTGAAGTCAATGACTGAACGTACAGAAGTATGGGTGTGTTCAGGCATTTTGCAGAATTGGAACTGACAGAAATTAAGATGGAAGTAATTCTCAGTTGAAACCCTACTGACCATTTCCATCTCTCTGTCCTCCTTATATAAGGAGGTGGGTGAACCAACAATCAAAGAGGTCCTTACTACTGGATTTTAGATCCTCCTATTCATCCAGAAACACTGTGTTTGGGGCTTTTCCTCCACGCGTTATGAACAGCTGTTGTTCCCCACAAAACTGTACAACACACCAATTTTGTTGTGGGGTTTTCAATGCACAACTTGGTAGGTTTATTTTATAGCTACTACTAGGAATGCAAACCAAGAAGTTAGCATTTACATCGTATATCGCTTTTACCAAAATTCTTCTTTTCCTTAACTTATTACAACACAAACTTCTGGTAGGGATTAAGAACTCTAGCCCATAGAAGCTAAGCTGTAGTTGTTGCCCAAGTCAAATGAGAGAACCTGTCTCGCTGCTGGGACACTCAGGTCCTCCTCTCTAATTAATTGAAATTTCCAATTCTTGTCAGTAGTTGTGCAGATTAATGAATGGTGGAATTTGCAAAAGAATCTTCCATCTTTTTGATTGGTAAATTGTTAATTACCCACAAGTACACTGAGTGGAAATAAAAATTATAGATCAAAGCTAGTGATGAACACAGCCTGTGCCTCTCCCATCTGCCTGCCTGCTGCTCTCACCGACAGTATAAAATAGGTAGACAAGGATTTCCCATCATGAGCAAATAAGTCTTAAATGTGTTGACTGATTTAGCTTTAAAGCAGATAATTAATCAACTTTTATAGGAAATTATGCAAACTAGCAATGTTATCTTTTTCTCTAAAGAGACGATTAATATTAAGACATTAGGAGACAGTAGTGGCAGTAGGCACAGAATCCGTTAAAATAAAGGCTAAGTAGAAATGCAACATTAAATGAACTGATGGATTGAAAAATGTATTTGTTTACTGAAACAGTATAGCATAGTCTTTTGAAAAAGATTTTAATAGTATGTTCCTGTTACATTTATATTAATTTACAATTTGGGAGGCAGTAGCCTGTAATGCGCATTCAATTCATTATTTCTCAACTTCACCCAAAAGAAAGCAATTTGCTTTAAAACGAAGAAAAATAATCACCAGTAAACTACAAATTAGACTGGTGTCTAAAGAACTGAAGTAAACTACTTCACTTATTTAAATAGAAATACTTATTTTCATAAATTGGAAACCATATAGTTAATTTTTTCACAATCTAGTTAGCTATGTACTATAGATGCCATTTTAATCTTTGATTTCACTGCTTAATAAAGTAATAAATTAAAGCTCCCTACTAAAATGATAAAGTAGCTAATTATCACTAGCACATAAAGGATGAGCACCACATTGGGCATTGGAGCAATGCACACTGCTTAATAGGTTTATTGCTCCAAAAATGGATCAGACCCGATACCAGTATGAAAAGCTCTTGCTGCAGTAGCTCACCTGACGCTAGCGGAAAAACAAAGACAACTCACCCATTGACAGCAGGCAGAATTTCCCAAACTGAAATTTGGCCTAACATTATTTTGCTTCAAGAGACAATTACTACAGAACAAATCTAAACATTCTCACTTTCAACTGTCCTATCCCTTTACTTGCATGGAGCCTGTCAATCAACATCCCTGCAGCACTAGCTTCTTTTCCCTTCAACATGTAATGCACCTGCCACATAAAGATGTCTGACTTCATGAGATATCTGGTACCAATGCTGACAGATCTAAACTTATCTGCTACACTAAGTAATAAAGATATGTCATGCATGCAGCCAGTGAGCTACGGTCTCGATCCTCCTATAGATCTAACCACTTCCAGTGTGTGAGGGACAACATTATTAACTATGCCTAGTTCCCACTGTTACTTGCAATAGCTCTTCAGCCTATAAACACAGTGAGAAATACAGGGATGTAAATATGTCCTTATGGTTTCTACTGACATCAGATTCCAGTGTATAATCCTGTACCTGTCCACACCTTGGTTCATAAGTGTGCAGATCTACATACTCCAAGAGAGCTCCTTATATTTGAAGACTGCAAGAAAACCTCTATTGAAACACACTGTTTAGCTGTCATACTCTGCCCTATTCCTTGGTTATAACATCGGCGCTCTCCTAACAGCTGCCTTTAAGAAGCTGGAATAGGATTGCTACTTAAGAGAAATTAACTGATTCAGCATTATGACTTAGCAGGCTGTAACTTAATGGGCCGGAGTTCTCATTTTAGTAACTATTAAAATTTCACACTGCTGTTTTCTTCAGTAAAATGTGTTAAGCTACGAGAAAGTAGCATTTTTCTACTAACCAACACTGAGTTTGCTCACATATAGTAATTAGATCAGACAGGAAAAAATACTCTTTGGTGAAAGCAGGTTATATTTAGTTTCCATTTTAGCAAAACGTACTGATTTTTCACATTGTGCTTAGGTAGAACATTTTTATTCATGTTAAATGCAGCACAAAATGCTGACAAAAAACAACTGAACATACACATTTATAGAAAGGCTGAGCAGGTTGCCTTGTTCACATAATTTGTTTAAGAAGTGGAACAGCATGTTTCTAGTGTTGGTATCTTTTGCACTAGGCTGTAAAGCATGGCATCCTACGCTTCAGTCTCTGTTTTGGGCAGTGCTAAGCACAGTGCTAACTGAAAAGATCTCCCATCACTCTGTTTTCTCTCCAACGTTGGCTGCTCCTCATGGAGTACCCGTGCCACATAGGCACAAATTAACTGAACATAAAGAGGGCCATACAGGCTTCTTACGCAGCCATTAAATTCTCACCAGTAACAGGGCAAATATCAATGTGCTTGCTGTGCGTCTGGGATAATTAATACTTCAAATTGCTAGGAAAATAAAAAAAAATAAAAATCACTGTTTCACCCCCAGCTTCCACTGGAAGTTACGTGCATTAACATAGATGACTCACGCTCTAACATGGCAGAGGAGACATCAACATGGTTAGATCGCACAGGCATCCAACTGCTCTCAATTCCTGCAAGCCCCAACTCCCCATATGCCAGCTCCTGCAGATGAAGACCTGGCGTGAGCAGACTAAATGATAATTAAATGAAATCAGTGTTAAAAGTAATGACTAGAGATGACAGGATGAAAAGCCCTCCCCAACATAAACCATTGCTTTAAAGCATTCAGTAATACGACCATTCCCCAGCATACCTTTACTACTATGATCAAATTATGTATTCAGAGTGTAATAATTAAAACAATAATTCCCAACAAAGTGGGAATTATTAAATAATTGACCATCCTGAAGTATTAAGCAAACTGCAGTAAAAGCCAAGGATGCTTAACGCTAAGGTCAATGACAGTATAATTATCTGAATGACATTATTGCTGTTATAAAGTCTATTCAAAGTATAAGAGAAACAATAAAAGAGGATACTATATGCATCACAGGGAAGTAACCAGGCAGTAATGCTGCTTGGTTGGCTGATGCCAATGTTATAGATGGAAGTACCAGCACTGCAGCTTGGACTCAGGCACTGTGCCAGGCTTGGAGCACTGAGCTCTTGAAGGTAACACTGTATGCTTGAATCAGAAACACAAGCAAAAAAGACATGAGTGCTGTGGTGATGTGACTTCTGACATGTCAGGGATGAGACGGAGACCCCTCTGTTGAGAAATGAGTGGTACGAGGTCGTAGAGGTTCCACCAGAGAGGTAATAAGACAGGGCATAAGAAACATCCAAGCTAGAGGAAAGGGCAGTCCACCAAGTCGGTGCATGTGGCCAGGGAGAAAAACTGTAACCAAACGTTCCCACACAGTAAATCCTCTGTTGCTACACTACTACCATTGCTACAAATCAGCACCCACTGCAGCCTCATAGATTTTGTGTACTTTGCTTTAGTTTTCCAGCAGTCCCCCCTGGCTGTTCTTACTGCAGGAAGTGTGTTTTCCTTAGCTTGCCCTTCCCTTTAGGTGCCCATGCACCTTTAGTGCATGGTGATGAGGCTGACACAGTCAGGTAGCACGGCCCAGAGAGCATCTCTTCCAAAATGGCTCACCAAATTAGGCAAAGCTGGTAGCCAAATATTGTTTACACATATACCACTGGTCACAGCAAACTTTTTTTCGTGTTTTCACCTCCCCCTTTTCCAACTTGTTTCTCTGCTTACCCGAACTGAAAGCCATAACCTGACCAAGTTTTGGTTTTGTTTGTTTGTTTCTGTTTGTTTGGTTGTGGTTTTTTTTGTTCGTTTGGTTAGTTGGTTTTTTGTTTTGTTTTGGTCTAATTTGCTGCCTTTTCCCTGTAGCTGCCTTTTCAGATACCAGGCAAAGTCTCAGTAATTATTAGTGAAAAATACTACTAACTAGCTAGGAAAGATACAGAACAAAGCTGTTCTTAGTATCATATGACTGTGTCTGCACTAACTGGATTGAGTTTAGTAATCAGGCATGTGATAATTATTTTTAATACAAACTGTGATTAAAATGCAAACTTTGAAGTTTTATATAATATTTTTACCCACTAATTAACTTCACTAATTACAAAATTAATGAAGTTAATTAGTGGATAAGAGTGTCATAAAAAACATCAAAGTCTAGATGTGCAGTGCGGCTGCAAGAGCAATGAGACAGCCATAAAGAAGTTCAGAATAAAGAGAATATGCAGGCTCAGCAGCTAGTCTTCAAAACACCACTGTTTTCAAATGTTTTACGTGCATAGAATTATAGATATGTACATACATTACATACATGGATGTGTAATTTCTTTAAAAACATCCATGTAACTGTTTCCACTGGTGCCAGTGGTACCCACTGTGAGATTTAATCTGAGCTAATTAAATGCATCGAAGTCTGGATGTTATGAAATGGGTAATAAAATGAACAATAAACCACTACAGTTGTACATGTTAATTCCAGTCATGTCTTTCAACATTCACTTACCGATTTGCTAGAAAAGCTAAGCAGGCCACTCAGCAGAAGCTGGAGATACCTAGCAATTTTTACATATAAGCCTATCAGCATGTGCTGTTGTTTCTCCAGCCCCTCCTGTAGTACAGGTGCATGGTGATGGCAAGAAAAGTAGGTGTTTAAAGCAATGGTGAGGGCTGCTGTCTAGCCTTTCACAGATGGATTTTTGCAATAAATCCTTTAAAATACAGCTTCTCCAGTAATAACTGGCTGAAGGACATAACACACGTAAGGTCTAATCACTGCTGACACTGTGAGGGTCAAAGGATGGAGAGGAGAACCAATGCAGCTTAAGCACAAGCAGGGAAGCAGTAGAGGAGCACAGCTGTGAGGCAAAAAGGAAAGACAGGTTTAGGTTGAAGTACATCTTAGCACAGGCACATGAAGGAAGTGAAATCAACGAGTGTGGCAAGAATAACAAGCACCCTTTGGTAAGCAAGACAGTTTGAACAAAGGACATGGTTTCAGCAGGGAACAAAAGAAAAAGCAACAGATGGGCAGGAAAAGGAGTTGAACACTTCTGATAGGTTTACCAAAGCTTCAAAGTTCACAGATTACATTTACCATCAAGTCTGCTCTCATCCACATCTGCCAACTCGTAAATATTGGATTTAATTGATGGTAACACAACCCTGTATTGTCAAACATCCTCCCCTTTAATCCACAGAGCAATTCACCTGATTCATTCTCCATTCACTACCCTGCACTTCAATCTCCTCCCCTTTGAACAGACCCCAAGCTAAGACCACATGTTTCAGCACACAGCAGAGCAAGTAATTTGCACGAAGTGAAAAGATTTGCAAGAAGGTGCTAAGGCACAAATTGCAACTGGTACAGGCAACGCAGCCAGTGAGCCCTAGGGCATATGCAGGCTACAAAGGAATTCTGTCCCTGTTGATTCCAGAAAATTTAAGTTCTCCCGGATAACAGCAGAAGCATAGAAATGCTACCAGACAGAGGAAACCATGCTGCTGGCATTTTAGAAAATAAATGCCAAAATCTGGGACAAACCTGCATGTTGGTCATCACAGTGTACAAACCCCTAAATGTTACTTTAGCCAAAATCAGACACACTGAAATAGAGGGCTCAAAGGCCACTGAGTTACAGAAATTCAGAAGAACTGATGGTAAATATAATCTTCTTTGGAAATCTGAGGAACGGGGCAGTGCCAAAGAAATGCAGAACTAAAGCTGTTCTCTCCTCAAATATTTATTTGGGGTTCCAGTTACTGATCTTCCACACTATTTCCTTCAGCAGAGGCCTGAAACAGTTTGAGCAGCTTTAGCAAAACAGAAACAGAAAAAGAGAGGAGAGGATTGAGAGTTAACTAGCAAGAAAGAGCAAGGGAGAGCATGCAACCGCCAAATAAGAGAAAATGCTCTGTAGCATTCAATGCAGCAATTTAATTGTGGGCTCACCACCACGAAAGGGAGAGAGCAGGATAACCACGAGCCTGCATTACAGGCTTTGATTCGATTCAGCAGCACGTCACAGGGCAAGGAAAAGCAGCAGCACTCCCTGAGCGTTCTTCAAAAGCTGATGATAGATGCACGCAGAAAATTCCCAACATCCAACATCTCTCCAGAATATTAATACTAATTACATTTTCACAGTGACTGAATTTAAACAGAACATAGAATATAACTCAGTTAGTTTTTATAATAGTAAGAAAACACTAAAGAGCGAATGCTTTGTTATAGCCATTAAAGGCCTATGTCAGTGTGCTTTACACTTTGTTTAAAAATACCTGCAAGAATCACAAAATCCCTCTGAAGAATAACTGGCTTTTGCTTAGAGCCCTCTTTTCAAGACCCAGCACCACAGTAAAACTGTTATCCCTTCACTTTGCACAGCGATTAAAATGGACTGTACGGCACCGAGCCAAGCTGAACGCACTTTCCTACAGCGGCTCAAGCCACAGGGGTTATAAAAATCTCATCAGTACCAGCAACAGAGGTTAGGAGGTAAAAAATACACACACCTACACCCTCCAGATTTGCTAGGTTAAAGTAAAAATGACTAAGGCTTTATGCATTGCCTTCTTCAGGGATAGCTAAGTGGATTCAGTTTTCATGTGACAGGTCCTAACACCTTTCTCCTGGGATTTACATTCCCTAATTAATTCTTCATTTTGAATAGAAAGATCTAACCTAGCACTAATTAGCCTTTTTTTGTTGCTTTAAAACCACAGAGATCATGTCTGAAAATGGTCTCACAAGACATTCCATTTAGCTGCTTTCAATCAGGTACAGTGCCCCACATTTACAGTTTGGCTACATCTAACACAGGCTATATTAATGGCAAAGGCATCAATTTTCAGTTTTCACATTTCTGTTCCCTTCCCTCCTATCCATATGTATCAACCCTTCCAGGAAAACCACTTTCATTTTCTTTCCTTCTGCCTGTTTGTCTCTAAAGGATTTTATAGTTGCTTTGCTGCAGAGGTGACCTAGGAGACGATAAGAAAACAAAGCAAATTATTTTTTTAACTGAATACTTCACAGATAGAGCCGATGATCTCTTTCTACACTTTCTGACTTGCTCCGTTCCTTCCCTACACTTTTTAATCATATCTGCTCCTGACTTGTCAGCAGAACAAATCCTGCCACCTCCCTGGAGGTGTGCAAGGCCAGGTTGGATGGGGCTCTGAGAAATCTGGTCTAGTATGAGATGTCCCTGCCCATGCAAGGGCATTGGAACTAGATCTTTAAGGTCCCTTCCAACTCCAACCATTCTATGATTCTATGATGGGAGAAGAGATAGCCTTCAAGAGGCTACCATGACCACAAAATGCACCTTAAAATTCAACAGAAACATCCATTCCACATCCTATTTGCTTCAATCAATGAAACATGTTCACATGTTTTACTAAGGTATTAAACTGGCAACTAGCTCATCTCTTCCCCTTTCCTATCTTGTGCTATGAAGGGGGCTATATTTTATGCTCTTCTATTACTCTGTCTGATTTAGGAAGCCAGAGTCACTGCTAAGTGCCCAGTGAAAACAGAATTCATTATACAACTAGTCTCTTAATTGGGCAGGTAGATAAAACATGGCCAGGTGCTATTAAATATCTGCAGATTCCAGTTTGTGCTGATTCTGAAAGCAAAACATTCTCAACTATCTATAAAAATATATTACAGAAAGAAATCTTTTAACACTACTGTTTGCCTCTCTGCCCAAATAACACCCAAGCACATTTTATCTGCCTCACTTCATCTACACTCACTTATGCGTGTTCCCAAGTCCCTTGTTCAGGAAATTATCCCATTTCCTATTCAGGAAAGCACTCAAGCAGATGCCAGATTTGAGGCACACACTTTGATGTTGGGAAAATCACACGGCAGATGAAGAAATCAGGAATGTACATATGTGCTGAACTCTAGATGCCTATCCTGAAACTGGACCCGGCCTGCTGCAAAAATAATTGTCCCCAGTTTCATTCTTTAAATCAAGGACTGTGGTAAGTGGAACGGATGGAGGAGTCATAGGAACACAGATCACGCAGTCAGCCTTAAAACCGTTACATCAGTATATAATAGCACATTATACGTCCAACATCTACTTTGAAAATTGAACAAGTAAAACACAGTCCATTCTCCCAGACTTTTAGATGCCTTACAACTCCTGAACATCCTAGAACTTTGCCAAGAGAAGCAGCATAGCTTTTACTTCTCTGGGTCTTCCATTATTTACATTAGACAGGTCACGCTGTTAATTTTTTAAACATAAAAAGCACAATCAAATGCTAACTTCAGCCTAGCTGGAAATGTTTTGATGCGAGCAACAAGCAGTAAATACATTTTTACTTCAGGCTAGAGGAGAGGAAAAGCAAAAATCTTCCTCTTGTACTCCCTCTACACTCTGCCAAGTAGTTGAGTGTGATAACTGGCATGCACAAACATGACCACCTATTTTATTCAGATGAGTTATCTCAGATAATTTGTGAAGACTGTTCTTTCTCATTTAAGTACTTCATAACATGATCCATATTCCCCTTTGATTTTGTTAAGGGAAAACTGCAGTAATCCCCCTAAAACAGCACTCTGGCAAACGCTACTAAATTATGTAATTCACTAGGTCCAACTCTACTGTTGCAATAATTTTCAAGGAAGATGGGTGTAATACATTATCATTATAGCTATACAATCCTAAGTTTCATTTTCCTTGGCGGATTTCCAAACACTTTAATGCTGAAATTGATCTGTTTTAAAAACATCATGTGAAAGGTTTTTTAAACACTGTATGTGTCCAAGCTCTTTATTTTGAATGGTTTAGAAATGAGTTGGTGAAAACAGCAGACCAAAAAAAAAGAAAAAAAAAAAAAAAAAAGGTCATATGTTCTCTAATCTAACATTAAGCAGATTTTAAAGAACAGGCATGTTTCCAAACAAACTAGTTCGGTGTACACCCAGCAGGGATGGAGATAACAATACATATGGCCTGAGTTCAGATCTGAGAAGAAGTTGATATTTCATCAAGGTTGTTTAGGAAACTATTTTAAAATTATTTATAAAACAAAATGAAAGATGTTTATTTCCATCTGGGATGCCTCTAGAAAAGCTGGCAAATAACAAGTTTATTAAAATGACAAGTTCAACGTACTTTTCTTGTTGACTGTAAATAACCTCCCTGTGAGCCAATTAAGAGTGTGAAGATCAAAGGCCCAAGCAGCACCATAAAACCAGGAGTTCCAGAGTTAAGGGAAAGCCTCCGCAAGCTTCCTCAATATGGAAAACTTCCTCTAGCATCATTCACTCAGATAGTGCAACAGCAAAGACAAGTACTTTTGGACTTGTTTTGAAGTACATTAAAAAACAACACCCATACTTTAATGGACACCTAACCAAGCAGCTTGATTTTGCAGTCATGAATTATTTTAGTTGCAAAGAATGATCCAGATGAGACCGAAGCAGCTGGATAGTAAGAAAGCAAAATTGGGGCTGGGAAGGATAAATGAGATAACTTGTAAAATGGGTTCCTCAGTTGGGAAGGTCTATTAATTCCCAGATTGCAGCAGTTTGTCAGTGCACTTCTCCTTAGCAGCTGCCAAGACCATGACTTTTGAAGGCAGAAGCCTGAATAGCTAGCAAACTGTTTCTTAACACAAGGCTTTACTACTATGGTGATCTCTGTGCACACCATCATCAAGTTTGACAGCGTAGGTCAGACTTGTTCTGACTACATTGAGTACACAAAGCACTGCCAGCAAGTCTCTAGCTGGAATTAAGAGGCTGAGTTCTAAGTCATACCACTACTGACTACCTGATATTTGAGCTGACTGAGCAACAGCATACTCTGTTTCCTTGCAATGCAATCTCACTTACTTTTAGTAACGAGCTAATCCTGCCCTAAGACAGAGAAAATCTTGTATTTTAAAGTGGATCTTCATTAGTGCTTCCTACAATGACACAGACAGATTCTGAACCTGCCCAGTCCATTCCCCACCACTTCGCTGCCCTTCCCTGCCCCTTATACTACAGGTTGGGAGTTGAAGGAAGAGCTTTCAGCATTTGTTGTGACTTGTAAGACCATCAGACTGCTCATTGTGGGTAGACTTTAGTTCTGACAGTGAATGTAAATTTCCATTTAAAGACACCTAGAGCACCAGACGGAGCCCTTAAGAGGAGAAAGTGTAACAAATTCTTTCACAGCAGGCACAATTGTATCCAGAACTCCAGACCACAGATGGAAATCCTTCTTCCCTGTCTATACACTCACTCCACAAAGTGCTTTCACTACTGACAAAAATCACATTCCCATATCCACCTCTGGGGCTGCTCTCTCGCAGCAGCATTGGAAGAAGCCTGGGAGAGTCCTCCAGCCATGTAGCAGCCCACACTGAGCACCCTGCTAGCTGGCAGAGGAGCCCTGTGCCAACAATCCTGATCCATGGCTGAACAATCTTGCCCTACATATGGAAAGCAGCAGAGCCCTGCTAGCGTGGCCCTAGGCCGGAGGTAACACAGTGGGGAACAGTTGCTCAGGCACAGTGCTGGGTGCTCAGAATCACACTGCTGGTGGGTGGTGTGCTACCTAGACTGGCTGGCATTAGTCCTGGGGTTTCGGCTGTGTGCTTCATGGCATGGTGTATATACGTATATGCTGCGTGATGGCTGGTCAGCCTGGGGTTTGGGGACATGGCATTGCACACATGCTTCCCTTGCCCTGACCCTCACACACAGTGCAGTGGGCTTCTACTGACTCTGCTACATCTACGACCCCATGCTGTATTGAAGGATCCATACCACACTCAAGAGGAATCAAATCAAACCCCCTAAGAAAGGATGAAAATTCAAGTAAAGCTTCCCTCCTGAAAAAATACACAGAGATTAGGTAGTCCACCAAATCAGGCCAAGGCGATTGAGCTGGCAAACTAGCCCACGTGAGCTAGTACCAGAGGGAAGCATGCATGCGCTTGGCCATGAATGGGACTCAAATCTACTTTTTGGTGGAGATTTTAAAAGGAAGAATTAAGTAAAAATAGATCACAAGGTACCACTGATGCTTGAGCAAAAAACTGAAATTGGGAAGGATGGAAAACTTAATGTTTGGGACATCTAGGTTCAGCAGTCTGCTCTTTTGTCTGATGGTGTGAACTCAATTAGCCTCTCCATGCCTCAGTTCATTATGTATAAAATAGGGATAATTTCAGAAGTCTACAGAATGTTTCTTTCCTTAGAGTGTTGTTCTGAGGATTAATGCATCAAAGATTTGGAGGCACTCCAGTATCAGAGGGACGGATACAGCAAATATCCTATACCAAAATGGAATAATAAGGGAGAGAAGACAAATCAGTCTTCCTTGTATTACCAAAACTACAACTAGATGACTACAGCAATACAACTACTACAGCAGAGTGCCTATACTAAACTTCAGAAACTAATATGTCTACAAATAATAACTTTAACCTATTCTTAGTTTGCATAAATCTGTATTACATAGACCTAGAAAATGCAAAAAAAAGGAAATACTTCTGTATTGTATGTAAAGCTGTCATCAGCTAAACTCATGAGAACCTATAGCCACTACATCTGAGATGTAACTAACTTAATACACTGAGCAAAATTTCAGGAAGAAAATACTGCTGATGGTTGCTGTTGTTTTTTAAATTATCCATGGGTAACAGAATTAAGCAGGAAATGTGCTATCTGCAAGCTTGTCTTTGAAACAATTTTTCTCAAATTAACCTTATGTATTTGAAATGTGAACAAAGTCAAACTCGCAGCCGCCTGATAAACTCAAAACTGTACTTCAGAATGTGTAAGGCCTCCTCAAAGACAGCCAGATGTCAGATACACCTCCCTGACTGCAGAAATGCAGAGCCAGTCTTCCCATCAGCACTCCTTTTACTATAAACCACCAAGTACACAGTCTTCTATTGCTTTGTGCTATGCAGTGTTTGCACTTACAGCACTCCATAAATAAAAAAGCAAACAGGGTCTGTGCTCATCAGATTAAATTCCAATGTAAATTATATGCAACTTAGGTGTAAGCCAAATGACTCATGCAGAGTAGCCAGTGAAGACCTTCTGTGCAGAAGGTTGTACACCACTGATTTAGGTCATTTCTCTGTCATACTTTACTTCTGTCTTGTTATTTTAGTGCCCTATGCCATATTATCTAATATCCTTTCCCATCTCCACACTTATTACTAATTGGCCAGTTTAGCAGTCCATTTTCTTACTCTCTGACAACAGACCATGCAAAAAAATCTCACACCATGATACATAATCACTTTGCAATTTGGGCAAATCCAATCTCAGTACACCACTTCTCTCTCTCCTTCTTGCTCCTGCAATCACTCAAAACTATTGTTACTCCAATGCAAATTCTTTCCAGAAGCACTCTCCTGCTTCCAGGTCTCTGCTTCCTGAAACTCCTGCCTTCTCCTGGCAAAACTCCTGGCCTTCTTACAGGTCTGCAAGAAAAACAGATTAGCCTAAAGAGCTAACTGTGTGTGACCAAGTACAGGGGAAAGTGTGTTTCACATGAAATCAGAAACGTATTCAGGCCTGATTAAAAGCCATCCAGGCAATACAGCAGAACATACAAAAATACTGAATTTCTTTTTTAGAATTCTCATACAATTCAGATGATTCAAAACCAGATTTCCCAAATGCTGTCCAGACATTATTATATAATGTATTTGTTCTGATTTGGCTTTAAGTCTTTACTTTTCAGAGATTTCTCATTTTTATTTCCGTCAAGGCTGAAATTTGCTACGAGAATTTCTTTAGCCCCCTGTAGAATTGTTCAGGGTATTACCTAAAGAGGGAGACAAAAAAACCCTGGGGATTCATCACGCACAAGCTGATATTTACAGTAACACCACTCCCAGTACATGTTTGCTGGAAATAGCTTGATATTTCTTCACTTTCTTTTAATATTTGTAGGATTAATAATAAATTCAGGCCCTGATCCCACAGTATTTAACATCTGGGCAAAATGCTTCTTCCTGACGTCCACAGGGCTGCAGTTTGGCACAACAAACACGCTGCACGTTACAAGAAACCTTAGCAGTGACAGCAGTATAAGGCAATTTCTTCCTTAATTCTTTTTGTGCTTCCCTTCTATTCTTACTGTGAAGAGGCTAGGAACAATATGGCAAATGTAACAAAGAGGAATAAAGAAAAATCTCATAGATGATTGCTCAAAGTGGGTCCATAAATGCCACGACTACCATGCTACTATGGCATTTGGTTTCAGGACAACTTGAAGCTTCATGAAGGCAGGTGAAAAAAAATACCTGCATATGACAACTTTAGTGCTCTGAAACCCTGTGGGCATGTCAGATACCACCAGACGGAACACGCTACAGCAGAGGCAAAGAATACCTTTGCATGCCTTCAACAGTAAACCAAAACTGTGCCTCTTCCTTCCATCACAGTGGTGTCTTCAGCTCTATGAACTCTAACTGCCCAGTTCACTTGCACGACACTCTGAGGTTGACTGCTACCAGAAAACTACAGCCGGAATAACAAATATGAAGCATCTCTCCTGCCAAGTGGGAAGATCTTCCAGATCATACACAAACTTCCTCCATGACTGGCCAACCTAACCATATTTCACATTAAATGCATTAAGGATCCCAAGTAAACAGGCACAGAATGTTCAGGCACAGAATGTTCAGGCACAGAATGTTCAGGCACAGAATTCAAGAGAAAGAGATGGCTAGAACAAACTTGCACCTCCTTCAGGGCCAAAACTGCCTTTTCAGTAAAGATACCCTAACACAACTCTAGTCTTCTGCCTTTATTCTCTTCCATCACTCAAGACAGACTTGAAAAGAAAGGACAGCTGGCAAAAAAAGAGTGACAAAACCGTGAGTCAGACAGAGGTAAAAAGGTTAGTCTCCCAGAGCCAGAAAACACAAGGATAGGCATCTTAGACACGTATTTTTAAATGCTTTCTTTTTCTCTCCTTCTTCAGCTCCTGAAAGACTGAATGCAAAATGAAATCATCTTACAGGGCAGCCGCTTCCCCCTTGTGCTCAATCATTCCAGTCACACTATGTTGTCCAGTAACCTGCATTGATAATTCCTCATGAATAAAATGCCCACATTATCATCCACAGCTATGTTGTTGACATGCTTTTGCCATTTCACTAAAAATACCATTAATTTTCTGGCTTCACAACAGCTGAGCTACTCCCCATTTAAATATACAAAAGAGTATTTTGTTTAAACCAAATTAAAAGCGTTCCAGTAAATGAGTTCAATTTGCTGGCTATACTACTTAGTGTATACTGTTCTATTTAATCCTCTCTTTTCTCAACTCTACCCCTTCTCCTTCCCCCTCCTTTTCTCTCTTTTATCTCTTTTATTCTTTTTTTTTTTTCTTTTTTTTTCTTTTTTTTTTTTTCTCCGCTTGTCTTTTTATACTTAATCCTTTCACGCCAGGAACTGGATTTGCCCAGCAAGGCATCCACAGTCAGGAAGAGCTTCAAAAACATACTGCCAAAGAGTTAAGGCAATGGTGACATTGCAGCCATTCTGTTTTTATTCACCTGTGTTTGCCAAAAACATATTTAGCATGTTTAGTATGGAAAGGAAGCAAAGGCGAGAGGGAAATACACAAATGCTGAACACACCTTCCATTTCCCATCCAGATAAGTGTCACATTCCCCATTTAAGTTGGAACGAAAATCACCATTACTGCCAAAGCCCTCCGGGCATCTCAGAACTTTATTTGTTCCCATTTGTATCTAATGCTTCTGTCAACAGTTCAACAAAAGTCAAAGCAAACAACCCACTACAAACACTGGGGGTAACAGCAACAACCATGAATCCTTCACAATTATCCAGCCCAGCTGCTCAGTGCCTGTCCGGGCTGCTTTCATTTACAACAGTGTCAACAAAAGGCTGAAACCCAATAACTAGGTGGGTCAATACTACCACTGTAAACCCTCCGGAGAAGGAAATGCTGTTCTCCTGCTTAACTGCTTCAGCAAACACACAGAATAATTCAGTTAGATAGACAAGTGCTTGCCTAATCATTTGTCGTGTGAATTATTCAAGACTTTCCCTGTAAACTACTAAGCAATGCCTCTTCAAGTATTTCCGAGAAACCAACAGATGGATGTCCAACAGGAGAAAATGAAACATTAGGCAAATTCTGACATAACAGAGGACAACAGTAAACTATGGCCTTGGAAAGCTTCAATGTTCAGAGGATTAACACCTTCCTACAGACCTTGCTGCTGGTGTCACTGTATAGAGGGCAAACAGCTCTTAACATACAAGTGACAAGCATGCCTGATCTTTATATAGCATAATCAACGCTGCTGCCTACAATTTTTCTTTCTCTGTTTTCATGCGAGTTGTAAAAGGGTTCTCTCCAGAGAATATGTAAAATGTGGATAAAAATAAGCACAGTAGTTAGTCAGGCGGATGCAGAGAGGAAACATGCACTTATTCCCACATCCCTCCCTCCCTCCACTCCCAGCCATGCTCATTTCATCTCTTCTTAATCACCCACCTTAGCGTTTCTTTCTCTGCAGCCACGGGCGAATGTTCACTTGCTTTTCTCCAGAGGTTTCACTAGGGCTCATGTTTACACTTTCAAAGAGCAGCAAACTAGTCATACAGCAGAGAATCAAGTGCTAAGCATGACATCTTTTACTTCAAGATCTTCAGAAGTCTGCTTCCTCATTTTTCCTGGCTTTTGTCACAACTGTATCATTACATGAAAATATTCTTTGTAAACTTTAAGTAAACTTTAAGGAAACAGGCAAATTAGATAAGAAGTAGTGCTTGTTTCAATTTAATCTCACTATTGGCAAAAACAACCCTGGATAAGAACAAATGTTTTTCCTAAAACCAGATTACATCACAGTGCAGCATTGGACAGATACACATCTTGAGCCAGAACACAGTATCAAATACAGTTATAAATATTTTATTTTTGACATCTACAGTAGAAGCTGTGCATGCTGAGTAACTAGTATTCCAGAAAGAAACCTTGAAAGTTTTAAGACTTAGCAAAATAGTAAGAGAAATTCTGTCTGTATGTCAAATCAAACCACAAAATTTTGTTTCTATAATTAGAATCTGTAGCATATTTTGTTTGTAAAACAAGCAGTTTTACAATGATAGCATTGCAGCAATCTTTGGAGGTGTTTGGTTAACATAAAGAGCCTTTTTCAATTAAATAAGGTTTTCTTCCTCTTTCTGTCCAAAACAATTACGGAACACTTGTCTACCAAGTAACTGCTGCCCCATCACTTTGTGATCACTGCAGCTGTTAGTACGCACTTCAGCCCTACTCCACTTGGTGAGAAACTTCAGTTAAATTTACGATTACAAATCAACTTATTGCTATTTGCAACACTAAGTTGGTTTATCAGTATTAGCAGGACTGTTACAGTCATTAGCAGTATTTGCAAAATAGTTTTGGGTCCATGGAGACCAAAGGCACAACTGAGAGGTACCACAGCACAGAAAATATTTTATATCAAAAGGGTTGCAACTTGCACAGGCTAACCGGGAAAAATGTGTACAGTATCTGATGCTAGATACTCTAAAAATAACAGGGAAGAGAGACAACATGACACAAAAATGTCTCCTCTTCCTCATCTCCTGGAGTAGGAAGAAGGCTACAAAACTGGCACCTCTAGCTTCCCCATAGCTGGAGACAACAGTTACCAGAAAACCTATATGAAGCACTCAAGAGTCCTACAGAAGGTCTGCTAAATACTTACTTGCTTTCAAACACCTGCGGTGTGATCTAAAGCTTTAGGTTACCTAGGTGGTATGACAGCATACAGAACTTTTCATAAAGGCACCAAACTGACCCTGTACAGGCAGCCTTTATGCTGAGAGCATTGCTGCTCTAATGCCCACTATGCATCCTGACAGGGCACTTGGAAAGATACCGTACTTCAAGCAAATGGCAGGGAAAGGGTTTCTCCCACTCCACAAGGTTTAATGTAAGAAAGGATTTTAAAGGGATTATTTTAAAATTCTTCAGACAGCGAATTCCTCTCATGTTTTGCAGTACGGGACAGCAAAGCTCATTACAAAATAATATTTGCAGGTCATTCATTGCAAGAAACTCTTTTCTCAAAGCAGGGGAGGAAAAGCAAACCATTTATTTCCCCAAGGACTAAAATAAATTGCAATTTGGAATTTTTGAAAGAAAGGTGGGACAGAAATACAGCATCAACCGGTATGGTTTCAGCAAAAGTTATCAGGGAGAGACAAGAAATATAAGCACACAGCTATAATTTCTGCAAGCTAAATATAATGATTTCATAATGCCTGGTGTTGTAAGGCAAAGCTCTGTGTTTTTTAGGTCAGTGTTAGGTTTTCAACTCAATGCAAGCAATGATTTCTGTAGAGTCTGGCCATTTTGTTGTTAAAATGAAATGAGCAAAGGACTCAGAAATACTTCGCTGTAGCCACCAAGCTTTGTGTCATGTGTGGTTTGTGCCAAACTCACACCACACATCCCTGTGGACAGCCCTTCTTCTGGGGTGTAGCTGCAATAGGGAGACACCTCTCCTGGCCCTTTTCCATACACCTGTGCTGTACCTGTGCAGCACACACCTGTCTGACAAAGCAGGACACTACCAGCAAAATCAGTGTTATTATTTTGTTTGACCTGGCAAGATTTATATAGCAAAGAAAATACTGTATGCTCTCTTTCAAAAATACAGGGGCTTGATATATGCCAGGTTCACTGCACCAAGAAGCTACAATAGACCACTAACCCTTCAAATGAAAAAAAGGAACAAACAGTGTCAAAATTTTCCCTTCTCCCTCCCCTCCACCCCACTTACTCATAAGCACGTATTAACAAAACTCCCACAGCTGCATTCGCTGCCCCTCGAGAGGCAGAAAAACAAAGGTACAGCTGTGCCTGCTAATACTCGTATGCAAACACAAAGCGTCCAACCGGCTGCAACACCTCACTTAAAAGCACCTCGGTACTCTTTGATAAGCTTGCAGCTCAAAAAAGAAGTGATCCAGAGCAATCTGCCGTCCTCTTAATGCAATTAGCAGATTAAAGTGGCATTTCACTTCCAATACTTCATTAAAATACTGATTGTATCCAGCACTCTCTGACAATACGACATACACAGTGTTCCCCCTACAGTCCTGCCTGAGATGCGGTGGAAAGCGGCAGGAGGCGATACCAGACCTGCTGAAGGCTGCAGCAGGAAGGAGAGAAGGGGGCCGGGTGTGGGGGGCCCAGCACTGGACACCCGTGCACCTGCTGTGCAGAAGCTGGAGGGCCACTAAACTATCCTGGTGCAGGCGTGCTTGGTGACTGCTCGGGGGAGGCACTGGGAACCACCGACCCCCGGGTTCTGCATCTCCCAGGCGCGGTGGTGGCCAAGCCCTGGCCACGGTGGCTGTCACACGGCTCCATTTTGCGGTCTGCACGACACCAGCTACCCCTCTACTTCTGCTTCCGCTGCAGCCCAGGGAGAGCGAAGCACAGGAGTGGGTGAACTCCAGTAAACTGTGGTACGGACACGAGTGCTTATTTCGGTTTTCCCCTCAAATTATTTTTTTTCACAGCAGACCAACAAGCCCACTAATGCCTCAACTTAGGAGAAAATTCTTTTACTCGTTCCCCCATGCAGCCAAAAGCAGGCTAACAGCATCCCAGCGAGAGCGCCAAGAAGCCAAGTCCCTCCACCATGAGAAACGCTGCCGGAGGGGATCTGGCTTCGCCTCCTCTGCCATGCGTTGGGGGCATCCCTGGGGGACCCTTCAGCTCAGCCCCCACCACTGCCAGCCAGCATGGCCCTGTTGGTGCCAAGGAGAGAACAAACTGAAAAAGATTAATTCGCAGATGTTCATGCATTTCGCACACAGGGTGCCCTGTGGTCTGTTGCCAGGGCAACGGGAGACCACCGGCGCGCGCTTTATTGGCTTTATGAAGTGCGTCTCGGGGCTGTAGTCCAAGAAATACTGCATGATAATCGTCAGGCTTTTCAGAAGCCTTGTTTTGTGTTTATCCACATTTAACCCTCCGAGTCTTATTAAGAGCACCACCATGCATGTCTGGCACATCCAGGGAAGCGGAGACAGGGAAGGGGGGACACAGACACGCACACCGTCTCTGCTTTCAGCATAGAAACCCTGGAAAATGCATCTTCAGCATCTGCTCCCACCTGTCTGGCGTTGAAGTTTTTGCCCACAGGCTGCAGGTGAGCTGGTCCCCAGGCTGCTGTGGTGCAGGGCTCAGCACAGGTCTACGGAAAAAAACTGGCACCGGTAGGTGCAAAGGCACCACAAATGTAGCATTAGACTAACAGAGTACCGATGGCAGGCACCAGTAACTTCTAAAGAAGGAAAAGAATAAATAAATAAGGGGAAAAAAAAAAAAAAGCCCATCAGCTTTCTAGACACAATATGAGAAAAAAAACACTCTCATTTTGAATCTCAGTCTGTGACACCAGCAAGCCAGCCATGCCAAAAAATTTACCACAGCCCCTCCAAAGCTGTGGTCCCTGTGAAAAAGGAAAAGGAATAGGAAAATTCCGTGTTCAGATGCTGGGTCTCGTAGTGCCAAGAGATATGCCACCATACATAAATTCAACAAACAAGCGGGACCAATAAGCTAGCCAGGACTCGGGCTGCTCTGCCTCCCCCACCGCCTGCTCCCCATCACCTCCTTGCCCAAGGCCAGTGCTGGGCATCTCCTCTCGCTGTCCTCTTACCAGCTGTGGCAGGGCTGGGGATAGAGGGACAGGGTTAAAATCACAAACGCCAAAACGCCCCAAGCAGCAGCAGCGCTGCCACCAACATCAAGAGCTAATCCAGCAAGAGAAGAGAGGGAGAAAGTGAGGGTGGCAGAGGGGATCAATAGAAGAAACGGCTTGCATTCAGGCTTGAAGGAGAAAGAGCATGCAGAGACAATCATTTCCTGGGAAAAGCTAAAGCCTAACAAGAATTTACTCTACCTCCTTTATTCAGACAACCAACCCTTTTGTGGCAGGAGCTTCCTGAGTGACAGGAACCCAGGGCCCCTTAATAGGATTTCCATATTATTTCCAACACCTGCCTAGAAGTTATTTGTTTACATTGAAGGAAGCGAGATTCTCAAATCAGACATCTGCTTCTGGTTCAGGCATATCTTAGGAAACCATCTAGAAAGAAGCTTTGTTGCTATGGAGACATTTTTATTTTCTTCCCTTAGTTGGCTGAAAAACATTAGCATTTCCAATTTTTTGTTCTTCAAAAGGCCAAATGTCACTCAACAAAACAGAACTTTTCAAATTGCTATGCAGAATAGGCTAATCGAGCTTTAGATATTTAATTAATTATTCAACTCAATTAGAGCTGTACTGGAGAAAGGCGGGAGACACGGTGTAACTTTCCCGCAAATTCCCCTCAATGGCCAGTTCCTGCTGGCCAGCCTAATTGCTTCTTCCCTCAAAGCACAGCTAAAACTTTGTAATTCATGATGCACTCAACAGCCTTGCATAACAACTCTGGAATCAGTCAGGCTACTAATTTCCTTCAGCTTCCTCTAAAATCAAACTAAGAGACTGACAACACTTTGATTAGGAATGTACTTCTCTATCAGTGCCACGAATGAGAGCAATACAATACAAATATTAACCTCCTAGTAGCATTTGGTGACTTTTGCCAGAGAACAGAAACTTTCACGCCACTGTCATCCATGTCACTGATTCCAGAATATAATCTGTCCTTCTTCCCTCCCTTTAGCAGATAATCAGCTTGCTCAAGGAATCAATGGATTTCCATTAAAATAAGGAATGCTTCAAGTTACTTTGGACCTAAGGTTCTAAAGACAACTAAAAATCAAAATGCTAAGTGCTCAATGCAACAAGAAAAAAGTATCACAGCAGCAACAGAAATATATAAGGCAAAGAGAAGCCATCTAGTTTGTGTATGGCTTTGACAAAAATGTGTAAGTATTGCTTATTTTCTCCCATTATTTTGACTAACACCTATTTAATGCATCCTGCAAAAAAGTTTTTGATTCCAGACAAGTTCACCATGAGTAAACTGGAGTGAGCCGTGAATGCCAGCCTCCAAGGTATGATTTTAATTGCACACTTACAATGAGGACAACTTCAAAAGAGATAATAAACAAATTCATTCCCTCCCTTTACTTCTTTTTCCCCCAGCTGTTACATTGTCAAAGCCTTTGTGCTGGAGAAGACCTTTCCACCCACCTCCTTTCCCTGGCAAACTTCCTCTTCCTACTCTACAACCGTGAAGTCATAATCCTGTGTTATCAACATCACAGTCTGTTGCCATGGAAATAATTAGACATGACTGCTCAGGTTAGAAATTACAACCCATGGAAGTGTTTGCCTCCTGGGTGAAGAGAGCATCTGGAGACAGAACATTTGAGGTACCCTAAATCACCAAGTGGCAAAATAAAGTCTGATAGTGAAAAGCACTGCAGGAGTCTGTCCAAATGTGGGCACACCACCAACTAAGAGTCACGCTGTGGCAACTGGCAAAAGGGTGCAAGTTAAAGAGGTGAGCGTGCAGTTAATACACAGAAGTAGGAAAAAAGCTATTGGGTAAAAGGAGGTGAAGCCATCCAAAATGGCAGAAGCAGCTAATTGTTTGATAACAGAGTACGTGCTGTTACTTTCATAAGAATAGTCTACACTAAATTAGAATTCCCAGATGACCTCATTAAAAAGGCAAATGATGTGACACTGAATAAAAGAAAGAAATGTGAAACTCGGTGGGGGGAGGGCAAAGGGGAAGGAAAAGAAGAAAAAAAACACACAAGGGACATATATATACCTCAGGTTCAGTTTTGTTTTCTAAAAATCTGTTAAAAAACACAGTGTTTGAATGACGTGCTACAAGTTGAACCATGAAAAGGTTATTAAGAAAAAAAGCAGTGCCAAAAATCAGCTCCATAAGGTAGACTGAGACAACAAACAGGACCCTGCTAATTAATATTTGTTCTGCTTCAGCAGACAGTTACTGGACGAGACTGCAACAAACAAGCATGTCTCAGCCAATCACATCATTAATCCATTCACGTTCACCACCTGAGGACCAGCTATGCCCTACAGATATTTATTCATCTGTTCCACAAACAAACAATTACAACACATTTTCTGGAATTAGGGCACCTGTTACATTCTGCACAGCTTACACGCCCAGAGGCAGATATCAATTAATACAGAAAAAATTACTGTATCAGAAGCCAACAGAAGTTACTCATTATATTTTGTTAATGCCACCCCCAAAACAACCACAAAGATCAAAAACACAACTCTTGCAGAGCAAAGTTTAGCTCAAATATGCTCAGTTTAAAACAACCACTTCATCATTAGAGAAAGCAAAATACACCAAATGCCTCGCTTGTGAATGGAGAAAGGCACAAGCAGAATCCATGACATGAGTGTGAAACGTTTGGATTTTAACTGGCCTGTGAAGTGCTTTTCAGCTGAATGGTATTAAAGTGGCAAAACAACAAAATTATCAGGAAATAGATTTTGTAGATTTCTTTAGCCATGTCACCGCTACCTACATTTCTCTGTCTCCTTAAATACATACTGAATGCAAAGATATTGGTGGGATACTCATGCCACTGGAGGAAGTCTCACTTAAAGAAACATGACAACTAAGACAAAGTCCACAGCAGTATATCATATCAGTTTATGTAGCATTCCTCTATCAGCAGAAGAACGAAGTCTGACTAATGTAATTAGATTCGTTAATACGTGAAAGTTTTATCACACATGATGGCCATTTTGATTTTAAACTACCTTGTCCTTCCAGAAGCATTAAACTCATGCAACTTTTTTTTTTTTTTTTTTTTTTCAATTATCAAATTGGAGCTGCAGGAGTAAGCAGCTTACTCTTACCTACACACTAAATGAACAGCAGTCTGAACACTCAATAGTGGCTAACAGTTTGAAAAGCTAAACTAAGAAGCACTGGTGCAAATGCCACCAAAAATGTATACAGAATGTGGGAATTGCACCCGTCCATTTTCCCTGTATCTACCACACATGTAATTATTAGCTCTCACACAGATTAAAGCAAAAGTAATCTTATTGCTAAACCCGTTTGAATTTGACCTGACATACTACTCCTAGTTCACTACCATGTTGGACAGAAATTCCCAAACCTGCATTTGATGCGTTATTTCAGATCCTTACAAGTTTTTAGTTATTTGTTTTGGTGTGTTTGTTTTTTTTTCCACAGGAATTTCAAACAAGCTGTTGATCTTCCTGCCACAAGACTGCAGGTTTTAATTACTGACACTTGTTGCTGCTGAAACAGTAACAACTAGCATAAAAATGAACAGAGTGTCCACAGTATAGGGAAGTCTTATTATGGGCATGGTCTCTGCCTGAAGTAATTTACAAGTGAGACACACACGCACAAAAAAAAAAAGGCAATGCATAACGTGAGTATAAAGAACAACAAATCTGCATTAACAACAGACGCTGTAAAAAATTACACATGTTGAATCCTGTGCACGACACAGTGATTCTGAAGACTGTGAGATTCCTGAATAACCTGCTCAGGGACATCCTGGCTACCTGTGGCAGGCCAGCAACCCAGTCTGCATCTGGGGGTCCTTCACGGCAGCCACTGCAGCACGAGCCACAGGAAGAGACTACTTTCTGCTGGGTGGTGCTTCTGCCCACAAAATTATTCTGTAACTTCTTCACATGATCTCTTTTACAGAAGGGACTTTGTTAGGGACCAGAGAAACTAAAGAAACCTTTGCCACATCTGTCTCAGAGAGGGTACCACGGCTGGGAAAAACAACATGCTTCCTGTATCACCAGCTCTAGCAGCAGGAGGTAGAAAAATCACTGTAGGGTGCAATTAGCAAGAAAGAATCCACTGCAGAATAAACCTTTTTGTTGTTTTTTTTTTAAGTTTTACCGCTTTGAAAAGGGTACACACCAAGTCCTCTTTGAAAAACTGCTCAATTAACTGCAGAGCTGTTTGTCTTTCTGTCTAAACACATTATATTCCGTCAGAGCCCTTAAGGCACGGCTGCACTTCCAGCACTGCCCTGGAGCTTGCCACCCTTCCCTTCCCTTTGCTGCACTGCAGCCTCGCCGCTGCACAAAGAGCGCTCCCGTGACCCAGTTTACCACGTCTAGAGTTTTCCCACACTTCGAAATTTGCAAACGATTTGAAGGACTGAATCCAACAGGGAATCAAAGAGCTCGCAAAGCCTCCCTCCTCTACAGAGTTTGCTGTGCCAAAGTTGATGTATTATTTAGGAATAGCTCCTCAACAATCTTATATTATCTGGAAGGTGCGTACTGTTTCACAGAATCACAGAATGCTTTAGGTTGGAAGGGACCTTAAAGACCATCTAGTTCCAACCCCCCTGCATGTGCAGGGACACATCCCACTAGACCAGGTTGCTCCAAGTACCATCCATCCTGCCCTTGAATGCTTCCAGGAAGGGGGCAGCCACAGCCTTTCTGGGCAACTTGTTTCAATGTCTCACCACCCTCACAGGCAAGAATTTCTTCCTACAATCTCATCCAAAGCTACCCTCTAAACTGTTCCCCTTTGTCCTACCACTACACACCCTTGTAAACAGCCCCTCCTCAGTCTTCCTGTAGCCCCTTCAGGTACTGGAAGGCCACTATAACATCTCCCCGGAGCCTTCTCTCCTCCAGGCTGAACAACCCCAGCTCTCTCAGCCCGTCTTCACAGGAGACGTGCTCCAGCCCTCTGATCATCTTCGTGGTCCCCCTCTGGATGCATTCCAACAGCTCGATGTCCACCCTGGAGGTATGGAGGCAGCGTGGAACAAAAGTTCAGAAAATTCAAGTGAAAAGGCCTTGGAGAGTTTATCTATTCCAGAAACAGCATCACCTTTACTTGATCCCTTTCTGACTGAAGTGCAGCCACCACACCATCAAAATGCATTCTCCAGTGCTCCTCCCATACAGATCCCCTTGCTGCAGCTGGAGCTCAATAGCTTGGGCTCAGCCTGGGAAGACAACAAGCCCACTGGAGATCAGGACCACACACCAGCCTGGTTGCCCACCACAGCCTTCTGCTCACTCTGGGGAGGTGCTGAGAAGGATGCAAGCCTCGCCTGGCTTACCAGGCAGAAAACACCAAGTTTAGGAGTGATGCAAATTGCCTTTCCCTGGCCTGAACTAGGAGGAGTATCACGACCAGCACAGCTGGAGACAGCAAGTTTCACAGAGACAACTGCCCAGAAAAACCAAAGTGCTGGAAGTGGTGGAAAGAAACATGACTCTTCAGCCGAACTCCTTTATTTGTAGAAATGGGTAGGGTACTTTTGTTATCTGAATTGTACACTGAAGTGCAAATTTACACTTTATGAGCTGTTCTAATATCTGCCCTGCTTAATAAACTGTATCAGCAAGAAAAAACTTTAAAGTGTCTCTCACAATTAAACCCAGGCACAACCGTGTATAAATCAAAATTTTGCTACCATATCAAAATGTTACACTGGGGCTGTATAACATTGCCCATATCCTCATTACATGCTACACTAATTACTACCAGCAGATTCAGAATTTTCTGCACATTAGAGGCTTTTAGAGGAGCTATAAAAAATTTCAGGCACCATTAATTTAAATTTGTATTGAAATTTCCTTTTGACAGATGGCCAAAAATTACTTACTATTTAGAGTACCAGAGCTGCCTGTTTGCACATTAGAAGAGGAAAGGGAAAAATTAAAAGCAAGAAGGAAATTTATGTCACGTTCATTACCTGTTAAATGTTAAGGAGCATTATCCTGCATGAATAAATTATTTCTTACGAGCACACAGACTCCAGCTGCTGGCAACTGGCACGTTATGGCTGACAAAAACCATCTCAAGTCACACGGCAGACAACCATAAAAAGCCTCTCTTAACCAGGAGCCACTTAAGGGAGGACAGATCGATCGAACAAGCGACTAACTGCTACTCTGCGCATCACTGAAAACATTTAAGGAAATTAGCAAACTATTTCACCTTGCAAAGCTGGCAGCAAGCCCCATAATGCTGACACACAAGCCAACTCACAACCTGAACACCATGCAAGATAAACAGTTATAATTTCAACATAAATTGGCACAAAGTAGCATCACCTTCCTCTACCCCTCTCCAAGCTGTATGAATAACAGTGCATTTGAGTCATTCCCAGACAGAATCAGCCTTATTGGTATAAACACTCCCCATAACACCCATGCCAGCATAAACATCCCAACATCCCACAGACATTACAGAAACATAATTAGCGTATTTTGTTTAAAAACAGCCATTGGCATATACTAGCAGTTCTCATTCACTTTTGAGTGCAACACTCCTGGTTCCAACTGTACAGGTATGCAAACTCGCTAAAGAAACCAGGTGGGTTGGTATTCCCATATTTCAGTATCTGTCATACTTGTTTGTTTGGGTGCAGGAAAAAAGAAAATGGACTAAACTTGTTTGTTCACAGCGAACAAGGAGTGTTCTAGGGAAATCATCATTAATATGCACCCAGCCTCGACCCATAAAGTGATAATCCCAGTTCCCAGCTCTCACGACAAGGAATCTGAAGTGAAATCCAATACGCTGTTGTCCTAGGTTGGCAGATAGACAGCTTCAGTGCCTTTGCTGCTCACAGTAAAATCTGACAGTTCCTGTCAGCTCCTGGTTGTTATGCAGAGCCATGTGGGTAACAGGAAAACTGACAACCATCAGCTCAGTTGCACTCGGCTGGGACATGGCAGAGTTGCCAGTGGCAGAACAGGCATGCTGGGGAAGACTGTGGGACACATCCCCACCTGAAGCTGACAAAGAAGCAAAGGCATATAGCCCCTCACAAAGCAGCGCTGACCAGACAGGTCTCTGGCAGGGGCAAAGGCAGTGCTCAGTACCATGCTCCTCCCTATGCTGTCTCGGGCACACCAGTAACACCTGCCTGGCAAATTCCTGGTCATGTTGTCTAATGCACTCAAGACTTACGCTGTGAACACCTCTTCAGCCAAGAACAAATGACATTTTCCAAAAAAAAGCACAATGGAAAACTTGACGAATTGTTTTTAAGTGCTTAAGCATACCTTTAATTTCACACTCACCATCACGTAAAAAAGCTTAAACTTGCACTCAGTAAAATTGTGCAAGCCACTCAGGCTCTACTCTGTAACCAGCTGTATCCAGCTACCTGGAGCTGGGTTGTTAACTGCACAGCTGGCACCAGCTGGGTCTGTGGCAAGTTGGTAAACCTCCTGTGGCAGCAGGGAGAGCAGACCAATCCAGGAGAGAGCTGGGTCAAGATGCACCTCCCCACTTGCAGCACTGAAACCCCAGAAGCCTCTGAGAGACTTCTCACGGCTATCCAGAATGGACAAGCACACACTGAATCACAGTGGTAGGCAACACTGAATGCTCAAAATTACATGAGCCAAAAGGTGTGTATTACATCTCCATATAAATATTACCATGCACAGCATGGTACACATATGTATGCTGCAGGGTCATTCAGGGCCTGAAAATTAACTTTTGGAAAAAGAAAGCAGGTTCCTCAGTACAAGCACCACCTTCATAGGGGTAGGGAATTGCAGCTCGCTCCTTTCCAACTGCTACGGTAACGACAGCTGGCAGCACCCCGCCTCTCCCCTGCGAGTGACAGAGCTCTCCTTCCATAACTGTGTTATTAGGATATATCAGAATTAGAGTTCACAGCCTTCAAATGACTTAAAACCGCTGGCTAATTCTTTCTGCCTTAGAAGCTTAGGCAGAGACCCTGGGCAGCCCTTTCCTTACATCCAGAAACAGCCTCAACTGCTGTTCCACCAAACCTACTGGATGGCACGCCACTTGCAATCCCAGCTGCCCCACTACCAGCCTCCTTCTAAGCATGATACACCTTCTATGCAGGGCTCTGATAACCAACAGGAGCATCACAACTGGGTTTCACTTTGTGACTTTTTCCACCACTCTGGACCACACGTCAGAAAAAAACCATAGCGTACAGCTCTTTTGAGCCACCCCTTACACCTATGAAATGAAGTCCTACCTTGATGGAGTCTCTGTCTGCATGCAGAGCAGCCCCCATGAGCAAGAAGAAGAGAAGGCGGTGGCAGGGGATGGGGAGGTGGGAGAGAGAGAATGAGAAAAGTACTAGTTAGTTTACACTAAATTATACATTTATCATACACAGAAGAAAGAATCCTGATGTCTGTTAAATAATAAATTGCACATATGTTAAGTTTTCTGTACAGTTAATTATTAAAACTGTACAGCCAGATTTATAAAACCTGATTTCTAGCATTTGAATACAATTTCTAGCTACCAGTAGGTAATAAATACTGAAGCAATTAGCTAGAAATTATTGCGATTTTTTTTTTTTTCCTCTTTTTTGCCCAGAAAATATGAGAGTTTAAATAAAGGAAAGAAGAAAAGAGAAACAAAGGAAGCCACACGGTCATCTGACAGGCCCTACCTACCTCTTTGGTGATCATTATCATGGTGCTTCTTCTCGTCTTTAATTGGAAGGTGGGACTGCCCCCCCAGCGCACTGGACAGTGCCAGGAGACCAGCACTGCTGCCAATGGGTGGAATGGTTGGAGGCTGCAAGCCCGAGGGGTGCGGAGTGAGCGGCACGGGAAGACCATGTCCATGTGACAAATGCTGGGCCTGGAGTTGTTGCTGCTGTGAAAAACGAAACACAGATATTGAATTTGTTCAGGCAGCCAGGGGTTGTCCGATTGATCCTGTACATCAAATGTTGACTGATCAGATCAACCAATGGATCTGATCAATCCAGATATCAACTCTCACAAACATCCTGGCATTTTAAAAATGTCCATATGTTTGGACACCATACAATCAGTAAACTTCAGGCTGAATTAAAAGAACAACAAAAAAAAAAAAAAAAGGAGAGGAATTGTACAGTTTTGGTGATATTTTTATTTCTCTAACAGAGGTATTGCATTTTACTCTTTCTAGCAGAAACGCACCATGTACACGTCTAATCAAAACATATGTAACTATAAAAGCAGTTATATAATGAAAAAAAAAGCTGAAAATTGAGAAAATTAGTGTTAAACAGTTCTCCCAGCGCTACTGCACAGCATGCAGTGAGAGTTAATTTGAAAGAGAAAACCTGAATTAACAATCCAGAAAAGGAAACTGGTTGCAGCCACCGTTTTAAGCCCTTTAAGTGTCCTCAGCGGTACTTGAGCAAATTACTAAAGAAAATCTAATGTAGCAAGGCTTGGGTCCTCCTGTAGGCTTGCTCAATAATGCTGAAATAATTGGGCACTCTGTGCACGTTTAGTGATGCTCGAATGAAAAGCTAGAGGCCTGCCCTTGTACTCTTCTCTAGCTGCTGAGTCTGTGTTGTGACAGGTTTATTTGAGTGGGACTGTGATGCATGCACCAGTAACTGCGCTGACAAGAGTTTAAAGTCATTTTTACCAGTACACTGGCAACACACAGAGAAAGCCCTTGAGAGGTTCGAATTGGAGTGCTTGACCTCAACCAGAGCTGCATCAAGCTCTGTGCTATGCTAGCCTTTGTGGGGTAGATAGGTTGTTTGCTGCTATTCAATGGGAAGGCAGGCGAAAAAAAAACAACCAAAAAACCACCACCAAAAAAACCCAAACCCAAACAAACAGGTGAAAAAGTTATGTTAAATGTATCTCAAGAGAGATCTGCTCAGGTCTGAGGCTTGCCCACTAACTGTCCAACTAATTTCTGTTCCTACAGTAACTAGATTAGCCCTGAAATTTTTGTTTTCAAGCAGTCGCTGATCAGGACTCAGGGTAGATCAAATCAGAAGTCCTCTAGGATTGCTTTCTCCCTGCTGCACAACTGTATACAGGACGTTGGAAGAAGAAGAAATAAAACCTTAACACATAAAAACATATAGATTTTAAATTCCTAATTACAAAGATTTAAGTCTTACATTTGTTTTTCATTTCAACCTAAATACACTTCCCAACTTGCACCCCAGCTCTTTAATCAATCAAGAAACAATATGCTGTTCACTTGATCTTTCCCTCCCTCCGTAGCATGAATCTTTACATAAGGGTGAGCTGAAAGTAAAAGACTGTGAGTCACGCTAGGTAACTCGTGCAGCACACTGCACACTCACTGCCCTCAACACCCCCCTGTGGAAGTACAGATCCTTCTCCTACCCTTGGAAATACAACCCAGGGGGTGGAATCAGAATGGCAGTGGCATGCACATCTCATCTGACCCAGATCAGTGCCAGGGAAAGGAGTGGAACAATCCAAAAGGAAGGTGAGGAAAAAAAAAAAATATTAAAAATGCAAAAAATAGGGGGGGCAGGGTGAGGCACAAAAAAAAGAAACCCAGAAAGAAGATTCTTCCAGGTAGAAGAGGGAAGGCTCAGTCCTCTCTCTGCTTGAGAACCATGTCATTGCAGAATGTATTCTTTCTAGTAGAAAGTAACAACCATATTTTGCTTGCTTGATCGTCTTATGGAAGGATGCTTTGTTTCTCAAAATCCTACATAAACTACAACAAAACAAAGCAAGAGCCAACAGTGTATTTTTTAGCTTCAGGGTTTAAATGGGGCTGCCTGACAGCAAGGAAACAATCTGGCATGCCTGATCTGGGGGAGGGAGGAGGAGAGCAAGAGGAAAGAAAGGAATAGACAAAATAGGCTGTGTTCTGGAGCCTCATTTCAAATTTCTAGGAATTTCAAGTTCCTGATGGAGAACATGCTATAAACCACTGCAAGAAACTGTCTATCTGAATCTGCCAGTGATCTGAAGGAAAGGCATTGAGAAGAGCATGAAATACCTACAGTGACAGAGCTTTCCCCTTTATAACTATTTCACTGTCCACCAGTGTTCCAGTTAAGGGACGCCCATTGCACAGCACTGTACAATCCATATATATCTGCCTGCTGAACTATCAGATTTGCATTCTATGACCTCCTGTATGGACACAAGATGGTTTCCAAAGAGTTTGATGAAAAACTGTACTGTGAATATAATCCCCTTTTTTACTGCTCTTTGTTGGGAACTTCTCTACATAGCTCAGCAAGACAGCACCACAGACTGCACCTTGGATATACCAAATATCATTAATGCCTTCCAGACATGGGCATTAGGAGTAGCACTGGTAATGACACCTCAGTGCCTAGCAACTGGAGATCACCCAGAACAGCATGGTTGGCCTCGACCCTCCTGGCCAAGAAATGACATGTTTTCACTACAAGCCGAACTGCAGAGAGTTCTGAAAATAAGTGGAGAGAGTAGGGAAAAAAACCCAAACCCACAGCCTTCCTGTCATGATGAACTCTTCTTAAGAGACCAAGCTCTCCCATGGATAACAATGGCAACATGAAATCTGGAAAAACCATGGCCCCCTGCACTCACAATTATGTCTTTCACTGATACAGCAGAGATTTGGTGGAATGTAGTCACACGGTAACGGCACAAAGAAAGCACTTTGGTATGAAAAACAATCTGTTAAGTAAATCTAAACTAACACCCAAAATTCCAGAATAACACCAAATGCCTGTGCTACACAGACTGGGTAATGTGTGTGTTGTTAGACTGGGGTGGGACTAACAGTTCAACGGGAGGAGGGGTTGTAGATTAGGATTGCATTGGTACAGGACAGGACTATGAGCTGCCAAGGGTGCCACTGGTAAACTTCAGCTTATCAGATGGCCTGTACACAGCTGCTTGCTTAAAAGGAAAGGTATAAAAACATGGGCAATTCCTTAACCCCCTGAGCATCAGGCTAGAGCTACACTGTGGTAGAAAAAGGTAGCCTCCTCTAGCCATCAAAATGTGAAAGATACGGAGAAGTAAGTCAACTGACAGATATTCTTCCCACACAGAAATATTCCACTGTGGAAGAAAGTTTACATTTGTTTCTGCCTCTACCATGAATTTAGATTATAAAATTTGATGCAATTTAAAAATTTGCAAGGAAGCCTGACAATGAGCCAACTGAGCAACCTAGTAATTTTTTTGATGTTGCTGTAACACTTTCACTTCCCACTCCTCCATATTCTCTTAAATTTGTTATCCTTAGTCATGTTATTTATGAACTCTTAGCATGTGGTTAACTTTAGACAATCCTATCACAGTTGACTACAATACGTGTAAAGTCAAGCATATATTTTCAGCATCAATGCATAATAAGTGAAAACTTGCAAACACTGTACACCAGGCTTTATTATGCTGTAAATTCTCCAGAACTATTTAAAATAAAAACAGCAACAGTTAGCTGCCAAGAAATACATGGTACAGAATTGCAAAATAGATTGCCATGTTTTTAAGAAACATCCAGTACACAAAATGTAAGAGCATGGGTAAACCCAGCAATCAGAAAGAAGCCAAAAAAGACGACTGTGTTCTATTTGGTAATACGTTTTGGAAGACGATAATTTAAATCAGCTCAGTAGTAGAAACTGAAGCAAAACTTTCAAGACATATTAACGTAGGTCAAATGAAGATAACATCTGGTTGCTACTGATCTGTTTCTTTTAATTTTCTGTATATTGTTCTAGGGAGTCTACAGTAAGGAATAAAATAACTCCAAAGCCACATCTAGACAAATGGGTAAAAAGGCTTTGCAAAAGGTTCTTATGTGAGTACCAGTAATTTTTACAACAATTCTAAATATTGATGCTTAGCTTAATTCTTTTCCCAACACATCTTAAGAGATCAAATTTAAAGTAAAATGTGATAATAAACCCACTAACAAATTAGCTTCTAATGCTCTCTTGTTACAGTCAGCACATTCAAAGCCTGTTTTCCTGGAAAAGCTTCAAGTTTTTACTGGATACTTTCCAAGCAGCTCTGTGTCGCAGTAATCTACCACTTTTTCTCTTACAGACCTTGAAAGCTGACAGCCATTATCCAAACAACCTGAACATACTCCTCTAACCTGAAGACATTTCTAACATTAACAAACTAATGTTCCAAAAAGATATTTTATATCTATACATGTGTGCACTACCCATACCTGCACTACTGCTGGGAGGGAATAAATAAAATAAAATTGATAAAATAGCTTGTTTGTTTGAAATTTGTTAGATTAAGTGATTGATCACTCAGAGTGAATCATTAGTAAGATAACATACAGATAAAACAGCAACCAAGATTAAGAGGAAGCGGACATAAAAACAACAGCTTGAGAGTACACAGTATCAATGTCAGTGGAGACCATCAAGAAAAGGAAGTCCTTTGGCACACAGAGTTATGAGTGTGCTTAGGACGATATGAATTTTTATCTATCATTCCTGTTTGCACCCCTGACATGATGTGCATGTTTGTACATTCTTATACATTTCTCTCTTTGCTGGCATACCCTACAACAACAACAACGGTTTTTTCTGATGTTTATATACAACTCAGCAAAACCACATACAAAGACAGTCACGCAGCAGTTCTTCCAGTGGAATGGTCCTGGAGTTATATGCATATGTATCATATGATTGGTTTGCCATACAGAAACTGTGGTACAGATGTAGGGTAAAGCAACCTGCTAGGCCTTACTCTTTTAAGGGAGAGTGATCATTTTGCAAATGAATGTGCTCAGTGTGAAAGAAAGGTATCAGAGATTGGTGAGAACTATAGAAACTCATACACAACCGATCTACTCAAATGTTTGGAAAACTCAAATGTTGCTTCTGTTCAGAAAGAGGAATAAATGCACAGGTTAGACAAAATCTAGGAAACATGAATGAAAAACAATTAATAAGGAGAATAGGGAGGAGACCAATAATAACAAGTTTTAAATATTTTTTTTAAAAAGCAACTGTCAAGCATCTTACTCTGTGAGAATCAGCAATTCCTGCCTTTGAGGATGCTGATTGTACAGAAAGAAAGCAATCTCCACTGAGAAAACTATGGGGGGAAGGAAAAAAAATCAATAGCTGTCATTAATCAGATGGGAAGCATTTAGTACTCCTACATAAATAACAAAGTAAGTATCAGAATCATATCTCTACAAATTGCCTCAAAGATCTTTTAAGTGATCTAGGAACAGAAAGTCATCTCCTGAATTATACTGTGGGATGAAAGGCAATATATGCAGAGCACATTTCTGTTCTTAATCACATATATAGGAACATCTGTTAGGATACATGTTTCACCATTTGTCCTCCCTTCCCCCCTTAGAACTGTTTCTCATTCAGTGAAACAGCATAGACAGAGAACAAAAGTAACTAAAACATTAATACAACCCCCTAGCAAAGACAAAATTTGTGATAAAAAGGCCTGCATTTTAATAAAGGAAAAAACCTAGTCCTCTGCAAAAGGCCAACTGCAGCTTCCTCAAGAATCTCAGAGTTCAGTAGCTTCTCCAGCTTGCAGGACTCCTCTCCATCTCCATTTCACACTGGGGGCAGAGAGGAAGAATTTTGCTCTTTAGAATGACTTTCTATTATCATTTAATAAAGGGCAGAAATTATTGCATAAAGCATGCCACTTAAGCTCTCTTCTCCCTCCTTCTCCCCATCAACTGTTAGCTAAGGAAAACAATATCCATACCTCCTGCAAGAGAAGGCAGAGAGCACCAAATGTCTTACCATACAGAGCACCAGTGGTGTGAGTGCCACAAGTGCCAAACTTCCACTTCAAAACCTTTTCACAAAGATTTAAGTAGAGTAAAGAGTAACAATGGAAGCAACTGGGTGCCTTCTGTTACAGATGACAAAAATCAGCTCTGGATAGGTAAGTGCACATTGGTTGAAGTACCTTATTTACCAAGTGCTCCACTCATGTCCTACCCAGAGACACCAGGAAGAGATTTCTCTCCTGTGGACTGGCAGTAGGAAAATGGTGTTCCTGTTGTGACTGTGTGAATCTTGATCCTTTTCTTTAGAACTAGAAAGTGAGAGTGATGCCGGCACTTTTGCCAGCAGAGTCCTAAATAACTTTCTTCTAGGATTCTCACATGAAAAAGTTTCTGAGACCGTGGACTACATGCACAACTGATAAGTGAAGAAAGTATCATCTGAGATGTATAACAAATCAAACAATAAAAACTAGAAAAGTTAAGTAATGCCACTGATCACAGAGATCTGACTTGCTGAATCTCTAAGAAATTCTACCACCAGAGCTTTTTATGTGGCAAGTACAATTAACTTTGAGTTTCCTCACAAGGTATAGTCTAAGAGCCACACAGTCTTAGCATAAAGAGATGCATATTATGCATCTCACACATGCATTTCTTTAATGCATCTTTTGAAGTCAGACCTCAGCATGTCAAATTTCTGGATAGCAATTACTGTGAAGCATAACTCCATAACTCTGTAAGCGCTAACACTATGTTTTGTCTTGCTGACAGCACACCGACACACCCAGTGTTGGATTTCAACAAATTGTGTTTGCTTGGGTTAAAAACCTGGGTTGCTTGAATTGATCCATTTTTTTCCAGCCCATTTTGGATCTTTAAAGACTGATATTTCTGGTGCAGTTCTGGTCCTGTGTAATGCCTGCTCTTTTCAGTGCTGAGCAGCCTCTTCCCACACATCAATGTTAGGTGTTAGGATATGTATCTCTCTCTCTCCAAGCAGATTTCATTGAGAGATGTAGTGTTCTGCCTCTTTAATGTAGTACCCCTTAGTCAAGTAACTGGAACTTAAAGTGAGTTCTTTTGCTTTAGTGCCATTTCCCAGTTACACAGCTTTGATAAAGGAAGGTCTTGACAAGAATCAAATCACATGGATTTAAGTCACAACTCTGAAACTGTGGAAGGACCGTTTGTTCTCTTTGCCTCAGTCTCTTTCAAAGTTAGAACAGGGGAAGCAGTACTGCCTTGATTCAGAAACATTACTGAAGTAAGTTCACCAGTGCTTGGTGATTAATTCATGTGCTAAGGAAGCGTCTGTGAAAAGTTCACCAAGCAATAAGCAAGGAACTGTCTCACAAAAGTAAAACATTCTGAAATATCAGACACCTTCAAGATTTAAGACCTCTTAAGTTCCTTCTTAATGAATGAACTTTAAATTTGGAAATACTTCCCTTATGCAGTACTTTAGTGTCCATCCCAGCTAAGCACTAAAGCCTTAACTTTGGGCTATATTCAAGATTGAAAACACCAAAAGAACTAACCATACACCTGAAGAAAATAAAACACTTAACTGATCCACTGTATTGTGTCCTGGTCCTCATTCACAGCTGTAAGCAAAAGCCTACCAAGTGTGGCTGGGAAGATGTCTACACGACAAATACACAACCCTGTTATGGGTGATATCAGAACTCTGTGGTATGAAACCATAACACAACAGTAACTGTCCTTAGGCTATTCTGTACAGTAAGGGTACACATTTAAATGGACTGTATCTCCACTGAGTACATAACCACTGTTGATTTTGCAAGTAAGCATTTTTGGGAAAGCTCTGACTTCACAACACTTCAAAACCAAACAGATCCTTTATACACTTCTTCATCTTTTCCAAAGCACAAGGCCATCACTGAACTCAATATATAGCACATAACAGACCAAGAATCTGATGAAGTATGGCAAATCTGTATTTGCTTGGAGACAGCTTCCATACACTGGAGTACAGACCACCTTGGCAAGTGTTTTCTCCCTTCTACTGTGTGTCAAGTGCAAGTGTACAAAAATAAGTCATAAATAAAATACAGCGCATGTTCATGCTGTAGAATATGAAGAAAATTCTCTGTAGGACTCTGCATATCTATACTGATTAATCCTAATTAAAAAAATAAATGCATTGGACACATAGCTTTGGTGCCAGGGTTTGGAAAACCTTGAGAAACATGGAGGCAAAGTCAACACTCCTGTCTGATCAGATACAGTATGTGAGCCGTAACACTTGAGTCATATGCACTTACTTAAGCATAACGAGTAGGGCCTCTGGCATCAGCATATGGCCAGTGAGATACAGTAAGTGGTCTGCACTTCACACTGCAACATTACTGACTGCTCATATAGTGATAGACACACATAAATTCAGTAGCTGCCACAGCTGCTGAAATAGAAGAGGAAAACAGTGGCAGCCCATTCCAAGTGTAGCAACAGTATTTAAAATTCACCCTCAGATGGGTTTTTCCAGTCAATATGGAACCTGGAATTATTTACATTCTAATTAATTCCCTCAAAAATCCTTAAAATTATCCTGTCCTCATTTTCAGCTTCTTTAAATCAGGATAATGCTGCACATAGAAGAGATTTATTTAAATTAGGCCTCACCTGCAAGGTTTTATCTGAGACTGGGGGTTCCTGGGAGTAAGGGGAGAAGACAAAAATCCCCACAAAACTCCTATTTTCTCCCCCAAACCAAGACGTCTTTAATGTAGCCAGATTTCAGATGAATAATTCAAAACTGAAAGTGCTTACCCACAAGCCTTCTGTATCTACAATTCCTTCTACAATTCAATTTCAGGCACTAGGCAGCGTACAAAAATTTGCAGGACCATATCATCACACATCCTCCATAAACAAACAGCAAGCAAGAGTAATTAAACATGGAGGAATGAATTCCAACATTTCTGTCAGGTACACAAACAAACACAACTCAAAGCACATACCATCCAGTCAACCTCCTCTGCCACCTTCCCACTGTAACAACTTGTGTACAACATTGAGCAGGTGGTCAAATTCCAACTTGGTTTACAGCATTTTATCTTCAACCACCGCTTAATATGCCTCTGAACGAGCAATACAGATGGGCCGGAGAGACAAGTGGCTCTTCCTCACAGCACAAGCACACACGAGAGGCAGAAACAATCCATCTGCTCTACAAGGAGTGGGAGATGCCTCTGTCTATTAAGCACCTACACCAAAAAGTGCCTTGGCATCTGGCAGCAGGAGCCCCGGACCACTGGCATCACAGACAGCAGCGAGAGCATGCACTGATGCAAAGCTTTCACTGCAACTTGTGTTGCAATACATCTGCATCACAATGCTGTCAAAGGTTTCCATGCTTGTAACAGCATACTGTTATTTTTCAACAAGGTGTTGTTTTCCACAGCTGCTAGAAGGGACTCCTCACTTGAAAGAAACCAAAAATTATACACCTTTTGAGATGGGTCAAACAAGTGCCTTGGCCTCCCAACACAGGGTAGAAATCATGGTAAACAGTGTCTTAAGGAAGGGACTTTATAGCTTGATGATTACATGTGACAACACAGTAGTCCTTTCTTCCAGTATCTGCCATTTGCTTATTTTTAAAGGTAATTGAAGTGATATAATAAAACAAAATGCTTAAAAATTAAAGCAAAGCCATTCTTCTTTCACCCAGATGTATAGAATGGTAAAGGAAAAATAATTTAAATCATTTCCTTAGTAATACAAGTAATATTTAAATAGATTTAATAGTGCTGCTCCAAACCAATGAATTATGAGTTTAAAACCTATTAAAATGTAATGTTTTTTTCCTGAGCTGAGGGGAGAGAGATTTAAATCCACTGAATTTTAATATTTCAGCTTGAGCTGCAGGAGGTAGAGAAAGTCCAAATGAACTATTCCATCAGCACCATTCAAGCATGAACATTTTAATCAGTTTTACTTCCTTGGAGTTCTCCAACACAGTTTACGCTGTCATTCTGAAAGCACTTAACACAGAGGGTGTGAAAAACCACCAAGGCTTGTTATTGCCTTCACAATTGATGGCAAATAATTTTGCAGACTTCCTATCATTAAAATGTCACTGTTAAAAATTGAGGTTCAGCATTTCTTGTGCTAAACTGCATTTTCTTTGAACACCATCACATACCTGTTCTTAAGATTTTGGTACACTTATCTCTCTCTGTGATAAACAGGCACACAAGCAGTAGCCTCCATTTCTGCCTTACTACCCCACTGCAGTTGAAAACTGACTATTTTTAACAGAGGGGAAAAAAAAAAAAACACTCTAAAAATTTGTTATAAAGTTACAAGTAAATTCCCTATTTCCCTTATTAAAACGTAACCACACTCACTCAGCATGTTCCGATTATATAGTATAATGTATTACAAACAACAACAACAAACAAAAACATTTTAAGATAGTTATACGACTCAACTTAATAATACAGGAAATGAAAACATCATTCCTAATTAGATCATATTACTGATTTAAGGCTACAATTTGTGTGTTGTTCCAACAGTGTGATCTTGCGGATTTTAATTTAAAAACCCGGCAGCTATGACACAAGACAAGATTAACTGGATACCTCACACTGCTCATCCCAATATACCCAACCTGGAAAGGAGTTCTGGATGTGCACTACAAATTGCTCTGAGCAAGAATGCTATACCATACTGTCCACAGCAAACACCAGATGAAGAGTCTAGATGCCTGCAGATTTACAGTCCTCCTGCAGCATGCATATGATACCTAGTTTTCGGTTATTTTTTTCCCAGCATCTCTCTAGAAGAGAAAATAGGTTGTATTTAACTTGTTCCAGCCCGTCAACAGTTTTAAACTGAACATGACCTGTGAAAGAAGTCATTATAAGTGTGTTTCATTCCATTAAACACAACCAGTTTATTGTCAGGAGAATAAGCAGTCTCTCTGGGTTCCAGGCTCACTTCAGTATTTTGCATTTAAACTGCACGGATCAGCGATTTGGTTCATTTACCAATGAAGATAGAATAATATTGCAATGTTAAAAGGTGCTTCATCAGATTCCATTAAATCAGAGCACATTCATACAAAAATATAGACACGCGAAACACAAAGAGAGACGTGATTTGTGCACACTCGATTCTATTCTTGTGCCGTCCTCCATTCTGGTAAAATCAATTTTAAACTCAAACCTAGGATTCCTCCATTTGAACCAAAGTGGTTTAGCATGAGAGAGGTTAACTGAACAGGGCCCCCCAAAGCACAGAGAAACTTAAACTACAGTTGTATTTTAAAAACTCAAATACTGCTTCTGCCTCTGTCAGCTCAGTAGGTAACCAAAAGATAGGTTTTTAAAACTTGTAAAGAGCAAATGAACTTCAGAAGCTTTTAAAATATCATAGGGTTAAAAGAACACAAACTCTTGTCAGATTTATCAAACAGCAAAATAATATTAGAAAATAAAACTAGAGTTACAGAAAAGCCATTATTTCTAATTACCTTTTTTTTTTTTGGTATTAACTTTACAAAGTATGACAAGCCCTTTTAGTCTCACACTACAATTTCAGAGTTCAAACCATGACAAGAGATTTGAACTCTGAAATTGTAGTGTGAGACTAAAAGGGCTCAATCCTGGCTCAATCCAGGACATCTCTCTAAGTGCAGACATAACATTATTGTGGGTATTCATGAAACTAGAACTTAAGCTTTTTTGATAACTTGCTATCCTATTTATTCCTTTTTAAAACATGAATCTCCTAAAGACTGGAGATTTCTCTTTAAATCTGATGAACACAAAATTTTCAGTCCACATCGCTCCTGTTTCTCTAAAAATAAAGGGCATTTTGTTTTTCCCACACAGCATTTCCTAAGTCATCATAAAACAGGAGAGTAAGAAAAGGCAGTAGAGCAAGGTAAAAATCACTCTTGTGAAGTAGGTGAGAGCTGTCCCATTTTAACGCACAAAACCAAAATTCAGATACTGTGAAAATTTGAGGCAATATAATTTCAATTAACTTGAAGAGAGAAATTCAGACAGCAACAAACAAAATAGAAAATTTACTTCTGTCTGATGAGGGAAGATCAACAGAAGTTACTGCCAGGCTACCAGACAAGTGTCTAGTTTGTTTATATGCATTCTGTGTGGTTTAGTGGTTCACGAAAGCAGGAGAAGCTTAAATAACAAGTGCAATAGTCGGTACCTATAACATCAGATGTTTAACAACAATCAATTTATTCATTAATAGAAAGCAAATTGCTTCTTGCAGTCTACCTAACACATACAAAGGCAAATGGCAAAAATATACATGAGGAGACTGTGAAATACTCATACAAGTGTGTGCACATAGATACACACACAAAGCAGTACGTGCACATATACAGACATGGTATGTAAGCACATGCAGCACACACATATAAAGACTTATTTAACAAAGAAGCCAACCTTTAGCTACTTAGTTTAAGCAAAGAATGTTAAAAGAAGGCAATATTTTTGGTTAGGTAATGAAAACTAATTGGAAAATTACTCATCTCCCACTCTCCCCACTGGAGCGTAGAAGACGTACAACAAATGTTATTCCTGATTCTACACGACTCGCTCTGATTCACCCCCTTCTTTCTAATGGGCACTTCAGAGGAAATAAAGGTTACTTTTTTCCATTTATATCTTCTAATTGACTAGCAGTGTTTTCTTGTGGTCAGAGGAATACAAAATAGAGTTAGAAACAACCTATTAAAAACAAGCTACAATCAGACTGCTGCACTAACCGTCAGCAATGATCAGAGAGTCCCGATTTCCTTGTTAAAAGACAGAGGCATAATTGAAGCAGTATCTTCACTTCAGATTGATTATTCGGCGACCCTTATCCACATCTTCACTCAGCAATTTGAATGTTAATGAAAGTAAATGGAATAATTAGCATTTCAAAGTGTGTTTGATCCACTGAATTAAAAAAAAAGGAAAATACTTTTATGTATAATCTATACACAAAACAAAAAGCATTTGGGAAGGTGCAGAAGATGGGAAGTACAGTTGTAGTGTCTTCATTAGAATAACTTAAAGAACTGCTTGCACCAGCTGCATAATTATACATGTGAATAATGTGCTATTAAGCTATGACTTCTCACCTTTATTTTATGTAGTGTGAACAGCCACAGCTTTCATTGTTATGCCTTTCCTCTCCAGTTGTAAAATGTAAACACTGTGGCTGCCTATACCCATAAAATCTTGCGGGACTGCTATACTGGGCTAATACTGCTGGCAGTAAAGCTTTTACACGAGGGGCTCCACACACCCATATTTTTAGATGACTGGGAGCGGGGTGCCTGTGAGCCTACTGGTGACAAGTGCATTTCCCGTCCATCCTGGTTGCTTCCAGTTTTGTTTTTCTTAAAAGCAACAGCTATATTTTAATGTAAAAATAAGAAGTGCAGTGAATATTCACAGTCTTGAGCCATCATCCAGAAAAAGATGTGGGCAGCAGGGATGGGAAAAAACCCCCGAAAGCAGTTTGTCATAGGAAGGCTACTGGTTACAGTGGCTGCAGAAGCAGACCGGCAGGTGGAATGAAAAAACAACGTTACTTAAAAGGACAACAACAAAAAAAGACACTGATCCAGCTTCGGGGAATGGATACAACACATGCAGTAATTGCCCTGTTAAGTCTCCCCAGCACAGGGGAAGCAAAACTTTTCATGTAGTAACCAGCTTTTACTAAGATCAAACTACTGAACTTCACTGCCCACAACTTTTGCCCACTGGATGGAAAGGAGTTCATAGAAGAGAGAAAGAAAAAGAAAAGCTATTTACAAACACTATTAGAGATAAAATGGAAAGACCACATACCCCAATGATTGCGTTCAGTTCTGCCATGGTCACTTGCTTGGCACGCTCCACAGCCTGCACCACTTGTTGCTGGTGCTATAAATGAAGATCAGAAACAGAATAAAATCATTTGTTTTCTGAATTATTAAGCAGAGATTCTTCTTTTTATCTTTTTTCTTTGGTTTTCAAACACATGCAGAGCTTGAAATAACTGTTGTCTAACAGACAGTCACATTCTGTGTTGATCTGCAAGAGTATCAGGTAATGGGAGGAATTTTTTATGCCATTACTTGCCAGGAATTACATCTTAACTCCCCAAAGAGCTATTTTACAAGCTGGCTAAACAGGAAACTATCTTCCTTTTGTTCATCAGCACAGTGTGCTCTTGAATCTACATGCCAATGTAAAATGCAAGCCACTTTTCTTACAGCCACAGAAAATATTTGATTTTTCTTTTTTCTTTTTCTTTTTAAAAAGCATACTGAAAAACAAAGGTGTGTATTTTCAACAAGCGCATGGCAGCCATATTACTGAAGGATATACAGATTCTCCTAGGTACATTTCAAAGCAGCTCAACCGTAAGAAAGAAATTTAAAATGCCATTCACAATTCCGTCAACACGTGAAAGAGAACTAATTATTTCAATCCCCAACATGTAAATTTTAATAGCTTTAAGAAGTCCATCAAAAACACATGGTCTAATTAACAACAGAGTTAACAAGCTTCAGTGGTTATATTATCTCAGTTTGAGTGATACTGTATTCCTGCAGTAAATTCAGAATTGCTGTATACTGAAAACTGATTGATATTTATTTGAAAACATCAACTACAAACAAAAGAAGGTCCTCATATTGCAACCAGATCCGTGCCTGTTCAGAGCTCTGCCAGTGGCAAATTCATCTGCACAGGAAGCCTTGCAGGATCAGGATTAGACACAACAAATTAATGCAAGGGAGGGTCAGGGAGAGTTCCAAGGAGGTTGTCCTGGGAGCAAGTCATCTTTGATCTACAGCCACACATTAAACACGAACAGGAATGAGCTCCTGCCTATCTCAAGAGGTGCTGAAGCCACAGCAACGGAACATCAGCTCTGTATTAAACCCAACAGCTAGATGATCTTTGTCTCAAAGCCTAAAGAAAGTGCTGAAAGGGTCTCTTTAAAGCCTCCAGTTTGCCTCCTCATGGCTGTGTATCTGGGCAGAGTGAAGCCAAGCTACAGATCATGCAGCAACACCTCCCAGGAGTCCCTACCAAGGGCAGAAACCTGCATAAAATAAGGTGGGGACCCAAATCCTCAAGACTTCCTCCAACACAAGAGTAAAGAGCACCAGAAAGACTCTCCATCAGCAACCTGAGCCCCGCTAGGAGAGGGGGCTGTAAGGAATGGCTCCGCTACCTCAGGGGCTTGGCACTCTCACATTTGCCACTTCTATCTCAGTACAACACACAAATAAAAATGGCATTTTCATTTATAAACTCTCTCCCATAAAAGCCCTCAGGGGAGGAAAAGAAAGCCTCAAAATCCACCTGTAACTGTAAGAAATGCTGACCTCAACTACAAAAAATGGATAAATGCAAATAATGAAGGAAATAATTTAGAAACACTCCTGGAAGGAAGAAAATGGTTTTAAGGTTTGTTTGGTTTTAAGCAAAGAAGAATTAAATGAAGGAAATGCCAGGAGAGCAAATAATATATTACTGCAAACAGAACCACAGCAGTCCCTTTCAGAGTTTTGTAAAGCTACAGTGCTAACATAAACCAGGTCTGTCACTTTTAAACAGACAATGTAAAGAAAAAAATGCAGGCTGATCACGAGCAAATGTGTTCTTGGCATTCAGAATAAAAAATATTCAAATGGAGTGGAGTATCAACAACATAGGTAAACCAGTAAACAGAAAATAACAATACTCAGGCCTGAAGTTCCTGACAATGTGTTACCATCACCACATTTTAAGGAGAGGTACATCTTTCCTCAATTATATAGCTGAAATGCCTGGTAATAGATGATAATGGGGTGATGGTAAAAATTACGCCACCGTTTTCTGGTGAAGGTCTGCCATGCCAAAAATGGGTCAAAGCATTTTTGATCAAGTAATACAAAAAAAAAAAAAGGGTTTAAAAACCTTTAAAGTTATTTTTAAAATCCCGCAAAATTTACTGAGAAGTTTACAGTCACCTTTACTTTCCTATCATTTCCTAGGCAATGCTTTTTGCACTGAGGTAAATAAATCGACCTACCTCTTGATGTGTATGTACATAAGAGCGTTTAATTCCAACACTCATTTAGTTAAATCGTGTTCCCAGGCCCATGGGCAGACGAAGAAGAAACTTCTGAGGAACATACAGAAAGACAGCCTGAAAACTTCAGACTTATTGTAGGAATCACTCCAATTTTCATTCAAGTTTTGGAAAAACAAGTCAGCTCCATGAGAGTTTGAGCATTTTCCTTTACAGCAAATAAATAAAGAATGGCTCTGAGGAGTATTTGGGAAAAACATTTCATTGCTAGGTAAGGGGAAGGGAAGGCAGAGGTGCAGAGTATCAAAATCTCACTTTAAGATTTCTGCTGGAAAGCACTATCAGACTGAAATTCCCTACACAGCCACACAAGGCATCTTTCATTGATTCTAATAGGTTTGAGATCAAGCTTCCATAGAGAGGAAAAAAACCCATGGGCCTTGTAATGCTGAACCTAAATTAGGTATGGTAGGGACAATTAGAACTCTCCTATTGCTAGCTGCTGTAACATTGATTTAATCTTTTGTGGCATAGTATGCAAAAGACCCAACATAGGTGGTCTGTAATTAGCCCCTCCATCACTTCCACCTCATTGCAGCAACAGACCACACTCCCACTCAGCTCCCCAAACCCCACAGGGGGCCTAGCCTGCCCTGAGTCATCCTGGAGCTGCTTCGAGTCACAGGCGCAAACCACACACTCCAGTGGCTAAAGACAGAGCAGGGCCACTCCATGCCATGGCAGAGTCCCATGTGGGCTTTGAGAAGCCCACCAGCCACCCCAACTGTCTCAGAAACGGGGTGGTGTGGGCACGGGTCTCCACGTTACCAACTCTGGCTCCAGCAGGGGGTGGCTCCCGCACTTTCTGTGTACTCCAATGCCTTCCCTGGCCAGCACACTCGGAACAAGCAGCATTACCTTAAAACCAAGCAGTACACATTAGCCTGCCCATCAAGTGATCATGCAGCAATATACAGCCAAGTAAAAAAAGCAACAACAGAAAAAGGGTTACTTTTTTTCCAAACCAAATACGGACACAGGGTTGCAGCTTTCACAGGCATTTAATGCTAGCCTTCCTTTGTGCACACAAGCAAATGACAGACCCATTTCCTTCAGATATGGGAAAACCATATTTTGCACTGTACTTAACAGGCTAGAGCAATACCCTGCTCCGCCTGCCCAGCAGACTAGCATAGTTTCTCCTTTTTAACTTCTTCCCTGTCTCTCCTCTTCACCCTTTTTTGCTTTCTGTAATGAGCAGTGTGTCTGCACTTGCCTTGTGTTGGAAAAAAATCTTATTTCAGTGTCATGGCAGGTAGTGACAACTGAGCACAAGAAGGACACAGGGTTTTCACCATCACATTGGCCAAGGGGAGACTTTATCGCTCTCTACAGCTACCTGAAAGGAAGCTGTAACAAGGTGGGGGTTGGTCTCTCCTCCCAAGTAACAAGAAGCAGAACAAGAGAAAATGGCCTCAAGTTGCCTCAGGGGAGGTTTAGATTGGATATTAGGAAAAAAAATCTCACTGAAAGGGTTACCATGCATTTGAACAGAACAGGCTGCCTGAGGCAGTGGTGCAGTCACCATCCCTGAAGGTATTTAAAAGACGTAGATGTAGTGCTTAGGGACATGGTTTAGTGGTGGACTTGGCAGTACGGGGTTAACTTGACAACCTTAAACGTCTTTTCCAACTAAAATTATTCTATGATTGTCCCACCACACTCTCTTGTCACCTACCCCTGACTCCTGCACAGGCATTGCAGCATGGTGGAAAATACCTGGGCTTTTTATATCTTGCCAGGGCTCCCAGCAGCTCCTGATGACAGAAAAGCCATGCTGACAGCAACTGGGTGGCCAAAATTCCCCCTCATGCTCACTCACAGACACTGGTGTTAAAAATGCCTAATTCCAGCCTGTTTCCAGCACTGCCAATAACAGCCATAGTGAAACTCACTGAGCTTTGCAGAAGCATGCAGGCTCTGCTATGTTTTATTAGCATTATTTTGTTGTTGTATTATCTGTTTAGAGGGAGTACAGACCATGTCTTGCTTAAGAACTGCAGCAGCGCCATTCCAGAAAGCCCAATCTCGAGACGGCATAATTAAAAGGGGCTGTGCCAAAAACAGTAATGGGGACTGGAGAGCAAACACACTTTTACCATGGAATAGAGCACACACTTAGAAAAAACAAAAAGGGACCAGCAGGGTTACTGCATCCAGGCACTTTAACTCAGACAAGATATAATAACCAATTCATAAAAAAGTAAGAACATTATTAGCATAAATTGCTAATAAGATGCCTTACTTGGTAGAAGGGTAATAGATATCTGACAGCTTCCTTGTACTATTTCAGCTCTAGTCTGGGGCAAATCTAAGATGGAATAAAATAATTTTGTCTTCTCAGCCTCTCGCATCTCAGACTAACAGCTGCTTCATTTTGAACAGCATGTTATGACTCTTGCTCTGCTTCTATGTAATGGATCTCACATTCTTCATCCAAATTTACTGAACTTTAGAAGCACCTCTAGGGAATGTTTTTACAGAGAAGAGCAAGCACACTATGGCCAATGTCCATCTTGTAAAAGGAAAACCATCAACTAATACTAAAAATGTTTGAAAGGGAAAGACTGCGTGCAGCTTTTCTTTTTTGTATGTTTGTTCACATGTATGCACACCAGTGCTCAGCATTTTACTGTACTTCTAAGTACATCTGACTACCATGTCATGCACAAGGAACTGGAGGTCCCAATTAAAGAGCAATCCTTCTAGCTTGCTATTAGCTAGCTTACTGCCAGTTGAAAAGGAAAGCCCAGCTTCCAAAAAAAGTTTATTACATCCTCCTCCCACCTATGTAATGCTTTCAGTGTGGCACGGAGCCTGACAGGGGACAATATCATGAATATTCGCCAGGCTTCTCAAGCAGCTTTTGCAGGTTGTGCTGAGTTCCAGGTTGCCACAACTACATCGTTAGCCATAAATCAGCCAGCTTGTGTGTGTCTCATGAATATAAACACAGTCGGTATTTACTCAAAAGATGTTAACCATGATATATGAGTACCACAAGCCACACTGAATAAATACCACTATCCAGCACATGAGATCGTTCAGCACTCGATAGTCCAGAGTCCCACAACTGCAGCCACAGCTTGCAGCCACAACCTTAACCAGACAGGAACCAGCCTCAACTCAGAAGACAAAGGGTTGTGCAAGTGTCACACTGTGCTGCAGCTGGTAAATTCAGTTGAGAAGCATAAACTAGCAGCGGCATGATCTCCGGCTTTAGACCTAAGCCAAATTGCACCTTACTGGCTAGATCATTTATAGAATCACAGAATCATATAATAGAATCATACAACCATTAATACTGGAAAAGACCAAGTTCAACCATCAGCCCTACACCCCCCCCATGACCACTAAACCATCTCCTGAAGCACCCCATCTACCCATTTTTTTAACACCTCCAGGGATGGTGCTGCCACCACCTCCCCGGGCAGCCTGTTCCAATGCCTGACCAGTCTTCAGTGAAAAAATTTTTCCTTGTACCCAATCTGAACCTCCCCTGGCACAACTTGACCCCATTTCCTCTTGTCCTGTCACTAGGGAGAAGAAGCCAACACCCACCTTACCACAACCTCCTCTCAGGTAGTTGTAGAGAGAGATGAGGTCTCCTCTCAGCCTCTTCTTCTCCAGGCTGAACAGCCCCAGCTCCCTCAGCCTCTCCTCATAAGATCTGCTCTCCAGACCCCTAATCAGCCTAGTTGCCCTTCTCTGCACCCTCTCCAGCACCTAAAAGTCCTTCCTATACTGTGGCGCCCAAAACTGCACATAGGGCTCGAGGTGCAGCCTCACCAGTGCCAAGTACAGGGGCACGATCACTTCCCTACTCCTACTCCTCCTGGTCACACTATTTCTGATGCAGGCCAGGATGCTGTTGGCCTTCTTGGCCAACTGGGCACACTGCTAGGTCACGTTCAGCCGGCTGTCAATCAGCACCCCACACCCTCTCTGCTGGGCAGCTCTCCAGCCACTCCCCCTCAAGCCTGTAGCGCTGCCAGGGGCTGTTGTGGTCAAAGTGCAGGACCCAACATTTGGCCTTATCGAAACTCATGCCATTAGCCTTGGCCCAACAGTCAAGCCTGTCTAGATCCCTCTGCAGAGCCTCCCTGCTCTCAATGAGATCGACACTCCCACCCAGCTTAGTGTCATCTGCAAAATTACTGAGGGTGCACTCTATCCCCTCATCCAAGTCATCAATAAAGATGTTAAAACAGGAGCGGCCCCAGCACTGAGCCCTGGGGAACACCACTCCTGACCGGCCGCCAACTGGATGGAACTCCAATCAACACAACTCTTTGGACCCGGCCGTCCAACCAGTTTTTCATCCAGCGAAGCATGTGCACATCCAAGCCATGAGCAGCCAACCTCTCTAGGAGAGTGATGTGGGAAACCTTGTCAAAGGCCTTGCTAAAGTCAAGGTAGACAACATCCACAGCCCTTCCCTCATCCAATAAGCATGTCACCCTGCCATAGAATGAGATCAAGTTAGTCAAACAGGACCTGCCCTTCATGAACCCATGCTGACTGGGCCTGATCACCTGGTTGTTCTGCAGGCACCGCATAATGGTACTCAGGATGATCTGCTCCATCAGCTTCCCTGGTACTGAAGTCAAACTAACAGGCCTGTAATTTCCTGGATCATCCTTCTGACCGTTTTATATATTCGATGATGTGAATATCAAACTATCTATACCAGCTGCAGCAGTTCAAAACTAAGCTACAAGTGAATGCTAACAACCTTTAAGTGTCTTTCTGTAACCTTGCTGACACCCCTGTCACCTTATGCAACAGAACTACTTTGAGCACACTGGTACCTCACAACATCCCAGGGAAGTGGAAAATGACTGTTGCAACACAGAAAGCCTGCAACTACAGAAGAAATTGAACACATATCACCCCTGAGGTCCGTCTCATGCCTCGAGCATAAAGTCACTCTTTCTTATCAAAATGGGAAGCTCGTATTTCTTGGTGCTGTTTTTTACAGTCTACCTAAGCCAGAGTGAATGTAAAAACACAGTACCACTTGACTACATGTTTAGGCAGGTTAGGAACTTTATCTTCAATATATGCTTAGATGATGTACAGCACAGTAAAACTGACTGAAGCCTGGAGAATTTCCTGAATACTGTACAGGATAGCCCCCTGAAAAAGAGCAGACACTAGTACGTAGTAGAGTGATGCATTATAATTGCATCTTTTTCACAAGATCTCTAGCAATTTTGGCCACAATTTCTTCCTTCTAAGTGAGTTATCACAAGCCATTGATTCCTTGCAAAGTTAACAAGCAATAAGACAAGTTAACCTGGTGCTATTATGAGGCAATAATGTTGCCATCAGTGCATGTAACCGCTGTATTTTGCTCATTTTTCCCTTAGGCACAATAAAAAGGAGCCTGATCACATTTTTCAGCCACTATTCCACAATTAGACTGTATGCAAAATGCATAAACAGCAAAAGCATGCTGCAATTCAATTCTCTATTAATCTCAATGATGAAATGAAGACACTTCCATCAAGACACTCACTTTTTAAAGACTCAAACAAGATAGAAACCAAGACTAGCAGAATACTCAAATCTGGAGGTAAGTTCTCTTCTGCCTTATCAGAATATTCCAATATAAACAATCAATGGCACTGTCAAGACACATGGAAAGTTTTCTTCTGCTTCCCCTTTCAAAGTCTCTCTGCTGCCTAGTCTCTGCTCTCCTTCCCTCTTGCTAGGTGAACTAAAATGCACACTTGCCTCCATACAAGACAAATGTGTGCACTGGCTTTTTGGAAGTGCTCCCTTTTATCTTTGTCAATGCATGAAAAAATGCTGAAGTTGTGATTTTTTTGACCGCTCTATTGCCTCTCTACACCAAAGAGCTTTGACGCCATGTCACATTATGGGCCATGGATTTAAAAAGCAGAGGCTCACTAGCACAGAAGCCATACAAGAGCCTGTTTTCAGATCTAAAACTGCTTAACTCAAAGCTCTGATCTAAAGCCTAACAAAATAAACAGCAGTCTTTAAGCACACTGACGCTGGTACGCTTAAGCCCTCACTGAGTGGTACTGTACACATGACAGAAATGGGACAACATCCTTTTTCTAAGTTTACAATCTGGATCATCTCAGTTGTCTACTTACATACTTCTTATAACTAGTGTATTAAAGACAAGCTACTGCAATGGCTAAGTGTGGAATTACTTTAAATTGCATGGTCCCCATGCCTTGCTTGACAGCCAGGAGGCTGTTAAACAGTGACCAGGGCCCTTGGCTCATAGTTCACAAGTTACTGCATGTAAGCACCACAAGTGAGAGTCTCCTCGATGGACAAAAACAGTGAAGTACAATGTGCAGCCTTCACAGTGCATTCTCCCTCTAAGTCAGGGACATCAAATGTACTAATACGAGCTTTCAGAGAAATTACTCCAGGGCAATTCAGCTCCAGGGACAGCAGAGCATGATGTACAGTGAGCAGAGAAAAAGGAGAGAGCCCATGATCATGTTAGTGGGATGCTACGAACATTAAAGGTCAAACACCTACAGCTTTTTGTTTCGTCTTGTTTTTTGATTTTGGGGTGTTTTTTTGGTCTTAGTTCCACATGAGCATGTAGAGGGAGGTGGAGGACATTTTTCCAAAAATCAAAAGCCAAAATCTACCAGTCACTATGAATCAAACACATATTTTCTTCAAATGTATTCTAAGCCCTTGTAATCCTTTTGCTTGTCTAATTGGCAAGAAACGTCTACTTCAAGAAAGTACATGGGCTGGGTTTGTGAAAGCAGAGCAGGCAGAGCAGCATGACTTACTTGTGTACAGTAATAAAGTTTTGTTTAGCATTTCAGCTGAAAATAGAAGTACCAGTAGGAGCAGTAGTATACTGGTACAAAGTTTCTAAACATGTTATCATACACTCTAGAGAAGATGTCTCTGTTGTGGAAATGCTGATCCCGTGTCTTTGCCAAGATCACAGCTTTGCCTGCCAAGTACTCACCCCTGCCTTTGTTTCAAAATCGTGTCATTTTAGTGATAGCTTCAGCATGAGAATGAATCAGCTTTACACCTCGTTTTCATATGCTGTGCTATTCCCGCACAGCAAAGAAAACCCTGTAACTAGATGTACAGAGATTCTGCAGCAGCCAAAGTACAACATCAACAGCTACTCATTTTAGATCAACCCAGGACTTGAGTTCTGGTTCCCCCAGCAATGTAACTAGATCATTACACATCACTTAAGTTTCCACAAATCCACCTTTAAAATCAGAGAGTACAGTGGCACTCATTAACAGTGTCAGGTTCTAGTTTTGATAGCGTTATTCTCATTTCAAACACACTCAGAGGCACATGCACGTGCACACATGCAGCACATTAGCTGAATGCTAATACCACACACACAGCCTCCCATTTGCAGCAGGATGAGCAGGTGCCTTGAAAAGCAATGGCATTTTATGGAACAACTGAAAAGGTGGGAGAAAGAGTCACAGCATGTTCTCAGCTATGATGTTTTACAGATGCAGTGCACAGAAGTACACCCTCCAGCTTTGACTTCTCAGCGACCAATTCTACTGAAATGAAACCATGCATTAAACTGATGTAAACCAGCCTGTGCCAGCAGGCCCTGGTCTCTAGCCCCTTTTCTCCAGCAGCACGAGCAGGGAAGCCGTTACGCACACGAAGACTCCTTTCATTAACCATGCTTTCATTTTACTTCACTCATGCCTGTGGCTCCAAAGCTCCCTTGCTAGCACCCACCAACTCCCTCAAAATCCCAGTGCCCCTCGGAGTATCTACAATTCACTCAAGATAATACCACCAAGTCAAAATCTGGAGAAAATTAGTGCACCGAGAAACCAGCTCTTCTGTCTCAATTCCCCAAATACACAGAAAATATGAAGGGATTTAAGGTAACAAGGAATCTGGGATGCAGACAAAATTAAAGGCAGAAAAAAGTTGCATTTGTATGCCTACATATTGAACGTCACTACTCAGTGTACCAAAATGGAAGTTTCTGCCAAACTTTAATGTCCTCTGCCAAGACTGTAGCACAAATCATGCCTTTCCAGCATTTTTGCAAGCTGTCCTCTGATTTCAGACCAACAAAGTTATAATCATGAGAAAAACTGCATTGTACATGAGAGCAAAGTATTTAAACAACTAAAACTGTGCTTAGCACATTAGAACACATTCCATTTCAAAAATATATTTAAATGATATTATAATGGCCTTAGAGAAGATAATGAAGTTACAGTTACAACTGCACAGTGAAAAGTCATCTACAAGCACCAGGAGATTCATAAGGAAGCAGTTTCCATGCAAAGTCCCACTTTCATAATAGATACCATGAGGCAACAGTTAAGATCAGCACCAGTACAAACGACAACCTACCTCTTGGGACAGGAAGGGAATGACTTGTGCACATATAGCATTCAGCCTCTTGACAATTTCTGCCTGCAAGTGACAAGAAGAAAGAAGTTCAATTATATAAATTCTCAGATGTGATTACCACCCATGAACACAGAAGATATATTTGTTTAGTCTAGTCATCCCTGCCCAGGACAGATTATCAAAACAATAAAGGAATTTCTACACCAATTAAAAAATACCTAGGAAGCTAATAATTTATGGATAAAAAGTTTTCCTTAAAAAACACAGTTTAGAACTGACTGAAAGAAAAAATAATCCTGATTATGCAATTAAAAGGATTTAAAGAAAAAATCTTCAGGATATGTAACAAAAAAGGTAAGCAAAATACTGTGTATTGAGCTAAACTTTCCCCTAAGAGGCAAAAAGGAGGATCATTTGAAATTAAAGAAATGCCACAGTAAGCGAATGGAAAAAATAAACTAGTTACTTCTATACTAACACCGCATATCATGAGGACATTTGCAATACGATGTACAACTTCACTGATTACATCATTTTACCACACATTTTAGAAAGGGATACTGCAGTCTTGTATCTTAGTTATGCTGTTATCAAATCCGAGGTTAATAGTAGTTACTTCCACCTTGTAGTTGTGATCAGAAATTAATAATACACAGTGTTTTATTTCTGTACTGGAGATCATTTCTTATTATGTGTATTTCATCTGTGAATCTCAATAGAGACAAAGCAGATTCCCAGAGAGAACACAAGAATTACGGCTCTAGAAACTGGATATTTTAAACCACATACACTTCCTTACAATAAATCGTAACTTTCTCATAATAAATTATAAACAGGAACAGTTCCTCACTATACTGTAGGACAGAACGCTCTTCCTCTCGCAAAGTCACTAATCATATGACAAAGACATACAAACTTGTGCAATTTAGGCTCCTTTCTTTTAATAGTAACCCTTCCAGCCTTTCTGCTATGCTGTCTTAAATTGTAAACACTTAGAAAAGAACCTATAGAACAGAATGGCTCAGAACTAGGAGTAAAAAAGTCAGAACTACAAATTCAGTAATTATGCCAGTTACACAGCTATGTCACCAGAAGACATGGTATGCTCGAAGTAAGGGTACATGTGAAACTAACTCTGCCCTCTTGTGCCCACTGTGAAAGGCTCGAGTTAACACACCCTACTTCGCAACTGAATTTCTTCATTCCTCCGAAATCCATCCAAATTCCCACAGGTTATTTATACAGCAATTTGTATGCTGCACTGTTCCAGTGCAACTTCTCACTGATCTTCACCATTTATGCAAGTCTTAATCTTATTAAAGTTACACATTGTTTTCCATTCATTGACTACACCTTGTTCTTGTATTCAGCAGCGTAAGTACCTTAAAAAGACACTTGAGAATATTTTCTGTTCACCATAAAGCTAAATTACCTGCTAATTTCAAAGGTCTGGATGTGCCCATAATATCAGATATCCCAAAAGGTAAAAACTTCAATACCCCTTTATATAGTGTTCACTATCCTAGCTGACACAGAGATTTAGGACCTGGTTCACAGAGCAATACAGGGACAAGACGCATGCATCTAAACTTCAGCCAGAGAGGTTGTGCAATCCAATACAGAATTATTGGAGAAACAATATTTGATTAAGGAATTCTAGACCATAATACAATGCACAGCTGCAAAGTACCCGTGCTGTAGAGGTTCAAGCACCACTAATTTAGTCATTCCCAAATTTTGGGTCCCAGCCACACTGCTATTTCTTTTTAAAGGAATCTCCTCAGTGCTTCAAAGAGAAAACTACACATCCTACTCTTCAAAGCTCTTCATATGAAAACTCAGAAGTGCTGCTGCCCTGACTTGAGCAGAAGCCCCTCTGATCTGCCATTTAACACACTTATGTGCCTCAGTTAAAAAAGGTACGTGTTCCTTTCCTCTGCTGCAAAGCAACTCCTCCTACCTACCCACCTTTAGGATGCCTGTCACAACCTCACCCACCTCCTATGCAGCTCCTGGAGAGGACGAGTCTTTGCCTTGGCTGTGCTCAGCAGAAGACCATGTTTCCACCACAGCTATTTAAGCTGGATGCCGCTATTACACTGCTTAGGAACTGAGAATAAAACTGAATAAAACTGACTCGAAGTGCCACATTGGAGCTCAGTGTGTCATTTTAATAAAGATTGTAGATTCATAGGTTTTAAGGTCAGAAGGGACTGTTAGAATTGTCTTATCTCGCCTCCTGAGTAACAAAGGCTGTAAAAAACTTCTCCAACAAACCTGTAAATTCTAATTCAGCTAGAATATAGCTTAGCCAACACTCAATTAAGGTACTCTACCCCAGGTATTTCAAGCTATTTCAGCTAAGATGTTTTTCTTTTGGTTATGTCCCTCCCCCCCCTCCCCCCCTCCCCCCCCAATAGAAGAACTATGTCTCTCTTCTATTGCTTTTCCGGCCAAAAAGTGGTTGAAACATATTTGCTCAATATCTATACAAAAGTTCACCTCCAGCAGATTCTGAGCCTGGGAAATGTTGTGCTAAAAAGCATCTTTCAAAAAGCTGTAAGTAACTGTGAAACAGGTGACTGAATATGAACAGTTACACAACCGTAATAAACTTCTTAATATCAATCCTATTGGAGTGCAGAACAGGAAGCCTTTTCATCCTGCACAAAGCAAACTGAGCTGATGGAGACAGCACCTAGCTCAACCTATGGAGAAGAAAAAGAGCTTGTTAACAGCTTCAAGTGATGCTGAGACATTCCCCAGCAGGATTTCTCAGCCAGGCAAGGGGCCCAGGAGGCCAGCCACAACAAACCTGGGAAGCCCTTGCGATGCCAAAGCAAGTGTTTACACCATTTCCTTACTAAAACAGCCTCCACTTCCCTGAACAATGAGCATGCCCCGTTGCATGGCTGTGAGTAGTGTTAGGTTTTATCGGCCCCACCACTTGGGCAGCAAGAAAACAGCCCAGCTGGGCAGCAGTGGACTGCACAGGCACAGCATGACAGAGACACAGACTGCCTACCTTTGGAGACCACAGGCAGCAGGAAGGCATGAAGGAAAACACTGTGTAAGTGCAAAAATTATAGGAAGGACATTGCACATTCTGTACCAAAAAAATCTAAAACCAGACATTTTCAGGTAGTAAATAAAAAGTATCCCCTGCCTTGACACTGCAACTGTTTCTGCAATTAACTGTAAGGGCTAACACCACAGCAACAAGCTTAACTGTTTACCACAAAACATAAAAGAGGACAAATTAGCTGTCTGAAGCTAGCTGAAGTGGGCTTCTTCTGATTCCGTCCTGAAACTTGAAGGTGTATGCACTGATGACGCAGTTTAGCATCTTGGTAGACCTATTTCTGCTGCCACTGGAAGGGGCCTGGAAACTTGTTCCTTGCATAAGGCACAAAGTCAGACACAAAATAAAGCACAAGTCCACTTCACCGTCTACACTTATATGGATTTTTAAAACCCTATACATTTGAAAACTCTATAGATTTTAGGTTCTTCTCTTTTTTCTTAGACATGGAGCCAATGGGCTTCTCATGATCAATCTAATTCGAATGAGAAGCAGAAAGTATGATTTCATAAAATCAGGCAGCCAATTCCTCACATGGAAAGCCAAAGTTGCTTCGGAAACATGGCTGCTTCTGTGGTCATCTAATTTTGCCTCTTTTGTCCGATGGGAAGAGGCTTTAGAAAGGTATCATTTATTTACAGGCTTTTCCACTGGGCTTCAGTTATCAGCCAGTAATACTGTGGACATACACACTTCTAATGGCCTATGTTTTGAAACCAAGTCTAATCTGATGGCGCAGCGCCCAAACTTCCTTTCCAGCATAGCCATTAGAGGATGTAGGTTATTGCTGTTGTCACCATTGATATTTGTCATTGTAATGTAATTAGGGCCCTAAAATAATGCATTACAGCCTTTGGCACAGCTTCTATTAAAATCTTTTCTTCTGCTCACTGAACTGCGACCTGTTTTCTGATGAGAAACAGACAGACAGCTTTAGGGTGAGAAGCAGATTCATCAAAGAAGTTTTTTTCATCTCTGGAAATAAAATTTAAAAAAAAAAAAAAAAATGTACAGAGGGCAACCTAAGACGAGATGCATGAGGGAGGTGTGGGGTGAGGGGGGAGGGAGGAGGGGGGTCAGAAGAGAACACAGCACATTTGAATTACATCTGACCACTTTAAATTCTGATTGCATCTGATGAATCTTTCTTAGGACAATATATTCCTAGCCTGTGAATCACATGGTTAATCAGGGCTCTAATCTCCTATCCATCAGCCTATGCCAGCACTGTAACTTCCAATCAAATTTATAGGTTATGTGGGTCACGCATCCCTGAACAAGTACATTCACAGATATCCCACTTAAACCTGCACAGATTCTGAAATGCTGTTGTTAGGGTTACTGAATGTTATAATACTATTCAAAGCTTTATGAAAGCTCCTGATAAACAGCTGCTAAATTATTGCCTGTGGATACAGAATGATGCTCTGAAATTGCATTAATGGCCCAATAAAAGGGCAATTGTTCATGCCAAAATATAAAAAGGATAGCTTTTGTTGCCATAGTTTGTCAAATATGTTAACAAACACCGACACTTTTATTACTCCTTTCCTTAAACACAAAAGATGTTTGGTTTTACATAAAAACACACCAGCATGGAACCAGAAAAGATGAGGGAGAGACAGATAGGGAAGGCTTGGGCTGGAATTGTCTTTTTATCTGACTAATGCAAGTTTGCATTGTTTGCATCCTTCGGAAGACACCTATAAAAGACACTCTTTTAGCAGTCTGGAGCTCTTGTCATCGCCACTTACATGGCATCTTTTTTAAAAAAGAGGAAGAAACATTAAATATTTATTAACTACAATGTTAGTAACTTTTTGTTTTGTTACACGTATAAAGAGACAATAACAACACTGTGCCAGAATCTGATCCAAGTGAAGGAATGAAGTTATCAGTATCAGTTATCCGTATCAGTTAACAGCCCCTTAGCATTATTGCAAGGACACAGCACAAGAGCAACAGCTTAGGTTCCTGATTCAGCCAACAAAATCTTCTTGACCAAAGCCGATGGTTAAAGGGTGCCTAGCTGCCTAAAAATCTGACCTTTAAATTTACAGGTGCCTATAAAGCATTCTGAAAAATGTCCAGGAGATAACCTGTGAGCAAGGCTACACCTCAGGTCCTGCAAGGTCACACAGCCCCTGAAGAGTGCTCAGCAAAGCTGGTCCTTGGGCTACAGCCATGGCCCCACAGCTAACAGCTGTACACAGAGGGGAGCATGTGACAGGCCATTACACTCCTAAAACCCTTTGAGGATGTCAACGTAGGGGTTTCATTCAATTTATCCTTGCCACACACAGCTAAAATAGGACATAAGCACACAGTAAAACATGGGAATGTGTTTAAGTGCCTTGATAAGTATTTTAGGATATGTCCGAATTCTTAGCACAGAAGGGGACTTCCTCAACACAAGATAACAAGGGGCCTTATGCTAGGCTTAAGGAGGAAGGCAGGCAATTGGGAGTGCCAGCTTCACTCCTAGCCAAGACCTGTCCTTATGAGGACCTAAAGGAACTGGTTGATGCTTTCCGAATGAGGGAACAAACCCGAGGCAGATCACGATCACAAACCCGAGGCAGATCACAATCACAAACTGGGGCCTGAGGCCGGTCACAGTCTAGAGCTTGGGATAAAGCACAGGGAATTGCCATATAAACTGCAGATACTAAAGGACTCAGGAATGCTCTAACATACGGGGAGTTCAGATGGAATTTGTTGTGTAAAGATCTCCATTTGCATTCTTCTCTGGATGGAGGGGAAAAAAGAAAATAGGGATTTTATTTATAGTATATAAAATTCAGGAAAATATTTCCACTATATTTCACAAAGTTCCATAGTTATTACAATTATAAAAAATTGCTGGTAAAGAATTACCACTGGAAGCTGTAGGTCTGTCAGTGGAATGGAAACAAAACTACTATATATGTATTGTTGGAATAAAACAGAATAATAAAACACTATTCGGCAACCCATTTCAGCAGCCAGTAGGAAAAAGAATATATACAATTACACTTTCAGAAAAATAATCTGAAACAACTGTTACTTCAGGTTTAATTTGTTCTACACAATGCAGCCTTTGCCAAAAAGATCAATCTAGTTTATTAAGTGTTTACCAAAAACACATACACGCACCCATAATATCTAAACAGGCACTTCACAAATTAGTGAGAACAAAAAACATTATTACACTGTATGAGAAATACGGCAATTCTGAATAAAGCAAGTAAAAAAGCTAATCTTAGTATTTCACAGAAAATTAACTCTTCTTTCAGAAAGAAGAATGTGTTTTGTTTTAATCACAGACTGTTGTCTGGAAGTGCTTTCTGCAGTTCTACAGAACTGGAGGAAATACTGCAAGCCTTGAATATACAACTTCTTTTCAGCCCTAGATGAATTGTGTTTGGAAACCGAGCCACAAAGAGTCTATAGTCTTGTTGTCAAAGAGAGTGAGGGGAAAGTTCTCTGGTGAGAAGGATAATAAGCAGAAAACTTCTTCACTAAGCCAACTGCTCTAAATCTGAGCAATGCACGTACGAGATGAATGTAAGCCAGGACCAAAAGACTGCTGAATACTTACTCATGGGTACATTCTCCACCTCACTTTCCTATCAACCTTCTTTACAAACATCCCAGCTAAGCTCATGAAGCACTGTAACTTGATACTTACCTTTTGTAAGTTAATTTAGGTGCTTATTTTGCACAAAATACTGCAGACAGCAACATAGGCAATAAACCGGAGTAGCAGAATTTTCAAAATCAATTTTCTAACGTACATCCCAATCCACAGGCTGCTGAAGGAAACTGATAAGACACTGCTTTTATTTAATGCCTCAAGAACCACGTGGAGCTCAGCTGAGCAAGAAATGGTATCTATTGAATCATTCATGATTAAAACAATAAAAAATAAGTCAAGTAAGGTGACATATAAACATGCTTCAAGCCTGTCACTTAAGTAAGTTGATGCTTTTTTGTTAATATTGAGCTCTACTAGCAAGTAGGAGAATAGAAATGCTCAACCTAAAGATCCCCATAGTCCTTCAGTTGTTCAGTCTGCCACCAGGTAGCAAGCTGCATCCTGCACTGTCCTGCCACAAACACCAGCAGAGCATCCAGAAAAACAGCTGCAAGTGCAACTTGAAATGGCAGAGACTGGCTTCATTTCCCTTCCTCGAAGATAGCAAGTAACACTTGCTGAAAAAGCAGACAGAAATAAGTAAGGAAGGGACATTGCCACACAAGGTGCTGCTTCCACCAGTAGAGCTTCAAAGTTCTCAGAAAGGTACTATTCCTTCACCTACCACCAATCCTCAGCATTTCACAGCAATACTAGTTTTTGTGAAATAAGGCCTTATAACACAGGAATGAGAACTTTCCCATCACTCTCCACGAACCGAAGAAATCCAACTTCACAGTTTAAAAAAGCAGTACTTTTTTTTAAGCTTCTAAACCTGTGGCATCACACTAAGGCAGCTTCAGCTCCAGGTTCAGTCTTTTGCCTGTGTCTCCTCACTGTATTCAGGCCAGTACTTCCCATTTTAATATTTCCCATAAGAGCTGAAACACAGCAGCACATGCTTGATCACCACTTCCTTATTACTCAACTCTTCCCTTCACGCATCTCTTCAAAGACCCCAGCCACTATTCTTATGTGCCAGCTGGAATGATACAAGCCAGTCTGAGCCTGTCCTTGCAACTATATATATACAGTGGCTTTAGTGTACGGTTTTAACTTAATTGGATGCACAGTCCCCTATTTATTTACATCCAAAGTTCATACTCTGTTTCTCAGGGAAGCAGGAAAAGTAGCCAGAAAGAAATACTTCAGATCAGCAGTTTCAATGTGTACATCATGAACAAGTGTGAAAAAAAACAAAACCAAAACCAAACAAACAAAACAAAACCAAAAAAAAACAAACGAAAAACAAACCAAACAAGTAAAAACCTATTCCCAGTAGGCTTATTCTTGAGGTGTCCTTAACTGCCTTGGAAAAATATTCAGAAGGCAGCATTTCAGCAAAAAGCTGAAAAGCTCTAGCGTGTGAATCTGAACGAAACCATGCTTTTAAAAAGCACATACACAGTGTTTAGGAGAGAGGGTTCTGACACTCTTGTTAAAGGTTACCACAAAATAAACACTAAAATAATTTTCCCTCTACAAAACAGAGCTGTCACTGTCCAACTCTCACTTCTGATCGCAGTCAGCACGTAACTTGAATTTGCAAATACACACAAAGGAAGACTCAGAAGTACCTACAGGCACCCAGTATCCTACACCCACCCTCTGCATTATGGCTTACTCTGGAGCAGTATGCTCCAAATGTTAATCACTGAAAAGGTGATACACTATGACTGTTGAGAACTGTGAAGATTGTACCAGACTTCCAGTTACATCTAAAAGGTTGTAGTGTTCAGTCTTGAAGCTTGCAGAAAACACTGCAGCTAATGGTAACATGTAATAGTCTGACATAAAAGAAGGAACAAAATTAAGTTTCTCCAGCAAGAATTGTGTTGTTCCAGGTTTTAATGAACTACATAAAGCTGATCAATAAACTTATAAAAGCAGGAAAAGTCCCCCATCAAAACAGGAAAAGTAATGTAGCAGCTGAACCTAATTTATTTTATTTCAGATTCATCTGGAGGCCAGCAATCAGCCCTTATGCATAAGAAACAAGGTTATCACTTTTCTTTCACCTTTGCTTTGCCTTTGCTTTCCTGTCTCAGCCCTGCAGGTCATGAAAGGTGGAGCTCCTAGCCTATCTGATTCATTGATACTCACATTTCATTATGTTTGTTTCCAGAAAAGACAAAGTATCAGGAATCAGCATACTGATCTATTCCATGGATTTGTTAGGTCTGGTTACAAGAATTCTTACGAGTGTTTGAAAACTTCATTGTGTTTCGCCTTCAGTCCCTCCTCTCTTCTTCCTACCCAGCAATTTCACACCACTTGGTGAACAGCTATCAATTAGCTTTAGAAACTCAGGAAAAAAATCCCACTATTTATGCAGACTAGTGTTCCTTGAAATAAAGGAATGAACATTCTAACTCCTTTTCCATTGCAGCTTCCTCATGTACTATGAAAATGAGCAATTCTCATGTGCCATTTCCACAGATTAAGGTAACAGATTTTTGTATTTGACATGATAGATGAAAATGCCACTTTAAAGCCAGTATACAAAAGCGTGACAACACCCCAAAAGAGGTGAAAGAATAGTGCAGTGGATTTTACAGGAATGCTATAATGAAGCTTCAATTCTGGATCCTTGCAACAGCACAAATTCAAGTAAGGTATGTCACTATCTCAATTTTTAAACCAAGTGGAAGTATGATACCTGTTAATACTTTCTGAACATAAATAAATGTTTCATACTCCTTGGTGGTATTGCATCAAGTCCCAGTTTCTGGAATAAAGTGACCATCTGAGAATCAGATTACATTTAATTAACTTTTGTCCCTTACCCATCTGAAGAGCTATTTTTCCTTTTTTTTAAACACTCAACAAGTGGAAGTTATCTAAAATACTAAGCGTGTATAAATAGGCACATCTTTTACTTTGAATTCAAGTGCAAGTTTCAACTTCATGTGCTGACTCATGATTTCCTCATGCTTTGAGATGGCAATGCCACATTTCTACAGAAGCACCAGCCATGGACTTCTACACTGCAGCACCATGTGGATTGGTAAGCTAGGATGAACGGCCACCAACCTTGCTACTCAGGGCTACACAATACCACATACAATTGACACAGCCAGTGAGGATCCCAATTCCTCTTCTCTGGAGCAGGTTGCCCTCAGAGTAAGAGGGACAGTACCGAGGAGCTGGTGAACTGAACGCATCCACCTGAAAAGAAGACACTTCAAGTTCCAGCATTTCACACATCTCTGCCACCACCCAGATGATTCACATTCCTGTCTTTAAGTGAAACACTTGCTCCAACAACTAGCTCAATGGGAAGGGATTCTTGATGCAGCAGAATGCTGCTTTCCTGAGAGCAACAGCAAAACAACAGTCTCCTATCAAGGAGAAAATACTGATATGAATTGCCATGGCTCATAATTTCAATCATTGTGGATCATAACTACTTCAACTAACTCTATTAAGATTACTGCACTTCTGCAACTGGGGTTTCTTGCTATTCTTCTCCTAAGAGGAGGACAAGGGAAGAACAGGTAATTTTATCCTTCAACATGTGAATATCTAACAAGTGTTAGTTTTGCTAGTGAAGTGCATCTAAAATAATCAGGCAGTTTACAATTCTCTTTTTAACCTTCCTAAGAAGACACATTTGCAAAGCAAATGCTAAGACTTTTGTAAGATATGCATGCTTAGTATGTTCAGGAAATCCACTTGTCCAAGACAGCTGGATACACTAAATACATCTTGATGTTTAATTAATTTGAATGGCATTCCCCCACCCAGTAAAACTCCTGCCAACACAGACTCACAGTCAAGCAACACTAAATAGCATTTATCTTTAATTTCCATCAGCATTACCAAAGTTTTCAAATACTCTTCATTCATGAGAGATTTCAACTTAACTTTTTAAAGAAACTCAAAATTTAAGAAAATGCCATACAAAACAGAACAGGAGACATGGAGCAAAGGAGAACTCTCTGGCTGGGAAATGTAGATTTCATGAAACCCATTTCAGTGCTGTAACTCCCTGTGAGATCACACTCTGTGTGGAGACCTACTATGAACTGCATTAATTTCAGACAAATGCTCAAGATGCACCATATGTTAAGTGTGCTCCTCATCATACAGCACCTACAATCTTTAATAAAAACAACTAGAACATGGAAAGTAGGTCAAATGTGAGCAAATGAAAGGTATAAATATTCAGCTCTATAAACAGATTAACCCTGTGATAACAACATCAATGCCTTTCTCCTTAAATGAGTACTTACCAGAAAAGGCATCAGTCAAACGGGATTCCTTTGTAATGCTGGTCCAATTTTACACCCATGATCCCCCTACAAAGATGTCTGGGCCAGAAATACTGATTACGCGCCCACCAGTTACGCTGTTATCTGCTCCTGAGATAGAGAGAAGGCCTTTGCTGTAGCTTCACATGCACTTTAAATTGGTATAAAAACAGGCTCTAAAGAGGCTCTCCCTGAATCCAGCTACTCCTGCTCTTCCTATACCTGTGTCTCCAGTGTTTTTGTGGGTATGTGGTGAACAAAGCAATGAACTTAAGCGAATTTAAACCTAGCCACCACCCCAAAAAATATGTATTTTTTTAAATACAAACCCCATCCCAGACCCAGTTTACCATGAGGGTAACCCAAACGTGGCACCACCCCTTCAATTACCAATGCCATCTTCTGCCCCCCTGAAGTGCAAAGAAAACTGTAGTCTCAGGCACACAAAATCTCTCAGCTGAGACTTACTGTGAACGCTCCTTTCAGTCAGAGAACAAGAGCACAGTTAAGGGAGCAAACCACACAGCAGCACACCTGGCAAGCTGCTCATCTTGTTACAGATACCCTACTTCTCTGGGCATGGGAAGGCACTCTATGTCACTTCCTCCACTACCCTGCAACCAAAACGTATTGCTCCCAACTACAACCTAAACTTTACACCTCTCATGTTAGCATCACAATCCAGCTTAGCTGCAAGTTTCAACTACTTTTTAGAGCAACCTGTTAGATCATCTGATAAATGATCACCAATACCCGATTGCACAGTGAATTCAACCAAAAAATAAATAAAAACAAGTGTACATTAATGGTGGATGTCCTAGCTCGGTAGTGGTCATATGAAGAAATCAAATGCTGTGGTCAAAACTGTGAAAAAAAACACACTCATAAAACAAGGTATGTTTTTTCAGTTATAGCAGACAACATGACAGTCAGCAAAACCACATTTCCGTGCCTGTTATTGTTTTTTGCCTTTTTTTTTTTTTTTTAATGGATCTCTGGCTCTTTGCTGTGTAGTAACTCTATGGTTTACCAAAATGGAGTCTCTGAGCTTGCTCATTTTATGTTTACTTTGCTACGTCTGTAATCTTGCCACCCTTTTAATCAAAAGTGTTTCAGGCAAGCATTTATATGAAAAATACTCATTTGAATTCTAATATTTTTAACCCACAAAAATACACAGAGGTTGTATCTATTTTGGTTTATGAGAATCTGTTTTGCACAAGCTATTGTAATTATTCCTTTTTGTAAAAGCAGCTTCCCATGACAATTAGAGACTTAGTTGTGTTGTTCTGTTTGCATTAGAAATTTGCCAGAATACAAGAAAGGAAACCTTAAAAACATTGAACTACCTACTGTCTGTTTGCAAACCTGTTTGAGTACAATCACTACCTGTTTTTCAGAGACAGCAGAAAAGGCTGGGGAGGAGGAAGAAGTGAAAGAGGTTTGGTAACTAGTGGATAGCTCAGACTGCATTTCCTTTGTGTGACCCCAATGATGACAAAAGATTAAACTGGAAAATATTAACCTTTCATATAAAGAGAAGGTAGCTCAAAATGACCAATTTCTTTATTAAAATAAGTCATTTTTTCACTACTGTAACATTCCATGTTGCGTAGGTGAAAGCAACAGAAAGAGAAGTGAAAAAAAGTTTATTTTTAACTGTCACCAACAAGGATACAGTGACTTCAGCTCATGAGCACAAAACTGAAGTTGCCTCAAACTAGCTGCCGAACTGCCCAAGAAGGTGGAGAAATACACAGCAGTAAAACCTTGCCAGCTCCTCAGTTAACAAGACCTGAGAGAGTCTGTTCAACAGTGGTTAAAGCCTGTGAACACTTCAGTCATACTCATGAACACCATCCACATGCACCAAAAAGCATTTTATCTTAACTCCATACCTTTAAAACAAAGTTTTAAAAATACATGCCATTTTCTGCCAATGCAGTCCAAAGCAATACAAAATTACTCTCCATATCCACTGCAGAACCTGTTTAGAGCTCATTTGATATGGTTGTAAATTAGGCTTTCTCCAGCTCTACTGACAAAGCTAGACTGTACCCTGAGAGGTATTATCATTTTTGCTACATTCACACAGGTTCTGCCTCCAAAAATTAGCACCCTTCGGAGGAAGGGTAACCAAAAAAGGTGCAAAGTGACACTCAGAGAAAGGGACCTATTTTACTACCTAAATCCCAGTTCTTCACCAAGGTGGAAAAGCACAGCAGTGATTCTGTGGAGAGCACCAGAGATCAGACATTTCTCCTACATCATGCTGAAGACAGCCTTTGGACTGATATTTCTTTTCTGAAACCCAACTTGCATTCATGCTCAAAACTACATTTACAGCTTCTCACACATATATGGTATTCACATGATGAAGACTGAAGACTCAACCACAGTTGCTGAATACTAAGCTGGTTTGCCTAATTTTCTGACAACTGACATTGTCATTACCTTCCTTCAACCTCTGCAACAAATAAATCAAGAAAGAACCTTGTACAGATTCCTTGTCTAATGGGCAGGAAGGAATTCAAATGAGGTTGAAACGAGACTGGGCAATTAGCTACTTGAGATATGCACCAAGAGCTGTCCTCGGACTAATTTTGCATAGAACCAAGAGACACAGAAAGATTTAACAAACCCTGTATTTCCCCTAACTTTACAATATAATTGCTTGTACCATAGAATCAAGATCCCACGGTGCTGCAACTACTCCATGTATAGCAACAAGCCCCACCTCTAGTATTTGCCAAGATTTGGGCATGCAGGAAGAAAGTAGAGACATGCTCCACAAGGTAAGAAAGTTTGATTCAGTTCTCCCAAAAAAACCCCACATAGGCAAAAAAGTAGCATTATGCCGTTTTCCAAAAGGAGATAGATTACCAAGAGCAAACTTCCTGAATACAAATCAAAGCGTTAACTCCATTACCACTGAACGGTACATTACTGGAATAGGCTAATTGCAGCTGGGATGGAAAAGACAGCAGAACTCACACAGGAGGCAAAGCAAGGTCAAAACTGTCTTGGGAAAGAGCATCCTGCCCCAAGCATCTTACAGTCTAGAAAGATAAACATAGCCACTTCTAAGTGACTCCCATGTAATAATATCCACCTCCCATTTCTTAACATATTGCTCTCCAAAATCTCCTCTGTGGTAAGTAAGGGTTATGCTTCAGGAAATAGGACCACTTTCACTTTCCAGAGAACTGAAGCAGTGAAAGCCAGAGGTGAAGTCTCCAGAATATATATATATGTAATGGGATTTTTAAAAATACCTAAGCAGACTAGACATGTAATTCGGGCAGAAAGGCAGCAACAGACAAAATGTTCAGGAAGATTTTCAAGAATTCCTAAGCAAAGGGGTCACCTACCCATACCTATAGATACATAAATGTACCTTTGCAGGTAAAAAGACACATCAAATATAAAGGCTGGAGCACTACAAGAATTTAGGCATTAGAATCCCAAACTACAAGCTTCACTCCCTTGCTTGCCCACATGGGAATAACACAGAACTGAAGTTACCAGAAGTGTATAGGAGTCTCCATCTCCAGCACTGAAGTTCCCCATTGACCTTGCTTAGTCCCCTTTTCCAGGCATGCATAGAACAGTCTTTGGCTCAACAAGACCAAGCTCTTTGGCATCTAGTTCACAACTAAGCCCTGCAAACACCCCCTCCCTGCAGCTCCCCCCACAAGTCAATGCTTCTCCACCTATGCTCCCCAGGGAGCTGAGAACCAAGACCAGAATCATTCCCACACAAAATACAGCAGCAGCATATTAAAAAAAAACAATAAACAACAAAGGGGGGTGGGAAGGTGGAGAACAGATAGACTTCTATGTAATAGCTAGTGGTTTAAGAGATTAATCAGAGCATTACATACATGTCTTTAATTCTTTCTTTACCTCTTCCCATCTCCTAGGAGAACATCCCGTCTAACAGGCTTCTGTGAACTCTGGAAAGGAAACACTCCCAATTCTTCTACTGGAAAATGAAAGTCCCTTTTCCAGTTCTTGCTTAGATTCATCATACAGGAAAAATCACCATGAGCTAAAAAACATGTACATGGGTTTGGGGCAAGGACTGGAACCCAGCACAACTCCTTCCAGCTGGCCAGAGTCTTTCCAGGGTGACAGCACAGCATGCATCTCTCATTTTTCAGCTCTACTGAACCATTAAGGATACCATGCAAACCAGCTAGCTTTCTGCTGCATATCCTGGACGTTCTCCTGGGAGAGCAGAAACATGAGTCTCGCTAGTAGGTAGAAAAGTAGCTAAACTAAGATTAATCAAGAGTGTTGCCTTCTTCAGCTTCTGTGTTCATTTTGTAAGAAAAATCCACAATATGTTTACACCTTAAAATGAAGTTCAGGTGCCACTCTTCAAAAAGTTATTCTGAGACTACCAAGCCCAGGACACATGTCCTGACAGCACCAACTTTTGTGTCTAAGCCTGCAAGCAGAGATTTAAGACACACCCGTGACCTCAACATTTCCCTATGAACCTATGGACCTACCCTCCATACGTGTTGGATTTTTTTGGCTCCATGCTGAACTGCTTAACATACCCCACACAGTGCAAGCATACTCCAGCCCTGGTTCAGCTGGCCCTGCAGCCTAGTAGTGCAAAAGTACCCACAGCATCACACCCATCTCACTGCAGACAGGGGTCAAAAGTGGTTTGTTCAAGGTCTCACAGGAAGCCCTTGACAGCACAGTCCAGAAACTTGCACCTGAATCCACCCAAGCCCCAGATCCTGGTGGCTGTACCTCATCCACCTGGGAGCACTCTGCTTTGCTTCACATTAATACCGAGAGGTATTTCCTGCATCTGCAGATTTTCAGGCTCTCCAGGTCCTGTTGCAGGCTTAAACAAACCTCATGACCCTTAATACAGTGCATATTTGCACCAGTATTTTTCTTTGAAAATGTGTAAACGAAGATTATTGCAGGATTCTTATCACCCACAGAAAAAGACTTGTAAAAAATCAATGCTTCAGAATACACATCCAAGTCCCACGCAGAAAACAGAGCTAAGTAAACAGCAACTAAATAAAAAACAAAATTCATTTCATACATTCACGAGTACCATATGTCCATTTGTCTGCCAGCATATTTGAAAAAAAAAATAAAATATGCTGCACATGCAAATAAGCTGGATGCTTGTATCTGTAAAGGAAAGTCTTCTGTCTTTCTGCAGAGGTAAGTTTTGAAATGTATCATAACAGCTGCTGAAGTTAGTTTGAAAAGCACCTTGTATGCATGTTTGAAAACTCATCTTCAAGCAGAAACCTACAACCTCACCAAAAAACACCCCACATGTATACTTTTGAGGGCTCTCTTACTGTACAATCTTGTGGAATTGCTCTTTACATCTCTACCTAGATCATCAAATCTAAGAACAACTGTCATCCCCAGTAAAACATGGGTTTAGAAACAATGTCAGAAACCTACCATTCCCCAGAGATTTCCAGGATGCCACAGGAACAGAATTGTAATACTTTTTCTTATGTTGCCAACAAGTGAAATGGGATGTGTGATTTGGTACCACCAGTCTGTAGAGATAAACCAGGGAAAGCTGTGAGGGGGAAAGGAACTAAGTCTCTTGTAGAAGTGCATGGAAACTTTCTCCATATGTTGTCCACCTTAAAGACAAATTATTAGCTTTGTTTTCCTTAACAACCATCTCTATAGCATATGGAAGTGGAGAGATGCAAAGGAAGCAGAACATCACTCTTGGAAGGATTACACACAATTACCTTTTCAAGAGTAGCACCTCCATGTTCACATATGGACAAATACATAACAAGTAACTCTGACTGAAGAAGTCTTCTGATGTTTGGAGAAGATGGTGTCTCTTCCACTGATAATGTTTTAGAGCAACAAATAAGCAAGAGACACTCATCAATGTCTGGATTTTGCTGTTGTAGTAGTTGTTAAGACAAGACTGAGAAAGAAAACATATAGTTTGCCCCCAGCAACTAGGAAGTACTGATAAAAATTGTAAGTAAGCAATGTGTTCAGACTGCAACAGCCTTCTGCAATTAGGACAGAAAGCCTACTGGTTAAACTGAGTATAAGAACACACAATCTATCCTTTGTTAACATGCTGACACAAACATATGGGGCGTATTTTACACATAAAGTCTTTCCAATCTCCTTTTGTTACTCAAACACTATGGACTGATATTTTAAGAAGAGGCACCTACTTTGTATCTAGTCACATGCTTTACAAAATTACAGAAAGCAGACACTAGTGGTGTTGTAGCTGACTCTTTTACACATCAGCACAGCGTCATCTTTCAAAGGGGTCACTGTGAAAGTGGATGGTTGTCATACAGAGTGAATGGTACTGCAGGGAAATAAGAGACGTGAGAAGAAAAACAATTAAAGAGCTTCCTCCAGTAATTCCTTGTTCCCTCCTTTTATCTCTCAAACCAAGAATCCAGCAGAAGTGTTCTGGCTGGCTTTGGCCTTACTCTTTTGCTTTCCTTCTCCAAATGTTATCATAAGGCCAGCCACCCTCTATTTCCAACTTTTATCTCCAACTACATTTAACAGAGTAACAGGATGAACAACCAAAACATTGGTAGTTTTATCTCCTGGTAACCTGTGGGACGTAAGATCAAAGGAAATCCCAAAGGAAATCCCATAGCAGTTGAGGCACTGCTGGACCTCATTACACAGCAGACACAGTTTGGAAGGAGTCCTCTTCCCTCCACAGCAAACACATAGTCATACAATATTATGTGATTCTCTAGTGCCTCTCATCCAATAATGGACATTAACAAATTAAATCTTACATCACTCCCCATCATGTAACTATAATCACCATTTTAGAGCAGTAGACAGAGGCACAGAAATGTTAAGAGACTTCCACAAAGTGCTGCAGAGTGTAAGCTCACAGTCAGAGAAACCACAACTCTAATTTGTCACTTGCTTTAAATTCAAAATGGCCTCTTCCCTAGATGAAAGCAGTCAAGCCCCTGGGCAGGCATCTGCAGGTATCCAGAGCTGGAAACAGAACAGGCACCAACACTGACTTTTCTCTGCAGATCCTGTGTTTCACAAAGGATGACTAATGAACTCACACCTCTTCATCCTGCAGCTGCAATAAAAATCTAGTGGAGCCCCAAATTCCACTCAAAGCCAAAAACTACCACCTAGTTTGGCTCAGCTGGAGGTTTCCACTGACAACGTGGACTCCACACTGCCACTGCCTACTTGGCTGTCAAGCAGCTAGACAGTGGCTTCTCTACCTCAAAGCTAATGCTCTTGGAGCAAGTCCAGAGGACGGCTACAAAGATGATCAGAGCGCTGGAGCACTTCTCCTATGAAGACAGGCTGAGAGAGTCGGGCTTGTTCAGCCTGGAGAAGGGAAGGCTCTGAGGAGCCCTCATAGTGGCCTTCCAGTACATAAAGTAGGCCTACAGGAAAGATGGGGAGGAACTTTTTACAAGGGCTTGTAGTGATAGGACAAGGGGTAATGGCTTAAAACTGGAAGAAGGGATATTTAGATTAGACATTAGGAGGAAATTCTTTACTGTGACAGTGGTAAAACACTGAAACAGGTTGCCCAGAGAAGCTGTGGAAGCCCCATCCCTGGAAGTATTCAAGACCAGGTTGGATGGGGCTCTGAGCAACCTGGTATAGTGGGAGATGCCCCTGACCACAGCATGGGGATTGGAGCTAGATGATCTTTAAAGTCCCTTCCAACCCAAACTATTCTGCGATTCTATGATTCTGTGATCTCGTCAGGCAGATAGGACACCAGCCAGAGACACTGCCAGATCTACAGACAGAACCCCAGCCCTGCACAGCTCTCTGTGAAGCAAGCAGCTGTCATGAAAACATGTGGACATGCATTGCCAGGCCCAACTGTGCCCTCTTCCTCAACCTTTATCTGGCTGCACCACAGTTATTTTGTCTCCCTTGCATTTATTAATCGAAACACTTAATACGCAAACATCACTGTGTTTTCAAAACAAAGTCCACAAGTGTTAAAGCTACAAGGTATGGCAGAGAACTCCTTATTCATCCCTGTGAAAGGTTAGAAATGGGAAAAAAGTGGTTGTCCAAGATAAAAACTTTCCTCAATGATTGCTCCACTTTCCCCATGGTTTTAAAAGGTAAAATTTGAATCAATTGCTGAACAGGAGTAACTGCTTGACCACCAAGCAGAAGTTACTGAGACAGACAGGTTAACTGGATATCCAAATATATTAACCTACAAGCCCTCAGCTATCTGGTTTACAAAGAATGCACAAACATTAAGTTCCATCTCTACTGCCTAGAATAAAAGAGACATGAGAAAGAAAATGAGTGATCAAAATGCCTTCCTCTTCTTCAACTCCCAGCTAAAAACTCACTCCAATTTGCCTTATGATAAATTTTCACAGAATCACAGAATCGTCAAGGTTGGAAAAGACCTTCAAGATCATCAAGTCCAACCGTCCACCCTACAGACCTTAACCGCTAAACCATCTCCTGAAACACCATGTCTACCCGTTTTTTTAACACCTCCAGGGACAGTGCCTCTACCAACTCCATTGGCAGTCTGTTCCAATGCCTCACCACTCTTTCTGTGAATAAATTTTTCCTAATCTAATCTGAACTTCCCCTGGTGCAACTTGACCCCATTTCCTCTTGCCCTATCGCTAGTCACTAGGGAAAACAGGCCAACATCCACTTCACCAAAACCTCCTCTCAGGTAGTTGTAGAGCAATGAGGGTTCCTCTCGGCCTCCTCCTCTCCAGGCTGAATTTTATTATTTTAAATATTATTAAAATAATTAAATATTAATTTTAATGTTTAAATATTAACATATTAAATGTTATTTTAAATAATTCTGTCACAGTAATGTGGCAAATTATGGCCTCACCCACCAAGCAAATGTCAAGCAGAACATCCTGCAATGCAGAGTTTCTAAACTCTGAGATCCATGCACCACCACGCAAGCCCCCTCCCAGTTGCTGTCAGGAGGGACCCAATGATCACACTACTGTGAGAGCTCAGTGGGCTTCAGGCTGCCTGCTCCTCCCACATCCCCTGCTGAGCCTGTTGTTGTAACCTCATGGACACCCCGCAGTGAATTTGGAGGAAGTTGCCGCAGTGAATTTGGAGGAAGTTGCCTGTCTTGAGGATACAACAGACCCAGGCCAGACCTTTTTGCTGTTGTTCTTAGGTTTAAAATTGTCAGTATTAAATTTCAATAGCATTTTCTGTCACTGCCTACAAGTATCACAATGTTTTACTCAGTATTTGCAGAGAACATGTGTGGGCCCTGCTGTGTTTTGATTTGTTGATTTGGGGTTTAAAGTCAGAATAGAAAAGGGAAATGGGGCCCCTCTGCTTTCAAAAGTACTCTTCTGCCATAGTAAATCTGCATGACTGGCTGCGCCCCGTCACTGAAAGCCAGGTGCTGCCTTAGTAGCAGTCACACCATGCCCTCTATATGGTGCTACTCCTTCACCACCTCCTCAGTCCTAAGGCAATCACTTCTCTCTGGCGTAAGCCAGGACAGAATCAGAGGGGGTTTTTTGAACTTGCAAGTTCCACAAACAACCAAGACACTAAGGGAAGCCAGGCATATAATAAGATAGAATAAATACAAGCAAAGAACCTGACTGTATTTAAGATGGAGGAAAGAGCAGCATTTTTAAAAACTAAATTATCTCTGTGATCATATACAACATGCACGCTGTACACAATAAAACACATGCCAAATACAATCTACTGGCAGGACCTATTGTTATGCAGATTCTTTATGGCATAAAGGGGATAGATTTTGACTTCTGTTCAACTGTGAGATGTTCTGCTGAGGTTTTTAAGCAAATACAAGAAAAAAGAAACGCGTATGTTCTCATTGCCAGTGTTCCACATCCCATATGTAAGAATGAAAGGTTCTCCTCCTTTGAAGAAGTTCAAACTCATCCAGCAAACATCAGAAACCTCTGGTAGTATAAGATCCTGCAGAGAAACCATTTAAACAGACCAAAAGAGAAAGGCCAAGTTAGAAGACCTCCACTCAAAACTATATCCTGTGTTCCCTCACCTCGTAACACAGAAAGCGGAAATGCCACCCATCTGTGTCATCTCATGATCGATCACAAAAACTTAAAAAGCTACCATATATAATGCACAAAAAACTTAACTAGCAATTCCAGAAATAATATGTATCTATTTTTATTTGGTATTACATTTTCTTAGAAGAGTACACCACACACATTTCCTGAGGACAGGAAATTATGACAGAAGTTGCCATCTGTATCTCTTACCCAGCTCCCTTCATTTTATCATTAATCTCGGAACGTTTCACTCCTTACTTGCAAAAAACAATTATGGAAGAAAACCAGAGGAAAACCCTAAGAAGTATGAGCTAAACACAGTTTGACAGCTTAAAATTAGAAGTGAAATAAAAATAACCATCAATTTATTATTTTTATCTTCTTATTAATTTAAAGCCAATCTCGCGATTTTCTGGGGACTGGCATGATTTAACATTTGGAGTTGGTAAGAAAGCATACCATACAAATACATTACCCATAGAGAGACCAATTCAAGTTTACTCTAGGGACTATAACTTTGACTTGTGTGACATCTGCACATTTAAACGTTCTAGCTGTAATACCACAGTGGTAAATGCCAGAGCATTATGTACCTGTCCTGAACTAGGAAAGATGATTCCTCATGTCTAAATCCTATCCACTCAGGCAAGAAAGCACTATTTAGAGTTCTTAGTACTATTTGCAACATATTTCCATTACGTTTAGAAAACATTAGTTGGAAAAAAAAATAAATAAATAGCTGCACACACCTGCTTTTGACATCATGCAAAACGCTTCCTGCTACACTGAACTAGAGAGGCTATGCCACCACTAATATAAACAAAATCCAGGGCAAAAGTTTACAGAGTGAGTACTTCAGGGAACTATTGAACTATAAAAATATCACCTTGAAGCAAAACAAAACCTGTAAAAATATACAAATAATCAGAGAGAAAAATAGGTATTCTTAAAACCACTTCGTATTTTTGTATTTTAAGATTTTAATCTTATTTTTTAATCCAATGATTCAGTTTGTTGCATAGAATAGCATTTATTGAGTCAAGATAAACTTGGGTCCAAGTATACAGTCGTTTGCTAGCAAATGCAAGAATTAGTTTATAAATCCTGTGTTTCACATCACCATCTTTGGTCTCTTCCCACTGTGCCTCATGGCTAAATAGGTTTTCTGAAAGTCAGTGGCAACAGATGTGCTCAATCTGCAGAGAGCAAAGTGACTTCTGTAACAGTCATAACCACACTGTTCACAAACTAGCTCACATTTGTGACAAAACCCAGTCCTCTATTATGACCACAAATAGCACATAATATCTAATAAAAACAAAACCACAAAACAAACGAAACCAAACCAAAACAAAAACACAACAAGTAAGACAAAATGGATAATTCTGAATTATCAACATTTGACAGCCTTGGTGTTAGGGGTCACAAAATCTGTTTCCCAGCCTTAATGCACCAAGTTCATGGTACACACTGTGATTGACCTGTGTGAGCATCCCCTTCACTTTTTCTAAAATCAACTAAACTCAGAATCCCTGCTTCAAGAATCTTATAACCACAATTATGTCACACGCCAAAATCCTTATGTTTAAACTTAATTCAGTCGTTGAGCCAAGCAGCCAAACATTTTCAAGCTAGATTTACAATCACCTTTACAGCATTAATTCAACTTTCCTAACATCTACTTTGTGCGCTGAAACAAGGTTTTCTACGAAAACTGGTAATGAGATCAGCAAGCATATAACTAAAAACTGCACCATGATGCACATACACAGTGGTGCATGATCAAGCTCACACAAATGCTGTAAGGTTTAAGCACGCCAGCATCCCAGCATCCCAATACCTCAGTTTGAAACCAACTGCTAATTAATGTGTTTTTGTGCATTTAACGACCTCAGCACTCCTTTTTTGCCCCCAAAAGAAAGGCAAATCTCAACACACAAAACAGTGCAAAAGTTACTATACACAGCTTTCCTCTGTGGTGGTTAGTAAGTTCTGAGCATTCAGCAGGAGCCTTCAGCCACAGTCATGCCTCCAGAAGAGCTGTCTGACTCAAGAGCCAGTGGAAAAGCCAGGCAGGAGGCAGGTCTCCCACTGCTGAGGTCCACACCACTTTTCCCTCTCCCTCTGCTTTCCTTCTCCCCCTCCACTGGCCCAAAGGGGCAGGGGGTACTCACCAGAACGGTGTTCCTTACTGCAAACAGCACAGGTGATGAATTTTCTTGCCATTAAAAAAAAATAGTTTTAAAATGGCAGTAATTTTTTTTATCAGAGAAGGTGTTAGGCAACCCTAACCACAGAGTCACTGCTGGTCCTCTCTGTATTGACAAGTGGGCCCATAAACTAACTCAGTCAGTGAGGCAACATCACAACAATTAGCATTTTTCACAGGCAGAAAAATGCTTTTAGGTTTAAGTACTGCAGAGCACAGCCTCTTGCCAGTAAAAACAGAGCATATGTCTTAATTTAAAAGTTTGCTCAGCATGTCCTGTCCTGCTTCCTGTGTCTTAAGCATCTGTCTGAATTGCCAAAACAATGGGGGAAAACGATGCCTTCCTTTGCTTATGAATGGCAACACCACGGCAAAAAGAAGCTCCTGTCCTTATGCATGTTATCCTGCAGTTGTGGGGGGAAAAGGTTATTTCAACGGTAACTCACAGAGAAGCAGCAACAAACTTGCCAGTAATTAACAGGACCTCTCCACAGAAAGGCTGTCTAGCGTCTGTATCATGAGAAAAAAGAAAGCACAGAATCTCGTTTCAGAACTTAGCAGTTATTACCAAGTAAAAGGTTTCTGGTTTAACTGCAGAAGAATACAGTTTCTAACTTTACATAAGCTTCCAAGCTTTTCTGCTGGCTTTGGAGGCTAAATAACCTAAAACTGGGACAAACAAGCCTCAGTTGTCAAACTGATTTGACAGCCTATTTTTTACGTTCTGCAACTTTGATAGAAAAGCCACTTGTTTTTCTCTTCCTCCTTAATAGTTCTGTATGAGCTGCAGTCTTCCAAATTTCACTTCTAATCTCTCTCATTTTGAAGTTTTCCAGTTCAGTTCTGACTATCCACTGTCTGTATCTCTATTAAATCTTTCCTACTGTTTATAATGGAGAACAAATTCAGCTGGTATAATTTTAGCTGGCTCTCCACTTATTCTTTAAATGGAAGACAATATACACCCAACTACTGACTTAAACAAAAAACTGCACACACCCATGCACATACATTCACACTGAGCCCAGACCATTGGAGAAAAAAAAAAAAAAAAAAAAGATAGAAATGATGCACAGGTAGTGCATATACAAACCATATCTGCTTTATGGCCACGAAGATGAAAAACAGATGAAAAAACTCTGCCCTAAATTAAACAAATTGATTCCCATTTTTACTCCTTTACCAAAATGATTTTCTAAGGCTTAAGACACAAGCAGACTCAAGGCTGCGACGTCGTACAGCCCATATATTAACTCAGTCGGCAATAAATCTCCCGACTCTCCATACTACTTTCTTAAATAGCTCACTATAAAGCCCCAACCTAATTAAAAACAGCTTTCTCGGCAACAGTGGCCTTGATTTCACTTATTTACACATTAACTGCAGCCTCTGTTTGGCCAATCCAGTCTATTCCCTGTACCACGCAGGGCCTTTTATCTGCCCTGGACAGCATTTTCTCCAGCAGATGAAGTAGATGCCGATTGATTTGCTGTCGAGCATGGTAAATTAATAGCAACAAATTGCTGAGGGCCCCATCTTGCTGCTCCACCATGCTTCGGCAGTTTTGCTTTATTTGTTCCATGATGGGCAGCAGTCAGGCCTCTTCAAGTCAATTTCTTCTTAACAACCTGCAATACTTTTCAATGGTGAAAATAGAGCCATTCCTTGTAAGTCAGAAATCAATATCCTATTGCCCTTAGAAAATGCTAAACAAGCAGTATTGGCAATCCACTTGGTACTAGAGGGTATCAGATATAATGCAAATCCATACTGCTTCCCTCCTCGTAGTTATTACAGTTTGCTAAAAGGTTCCTAATGCCATTTATCATCATTTACCATCGACTACTGCAGCTATGATTATGATATCCTATCAGCTAGCAGAGCCCTTTCATTTCTATCCAATTAATATTTTAGCAGCACTCAAATGGTTGTTGCCCAAGTCTTGTAATAAAATTTATATGGATTGGACTGATTTTTTTTTCCTGTGATCTTAAAAAGTAATTTAATTTATTTTTTAATACCCAGCTTCTTAAAAGACCTGAATTTTCTTTCAAAAATGCTGAAATCTAACATTCTAGCATATGAATTAGTTAAAAGACGGAGATGTAACCAAAAAGAGCAACTCAGGATTTACATATTGCCACCTCCAAAAACATAATCAAAGTAAGAGGTCAATGTTGTATCCTATTTATGCTTTCCATCAGCCCCATTCACAAATATCTGTTGTCTGTAGCCAAATACAGAACTTATTTTAAGTGATAATTACAATTCTGAAATAAAACCTTCAGCAAGGGTGTTTAATCACAGCAATTTAAATAAACTGTTTACTATTAGAACATCCTAGTTTCACAAATTAAGCCAAATGACCATTACCAAACAGCAACAGTATACTAGAAACACAGAGCAGCACATCAGCTATTCATTCATAAACTATCGGCTGAGCCTCTTAAAAACAAATGTTAAAAATGCAGCTATGTTCATATCTATGCTAACAAAATAATTTGAAACTGTAAGGAAGTATCTGTTCATACTGTGACCCAAAAACCCTTTTAGGTCTTTGTTTTGTTTTGTTTTTTGGAATATGTCTGTTCTGAAGCTCTGTTGATCCTAGTACACAATATAAAAAATTAGCATAGTATTTTAGGCTACAACACCACATGTCACAACATAGCCCACACTTGTCTTTTAAAAAGAATACAAATTACTATTCTACCAGTCTAATGCTATTTACTCAGTTACCAAAATTTAAATTAATTATGTTCTCAAACATAATTGTTAAAAATTGGCAACATTATGCAGGCTTAATTAAGATTAAATCCAATTTACTAAATGTACTTTAATTGGTACTAATTACATTAGCTTTCCTTTCAGAATGACAAATTCCCCATAGGTTTCACTTTAATAGTCTTCTATCAAAATCAACACAGGATGACTGATGATGAGCATCACACAAGGGGTGGGAAAAGAGATGCTCTTTCCCCCTCTCCCCTGTCAGACACACCAGCACACTCACCACCGCTGCTCTCTGCACATTTATCCTTTAATCAATTTGCTAAGTCACAGAGTCATGACTCCATCACAGCCATCATTTTCTGTTCCAGTGAAAAATTTCTCTAAAAATAAATACTCTCTGGCTGGGAGCAGCCAAGAAGAACAGAAGCTTTAACAGAAAAATACACAAAGGTTTCAAATATCAGGGCCACCAATTACTAGGGTACTTCCAAGGACTCCAGGGAGTCCTGCTCTTGAACTCTTTGAGACACAAATCTAATAAGTGAATAAGCCTAACCTGATCTTGAGAACTAGGCCCAATTACGCCGAAGGGCAACTTCACTGCATTATTGCCTGCTTTCCATTACAAGGGCATCCAGCGAGTACATCTGGAAAGGAACCTGAGAGGAACCAAGGCTGTCTCCCCAGAAAAACAAATAAAGACAGATATGCCTCTGTGCTAAAGTGGAAAAAAAAAGAAAGAAAATATAATAAGTAGGTGGTTTGCAGGCCTGTCTGTATTTCATAATGTGATAAACTGCCCTCAGGATTTTTTATATGATTGAATTTAGAAAGCTGGACAGCGCAGGGTGGTTAGGGGCTGGGGGAGCAAGGAAAAAACAAAGGATGAATTGCTCCACTTCAGCTGAGTAAAATTCAAGAACGGGAGAGGAAGGGAATTTAAGGTGGAAGACTAAAAAAGCTTCAAGCACATGAAATGAAGCAATCAAGGCTATCTATGTAATATACCACATTGGACCCTAATGCTGTGATCATAAAGCAAGATGGGAAATAATTTGCAGTTGCTGAAGCGAGAAAGGAAAAAAAAAACTGATGCGGCAATAGAAAGGGAGACATGAGAGATACTATATTGATATCAGATTTAAGAATGATTGTGAACAAGTTTCTTAGCCACAGCTAATCTGAATCAACATCAGACAAAATATTTAAGTGTTTTGCATGAGAGTACAATACTTAAGCTACTAATTTGAACAGACTGAACAGTAATGGAAAAGGTGTTTAATTAAAACCCAGTACTTTGTAATCCCCACACTTAGTTGTAGGTAAGTATTTAATTTCTCCAGAATATCACTGACAACTCCATCACCTTAACTGTATACAGTTTCTGAAGTATGGCATTTAGAAATTAAAAGCGCCTTCACTGTGGGTTTTTCCCCTGCTTAAAACTATTTAATTACACATTGTATTTGCAAGATGATTTTGTCCCGCAGAATTTTGTGCAGTTATGCTAAATCTACATACAACTAATTGCTGTAGAAACACAGTACCTAGAAAAAGGAACAAGTCTGACTGCAACGTTTGCTTTCAAAGGCCTCTTAACAATTTGCTACGTAGGTGGCCTGCAAGGACTATGGTCTTTGTGAATTGTTCCCATATTTACTGCTTTACTCACTGGGAGGTTTTTTTGTTTGTTTTGCTTTGGTTTTGCATTTTTTTAAATGGGACCTGAAACTATCTGGCTATTCATTTGAGAACGTACCCAACACCTCCAAGAATCAGTGACAAACCAGTCTTCCCATCAGCACCTGCAACCCAATCCAGGTCCAGAGAGCAACTACATATACAACATGATAAGCTGCAATCACAGCCTTTTCCTCTCAACTACCTGTTAAACACACTTCCTGAGTATTCACAGTACCTGTGAAGTAGGCGGACATCTGAATTCAACAGGTCTACATATATGTCTGTAAAATAACCTGCATATAAAAGGTCACATAAATTTGGAGCTGCAGACGCAAAATGCTTTGAGGCAGGAAATGCCACCGTCTTCGTATTTTTATGCCATCTAGTGCAAATGGCCCTAATCAGTACTGTGACATTGGGATGCTAATGAAGTACAAAATATAATAAATAACATGAAAAAAACATTTGACTTGTATGTCTGCTCTCAAGAAGATAAAGAAATCATATTTCCACAACCAAGAGAGGTTCCAAATCCCTAACTTTGAACAGAAATGCGTGCAAACCAATTTTCAGGTGGTCTTTCTTCTCCCATCCAACCGTTTCTTTATTTCTGCAGTTTACACTCTCAAACAACACTGGCAAATTGTTCAACCATTTGCTAAAATGAGTTGTCAGTATTAAACTCTACCATATAGAAAGTTCCCTCACTGGAAAAGAGGTCAGATGTTTAATTCATTCTCCTCCAGAGAAGGTTAAAAACACACACTGCCAAGTAAGAAACACAGATTTACACTACCATGCTCCATCTGACTAATCTCCTGATAATCTTGGCCTAAGTGCTAGACTTCAAGGCACAAAACCAAGCATGCTAACATCCTCAAAGAAACCTCATTTACTCTTTCATGTTTAAGACACTAAGACACTGGTTTTAGACAAAGGTCCAAGGAAGCAGCTTGAGGAAAACAGAAACATGGCTGTGCATCAATTGCTTTTGTAGCTCCAGATTAAATCAGTTCAGGTTAACCCAAGAGAACTGTGTTTTCCACACGCAAATACAAATTCCTCGACACCTAATATGCATTCATGATGTAGCTATAATCCCAAAAAGTAAACCCTGAATGTTCGAAGTCAGATGGATCTGAAGGCGCAACACACATACACATCCCTGCTCACATACACCCTCCCCAGGCACTACAGGACTGCTTGCATGTGCAGAGATTGCATGTGGGAAATCAACCAAACACCTCACAACTGGGAGCCAAGACCATTAACCTACATGGAGCCCATACACCATAGAAAAGATGGAAGCTTCAGGGCCAGGTTAAGTACAAAAAAAAAATTCCCAATGCACTTAAGCATGCAATTACTGCAAGTCAAACAGAACACAAGATCATGGAACTGTTTTAAGACTGATGGGAAAAATTACACAGAACACTCTCACATGAAACAAAATATCTACCTACCTGCTTATGCATCTCTATATTCAGTCCATAGGACATCTCATAATACTAAGAAAGAAGAAAATTAATGTATTAGACCTTGCAATTGTGAAAAACACTCCAAAATTCACTTTGACTCAAGTATCACCCATACAAAGACATAGGGAGCTAAAAACAGGCACTGGCCTTGAAGTGCTCCTGGAATTTGAACAAGCATTTCACAGTAACCCTTTTTTTTTTTTATCTGCATTGCTTCATTGCTTCATGTCAAATTTACAAAGAACCACCATAAAATAAGCAAAAAAAAGACAACAAAAAATTACAAAAAAGTAATCAAAACCAGAGTTTACAATTAGAAGCAGAACAAAAAGCCATACAGAAAATGCTCAAGATTTTATACCCTAGCACACATAAAAGATGCCAAAAAAACAGCCCAAAGTGCTTGATGCCAGACACACACATACAAATCAACAATGTCTAACAGACTGGTGATTCAATATTTTGAATTAAAAACACACAAAAACTGCAATTAAATTGCAGGAATGCAAAAAAAATGAAAGAGCATGAAGAGCCAAAGTAGAAACACCAATCTAAGCATGTTCAGTTGTGCCCAAATATTGCGGGGAACTCAGTTCAGTGTGTAATGTTGGTACCAAACAATCCCCAAGACTTCAGTCTATCAGCCATGAAAAAGACAATTGCAAGCCTTAACATTTGCCTGTGCTTTTGGTTAAGAATTTTTCAAAGTGATTTAATAATTTTGTAAATACAAGAGCATTATTTGCCACCTACATAGGGAAAATGGCTAATCCTTCACAGATGTACAAGACAGCAGACAGCAAAAGATCTTCTGGAGTTATCATGATCCATCATGTAATTATTCTTATGTGCTTTATTTAACCAGGCAGACAAAAACCATTGAGAAAATCCATTTCAAAGCTGAGATCCCTGCTTTTCTCAATTTAGTGAAACAATGAACCAGCTGCCCAGGTTCTTCTAGGAAGAAGGCTTCGGGTTTCTACGCGTACGTGCACAGTTTTGGTTTACATCCATCGCAGAAAAAAATATTATCCTGAACTGTTTTACATATATATCATCATTGGGACGAGTCAGCAAAAGTTAAATCATCCCCAGGTACACTACGAAAGTTGTACACGACTTTAAAGGGCTGACAAGTAAACTGCTAGTATTTGGAAAATAAATCCCCAATTGCTTTAAAGGTTAAAAAGCAGGTTTCACGTGGAAACTAACTGCTGGAAACAAGTTATAAACTCCTGAAACTATGTATTTATAATGGAATAACTGATGTAACCTCAACCACAGCAGCAGCACTACTACAATCTTTCTGCTCGCCTCCAGCAATCCATAATATATTTCGGTCTCAGTTTACCAAGCTAAAAGACGTTTTGAATTTGTTATGCAGCTTGCTTACCATGACATAATGTCGCTGCATCTCTGTCTTCTCACTGGCCAGTTTTTCACATTCTAGCTTTAAACTGTTCAAGACATAAAAAAGAAAAAGCGTGGGTACTTCATAACACAAAACTGACATTCTTCTGAACACAGGTTACTCCCCTTTTCAAGCATTTCTCCAACAGAAATGGACACACGCATTCCAGCTTTTGCTTGGGAGTTCAGGGTGGGGTTTGTACTTTCCCTCTTTCAAGAGATACTATGCAACATCCTCATCTCCTAGGCGAACTGCATACAGTACACAGGAGAATATTTTTCTCTGGCAAAAAAATACTCATGCCTATAAAACTTAAGCTTGAGAAGCCACTTACAAATCCACAACTTGCATTTCAGACTTTTTATTTAAATGAGTTTTAGAAACACCAATTGCTTTCACTCAACCCACACAGCAATCAAAACCGTATCACTATTTCAAGAAGCAAAAAGTTGCTGATTTTTTTTTTTCCTGTCACTGATGACAGAACTGCAAGGAAAACACTGCTTGTAATTTAAGGAATACCGTGGTAAACATGAACGCCTCCGCTGTTTTTTTTGTTTTGTTTTGTTTTCCGAATCCCGCTAAACAATCTTGCCAGAAGTCAGTTGTCACTTTGAGGACACGGCGCTCCTCCACCTAAGGATGATGAAACAGCTCGCTGCCTCCCTTCCAGGTTATCAGCACTTGACATGTCAATGAAAGGCGCGAGGGGGCCGAGCCCAGACAAGACATGTGTCCTGAGCGGCATTTGGAAGAAAAGCAGCAGACGAGCCCAACCAGCCACATATTTTTCCACCAAACCCCAACCCTCCACCCAACCCCCCCCCAAAAAAAAAGAAAAAAAAACCAAACAAAACCAAAAACCAACCACAAACCGGAGCGTGGGGAAAACCAGAAAATCCGATCGCACCGCTCGGCTCGGGGCCTCGGCGAGCCCCCGCCCCGAGGGCCGGGAGCGGCGGCAGGATGCGGAGGAGCTGCGGGATGGGGTGGGTCCGCCCGGCGCCCCCGCCCCGCCGCCCCCCGGGCAGCGGCGGTGAAAAGCTGCGCGAGGCGAGCCCGCGCGGGGCTCGGGAAAGTGGGCAGCGTTACCTGTGGTACTGAGCCTGCAAAAACTGAAACTCCTCCTTAATCCGATCGCAGGACTCGGAAATGGTGAATTTAAAGGGCTGCGCTGGCTGGTGAGGAGCCTGCAAGCAAGCAACAGCGAGTCTTTTACTCTCTCCCTCTCACCCCCCCCGCCGCTCCCCCCCGCCCGTCCGCTACCCCCCGCCGCCGCCACGGCCCTCACACCCGGGCTCCGCGGAGGCACAGCCTCCCCGGACCCTCGGCCGCCCGAGGCGCCCCGGGCTACTGCCCCGACGGGGCCACCAGCGGTGTAAGGCAGCCGCGGGGGGAGGCCGTCGCCTGCTCAGACCCCCGGCACTAGCGGTAGCCATGGGACATGGGGCGGGCGCCGGGACCTCCGCACACCGGGCGGGGGCAACTCGGAGAAGCCAACCCCAGTCCGAGGCGGCGGCGGCGGCGCGGCGGACAACAATAAGAAAATGGCTACAACTCCGCGGGGTCGCCGCCGCCACTCACCGGGTGCCGGGTCTGCGGGTACATCTTGCTCAGGTCGCGGATCATCCACGCCGCTTCGGGGGGCGCTGACGGCCGGAGCGGCGGGGATCAGGGCTGCAGGAGCGCCGGCGGCGACGACGGCGGCGGCGGCGACAGGCAGGGGCGCCCCGGCCCCGTCGCCCCGGGGCTGGAGGCGCACCGCCGGCAGCAGCGAGGCGCGGCGGCGACGGCGGCGTCCGCGGCGAGCGGGGGCCGCTGCCACATCCCCCGGGGGCGGTCAGCGGGCGGCGCCGACCGGCTCTCCCGAGCGCCGCTGCTACGCGGGCTCCGGCGGGCTGCGAGCCCTGTGTGGCGGCGAACGAGGAGGAGGAGGAGGAAGAGGAGGAGGGCGGGGAAAGCCCCTCCGCCGGCGCGCGCTCCACCAGAGATTCCAGCCGGCAGTTTTCTCCCCTTCTGCAAACTTTTACTGCTGCCGGCGGCTCTCCCGCCCCAGCGGCTAGCGGAGCGGGGCGCCCCGGCGGGAAAGGCAGGTAGGCGGGCCGCTTCCGCCGCCGCCGAGGTGCGGTGCCGTGCCCTTTTGTGTGGCGGGCTGGTCCTCGCTCCTACCGGCCGGACCGCATCTCCTCCGCTAGCGCTGCTTGGCCGCTCTTTTTCGTTTTATTTTGTTGTTTGTTGTTTTTCTTGGGGGGAGGGGGGTTGGTTTTTTTGTTGTTTGTTTTTTAATTCTTAAAAAAATTTTAAAAAGAGCGAGAAAGATGAAAAATAAGATAAGGTCCGGGCTGCTTTATTTATGTCTTTTTTTTTCTTTTTTTCTTCTCCTCGCCCTCCGAAACTCCGGGAAGTGGCAGCGCCAATGCCGGAGCGGAGCCCTGTACCTAGCCCAGCCCTAACCAGCTCAAGCTCGGCTCTCCCCAACCCGCCGCAGATCTGCGCCGTTCCCACAGCACGCTGTGGCGAGGTGACTCCTTTGACCAATTTAGCGGAGGCTGGTCATTAACATTCTGATACATATTCAGAGCAGCCGGAAGGCCGCCACCGCGGGGCACCCTGGGAGTCGCAGTCCTCCCGCGCCCCCTCTGCCCGCTCGCCGGCGCGCCCGGGACTGCTCCTCCCGTCGGACGGCGCGGCGCTCCCCGCCCTCCTCGCGCGGCACCCCGCAGCTCCGCCCATGAAGGGCGTCGCCGGCGACCAATCGGCGGCGGCCGCACATTAATCGCCGTTCTGTATTAGTGCCCATCATTTCGCCGCTGACAAATGGGCATGCGGGCCCGAGGAGCGGGGAGAGGGGGGCGGCCCCGGGCTAAGCCCCCACGTGGGAGCCTGACGCCGCGGCGGCCCGCAGCCAATCACGTGGCTCCCCCTGCCTGCCGCCCGAGGTGGAGCCTGGAGATCGCTGGCGTTCCGCGGCGCCGGCGTTCGAACAGGGGAAACATTTGTTCAGCCGTCAATCAAAGTAACGTGGGGCAGTGTCGGCTGTCGCGGCCGCCGCTGCTGCTCCCGCCGCCTTCTGCGCGCAAGGCGGTGGCGTGGCAGGAGCGAGGGTGGCGGGGGTAGGGCGGTGGGGAGCCCTTCCCCGCCTCCCGCCCCGCCCGCGGCCCCCGCCGGCTGCCCGCGCCGCCGCTGGCGCGCGCTAATTAGGGGTAACGTCTCTAAAGAGGCAGGCGCGGCGCGCTGGTATCACCTCCGGGCAGCGGCGGGGCGCCGTCTCCCGGGTCGCCTTTCTCGGCCCGTCGTGGGGTTCGTCGGAAGGAGCTGCGTTGCGGGCGGCCGGCTGGCCGGGGGAGCTCCCTCGCCGGGCTCACCGCGAGGGATGGGTGATCCCCGAAAACCATTGTCGGGGAGGGCGAGCGCCCTTCTGCAGTCGCCTTGCCGCACGGGGCTGGCCGCCCTTCGCAGCGGCCCATTCTGAGCCATGAGAACCCGGAAGGCGAGGTGGGGGCGGCCGAGGCGAGTGCTGGTGGGGCAGTCCCAGCCGTTCGACGTTTCCAGTGGCCGGTGCCGCTAGGCGGGCGGAGCGGTGCCGGGTTGGAGTCGTGGAATGCGAGGCAGTGCAAAGCTGCCTTCGGGCGGGTTTACTTCAGGCACTTAGCCTTTTCTGTGGGAAGAGGTGGCAGGGAGGGTCGTGGTCCCGGCTGCTCGCAAGAGTAGGCCTTAAAGCCTTGACCTTTAAACGATACATGGTGAAGGTACGTGAATGCTCGACGGGGCGTTTTCTGTCGGCGTCAGGCGTGAAGAGAGCGGCCGGGTCCCCAGGGTCCGGTTTCTGACGGGGCAATAAACGCACCTGGAAATTACCCGTGGGGAGAAAGGGACAGGACTTCCGTCTCACAAGCAGCTTGGCTGCAGCTTTGTCCTAAGAAGACCCCAGAACCATTTTTATTACGAGCCCCACCCCAGACAATGCCGTGCGGCGGCGCACACGAAAGAGGCTCAGATTTTTTTTTTTCCCCTCTCTCTGCCTGTCATGCTTAGATTTGCCTTCAAGCAGTTTGTATTCTTGATGAGCTGCAGTTTAAACTTGCATACACAATAAATGTGGTTTAGTCACGTCATTTTTTACGCCTGTACGCCAAATCTGTAGTCTCAAAGCTTGCACTCAGCAATTAGTGCCCTAATGATGGTAGCTAAATTGTATATACTTTGCTTTTTATGGTCATAAATTTTCTTCACTGCCCTCAGCTCTCTGGCTCCTCTGCCGAGCTCCTTGAGGCGCTGATGGCACGTCACCTGGGTTTTGCCACGGAAGTTTTGCCTTGCTTACATGATGTCCGAGGACTGGTCCAGTAGTCAGAAGTCTGAAGCAGAACAGCGGTCGTGCTGATGACGGTGGCTGTCTTCTGCCACTGCATAAGACCCAGAGACACAGGATGGAAATTCCTCCTTTTTGAAATAGTTTGTTAGAAAATCTGCTTCCTCCTTATTGAGTGCTTGTAGTCACTAGCATCTGGAGCCATTTGCTCCAGAGTCCTTCTGAAGCAATATTTTGCCTAAAATGGCAAGTTATCCACCGGGAAATGGACCAAAATATAATCAGTCTCATATTATTTTTTTTTTATACCACTGAATATGGCTACACATTAGGTATTGCAATGCTCAGCCTTCAGCCTACTTGCATATTCCACTTCCACTGGAAGTTTCATATTTACCAAGTTCATAATCAGTGTTCTAGTGGGATTTAGACCTCTAAATATTGATAAAAAATTTTAAGATAAAACACCTGCCTAATTATGAAAACATTGCTTCTTGGGTCTAAATCTTCCAGCAACAAAAATGCTTTTAAAAGGTTGGTCATGAGCACTCTTCACTAGGCAGCAGAGCACTTCCAACTCCTCTGAAATAGAGGATGTTCACCATGTGCTAGGATCAAGTCTTGACATTCAGAAGTATAGCTGCCAAATCTGCAACTGCTTAACTGCCTGTCACCCAAGTGCTTGAAAGCTGTGCAAGAAGAGAACAACTCATGCTGCAGAGCCACAAGGAACTCTGGAAAGGTGATGTGCGAGCTGAGCGGCTTTAACCATTCAAATCCACAACCTGGAGAAGGACAAGTACAATTATAATGTAATATAACTCTGTCTGAAGAAGTTGAATTCTGGATGTAACAGCAGGATTCTTTGTTTCTTGACACCCTGCATGAGTTTGGCATGAGGTACAGAGCTCCAAATGGAAAGGCATTGAACACCTTAGAAGGTGAATGCGTACGGCTTTTGGGGAAAGCAGTCCCTCTTTTTTCGGAGGGCATTTTACCAGCAAGGTTTGTCAAAGCTTCAGCTCTTGCTCACTCTTGCTTGCCCATGTCTTTAGTGAATTTGTGTGGCAAGAGGTAAGGCAGGGTTTAGTTTGCTAAGCTTTAGCAAAATGTATATAATTTATATAGTTCACTCTTTATGTAACTAATCACTGTATTGTGGCACAGTTTTGCAGCATTCTGACAAGATCCATGAACCCAGAAGTTTGAGAGAAAGTGCCCTATAACTTGCCATTTTGAAATTATGTGAATTAAGATCAGAATGTCAATGTCATTCTATTTTCCTATCTTTTGTCACTTTTGACAGAGCCTTAATGGGCCTTTAAATATAGGCTGTTTTGTATTTAAAGTTTCTTGTTTTTTCCTTCTTTTATGAAAAATCTTTTATGGTAGGTTATATAACCTGTATTGTTACCTAGCAAGTGGAGAAAGGTAGGTAGCTTTTAAATGTTTTACACATTTTCCTAAAGATTTTTCATAAGTGAATCTACTGCAATAAGTATTTAGGCAGTTTTATATGCACAGTAAGTGTGCTGAGTTTTAACGGGTGTAGAAAAACTCTAGGGAAGAATCACAGGAGCCAGGGGTTGCAAAACATCATATGCCTTGTTTTGTCCTCCTACCAAGAAGCAACTCTTTTTTTCAGGCCTAATTCAGAACTAGACTGCTTTGGTTTACATTCAAAGTCTAAGGTCTGAAATTAACAGAACAATGTGTACTCGTATTTGTATTTTACAGTATAGGTAAAAAACTCTTGTTTTCTGGCTAAGATTTTCTAACCCACTTTCAGACACTCAGGGTTGTTTTTTTTTACAGTTGAGCCATAACCTTACTACAGAGATGATTTATCAGTGCCAAAGGACGTTTGAAAAAGGGACCAATCCTGAGGTCATTTTAAATATAACCCCACAGATTTCCTGTCCAGAGTGACTGTATCTGAAGACCGTGAAAGTTGTGCCTAGCACTGCAACTTATGGTTTATTTTGGGACCAAGTTACTAGGTCACCATGCTTTGTCAGCTGTGTGCTCAACACACACACTCTCTCACAAAAATAAAGGTGTTAAACTGATAAATCAATCAGTTCAAAATACCTAAGAGTAAATCTTGCATCAGTACACAAATTTAAATGCACTGTGTAAAGAGTCTTATCTTTCAAAAAGATAACTCAGGTTTTCAGTTGAATTGGCACCAAGTTCTCTCTGCTTAAAACTTTTAATTACAGTGTTAAGCCAGGTTTTACTGGTGGAAGAATGTAACAGTATGACACATGGTTTATGTTGTGTTTTACAAGTGCTATCAAGTGACCCTGTCTCAGTATGTTTTCAAAATGCTTCCTACTTACAACTTTCTAAATTAGTCATTAGTGACCTTACGGATATGTTGTAGCTAGAAAACACATTAAGAGAATTTATAATGCTATGTATTAAAATGATTTATATGTCAATTTATATGTAGCTCTCTCACAAAACAAGAGTTTTACATGTTCCAAACTCTTTTCCAATGAAGTCTTTACATTCCTTAACATTGTCAAAGTCTTGTTTTATTTAGTCCTTTTACAGGCATTTGTGTTCTAGATTCATGGTCTTAGTGTTTTTCTACTTGATTCATTGCATGCAAACTTCTTGCAAGGACACAGTTCCACTTCTAAGAAACTCGCCTGGGACACGGCAGGAAAACTTCTTTTGAAGTCTGCAACATTTTTTTTTCTGCAGGAAGGATAGCAGTTTAGGGCTGTTGTATGCTGACTGGAAGCTGGATTTGCACACTTAGGCAGTGCAGAATGGCTTTGGCAGATATTTTAAATTAAAGTAATTTTTCCTAGACAGTGCTCCCTTTCTTATTGAAATCTGTGAACTAGCAGCAAGGAATATTTTTTTCCCATGGTAAATCCATGACAAATTCTTTGGGAAGAAAACTCTCCAAGAAGTCTCATAAATTCCTGTGCCATCATTAAGTTGCATTTATGCCTTTTTATCATTTTTTGAGATGTGAATGCTACCTAGTCACCCCTCTGAAGAGGAGTGACTTAGCCTCAACACTTGCTAGATGGGAGTAGCTGTTAGTCCCAAATTTTTTGGCAACACTCTTCTAACTTGCAGTAAAGGAGGAAGGAGTGCAACACCACCTGAACTGATAAGGCTACACCTCAGCAAAGCTTTTTCACACAAGTGTACCGTATAGTTACATTACAGCTAGATTACAAGTTCTACCCCTGATGAGAATACAGTGTTTCTTAGTGCACTTTATTAATAGGAACCATGTTAATCTCAGTAATTTAAAGTCCACGGGTTCATTTGCAGTATTGGATCCAAAACCTTCTTAGCTTCCAAAAATTAATCAGACAGTTTCAGAAGAAAATGTATGGACTAATCTAAGTGTTGAAAGCCAGTTACAATGATGAAGTAGTCACTGACTCACACAACACAGCCTCCCTTACATTCACCTCCAGCATAAGAAGAATAAGAATTTCCCTCTCAGGAGTGTTGGCTGTATGAAAGCATATGGCTTTCCATTTGATGTTACCTTTCAACTTCTCCAGCCAGGCTTCAGTGCTTACTGCAACCTTAGGATTCTCCTACATCTATTAGAAGATAAGAAGGGCGGATTTAGCATACCTTCTTGCTACGTAGAGTGCAGTTCATGACCCCAGAGTAAGGAAAGTTCTCCCAGCCCTTGCAACACCATTCATAAAAGTCACTATTTAGCGCATATACTGAATAAATCCAATTCTTTGAGTTGTCTTTGACTTAATGTCATTTCGTACTTGCAGTAAACACTATTCCACATTTTTCAAAACTTCCCCTTTTCAAAAGTAAAAAGTTGAGATTTTTGCCACATAATTTTAATTTTAAAAAAAAGTACCACTGTTGGGAAATCAGCATTGTGGAATTATATACATTTATCATGGAAGAAAACTGTATTAACCAGTTTAATTTTACAAGTCCAAGGTGTGCATTAAGTAGGATGAGGAAAGCTGTGCTGAAGGGTAAGAGGCCAAAAGAAAAAAAAAATTAACGTAATACATCTTTAGTTTAATGTTCTTTATATTGTCCCAATTAATGTTTCTATACTTTGGCAAAGTGAGTAAACTAAGCAGCACAAAAGTATTATCTAAAGAAAAAATAAATATTTTTAACTTATTTTCAGAGCATAAAGAAGATTTTTAACTTCTCTTTTTCACATCATATACTGAAAATTTCCTGGTTGCTCTGAAATGGTAAAGACACCATTTTTCTTTTAATCTTCAATTATGTATTGAAGTTGACTTGCATGCTGTCATTGTACTGCAGACTCAGCAAGCAAAAGTAATTGGAAATTTAGATAACTGTGTATTGTGAAACAGGTTTATTTTCTTTACATCTTCGTATGAGCAACATTTCGTAAGATATACACACCTCTTTTATTAGCTATGGAATTACTATATACAAAGATTAATGTGTTTAGCAGAGATTGATTTAAAAAAATAGCTGCTGTATAAAGGTTTATTGTTCTAAAACAATGGAAAACTCTAATTTCATGGCACTGTGTTTTCATCTGATGAACAGCCAGAGTTGTTCTCTAAATACACTTTTCCTTCCTAAGGAATGGGAAGAATAATTCCTCTCCAGTTATTATTCAGAATGGAAATAGTCCCGATTATGTGTTTCAAATAAATTTATTATTTGCAATGTAAACTTCTGCTGTCTTACAGGAGTCCAGGCAGTTCTGAACTTTTACTATATTTCAGCATTGAAACTTTTAAACAGTAGATGGATTTTGAGAACAACTGAATGCATTCCGCTTCTGTTTCTGTGTTTAATGGATAAACATGCAGTCATACTGTGTATGGACATGGACATATTGATGCAGCCAGCAATCCTTTATTCAGAAAATGGTAAATATTAGGCTTTTGTGGATTATATGCATAGTTTGGGGTGATGTGAAAAATACTGCCAAGTCATCAGATTATGTCGAAGCAGTGTGTGAGGTTACTTTTCTGTTATTGCAGTTCACCCAAGACTGGAGAGATGAAAGTTCATGCTCTCCTTGCATGAATTACATCATCACATTGCAGCCTTGCCTTTCTTGTCCCTGACACATTTTTCGTTCCAATCCCCCATACCACGGAGGAGACCAATGGGGAGGGCCAGAGTATCTTCCATGGTCTGGAGAGCTGCCATCAGCTTCCTGGAGTGGAGCAAAATGGATTCTGAAAGCGGTGAGACTTTGTCCTGGGTTCTAGGTATGATTTATAGCAGGGGTCACAGTGAAAACTGAGTGCAAACAATGTGATTCTGTTAAAAAGGTGCTGATGCATGGAGCTTCACAATTCATAGTAAAGAAAGAGGAAACTTGTTTATTAGAAAGACTGTTCCTGTCTGTGTAATGGACATGGCTATATATGCAGTGATCCCCACTCCAGGTATCAGCCAGTTCTTTAACCCACACCTTTCTCAAAGGTAAACAGTGATGTTTTTTTCCTGATAACTAGTCCTTTTGATGATGCAATCTCACGAACCTCTCTGTAAAGTCTACTTAAGGAAACGGTGAATGGGGATTTAATTCCTAATTGCTTGTAGCTCAGGTGACTCTTTGGGGTTTAATGACACTCACTGCTTTGGATGAACACTGGTATAAAAGACAGAAGGGATACAACCCACAGGGTCAGACTTATCAGGAAATAAACTTGAGGGGCAATCAAATAGCTTGTTTTGTGAATAACCTCTAAGATATACTGGATTGAACTTGATGTGAGCTGGCTGAAAACAAAACAGGGAGTAGTTTACTAAACAAATACTGTTGTTGTTTTTTCCTTTTGCTTTTAAGAATTGAAGCAGAGCATGCCATAACAGAGTCCCTGTCAGAAAAAGGAGGGATGGAGTAAAGCTGAAGACAGCAAATTAATAGTACCTCCTTTAACAACAGTCACTTCCTGCAATCAAAACCGTGCTAGCATGTGGCCTGTTCAAATAGAAGTTACTGGACCAGAGCCAAACATGAAAAAGTAATTGATAATGTGGTTTTTCAGAACCCACCCATCCATCAAATATGTCACTCCTCCATAATGCTTTACTGCCTCTTCTGAAGAAAGATCTTTAAAATTCATTGTGCGCACTTAAAAACAAAGTGTCCTTGTCTTGGTTTATAATGATTCTCTTTTAGTTTGGGTTTGTTTTGTTATTTAATTACATTCTCTTCTATCGTGCATTTTTGTACAGATAGTTGCTGGAAATTTCTGCTGCTCTTAAAGAATCCTTTGTGTTGTATCAGCTTGCATTTTCCTTGGATTGTGTGGTGCTGGTGTCTTTTCACTGACTTCAGCATTGGAGTATTGTAGTCATAGCTTCACTAAGTAGACTGTAACAAACAGATTCATTGGTCTTTTCTCTGTGCTGCATCTTATTAACGGATCTGTGGGAAATGCTCTTTACGTTGTTAAGGCATATGCACTAATGCAAACAATAAATTAACCTTAACTGGAGAAAGCTTTGAGATTCCTAAGGCAGTAACCTAGCAGAAACCAGAGTTTATAAAACCTTTCTACCTGCCAAATTTCAGGGATGTTTTTGTTAAGATGTTCTGTACCTGTTTTCTACAACAACCTTTTACTATGGCCCTTACCAAACAGATATTATGAATAAGGCACTGTAATTTCTTAAAATGAGATAGCAAAGGAGTCATTAAATACTAGATTTATTCAATTGAATCTTTGTATTTCTTCTCCCCCACAGTTAAAGAGCAATGAACACAATTGTAGGAAGATTATTACACTGAATCAGAGGGCAGTGTTCACAGATCTGTTGTACCACTTTTATAGGGGCTGATGATGATAACCCTCAAATTACAGACTGCAATCTAGTTAAGAGGTCAGGTACTGTGGTGCTAATTAGTTCATAAAGAAGTGCTTTGGATTCTAATGTTTAGACTGTTTTTTTCCTATTACAAAGTGTTAGAGCTCACAACTTGTGTACTGAGATCATCATAGGTACAGGCAAGAGTAACAGCAGGCAGAGATGAGGGTGGGCATGGAGTTGTGGTAATGGAGAAGAATTATGGGCATACTTGAACAAAGAGAGCCCCTTCCCACTCCCCTTCAAATGAGATATGCAAGACCTCTGGATCTAGGAAGGAGGAGTTTGTACTCACACACTGTCCTTTCACTTTTGGGAATTCTTTAGTTGTAAGTTTGCACTGAGTGTGTTTCTAAATTAAAAAGAAGTGCATCACCTATTCCCCTCTCTGGAAACTCAAGGCCCAGAAAGAATAAAAAAATATTTTTACTGCTCCTCCACCTAGGATTGATTAGCTACCGTGCAGTAACTTCAGCCCAAAGTCTGATTTGTCAGAGCATCTAGATCTTTGAATCAGATACCAAATCAAAGTAGGGAGCAAATAAATGGCTATTAGGTTTGCCACTCACTGCCTGGATTTGGACAATTTATTTTCAGTTTTGCTAAGGAACTGTGCTAAGACTTGCTGCAATTACTATTTGCACAGGGCTGTAGAATCTGTAAATTATTTATTATATTTCAGGAAGAAGCTCCAGGGTTAGTACATGTAAATCCAGGAACCCTTGCAAAGACATGCAATTCATGTGCCCCTTGGCTTTTACAGACTTGCAGGGGTTTTCTTGATATCAACACTTCCAGTCTCACACTAACTAAAAATCTGGCAGCATCTGAGAAGCAGCCCCAAGAAGCTCTGATCTAATAGTTGTAACTGAGTCAATACAATGCTTTGAGCATTATGTTTAACTTCGAGCCAATGAGTTGGGCTATTAATTCGGTGGAGCTAGTCAGTAGATTAAAATTAAACTAACGTCTAAATGCCTTGCTGGACTTTTACCAGATTATTTCGTTTATGATTTAAGTACTTTTCTTACACCTGCTGAGATCAGATTCCCTGATTTAAGAATTTATGGTCCAGCTGAAAGTGGTGGTAGACTTAAATTTCTATGAGAGTCAGTTTGGGGCATGAGATCTCTCAATATTCACAATTACTTTTTATTATGTTAACATTTACTAATTTCTGTTTTTTCAAATGCTACTGTGTTCTTGTAGCTCATATTTAGTAATTTTATTTCTCTCAATACAAGGTTAATACCTATGGTGCTATAAACCGTCATGTCTCAGACAACTGGAGTAAAGGCTACTGCAGTTTACACGTTTGAAGATCTGGCTCCTGCTTGATGCTACGTTTAATGTCAGTGTTACCATTTGTAGTACAGTGTGTAAGTAATACATGTAGAGATATACCTGCATCTTGCACTTAAGGACCAGTCTCTATTAGGTGCAAGGAGCCCATTGCAGAAAATAGGCACTACTGAACCATGCTTATTGCCTTGTATATCAGGCTTTCAATCTGTATTTTAAAGCTGAAAAAAATTTTTGGCTTTTACTTTAAAGTAGGTATTTGGGGGCTTAACTCCCTAAAAACAAATCTCTGCATAGCCAGAAGATTCCAAGGTGTAATTTAAAAAAATATAATGTACTCAGTAGCAAGAAAGGGGGGGGGGGGGGGGGGGGTAGGGAGGGGGGTGGGTTAAAGCAATCCCCTGGTGTTTTACCCAGCACCATTACAAGCAGTGGCCTGACATTTCCTATCGCATGTCAATATTAAAAACATAACTGATTTATATCCACTATGGGTTGCTTTGTTTCCTGTTGAATAGGTAAAGGGGTAGACCACTGAACCATCTGTGATACAGGAATGTTTGTACTGGAAAGGTGCTACTTCTTTTAATAATCTGTGTAAAATACTGATCACTCAATATGCTCTAGGCAGTTTTGACTTCTGTCTGATTAGTTTATGGGAATACATTATTTACATTTGATATGACAATTTAGTTTTTAAGAAATGTGCAGTATGGCAACAATTAATAAAAATTTGTTTCAGTCTTTTGGGATAAAGGGTTTTATTATTACCCTAAACAATAGAACTTCTGTCAAAAACAGAATAGTTTGTTGTTGTTGTTTGGGTTTTTTTGTCCAATAGTAATCTCATTTGAATGTTTTGACTTATCAAAGCATTTCATGTTTACCTAAAAAATGCATTTTCTGCTCCCTGGAGAAGTCCATAATGCACTCAGTAAAGACTGAGTATAAGAAAAAATGTACTGAAATAACAGTAAAATTCAGGAAAAACTCTGGTTTTGCTTTGGTAGATATGCATGTTGTTGAACATTAGTGTACACATTTTATGCATATGTTACGCTTTTGTGGTCATCTGAATAATGTACCATCTCTCATTCAAAGATACTGTTGCTGTGTATTGTAATATTAAATTCTTAGATATTTCAATTGAAAAGAAGAAGTACAACTTTGGAAAATTCTTTGCTTAAGTGAAACTACCTGAGAAGTTACATGTGACTTAGCTGGATTTGGGGCACTTTCTTAATAGTTATTTTGATAAAATCCACATTGTTTATGTATGAGTTAAGCTTTGCTTGACTGGAAAATGGCTTTGTTCATTAATGAATAGGAAATCTACACAACAGCTTAGGACAGGAATTGAAGAATTCTCTACCTATATGAAATTACAGAGGGAATTTAGAGAGCTAAAACGCAATTACTGGAACTGGAATGTGGCCAAGATCTTTGGGTTAATTTCCCTCTTCTTATTAGAAGCTATATATTGATTCCATTTCTTGTCTGTCTTTGCTGTACATTTGCTGTATTTTTTTAGAAAAATTCTGAAATGTTTGGGTTTGTTTGTTTTAGTTTTTTTTCATTTAAAGAGAATGCCAGTTTCAGTGGTTGGACACAAATGTTTAAAAGCATGTAGATATGCTTAGTCTCCAGTTTAGCAACCCGTGTTTAAACAGTGGTGCCTATTTAAAAAAAGGTGTTTTCAGAACTCTAGACAGGCTGAAATGAGTGGATATGGTCAAGACCTACATAGTGTTGTATTGCCTCTAAAAAGATAGCATGAAGTCCTTAGCTTCTCAGATCCTTGGTAAAACTCTCACAGACTTTGGTGAAGGAAGGATTTCAGAATGACACTGTGGGTACTCAGAATTTTAGCACCAATCTTGCAGTACTCTGTATTTTTATTATATTCTCAGCTCCAAGTTGTGCTTGTCATATGAAACTCTCAACTTCATTTTTAAAAAGTCTGGTGCTAGGGCCAAATCTACAAAATAGTGTCAGCCCAGATTCAGCTAAAATGTTTGGTGCTGTGTGAAAATGTGTTTGTGGATCTTGATTTTTAGACAACCACACCTTTTATCTTGCTCCCACCTCAGTCTCTAAGTCCACACCTGCAGTTAGCTGAACACTTGCACAGCTACAGCAGGAGGTGCCTCAGATCCTCAGGTCACTCTGGCCATGGCATAAACAGTCTGCTCATTGTTTTGCCCCACATGCACCAAGGAATCAATACCTCTGTAAAGGCAGATCTAGAGAAGCTAACACACATCCTTCACTTGAATGTTTCTAAAGTAACTGGAGCTGTAAATTACAAAAAGAAGCAATTTTTAGGACCTTTTGGGAATTTCCCTCTAGTTTTTTTTTTTGACAGCTTTGTCATACAGGCTGTTGTGAACATCATAATGACCAAAATACATCTCTACTGTAGGCACAGAAACAGCCACCTTGCACAGCCAGAACTAGAAATATAAGGGAACACAGTACAAATTCAGCTCTGGTTATGCTTTAGAAGAGTCCTGAATTGTGCCAAGTGCACTGACAAGCAGGGGTTGGTGTGAACTCAGGATCTTGGACTCATGCTCTCTTCCTCTAATCCATTCCATCTACTGGAGACTAGGGAATAGATTCAGAGCTGTGGATCTGCCGAAGTGCCTACAATTTTTTTATGGATTAACCTCTGATTCCCTGGTTTCAGATAGGTTTGTATACAAGCTCTTAAGGAAGGAGCTCACAGGACATTTGAAAAAGACCTAAACTGTGCATTTTAACAAAGGCTAAAAAGATTCTCATTATTTTTAACTGAACTAGATTATTATGTAAGACTATTTCATCAAACTCTACTTCTGTCACTTGTGGACATGAGGAAATCTTACCTCATTACTGTTAGTCCTTTAAAAAAATTAGGGTTCATCTTGATGCACTATTGTGTAGCCCAGCTCTATAGCAGAAGGGTGCAGACCTATATAATAATGTGTACCTGTAGACATTAATGAAAGCCCAGATTATTTACAGGAATTACATTACAGGCCAAAATTGGTTGCTTCCATTTAAACCAGTTATCTTTATGTGTACTTTTGCAGCTCTAATCACTAGAGCGCTGAGTGTTCCTGTGATAACTGAGAGTATCTCCCTGGAGTGCAATGAGGTTCCTATAATTGATAGAGGGGTCCTTAAGGATTTTTTTGCTTTTCTGTAGTAAATAGTTCACTTTTAATTGATACATATCTTAGCCATGAGAACACTCAAGGTTTCTTATTTAAAGAACAGACAAAATAAAGGACTGAAAACTAAAGAAAAATAGAAGAACAGATTTCTTTATACCTTATTTGAGTGAATGTGTATGGTTCTTTGATTGTATCAAAAGAAAACTGTTGATGACATGTGCGGAAAAATAAAATAACTTAATATATGGCTGAAAGCGTATCAGCATAGTACTTCTGTTTTTACAGCAATTTCTACTGAATTTTCCTGAAGCACATTTGCTAATATTTTGCAAAATACATCGAACGGTTCTGATTTTTGCTATTTGACATTATGATAGCTTTGGAAAGAACTAATTCTTTTAAGTAGTCTACTGTCATACAGGTTTTTAAACTTTGACATTGAACTGCTTGCTGGGTTAGTGTGTGTTTTTAAAAAGGTATGTCTCCTATACCATATTCTGATGAATCAATGACTACGAAAGTACAAGATTAATTAAGACACAGTGATATTCATTTCTATGCAATCTTTAGAAAGATGGTGAGCTGAGGTGTTTCACACTCTGATACCAGGGGTACTAATTCCTGTGGAAGTCAGAAATAGACTGTTCCCCATCACTGTGGCTATGGACATCTTTACCCGTTGAAGTTGAAAGACTTCATACGGCCATTACGTATGATTGTCTGTGTATGATAGTCTGATGTGTGACTCTTTCAAAGGCTATAATTTCTTCCTTCATATATTTTTCTCCCTAGTCCAAAGACCTAATATAATGTGCAGGACGAAAATCACAAACATACGGTATTAACAGGCACTTTTTAGAATCTGTCACCACACTAGCAGAATTTCAAGGACATGTAGCTTTCAACAACAGTAGCAAGTTTAGATTATGAGACAATATGGCTTTACTCTTAGCTGTAAATTTATATAGTATAAATCTTTTTATACACTTAAGGGGAAGTGCTGATCTAAATACATTGTACATAATTATCCACATTTAAATTCTTACTGGCAGTAATATTTATTATTATTAATTATCTTCCAGTAGACGTATTCTTATGGATTTCAGTCTTCAGTTTCAGAATCAGTCTGAGGTTTTAGCAAGTAAATCCAAATTTATTTCCTCAGAAGATTTTTAAAATGTGGACAAATGGTATTGTAGCTATTTGCATAGCAGGGAACTAGCAGTAGCCAAATGGAATGACCTGCTTGGGGCAACATGGGAAGCTAATGGCATACCCTGGAAAAGAAATGTAGCATCCCAAAGATCCAGATCCTGCCCTTTTTCTGCCACCTTTCATTGTTAAATTTTCCATCTATGGGAACTCTTCTTTTTTAAAATGATTGCTGGGTTAAGTAGCAGTCAGGATTTATAAAAAAAGGAGGAGGTTAAAAAGAGGGAGAGTTCAGATTTTGCAATGGTTGTGTTTAAAAGGCTGTATGTGGATGAAACACATCCATTTCATACTCTGCATTTTAAAAAAAACACTATACAATGACAGCTTGTACCTTTGTGCTATGCCAGAAAACTAATAATTGAAAACCTCTGAAGAGCTCATGTCATGTTTTTAATGTATTCCTGTTCAGTGTTGTGAGTAGAAGTTTTATTGTTGCTATGGGTAGGGGATAGATTGAACGGATTACATACTGTGTTATAAATAAGTGTATTTTGTTTCCTGAGAAATGATTCTTCCATCAGTAATACGAAAAATAAACAAAGGAAAAAGAGTACACTTAAGGTTGCTCTCAAGTCTTAGCTGTTCCTAGACTTTCAGATTTCTGTTCTCAGCTACAATGTTCTAACTATAAAATATTTTCCTTTTACTTTTAAATCCAGTTTCTGAATCGTTTAAGGAGAGACTTCTCCAAGTTAACCTACAGCTGTACAATTGCTGGATAAGCCCTTTGTTTGCCTGAACTTCAAGGAAAGGTGGGAAAAATGTGGTTTGAATCTATGTTTGCACTTCTGTGATTTTGGGACTGTCAGGAGCCAGACTGGTTTTAGCATAAATTAGAGCCATCTGAAACTGTTCTCTCATTGCTGACTACTTGAGACGTTGTGGGATCACTCATAACTGAAAGTCAGGTATATATTGGGCCATGCTCTGGAAAGGTGCTTTAATGGGGGATCCTCAGCAAGCCAGCTAGATTAGTTTTCCAGATGGTTTGTACCACTTGAGCAGAGGCAAAAAATGTCACACTCCAGGTGTGACAGCAGCATTTGCAGAAACGCAGAGTTCTACTTTGAATAAACCTGCTTGGAGAAAACATAGTGTTGCCGTGGCTCTCTGGAGTTCAGTGCAAGGTGCAAATGATAGGCAAACAAATCTGGTGAATGCCTTTAGCCACCTGAAGTTCATGTTGCCGCAGTGACACTGCCAGATTAGAATTAATTTAAATCTAACTTAACCACCTTAACACAAATGACAGTCTCATCTTTTACTGTGGTGTAGACTCACCTCAGCACTGATCATACAATATCCTCTTTCAATTTTTTTTTTTTTTTTTTTGCTAGACCACTCTTGTCTTTTCAATTGAAATGAGCAATTGATCTTGTTATCTATATTGCCACACATCTATATTACATCACATCTCTCATAGTGACTGGTAATTCCTATACCAATTGGTGTGACAATCTTACAGTTAAATTTCAGCTGCAGTCATCACTAATTATCAAGGGAATTTTTTGGTGTCTTTTCTCTTATTCAGAATTTTTAGGCTTGCTTTCTATGTAGACACTATTTTCATGTTGCCAGTTATGATAATCAGTAAAAGAAAGTTGAGGTTTTACAGCCCAGTTATGTCAGTGGGCTTTTAAAAGTGCCTAGCACTTTGGGGGAAAAATAAACAAATAAACAAACAAACAAACCTGCAACAAAAAAACAAAATGAACAAAACCCCCACAACAACAAAAAACACACAAAAAAAAAACCCAAATCACAACCAACCAGATAAAATGAAAATTAAGCAGAGAACAGCATCAGGCAAACCGCTTGGGGAAGTTTAGATGGAGCTCAATACCCAAGCTGCAATTTAGCTGTGGCACTGACATTCACAAACATCTCTTTGGTAAGCGCTGTTATGTCTTTGGTGACCACAAATACATATATATGGTCTCTCAGATAAAAGGCAGTGCACCCAAAGCAGCTGTTAATAGGTTGAATAAAGGCACTGTTTACATGACCAGTTATACCATTTCCTGCAGCATTTCAGTTTTGATTGATAGCTCCTTAAAGGATTATGTTTATCAAGTTAAAAAAAGGGTAGTTACGTTATTTTATGATAAAGAGTTAAACTTCTGTATCTGAGCTCATATTAACGTATTCCTGGAAGAAGAGATAACACTTATTCTGTGCTATGTATTTGTTATACATGCTCTCACATACCCTACGGTGATGTACAACACATCCAGTTTATGCATAAAAGAGAAAGAAACATTGTGCAATATTCACAGCATAAAACTAAGTGCTCATTTTTCAATCACTTAAGCATTTCCTTCATAGTAGTTTCCTCAGTGGATCTTATGTGGCATTAATTTGATGCGTTCTCAGCCTGTGTCTTTTCCTGTCTTTTGAATGTTGTGTATTTTCTTATATGCGTTGCCAAAATTGCCTCGTTCTAATGCAGGGTCATACTTTGCTTCCTCACTTGCCTGTTTGTCCACGTTGGGTTAATGTTAGTAAACATCCCTTAAAGACAATCATTTTTAATCTTGTCAGAGATGCCTGTGTTGTGAGGGTGAAAATTAGTTATTAGCTTAGCTTTTCATCCATGCATAATAGGATGTTAAAATCAGAGATGTTTGCCTGGGGCCATGAGAAGCCTCCCACTCTAAGCTTACGAGTTCTGAATTTATAAAATGCAACATATTTAAAATAAATAAGCATAAAGCAAATGCCAGTTTAAAATGACAAGCAGTCTGTTTTTGTATATAGGAGTATATTCTGTAAGGAGTCTAAGACATCTTCTTGACTGCAGTAAATGAAGAAAAATATGCTGAATCTTTGCTGATTCTTATCCCTCACTCCTCTTGTTATAATAGCTGATCAAGACACCAAACTATGCCATTGCTTTTCTTACAGTGAGATCTTTCCCCCTGAGTGGAGTTGTCATCAGCTTGGTCCCTGCAGCATTAAGCATCCTCAGTCCTTGTGCTGTACCCTATCAATTAAGCCCTGGGAATAAACCTTCTCTTCCTTCCCCACTGGAGCATCTGTGGCAGGATGGGGAGCTGGGATCTCCCTCTGCAAATACCCACAGAGCAGTTACAACTTCCCATTTTCCTTCAGTTTTATTCCACTTCAGTTAAATCAGCCAGAGCAAAGGATGTGGAGTAGGTGATAGTTCCCTTGGGAATATCTATGTTAGTATCATGATAATGGGCAATGAAAGCAATCAGTGAGGAGTTCAGACACTTTCAGAGAGACCTCTGAGTGTCTCAGTGCTCTCCTTCGTCATCCCCAGTACAGGGGATAATAAAAAATAATAAAAATGGCTGCTGAAGAAACAAGAGATAGGCATCCTGGCTCTAAGCGTGTCTGTAATATAACATGCAGAGTTGTACACCAGTCTGCTGGATGGCAGACCTGAGTATTTGGATTGCCTACCAAGTGTTGATGAAAAGCCACACAGATTCTTAATTCAGAAACTCCGATTTTTCCTCTGTTCCTGTGTTCATTTGCTTTATCAGCAGGGGATGACTTACACTTTCAAAACAGATTAACATTTTAAAACTGTGGGAGCACTTTGTGTGGCATTTGAAATTATTTTAACCCTTTAACTCTTTGCTGGAGCTCCTCTGTTGTTTTTCTGTTTTCTGTTTTTACGTTTGGGTTTTTTTTTCTTTTTCCTTTTTCTTTCTCTTTGAAGTACAGGTTATGAAAGCACTTCAACTGTTCTGCACTATGCCAAAGCACCGGAGACATCAGTTACATTAACTAAGTTTTGGCAGTACAAACAGATGGACGTTTACCAGCTTTCACCTTGTTGTCTAACCTACTCACATGGGTGAAGGAGACAGCCCTGCCCTAAGGCTTTGAGAAACCCAGCAGTTATCTTAGTCCTTTCTCACATCCTATTTGTCCTCAAAATAATGTCTCTGATACCGCTGTTTAAAGTCAACAGGATTTATCCGTTTCAGCACATTTTCCCCTCAATCTTTTTTTCTCTTATTTCCTCTCTCACATGCTTGAACACATTGATGCACGGGCAAAGCACAGACTCTCTGGTACCCAAAGATCCATCTTCCAACTGTGCTCAGCTTTGCTCTCAGGCAGTCAAAGCTCATTCTAAAGCATGGCTGAGGAATACTATTCACTTAAAAATAAATACAGTACTTGAAGGCATTTTTCCATATCTATAGACAAACAAATAGCTGCAATGTACATAGCATCATTTGCAGCTAGGGAAGACTGTTAAGCAATGCCTACAGCCTTGTCTTTAGTCCACTTACAAGCGAATTAAAAAAGTCAACATCTGTTCAAGTCCACTAACTGGGTTCATAACATGGCTAAAGATGCATATAAAGGATCCAATTCCAATGTCATTTGAGTAAGGACAATCCTCACTAACTGTTGTGGGACTTGCATTTGAGCACCCACTTTGTCTTATGACTCCAAACCTGAACAAGGATATTGCTCACCAGTGGCTGTTCTGCAGTGCTCAGCGGTGACACTTAACACTGTAAATATTAGTTTGTTTTGCTCCTTACTGGTTTTTGGCAAACAGAAGTCCAGTAACAGTAGAGTTTTTCTACTCTCACAGTTAAGAACACAGGAACAAAACTAGCTTTCTGTTTTTCTACAGGATGTTGTGATAAAAAGCTGGACACAGTTCTCCTGTTTTTAGCTTACCAGTTTTAGGAATTCAGAAAAGTTGTGCATGATCCAGTTGTCAAGGACAGGAAAGAAGAAGAGGCAAGAAAGGCACATCACAACTGCATCTAAAGACAAAATATCAATTTCTCAACATACATGTCTTTCTACCTTTCCTGCTTTCTCTTTCCAACTCTGCTTTAGCTGAGCTTCATTCACTGCCTGATATCCAGGTTCTCCCTTAAAGTTATTTTGGAGCTTGCTAGTAGCCCTGTCCCTGCATTTAGTGATGGGGATGTTGATTTTATTATGTATTTTTGTAACTCACTTGGTAATGACCTGCTACCATTCTTGGGCATATGTTAACCAACAGATACGGTAAACAGAAATTCTTTACAGTCACACTAGCAGAAGAAAGAAATACAGAAAATACAGACCTGGAGAGAACCAATCAGGGATGTGCTTAGTATTCCCAAAATTCATATATGCTTCCTGAAAACATAGCTATTTTGACAGTTTTTAAAATAAAACTCCTTCAGTTTTACTTTTTTTTCCCTGGAATATTACACAGCACATGACAGTTCAATCAGTTTATCTTTGTTTCATTAATCAGGGCCAGGAAGGAATGAGAGGAAGTAGAAAATCTGCTTGTAGCATTGGAAAAGCTGGTGCCTTTTAAAATCTTCCAAAATATTAAAACCTTGAGCGTTTCTCAAAAAACTAATGCTTTATTATTTTATCACATAACTAGTATTCTGAAATATTAGTAGCTTTGCAGAAATTATTAGCTCTTTTCGACATAAGATTAACAGGTGCAAGCAGCTCTTTTTCAGGCTTGGAAGCAGGTAATTTACAGCGTATTGCAGGGGAAATGGAACAAGAGGAAAGAAAGATAGGAATGCTTCATCTATATTTCTTGCCCTTTCTTTGAAAGGTTCGTGTTAATATTTGGAAGCTATTTCCCTTTTCTAATGTTTCTTCTACAAATCGAATTTTAGTTAATTATCTTGGTTGTCCACTGTAAATAAAAAGTAAGACATCTGCCAGTTCTCTTTGATCTTGGTTCTGGTCTTTCCCCAAACAAAACTCCCACACAGAGTTTTTTCTCTTCCTTTCCTTCAGAGGTGAAACTTTCCTCAATAGGAATGCTCACCTTAGAGGGTTGAGGGTTATAGATTCTTTCAATCAGTTTCCTTTCTCTCCAGTTACCAATAGTTCCATTCCCAAGCATTGTCGGTGTTCTGAGTGTTCCTGTGTATAGAATAGTGTCATTAGAAGCTCAAGGCAAATCAAAAGAACAAAATATTGAATCATAAAAGCTAATGAGGATGTAGTGCAAATACTCCTCATAACCAATGTTCAGCCTGACTTACTCAGGGGAGTTAGACTAAAGTAGTTGTATCAGGAAAACTGGCACACTAGAGTAAGGTGCCAGTGTTATCCTCATTCCATCCCCGCGTAAAGCAGTTCAGAAAAAAAATACAAAACCCAACTGAAATTATTTCTGCACCTTTTTGATGGTTTCCATTTATTTGAAAGAAAATATGAACATGTATTCTTTTTCACACTAATTCTTATTTTGAAAGTTTATTCTAAAGTATTTTTATCTTCAAATTAAACACATTTCCAGTGGACATATATATAAATTGTTTTGTAACTCTACAATAACCAACAGTACAAACATTGCAGGCATTTAATAAACACAGGGCAGAAATGACATACTGAAATTATTCATCACATGCACAACTTGTTGTATAAGATCAAGGAAAAAGATACTCTATTCAGAAAACATTGTCTTGAAGTTTGCATATATCCCCTTTTATTTCCTTGTGAAGTTTTAAAGTTACACACACACATACACTTGCTTGGAGCCTTATGAAACTGAAATGTCAAGTGAGAGCTGCTTTATATCATGTTCTGTCAATCAAAGTAAGCAAGGCTTTATGCATCTGTTGCTAGTATATTGGCACTTTTTGAAGAGTGTTTCGGAGGGAGCGAGAATAAATAAAGATCCTTCAGGCACTTTCTCATTTATGGATGAGGAATCAAAGCAGTCTGAAACTTCATTTTCAGCCTGATACCCTGAAGATTGTTGGCTGATAATTCTGGATGGAACAGCTTATCTGGGAGGATTAGGGAGAACATGGGTTTCCTATTACTGCTGGCTTCAGCCTATTCAACTGGGCAGACTGTCACACATTATCTGTGCCTTTACATATGTCACTAATCTTATCTATATCTCTTCAGCTCCTTCTGTTGGAGCTGTGGTTTCCTGTACCTAAACCTCCCATTTCTTCATTACACCAGCTGTATAGGCATTAGCCTTCTCTAACAGCCTTTCTGCACTGTGTCATTCAGTAATGGCTAGTAATGCAAAGGTATGAGAAGGTAGTGGTAGTGCTTTATCTCTGATCTTACAGGCCTCACATCAGTATATTAAATGCATTCCCCTCTTCCCCCCAACATTCTCAGCCCTCCCCAGCCATTTTTTACCAAATCCGCTTAACAAAATAAAATCTCCTCAACAACAGAGTATCTCTGCAATCATTAAAAATAATGGAAGCAGGCAATTTGGGGGCAGGTATGTATGCTGGAAGGCCAAAGTAGTTTGTGACCATCAGAATGAGAACATCAGCACCAGAACTAATCTGGAGCTTTACCATTCTCTCCTGGATTGCTAATGGATGTTACAAATTTCGTGGTGTTGGTGACTAAGATAAAGTAGCTCAGAAGAAAGAAAGATTAAACCTTCTTGACAGTCCTTGCCCTTTTAAATTTTTACACGGAAACACCTTCCTCACACCTACTCTCAAATACTTCCCCAGCTCCAGCTGGCTTCCTGCCTTCCAAGCTAAACTCCATCCTTTCTCTCCACTTCTGCCTTTCCCTTTCAGTCTTCCTGCCACATCACCACTCTGGTGTCCTTTTTCCTTCCTAATTAATTTTCTCCTGTTTCTTCACCTCCTTCAGCCATTTTCAACTCCCATGTGACCTGCCTGTTGGATGAGGAGAAGGCTGTGGACATCATCTACCTAGACTTTGGTAAGGCCTTTAACACCACCTGCCACAGCATTCTCCTGGAGAAGCTGGTGAATCATTGCATAGACAAGTGTACCCTTCCCTAGGTAAAAAAATGGCTGGATGGCTGGGCCCAGAGAATTGTGGTAAACGGGGTCAAATCTAGTTGGCAGACGGTCACCAGTGGTGTCCCTCAGGGCTCAGTGTTTGGGCCAGTCTTGTTCAACATCTTTATCAGTGATCTGGATGAGGGGATTGAGTGCTCCCTCAGTAAGTTTTCCTTCAGAAAACACCAAGTTGGGTGAGAGTGTTGATCTGCTTGAGGGTAGGAAGGCTCTGCAGAGGGGCCTGGACAGGCTGGAACAAGGCCAATTGTATGAGATTCAACAAGGTCAAGTGATGGGTCCTGTATTTTGGTCACAACAATCCTGGGCAACACTACAGGCCTGGGAAAGAGTGGCTGGAGAGCTGCCCGGCAGAAAAGGACCTGGGGGTGCTGGTTTACAGACAACTGAACATGAGCCAGCAGTGTGCCCAGGTGGCCAAGAAGGCCAACAGGATCCTGGCCTGCATCAGGAATAGTGTGGCCAGCAGGAGTAGGGAAGTGATTGTGCCCCTGTACTCAGCACTGGTGAGGCTGCACCTTGAGTACTGTGTTCAGCTCTGGGCCCCTCACACTAAGAAGGACATGGAGGTGCTGCAGCATGTCCAGAGGAGAGCGACCAAGCTCGTGAAAAGTGTGGAGAACAAGTCATACAAGGAGCGTCTGAGGGAACTGGGGTTGTTTAGTCTGAAGAAAAGGAGGCTGAGGGGAGACCTCATTGCCCTCTACAACTACCTGAAAGGAGGGTGTAGGAAGGTGGGTGTTGGCCTCTTCTTTCAAGTAAATAATGACAGGATGTGAAGAACGGGCCATTTTTCCTTCTCCCCCCACATAAGATTAGGCGGAATGCCTTTCAAGCCATCAAAGTGCCTTTTGCTGATTTAGCCAAGGACAAACTGAAACAGACTTGGCAGAAATACAGATAGCAGGCTGAAAAGACTGGGCACCTGGCCACAAGTTGAACAGAGAATGTTATCTAAAAGGAGGCGGGCTGTGCCGGCGAACCAGAGAGCTTTCCTTCATCTGCTGGACACAGTGACCAGCTAAGCCACCTGCAAGTACTGCAGCCGCTCTGCATGGGGGGGCCTGTGCTCGCTCGCAGGGGATCGCTGCTTGCCGCTTGTCGTAGCCTGGCATTTGCGGGGAGTCACTGCCCGGACCAGAGCTGAGCTCACCGTGCCTGCCCTGCCTGCCTGCCCTGCCTGCCCTGCCTGCCATGCCTGCCTGCCTGTTGCCTGCTGGAGGGGTCGCCAGGACGCTGGTCACATCCTCGCTGTGGAAAGAGGGTGACACGCGTGCACGCACACACACACACACACAGACACACATCCACACATCCACATCCACATCTCTACCGGGCTCAACTCCTACCCTTCTCCTCCATTAATCGTTAATCCTACACCTCTCTCGCGGGGAGTGCACTTATCAATATCATAGAACCCTGATTTACCTTTCTGATACATGCCTAGATTACCTTCCCTGAAGCTTGGTCCCTCAATTTGTGTTAACCCTTAATAAACCAATTAATTTCTTAAACATCAGTATCAGTAACAATTTGTGAGCGTGGTGAGGGAGCATTCCAATCTACACTCTAAGATACGGTCCCACAGTAGCCGCGTGTGAGGTCTCATTCACAAACCTCTCCATTGTGGGAGGGGGGAAGTCGCAGAAGCATCCTGACAGCTGGTAGGTTTTGATATCAGCCCACGACACAGGAGCAGAGGAAATGGCCTGAAGTTGCAGCAGGGGAGGTTTAGATTGGATATTAGGAATAGTTACTATACTGAAAGAGTGGTCAGGCACTGGAACAGCCTTCTGAGGGAGGTGGTTGAGTCACCATCCTTGGCTGTATTCAAGAAATGTGTAGATGCACCTCAGGTCATGCTTTAGTGGCCAAGGTTGTGGGGGTTTTTGTGAGTGTTTTTTGGTAGGTTGTGGTTTTGGGGTTGGTTTGTTCGTTTGTTTTATGTTGATGGTTGAACTCAGTGATCTCAGAGGTCCTTTCCAACCATGACAATTATGTGATTCTGTGATTGATTCCCTGTTACTGTAATAAAAATTACAATAAATATAAAGCTAAGGAAATGGAACTAATGACATACCACTTTGCCCATTTATTTTGTCTGTAGCAGTGTTTTTTGTTGTAAGGTCTTTTGTGGAGGAGCTGCTCTTGAGTGTTTTCATTGTGCCTAGTACAATACATGTAAGAAAAAGAGAAAAATAGTAACTTGGTCCTTATCTTCATGACTTTTTTTGGTACCACCAGTGTGCTAACTAGAAAAACCTGTTACTGATTTCTGACTAATAACTCACTCAATAGTCCTATCTGGCACTTTATTTGTAATTAGTAATTCAGCCAGCTCTGTGTATAGTTAATTTTAAATAGATTTGAATACAATTTAAGTAAGTCTAAAACAAGGAAATTTTCCTTCTTATTTTTACTACCTTCACATCTTGTTTTACTTTAAATTGCCAAGTTATTAGGGATCTGTATCTTGTCTGTTCTCTCAAGGTTGAAACAATAAGCTTTATCTGAACCTGACAAACATAATTTCTCTTCTCCATAAATGAATGCCTTGAATGTTATGGTTTCCCCACCCTGCAACCACAAGCCCAGTCAGGGCCATGTCATTTAAGACAGAGCCATTTTTTATTCTGTGACAAGCAGGAGCAACAAGAAGTGTAAGCTACATCCCAAAGCTATACAAATGCTGCTGAATTATATAGGTGAGACAGCCACAGAGAGTAGGGTTTGCTCCACCAGTGCTGGCAACTGCAGGAAATAATGTGTTGCAGCAATGGAAAATTTTCTTGACTACTTACAGACTTTCAGAGATTTGGAAAAGCTTCTGACTGTGGACCCTGGAAGAACTGCTGTTCATCAGCATACACAGGACTTTCATGGTCACTCAAAGATGTAAGTAAGAATCTAATTTCAGACACTCCCAGGGAAATCGTTTTCACTCTTTGAATCCAGTTGATTTGTTCTTCCCTAGGCTCTTGTTCACAGACTTTTTCAACAGGCACTGGGATAAACTAAGGGTTCAGTATAGAATTCACTTTACCCATTCAGGCTGGCCAGCTATGCATGTCTCCGACTGTGAAGCATAGACCTAAGGAGGGCAAAGCTAATTCTCAACACTAGAGCTGAATCCAAAGTTTCATCAGGTGCACCTGAATGCCTTTGTGATACATACAGTATGAAGAGATATATAAAGAATCTCTTAAATACTTCATTTATAGTCAACCCTTGTCTGAGTATGTGTCATTTATGAAAGGCTAACACGTAGCATGTGAACTCATCATTAGCCCAAGTTAACAGAGGTTATGACTTTTAATTCTGTTCTCAGCCCTGCTACAGAGTTACTACATGACCTTGCACAGATCACTTAACCTTTATGTGACTAATTTTATCCATCTATAAAATGGGGATAATAAAATTTTTAGCTACACACAGCAGGATCATGAGAATTAATTAATGCTGTAAAACTTCCTGAGAAAGAAGGCTTAATGTACAGGGCCTAGTTCCACTAGTATTCACTCTGTGGCTCTGTGTCTTGAGCAGTTACTTCTAGCTGAGCAAAATTAGTGTAAAAAGCTACCATCTGGATTTGTTAACATTACTGATATTCACTGCACTTAGATAGGGAGTTCACACAAAACACTCTAGAGAATCAACCCAAAAAACTCAAGCAATTCATTATTAATATTAGTTGTATAACCACATACACAGAGTACAATCAACAGCACTTGAGCATTCAGAATTTCATAGCGGGGGCTCCAAGTCAGTATATGTAAAATGGAATCTGATTGAAAGCGCTTGTCTGTGTTACTGATGCTGCAAGCACCAATCGGGTGACCATATGCCCACGTGCATACAGGAGAAAGAGTGCATTGCTTATGTGGTTATTCAACTTCCATTTTTAAAAATCTGTCCCTAAAACTTAATTTCTTCTGGATTGTGGAGCAATTTCCTAAAACAAAAGCAATATGATTTTCATTAAAAAACTCAAGCTGGAAATGTAGTGTCATGTCAACTGCTGTCACGAAGACATGGATAGCATGAAGACCCAGATAATAACTGTGCCTAGTAGTTGGAATGCAGGGGGAATGGTAGACTGAAGATGATCATGCTCTTTTCACTCTGCTACTGGCATGCTGTTTTACAGCGGGCAGTCCAAGTCAGTCCTAGTCCAATTTCCATTCTCTGCCACCAGGTGAAGAAGCTAGAGGAGGAAGTGAACAGGCTACATAACATTTGAGCAAATGAGAAAGAGATCAACAGATTATTTTCAAAGAAGTTTCAGTTTCAAGACTCTCAGGAGTCTCAAACCTCCACTCCAACGGAGAAGCAGGTGGACCCAGAACCAAGAAGGGTAACTAGTGAAGAGTCTGCTGTTGACAAGGGCTGGAACCAGGTCACTAAACATACCAGGTGGTAGGTTCCTCCTGCCTCTGAAAATCCGACGAGCAGGTTTGGCACCTTCTATAACAGGAAAGAGGTCCTGGAACTAGAATGATGGAATACTAATAAGGAGGGAGAGGGTCCTTCTGACATAAAAATGTCTCCCAAAACTAAACCAACTGCAGGCTGCCTTGTGACCTCCTCTGCTAAAAGGAAAAGAAGAGTCGTCATAACAGGAGGCTTCCTTCTGAAGGGAACAGAGGGCCCGACATGCAGACTGGACCCAACTCACAGGGCAGTCTGTTGTCTCCTGGGGGGCTCGGGTAAGGGACATTACTGGTAAACTCACTACTCTAGTAGGGCCCTCAGATTACTACCCATTACTTGTTGTTCAAGCAGGCAATGATGAAATAACAAAGAGAAGTCTGAGGGAAATTAAAAGAAATTTTAGGGCCTTGGGAATTTTGGTTGAAGGATTGGGAGCTCAGGTTGTGATCTCCTCCATCCTCCCGTTAACAAGGAATGATATTAATAAGACTAGACAAATCCATCTGGCCAATGCATGGCTACGAGAGTGGTGTAAGCAGAAAAAGTTTTTATTATTTGGTCATGGGATGATCTAGTCAGCACCTGGGATGCTAAAACAGGACAATAGGCAACTTTCTCAGAGGGGAAAAAGAGTTCTAGCACAAGAGCTAGAAGGGCTTGTTGATAGAGCTTTAAACTAGCTTGGAAGGGGGTAGGGGACAAAACCAGGGCTGCCAATGTTGAGCAATTGGATAGTGTGACAAAACTTGAAGAAAAAAGCACTAATGGGATCCCTCATTCTGCTTTGCAAGGCGTTGGCCGCCATGTACCACAGCCGAAGTGTTTCTACACCAATGCGCGCAGCACGAGGAATAAACAAGATGAGCTTGAAGCCTTGGCCCAGTCCCAGATATTTGACATTACTGGCATAAGTGAAAACTGGTGGGATGAGTCCTGTGATTGGAGTGCCCTGTTGGATGGGGCGGGGAGACTGTTCAGGAGAGACAGGCAGGGCAGAAGAGGCAGGGGAGTGGCTTTGTATGTAATGGAAGGGCTGGAGTGTATGGAGCTCACAGCTGGTAATGGCAAAGTTGAGAGTCTTTGGGTGAGAATCAAGGGACAAACAAATAATGCGGATGTCATTGTGGGAATATACTATAGACCTCCTGGCCAGGATGAGGATGCCAATGACCTGTTCCTTGAGGAACTAAGGGATGCTTCCAAGTCAACCGCCCTTGTCCTTATGGGGGACTTCAACTTACCAGAAATCAACTGGGAGGAACATAGACCTAGCACAACCCAGGCCAGAAGATTCCTAAGCCACCTAGATGACAGTTTTATGGAACAGGTCATAAGGGAGCCAACTTGGAAGAATGCCCTCCTTGATCTGCTGCTTGTCAACAAAGAGGATCTCATGAGAGAAGTGGAGATTGGAGGTCATCTCAGACACAGTGACCACAAGGTGATTGAGTTTAAAATCTCTGTTGACAAGAGGAAAACTGCCAGCAAAACTTCAACACTGGACATGAGGAGAGCAGATGTCAGGTTGCTTAGGGAACTTCTGAGTCAAGTACCCTGGGAGAATATCTTTGCAGGAGCTGGGGTTCATGAGTGCTGGTCACTCTTTAAACATCACCTCCTGAGGGCACAGGAGCAGGCAATCCCAAAATGTCAGAAGTCAAGCAGATGAGGCAGAAGACCGGCTTCACTGAACAGGGATCTGCTCCTGCAGATTAGGCAAAAAAGGAAGGTGTATGCCCAGTGAAAGCTAGGCCAAGTGACGTGGGAAGAATACAGAGATGCTGCTAACCACTGAAGGGAGAAAATTTGAGAGGCCAAAGCTCAACTGGAGCTGAAATTGGCCAGAACTGTGGGGGACAATAAAAAGAGTTTTTTCAAATACATTAACGGCAAAAGGCAGTGTAGAAACATCGGTCCTTTACAGGATAAGGACGGTCACCTCACCAACAGGGATACAGACAAAGCAGGGGTATTTAATGCATTCTTTACCTCTGTCTTCAGCACTGATGATGGACCAAGGGGGCCTTAACACCCAGAACTGGAGGACTTGACTTGTTGCATGACTGCAACAAGGATCAACTCTTAGCTGACCCTGAAGTTGTGTGGGATCTGCTGCTACAGTTAGATCCCTACAAATCCATGGGGCCTGTTTGGATCCATCCAAGAGTCCTCGAAGACCTGGCTGACGTCATCACTAGGCCTCCCTCAATGATTTTTGGGAGGTCCTGAAAATCTGGAGAGATCCCAGTTGACTGGAAGCTGACTAATGTTGTTCCAATATTCAAGAAGGGCAAGAAGGAGGAGCCTGGAAACTACAGGCCAGTCAGTCTAACTTCAGTGCCTGGTCAAATTATGGACAAGATTATTCTGGAAGGTATTGAAAAACACTTGGAGGACAACGCAGTCATCGGTCACAACCAGCACGGCTTCATGAGGGGAAAGTCCTTCTTGTCAAACTCAATTTCTTTTTATGACAAGGTAACCCACCTAGTTGATCAAGGGAATCCAGTGGATGTAATATTTCTGGACTTCAGCAAAGCTTTTGATACTGTCTCTTACAGTATCCTCCTGGACAAAATGTCCAACATACAGCCAGACAAGCATACCATATGATGGGTGACCAACTGGCTCACAGGTAGAGCGCAAAGAGTGACAGTGAATGGGGTAACATCAGGCTGGTGACCGGTCACTACTGGGGTCCTGCAGGGCTCCATCCTAGGCCCAGTCCTCTTCAATATCTTCATCAATGACTTGGACGCAGGACTCAAAGGAATTCTAAGCAAGTTTGCTGATGATACAAAACTGGGAGGAGCTGTTGACTCTCTCGAGGGCTGGCAGGCCCTGCAGAAAGACCTCGACAGGTTAGAGAGATGGGCAATCACCAACCACAGGAAGTTTAACAAGGGCAAGTGCTGGATTCTGCACCTGGGATGGGGCAACCCTAGTGATGAGTACAGACTAGGGAATGAGTGGCTGAAGAGCAGTGCAACAGAGAGGGACCTAGGGGTCCTGCTTGATGGCAAACTGAATATGAGCTAGCAGTGTGCCCTGGCAGCCAGGAGGGACAACCATGTCCTGAGGTGGTGCATCAAGCACAGCATCGCGAGCCAGTCAAGGGAGATGATTGTCCCATTCTACTCTGCACTGGTGCTGCCTCACCTTGAGTACTGCGTGCAGTTTTGGGTATCACAATATAAAAAAGACATCAAGCTATTGGAGAGTGTCCAAAGGAGAGCCATGAGGATGGGGAAGGGTCTGGAAGGGATGATTTATGAGGAGCAGTTGATGTCACCTGGATTATTCAGCTTGGAGAAGAGAAGGCTGAGGGGTGACCTCATTGCAGTCTATGGCTTCCTCAGGAGGAGAAGAGATGGAGCAGGTACTGATCTCTTCACTCCTGTGGCCAATGACAGGACCAGGGAAATGGCAGGAAGCTGAATCAGGGGAGGTTTAGGTTAGGTATCTGGAAAAGGTTTTTCACCCAGAGGGTGGTTGAGCACTGGAACAAGTTCCCCAGGGAAGTGGTCACAGCACCAGGCCTGCCTGAGTTCAAGAAGCATTTGGATGATGCTCTCAGGCACATGGTGTGATACTTGGGGTGTCCTACACAGGGACAACAGTTGGACTCAATGATCCTGATGGGTCCCTTCCAACTCAGCATATTCTATGATTCTATGAGTCTATGATATCATGACATAAAGAAATCCCTATGCAGTATAAAACAAACAGTCTTCAGTATCTTAATCTGTTGTTTTACCTAAAGTATGTATGGATTTATGCTCAAAACAATCCCTTTATTTCTTTCTACTGCTGAGGTAGATTTTTCAAGTTACTGTGTTTATTGCAAAACTCCATCAAATTAACAACATATATGCAGTTAAACGAGAAGATCAGTCCAAACTTATAAAACTGCCAAGAAACCAAGAAAGCAGAAAGCACCAGTCTTGCCTGTAGATATCAGTAATAAAATTGCCTTATCCTAGACTAGGAGCAAACCAACTGATTAATGGTTCAAGATCATGTCTGTTGTAACTTGAAGTACTCTGTGGCAGGCCCGAACACAAGTGCCCTTTCAAATTAACCTCAGAAGATTCTTCATCATAAGGAAAAATTAATTCCTTATGCAGTGAAAGTGATTAACCTTGAACCTTCAAAGTTAAGATTATTAGAAAGGGGGGGGAGGGGATAGGGGAGGGGGATTCTGCAATCTCAAAGATGTATTAAAACTGATACATCAGGGAGAAAACAAACACAGTAAATACCTCTCTCTCCTTTCTTTGCATTTGCAAAGAATTCCAGCATATTTTACTGTAAAAACCTTTTCTCTTTTAAATTATCAAAGCAGCATGTGATCAATCAGGTAAACACAGAATCACAGAATCCTAGGGTTTGGAAGGGACCTCGAAAGATCATCTAGTCCAACCGCCCTGCCAGGCAGGGTCACCTAGAGTACATCAGACAGGAACTTGTCCAGGCGGGTTTTGAATGTCTCCAGCGAAGGAGACTCCACAACCTCTCTGGGCAGCCTGTTCCAGTGCTCTGTCACTCTCACAGTAAAGAAGTTTTTTCTGATATTTACATGGAACCTCCTATGCTCCAGTTTGCACCCATTGCTCCTTGTCCTATCACTGGATGTCACTGAAAAAAGCCTGGCTCCATCATCCTGACACTCCCCCTTAACATATTTGTAAACTTTGATGAGGTCGCCCCTCAGTCTCCTCTTCTCCAAGCTAAAGAGGCCCAGCTCCCTCAGCCTTTCCTCATAAGGGAGATGTTCCACTCCCTTAATCATCTTTGTGGCTCTGCGCTGGACTCTTTCAAGCAGTTCCCTGTCCTTCTTGAACTCAGGGGCCCAGAACTGGACACAATACTCCAGATGCGGCCTCACCAAGGCAGAATAGAGGGGGAGGAGAACCTCTCTTGACCTACTAACCACACCCTTTCTAATGCACCCCAGGAAGCCACTGGCCTTCTTGGCCACAAGGGCACATTGCTGGCTCATGGTCATCCTCCTGTCCACCAGGACCTCCAGGTCCAATTCTCCTACACTGCTCTCCAGCAGGTCAGCTCCCAACCTGTACTGGCACACGGGGTTGTTCTTCCCCAGATGCAAGACTCTACACTTGCCCTTGTTGAATTTAATCAAGTTCCTCCCTGCCCAACTCTCCAGCCTGTCCAGGTCTCGCTGAATGGCAGCACAGCCTTCTGGTGTGTCAGCCACTCCTCCCACTTCTATGTCATCAGCAAACTTGCTGAGGGCACACTGTTCTCTCATCCAGGTCGTTGATGAAAATATTGAATAGTACCGGTCCCAGTACCGACCCCTGAGGGACTCCACTGGTCACAGACCTCCAACTAGATTCTGTCCCATTGACCACAACTCTCTGACTTCTTCCTTTCAACCAGTTCACGATCCATCTCACTACCTGATCATCAAGACCACACTTCCTTAGCTTATCTACGAGGATGCTGTGGGAGAGAGTGTCAAATGCTTTCCTGAAATCAAGATAAACCACATCTTCTGCTCCATCATCATCTATCCACCTAGTTACTTCCTCATAGAAGGCTATAAGGTTAGTCAAACATGATTTACCCTTGATAAAACCATGCTGACTGCTCTTGATGACCCCCATGTCCTTGATATGCCTAGAGATAGAGACAAGAACAAGTTGTTCCATCACCTTTCCAGGGATGGAGGTGAGGCTGACCAGTCTATAGTTACCCGGGTCCTCTTTCTTGCCCTTTTTGTAGACTGGAGTGACATTTCCTATCCTCCAGTCCTCAGGCACCTCTCCTGTTACCCATGACTTACCAAAGATGATGGAGAGTGGCCTAGCAATGACCTCCGCCAGCTCCCTCAGCACCCTTGGATGCATTCCATCTGGACCCATTGATTTATGGATGTCCAGATGCAACAATCTGAAACAACACAAATAAACTTAAACGTCCCATTTACTGAAGATGTTCATTGAATAATGATGCACAGGTCCCAAGAGATTTGGAGAAAAATAAATATATAGAAAGAAAATAAGTATATAGAAAGAAAATAAGTATATAGAAAAAATAAGTATATAGAAAGAAAGTAAATATATAGAAAGTAAAAAAAAGCTTGATGATGTCTATGATAAGGTGTGTGGGATGGAGGACTGTGGTGGTGGCATTCTTCTCTTTTGTGTTTCATTAGGACTCATAAATTTAGGATGAGGGGGCATTTTGTTCTGAATTTTCTACTTACAAGGGCTGACTTGCTGTTATGAATGTCTTAGGGCTGATTAGTTGTGATTGTATAAATCTCTATTGTGAGTGAAGAAAACTTTACTTGCATACTACTAAAATCCTTTTGCAGCTTACATACTTAATATCAGCAGAGCAGAAGGATATAGCAGAAAGGGCTAAACACAGCCAAATACCAAAATAGCTTACCTCTAAGCATACTCTCTCCTGAGTCAGACGAAATAAATGTGTTGTTCCTGGAAAAATTAAATAATAATAATAAACTAGTAGTAATAATTATGCAGCACGGAGTACTTCTATAAGAAACAAGAAAAGCTACCTCATAAAGAATTAAATGTAAATTATTTCTAGGATGCTTTGGTTTTGTATGTTTATTTTTATAAAATAACCACAGCATATAATTGTACTGAATAATTTCTTCCCTGGCTTCTCCATTTATTCTCTCTCTCTGGCATCCTTTATTCCCTGTATCCCTTGACTCATTTCAAGAGAGGATTTAGGGAAGTGCTGATTGTTAAAGCAGATTAATTTTCCCATTGACACACATAAAACATACAAAAAAGGTTTTTTGATGTGAGGCATGTCATCTGGGAGGCCACTCCAAGGAGGCACCCACCTGCTGTCTTGCATTAAATCCTCCTGCTCCCACTCTATCATGCCACAGCCAGAGTCAGTCTTCACAGTCGTTCACACTGATTCTCTCAAGTGAAGCAGCTCATTTTAGGTCTTTGTCTGGTAACACTCTCCAACAGCACTGCCTCCAAGCAACCCCTGCAGCTCTAGAAATTCCCCTTTTCTCCAAAATGTCCATAGCCTTCCCTTTCTCAGGCTCATCCCACTCACTGCATTAACCAGACTTCTACAGTATGGCCTTCAAAATGACAGGGTACAAGTAGTGATCAAGAGATTTAGCATATCACACAGCCTATAGAATGGGCATGGCTTATCTCTCCTTGGGTTAGGTTCATCTTTAGAACTTCATTTTTAAAACTTCTGATCATGTTAATGGCATTTCGTTCTGTACTTCTGTCCTGACATAATCTTAGCAGCAAGTCTTTTGTAGTACACTGAAATACAATTGGTATGAGGATATGTTGTTTGTAATACCCTGAGGTGTATTCCAAGGTGCTTGCCACTTCATGTGGTGAGCCAGATAACACAGGTGGTGCTGTGTGTGCCATTCAGCTTCTTGTTTTTATCTTGAACCAACATTTTCTATAGTTACTACCAGTCAGCCTTAGTGAAAATGGGTCTATCCAAAATGATCATACATATATAGAATCACAGAATCACCACCAAGGCTGGAAAAGACCTTTAAGATCATCAAGTCCAGCCTATGAACTAACACCACCACATCAGCTAGACCATGGCACTAAGTGCCACATCCAGCCTTGCCTTGAACACATCCAGGGACGGTGCCTCCACCACTTCCCTGGGACGTCTATTCCAATGTCTATTCACCCTATCAGCGAGGAAGTGCTTCCTAATATCCATCCTAAACCTCCCCTGGTGCAGCTTCAGGCTGTGCCCTCTTGTCTTGTCACTAGTTGCCTGGGAGAAAAGCCCAGCCCCCACCTGACTACAACCTCCTTTCAGGTAGTTGAAGAGAATGGTAAGGTCCCCCCTGAGCCTCCTCTTCTCCAGGTTAAACAACTGCAGCTCCCTCAGCCTATCCCTATAAGACTTTCCCTCTAGTCCCTTCACTGCCCTCGTTGCTCTCCTCTGGACCTGCTCCAGCACCTCAACGTCCTTCTTGAAGTGAGGGGCCCAGAACTGCACACAGTACTCAAGGTGAGGCCTCACCAGTGCTGAGTACAGGGGGAGAATCACATCCCTACTCCTGCTGGCCACACTATTCCTGATACAAGCCAGGATGCCATTGGCCTTCCGGGCCACCTGGGCACACTGCTGGCTCATGTTCAACCGGCTGTCCACCAGCACTCCCAGGTCCCTCTCTGCCAGGCTGCTCTCCAGCCACTCTTCCCCCAGCCTGTAGTGCTGCCTGGGGTTATTGTGGCCAAAGTGCAGGACCCTGCACTTAGTCTTGTTGAATTTCATGCCGTTGGCCTCGGCCCATCGATCCAGCCTCTCCAGGTCCCCCTGCAGCTTCTTCCTACCCTCCAGCAGATCAACACTCCCCACCAACTTGGTGTCATCTGCAAACTTACTAAGGGTGGACTCAATCCCTACATCCAGGTCGTCAATAAAAATGTTGAATAGGACTAGGCCCAGTACTGATCCCTGGGGGACACCGCTGGTCACCAGACGCCAGCTGGATGCAGCTCCATTCACCATCACTCTCTGGGCACGGTTATCCAACCAGCTTTTAACCCAGTGAAGGATGCACCTCTCCAAGCCATGGACTGCTACCTTTTCCAGGAGGATGCTGTGGGAGACTGTGTCAAAGGCCTTGCTGGAGTCGAAGTAGACCACATACACAGACTTCCCCTCATCCCCTAGGTGGGTCACCCAGTCATAGAAGGAGATGAGATTGGTCAGGCAGGACCTTCCCTTCCTAAACCCCTGTTGGCTGGACCTGATCCCCTGGTTGTCTCCTACATGCTGCTTGATGGTACTCAGGATGGTCTGTTCCATAACCTTGCCAGGCACTGAGGTCAGGCTGACAGGCCTATAGTTCCCCAGATCCTTCTCCCAGCCCTTCTTATGGGTGGGCGTCACTTTGAGCAACCTCCAGTCATCGGGGACCTCCCTGGTCAGCCAGGACTGGTGATAAATGATGGAGAGCAGCTTAGCTAGTTCTTCCGCCAGCTCTCTCAGCAGCCTGGGATGAATCCCATCCAGACCCATGAACTTGTTGGGATCTAAGTGGTGCAGCAGGTCCCTAACTACTTCCTCCTGGATTACAGGATTCTGCTCCCCACCCCTGTCTATGAACTCAGGAGCCCAGCTGTCCTGACGGTAGCTAGTCTTTTTGTTAAAGAGGGTCCTTGTCCTCCATTACTAAGTTCCCCCCCGATCCAACAAGGAATGAAGATTTGCCCTGGCCCTGCTTTTGTTATTAATGTATTTATAAGAGCATTTTTTATTATCCTTTACAGAGATGGCCAGATTAAGTTCTAGCTGAGTTTTGCATCTCTAATTCTCTCTCTACATGCCCTTACAATATCCTTAAATACTTCCTGATTCACCTGCCCCTTTTTCCAAAGATGATACATTCTTTTTTTATTACTGAGTTCATGTAATAGTTCCCTGCTCAACCAGGCTGGTCTTCTTCCCCAATGGCTCCTTTTTCGGCACATAGGGACAGCCTGCCCCTGTGCCTTCATAATTTCATTCTTAAAGTAAGCCCAGCCTTCCTGGGCTCCTTTGTTTTTGACGGCTGCTTCCCAAGAGACTGTCCAAACCAGCATCCTGAAGAGATCAAAGTCAGCCCTCCGGAAGTCCAAGGTAGAGGTTTTGCTGACAACCTTCCTAACTTCACCATGTATTGAAAATTCTGTCATATCATGGTCGCTGTGCCCAACCGACCTCCAACCACTACATCTTCTACCAGCCCTTCCCTGTTTGTGAAGGTCTAGCATGGCACTACCCCTGGTAGGCTCACCTACCCGTTGTAGCAGGAAATTATCTTCCATACATTCCAGAAACCTCCTGGATTGCCTGCTTTCTGCTGTGTTGTACTTCCAGCAGACATCTGGTAAGCTGAAGTCCCCCACAAGAACAAGGGCTAGTGAATGTGAGACATCTCTGAGATGTTGAAAGAATGTCTCATCAGTGTCTTTATCCTGGTCAGGTGGTCTGTAGCAGACTCCCGCTAGGATATCAGCCTTATTGGTCTTCCCCTTTATCCTTACCCATAAACATTCTGCCTTGGTGTGTCTAACATTGAATTCTAGGCAGTCAAAGCACTCCTTAACATATAACGCCACCCCACCACCTCTCTTGCCTTGCCTGTCCCTTCTAAAGAGCCTGTAGCCATCCATTGCAGCACTCCAACCATGCAAATCATCCCACCATGTTTCCGTGATGGCAATTATATCATGGTCTCCCTGGTGCACAATAGCTTCTAACTCCTCTTGTTTATTTCCCATGCTGCAGGCATTGGCATATATACACTTGAGCTGTGGTACAGATATCCCAAACACTTGAGTGGTTACTGACCTATCAGTGAGGCCTGTGTTTTTGTTGCTGCATTTATCCCCATTTCTCACCTCGAGTGGGATGGCAGACTGACGGCCATCCTTAGGCTCATCTCTGGTGAGCCTGGCTTTGTCCCCATCTCCCTTAAAACCTAGTTTAAAGCCCTTTCAATGAGCCCTGCTAACTCATGTCCCAGAATCCTTCTCCCCCTTCAGGTTAGGCTTCCCCCACCTGTTGCCATGCCTGGTGCCCTGTAGGTCCATCCATGATCAAAAAATCCAAAGTCCTATCGGCTGCATCAGTCCCAGAGCCAGGAATTAATCTTCTGGCTCTTTCTGTTTATCCCCTCATCAATCCTTGCTACTGGTGGGATAGAGGAGAACACCACCTGTGCTCCTGATCCCCTAACCAGCTGTCCCAGGGCCCTGAAGTCTTTCTTCATTGCCCCTGGACTTCTGGTAGCTACCTCATCACTGCCTACTTGGAATAACAGTAATGAGTAGTAATCTGAGGGCTGAACTAGAGTAGGGAATTTCCTCTGAGTATCCTTAACCCTGGCCCCAGGGAGGCAGCTGACCTCCCTAAGAAGTGGGTTTGGCCTGCATATAGGGCCTTCCACTCCCTTTGAAAGAGAGTCACCTATGACAAGTACCCGCCTTTTTTTCTTAACTCAGGTGGTTTTGATGCAAGGTACAGACTGACTTGGCCTCAATGACACCTTCAAGTTTGGTGATCCATCGTCCACATCATAAATTTGGTTCTCCTTGCTGAACATCGTATCTATTTTGTAAGGCCACCCAGGGAGGGGGAACTCTAGGGACACCCTTACCACACCGCTTGTGCCGTGCAGAAGCTTTTTGCCATTGCTCCTCATCCTGTACGCCATCACGCTCAGCCACAGGAGGTAGGCAGTTGTCTGCATCATGAGCCCCACCTGTCTTTTGGGCCTGGTTAAGGAATCCTAAGTCATGGCACCAACGGTCTATCTCCCTCTCACACTCCCTGATATTCCTTAGCCTCTCTGCTTCCTCCTTCAGCTGTGCAACCATACCGAGCAGATCATTTATCTGCTCACACCTCACACAGCTGGTGTCTCTGCCACTCTCCAGGGTGAACGACAGGCTCTGGCACTCCCTGCAGCCAGAGCCCCACATGTCTGTGAGGAACCTCTGTTTGGGTTGCCACAGTCCTCCTGGCAATAGCTTGTGCCTGGATGGAAACCATATTTAACCCTCTTTCTTCGCTGGTTGGTTTCACTGATCCCTCCTCACACACTCACCCACGTGCCCTGCTCGCGCCACACTCTCCGACAGCCACTGCCTCTGTCCGCTCTCCTCGTGGTCTGAGTCTCTCCTGCGGGCTTCCCAGGCTCTGGTAACTCCCCTGTCCATCTTAAATAGGTAAAGTTTGTTGTTAAGGCAGAGCACTTACCACAGCTGCTGCCTCTGTCCTCTCTCCTTGTGGTCCTACATGTGCCTTGAAACCAAAATTAGTAAGACACTTGTGTATCATTAGATGCCTATTTTCAACTGCCTCATTTGGATAATCAGGGCTTATTTTTCTTATTATGAATCAAATAGCAGAATCACTGAAGGTGGAAGAGGGTACAGGTTACTTATCCTACCTGAGGTCTACACATACACTTGGTACCCACTCGGTTTTTATAGATGACAGTAATTAAATAAATACATCCGAATGTATGGTTGAGTAAGAGACCGAGCGAGCACTCTGTGCTCAAGTGCCTGGAAGCACTGGCACTGGCACTTAGCTATGATAGCTAGGAAATAGGCCTTTTCATCAGCTGGTGGATGTATCTAGGTGTGTGATCTGCATCTACGCTAGTAAATGCAAACATTGCTGGAGTGATCCCAAATGCCAGGATGGTATTGTCTCTGACAGTAAAATATTAGAACATCTTTGACAGACACAAGGCAAAAACAGAACACCCAACACCATAAATCACATCTTATAAACCCCCTTCTAGTATCTGCATCTGGCAAGTTACTTACTGTTGCTTTAGCATTTGTGTACACACTATCAATATCTTCCCAATAATGTAGGTAGAGGGTTTTTTTCTGCCTCTTCTTAATGTGTAGATTTCAGCAGCCATATTTCTGAAGAATTGGGAGGAAGGGTCTGAAAAATTCTGTGTATTCTCAATGGATTGCTTAAAAAACCTATTTCTATATTCCATAGCACATTTTGTTTACTATTCACTAATATCAGAGGACAAACAGTACAATTCTTTGCATGGTTCATAAAAAAAGGTGATATTACTCAGTTGAATTAATGGTGTATTTGATATCAGTGTTTCACCTTGCACAAGATTACTTATTAAAGAATTCAACTTTAAAATAAACTGCTGGACTTTTCTAGAAGAATCCATCTAAGAAGGCTATCTAACCCCCCATAAACCCTTTTCTATCATAAGCTACAATCACTTCCTACAAAGAGTTCAGGAAATCGTGTAGCTGGACTTTGTGGCAAAACTTCTGTTGCAGAAAACAATCAAATGGAGTGCTCTTCTAGATCTGAAATGTCAACAATTCTGTATTACAATATATAGATAAGAAAAAAATAGTTATTCTACTAATTAGTATTTACTTACGGTCTCCAAATTGACAAGACATGGATTTGACAGATGGACCATGTGGTGGATAAGTAATTGGCACCCAGAGAGTTGTGGTCAATGGTTCACTGTCCAAGTGGAGGCAAGTGATGAGTGGTGCTCCTCAGGGGTCAGTATTGGGACCAGTGCTGTTTAACATCTTTGTTGGAGACAGGGACAGTGGGATTGAGTGTATCCTCAGCAAGTCTGCTGACAATACCAAGCTCTGTGGAGTAGGTGACTCCCTTGAGGGAAGGGATGCCATTTAGAGGGACCTTGACAGGCTGGAGAGGTGGGCCAATGCCAACCTCATGAGGTTCAACAAGGCCAAGTGCAAGGTCCTGCACCTGCGTCGGTGCAATGCCAGGCACAAATACAGGCTGGGGGGAGAATGGCTAGAGAGCAGTCCTGAAGAAAAGGACTTGGGGGTGGTGGTAGATGAGAAGCTCGACATGAGCCGCCAGTGTGCACTGGAGCCCAGAGGGCCAGCTGTGTCCTGGGCTGCATCAAAAGAAGTGTGGAGAGCAGGGCCAGAGAGGTGGTCCTCCCTCTCTACTCTTGTGAGACCCTGTCTGCAGTACTGCGTATAGGTCTGGAGCCCTCAGCACAGGAGAGACATGGAGCTGTTGGAGGAGATACAGAGAAGGGCCACAGAGATGATCAAAGGGCTGGAGCACCTCTGCTGTGAAAACAGGTTGAGAGAGTTGGGGCTACTCAGCCTGGAGAAGAGATGGCTTTGGGGGGACCTTAGAGCACCTTTCAGTACCTGAAGGGGCCTACAGGGAAGCTGGGGAAGGGCTTTTCTCCAGAGAGGGCAGTGATAGGACAAGGGGTAATGGTATTAAACTGAGAGAGGGTAGATTTAGGTTAGACATCAGGAAGAAATTCTTCACCATGAGGGTAGTAAGGTGCTGGAATAGGTTGCCTAGGGAGCTTGTTGATGTCCCCTCTCTGGAGGTGTTTAAGGCCAGGTTGGATGAGGCTTTGTGCAGCCTGGTCTAGTGGGAGGTGTCTCTGCTCATAGCAGGGAGGTTGGAACCTGCTGATCTTTAAGATCCCTTCCAACCTTAACCATGCTATGATTACAATGCACCCAAATTGCTTGCAGTACAGATTATCTGTGTAGTTTTGTCTTTACACTATTAGATTCTGTAGTAAACTATCTAGCTATCTTTACATACTTAAATCACAGCAACTTGGGTAAAGTTTTGCCCAAAACAAATAGCTAGCTAGCCAGTGCATACCCTCAAATCACGACTTAGTAGAACTAACAAAGCTTCTATACATGCTTGGAATTGTTTTATGTCATATAAAAGCATAAATTAATCCTAAAAAAAATTAAAAGGATTATTTAACTGTATCAGTACTTGTATAATATTTCCTCCTACTTGAATTTTTTTACTGAACTTCAGAAGAGTGGAATAGTTTTCTCCTTTGCAACCTGAATGATGTGTATTGGGAAGAAATTAAGCTATGTGTTCTGGGAAGTATTAAGCTATGTGCAACACTAATACATCTTTGAAGTGAGGCCATAAAACAGAAGAGCAAAGATCTCTGTTGGTAATATAGATTTGCTTCAACTGCTGAATAACTGTTAATTCAGAAAGTAAACACAAAGTGTGTAGAATTTTTCAAAACCATGAATATATTTTCATAGGCAGAAATGCCATGACCAAAAAAAAAGATGAGCAGGCGTGGTGAATTTTGTCAAATGTTTGATGAGTTTACAAATCTTTTATCTTACTACAGTTTGAGACTGGTGAATAATTTGTGATAAATATTTAATCAGACACATGTTGCCTTCTTTCTGCAAATAGAATATCTGGAAACATATTATAGTTTTTTAGATTTGTTTGTTATTTGAAATCACTTTAAAATAAAAAATAAAAAAATAGAAATAATAATAATAATGATGATGTAACCATATAGATTAATCCAAAAGCATTATCTGCAAAGACGTGACAACTCAGTTGGGCTAGTCAGTTGTGATGAGCCAGATAAATCACAAGGTATTATTTCTATTCATGCACTGGAACAACAAGCATATATTTTTGCAAGAAATATTTACACATGTGAATATGACATTTAGTTTCAGTGTATACCCCTGCATGTGATACGGGAGCATGTCTTCTGTGACCATTTGTGCCAGTAAAAGGCAATAATTCAAATGTCAGTAGAAAGCAAACACAAAAGAGGATTGTGATTATCATGTAGCCAACACCAAATACAATCCCATTTTTAAACAGAGGAATGAATTAGCAATATGCTGTTGATATGGCAGATGAGTGACACTGAGGACACAAAGACAATCCCTGTGGCAAATATTTGCACACTATTTGTCCATCTCCCCTTTTTGTAATTGTTTGATGCTCTTGGGTACCTTCTGTTAGGATGAAAAATAGTTCCTAGGCAGTAACAAACTAGGCTGATGACAGTAGCAACAGATATCCAATAGTTGTACTCAAAATTGATTTTGTTCCTTGCTGTGCTGGCTAACCATTGTCCTCAGGGTTGCCTGAGATGGCTGAAATAACCTCTCACTTTGTAATATACTTCTCCTATGACAAAGGCTAAAAGAAGCTGGGTCAGGGAAGCTGTTGTGGGGGCCTTAAATAGGTGGAGGTTCCTTATAACCAAGGCAATCTCCCATTACTGGATCCAATCAATTTATAACCATTTAACCTATTAGGTGCAAAAGGACTATAATCCAGCTTAGAAACTAAAATCTGTTTTTATAGAACAATAAAACACTGAAACATGTACAAGATTAGAAATTTCTCCCTGCCTGACATATACACTTTTTTCAAGTAACTGACCAAAAATGGGCAATCCCTGTTGTTGTCTTCTTTGTATGTGGACTGGCTTCTCAGTCAAACAGTCACACCTAACACCTCATGTGTTTCATCTGTGATGGAAATGCTGAACACCACAGAGTATGCCATAATGTGCCAGCTGTGCATAATCAGAGATTAGGAAGACAGAGATACTACAGCCAGCTGTGCCTGAGTTGTTTTATCTGAGTTTTTTGCTTTACTCCCCATTATACTAAAAGCATATGACTGTCACATATGTTCAGTTAAAATGGAGAATAAAGGTATAATCATAACAGGTACATATTATTAACACATTTAAAAAAAAATCCGTTGTAGACAGAAGTACAAGAATCTTGATTTACAGAGGTATTTGAAGTACTGTAACTCAATTTCAGTGGGAATTAAGTCCCTGACCTGTTTAGAAACTTCGGTAAATCGTACTAAACACCCATCTTCCTGTCTCAGCAGCTAAGTATCTCTGTGTGTTTGATTTATAGCATTTGAAAGAGGTTGCTGAGGCTTTAACTCAACTCTGCCAGCACATTAAAGACAGATCCTAGCCTGCACAAAACTCTGCAAAATAGTTAGGAAGTATTAGCTAGCCCTTAAATCTTTACCTCCTGGTGTTCTCAGAGGGTAAAAGAATTTGCCACCTCAATAGTGGTGGCAAAACCATACTTATTTAGATTTTCCAGGAGAAAGAAACAGAAACCACAAAATATTTTCTCAGCCACACCAAAATCAGTTAGTCTCTTGCCCATAACTGAAAAAAAAGCCATAAAGCCTATGGTTGAAGAAACCTCAGCCAAACTTGAGCATGTTACACTTATTTGGGGATTTCTAGTTAATGGCTATTGTGAAGGCCACCCAGCTGCATAGACTAAGTGTGCAGATCTGAAAATATTCCTGTGTATAGTGAAATAGGAGCCATTAAGACCACAAAAGAATACCATTTTCCCTTCACTGACTACACTCCCAGTGAGACCCTCATTCCCCCTGGTAAAGAGAATGGCATTTCAATTAATTCCTCAAAGAGAATAAATAGATAGATAGATAGATAGATAGATAAATTAAAAAAGCAGCTGTAGTGTGCACATGGCATAAGCAGTTTACTAAGGCATTACAGTATAGTGTTGTGCAGGCTGCTAAAGAAAATCTGGTACTCTGGTGATAATGTGTATATTCATTCAGTATAAATGGCTAAGTTCAAAATACCATACAATGAATCATGGTTGCAAGGCCAGACTTGCTTTGATTAACTACACTGGTATAATGAAATTCAACAGAGCAATCACTGAAACATTTAGCTGCAAATGTAAATCTTCCTGAACTCTGAAAAAAAGCATGTTAGGAAATGAGAGGTGGTATATAATACAGCCATATTTCATATAATGAAAGTGGAGGCAGTTGTAAAAAGAAGGGAATATTAAAAAGTTGTTATGCTGTGTTTGGCAAGAATGAGTCATTTTGCACGTGTCAATCATGATAATTGAACATATGTTTAATATAAAGGTCAATAGAAGCAGTTTCTATAGTGGTACAATAGTCATGCCAAATATGAAAGCAAGCATTTATGAGACGATTTTGAGTGTTAATACAGTACCTTAATGTATCTCGGAGAATTAATCTCAGCCTTAAATTGAAGGGCATAGATTGATCAAGGTAAGAGAATTTTATTAAAAATGTACTGACATAACCCATGACACTTTCATTTCAGCAAGACTGACATGTTGTGTTCCTGTATCTCAGGTGTGTCTTAACGGTATAGATTAAAGGTGTCTTTTCTACCAAAGGGATAAAATTTGCCCTGTGTAGGTGAAACCTAAGATCTACTGTTAAATTACAGAGCATGAAGAATTCCTCATACAGTTACTGCTCATGCACCTGAGGTATGCATTTCATCCTAGGAAGCACATCTGCCTAACCACTACTACTGCCAATAGAAGTTACCTGCATAAGGGGAAATCTAGTCCTGAGGAATTCTTCTCAATGCATACTTCAAATGAAACATCACAGGATTTCCTTATGTCATCATTTCTCTGTTATTCTGTCCCTTTTGTCCCTGCAGTAGACCACAGTCCCAGAGGAGAGTTTTTCAGGTCAGCGGAATTGTTATGAACACAACATACACAGCATGGACAAAAATGCCTAGCCAGGCTAAGCAACTCATGAGTTTGGGTTGTCCAAGTAACACAACCGGAAAGAAAATCTTTCTCTTCCACTGTTGGTTACCCAGAGGATTCACTGGGGAGAGCATAAAGGGCAAAAAGTGCGGTGAAGAACTCTGCTGTCATAGCAATGGATGCTAAGGTTGGGGGCAGCACTGCTGGTGTTGGGATGTTGTTCACTGTCCTGGGTTGAGCTGTGTGTGCCCAGGGGTAGGGAGATCCTGGAGGACAGGCTGCAGAAATGTGGAAGTGAGGAAGCATCTTAGTGGTTGTCTGGTACTTATGCCTTTGTTAGGTGGGGGAAAGGAGACAGTTCCTCTGCCCCTGTTTTCACCACTAAGTTAAAATATTTGGCATGCCATAGAATAAATGTGTTCTATTGCATACAGATTACATATGGACAGATTAGGTCATATACAGAGATTTGCTGTTACCACTATAGACCATGGTCAGATTTGGTGTGAGTAGAAGCAATTTCCTCCAAGTCAATGAAGCTCTGGGGCTGAACTGGTTCTGCCACTCCAGTATTTAAACTAATGTTGAGCTTGATGATAGGCTGAAAAAACTTACATAAAAGCAGTCACACAGAACATTACAATAGTCACTGCAAAATCCATACAGTAAACCTTGGTGTTTCAGACTGCTTCTGTAGAATATATTACATCACTTGCTTTAAAACAGGACTCACAACCTATTCAAGAATTCTTCTTCTAAATTGTTACATTCAAATACTGAAACCTTGAATAAAAACGTGCTTTCATCAAAAAAATACAGCATTTTGTGCAACAAGCCATAACCTGCACAGCTGTTGAGAAGTCTACAAGTGAGTCAATTAAACTGAAGGTGGATGTGTATACTAACTTGTAAGATTCCACATCCCTTGTGTTGGTCCAAAGGACTTGACATAATACGAACAGGAGGTCTAGTACATTGAGTAGGGTGTGAGTTGGGACAGAGTGAAAGCTGTCAATATCCTGCAGTCCTTAAGAGTGGATGAAACACTACTGGAAAAGAAAGGGAATTTTTTAGGATTATTGCTTTCCTAACATGTTTTAGATGCTAGTAAAAGATGGTCTAACAACCATCTTTTTTAAAATGAAATATCAAAATGGACTCAAAGCACAAGAAACATGTTTAACCTGTTTGCAAACCACAGTCAACTTCCAAGCCCTACTGTCTATAGATAGGCATTAAAATCCATATTCTAACACAAACAAATGTATCCTGGTCAAAGTTGCTCATTCACTGTTGCCATCGATTTCTTTCAAAACACTGGGTAGTAAGTGGAAAACATGTCTCGTAGTGCTGCTAAAATATTTTCTATTGTGCTTGTAAACTTCTCATTACGTTTTTCTTCTTCATCAATTTTCCTAGTCAATAGGGAGCTTGAGACTGAAGAGAACTAAGCAGCTCTTTGATTTCCTCATCTCTTCTTCGAAGCTTCTGCAGAAAGACTTGTGCAATTTTGTGGTTTAAAAAGAAAAAATAGCTTCATTTGAAAATACCTTTACCTTAACAAAATTTTGTACAATTACACTTGCTACAAAATAACCTGCATCTATATAGAAAATGGAGCCTCATCACTGATTGCAAAATATCATGGAAAATTAAACACAAGTAGGTTTGTTGTATACTTTGAAGGACAGGTATCCTGTATCACACGGAGCTTGTAGCTTTATAAGGTATACACTCTGGAGCTCCACTCACAATATACAAGTTTCCTTGACCCCTAGGAAACCCCCTCTGACTTGTGGGAGTGGTGTGTGTGTGATGAGCCTTCCCACGAGCAGGAAAATAGTGGGGGAAGATCACCCAGGACTCAGAAAATAAGGCAATTGATGAACCCTCCGAACACAGGCTGAGTGACATCCAGCTCTGCTCAATAAAATGCTCAGTATAAGAGATTAAAGCACAGGTGTAAGTGCCCCGCATAATTAGGAAATAATAGAAATGAGAACCGTAGGAAGATGCTCTTCTTTTTTCACTTCTTTTTGGGGCACGTGATTGTTATTCATTAGAAATGAAGTAAACTTACTCTGCCAGTCTTTCTCAACAACTTGATTAGTCTGTTTCTAAGCACTAAAGGATTTCTTCACCTGCCTCTAATTTGTAGAAATGGTAGCATGTGATGAAACTGAGCTGCCTACAAGCTAGGGTTTATTTGGAACATACATCATGGCGTGCTGTGCTTCTTCCCTCTGGCGTCACAGAAAGGGGAACTGGGGCCATACAAAGGGCGTCTGCCCGGCACTTCCTGCAGTAGTGAGTCCTGCAGAGACCTCTCCTGGTGGAGTCCAGAAAGTCATGTCTAGCTCACTTCCTCGCTTTGGCGACGGTGAACATTCACAGACTATTTCTTCTACTTCTCGAAAGACAGATGAACCTGAAAACCTCTTTTCCTTTTTTTTTTTTTTTTTTTTTTTTAATGGCCTTTTTTCCCTGGCTCTCTCATGGAGCTATTTCTACAAAATTCCGTTGGTTCCTTTAGGGGTGATGTAGTTGCTGATAACAGACAACTCTAGATTGCAAGTTCCTATCAATCACATGCTGTGATGTTGGTAGGCAGATTATGTCAATTATACATTCTTCATTCTTTGACATGTTCCCCAACCAGTGAAATCGCATCAACATTTGAAAATTAAAAGAAATAGATTAAGAAGTTTAGATCAGAGGATTGCAGCACTGTTGAGATAGAGCACAGTCAAATGAATTACCACTTTTCTATTTTACAGTAACAACAGATTAAAGAGGTGGAAAAAAACCCCCAAACAACCCCAAAAAAACACAAACAAACAAACAAACAAAAACCAGAATAACATACCTGTGATAAACCTTCAAGAGCCCCAATGGTGGAATAATATCAAATCAGGCACCAATTTATGGGGTAAGTTTGAGAAGCATTAGAATCAGTAACAGTGAAAAAAAATAAGCATGACAAAGATTTAAGAAGGTAACACCGTCTTCTGCCAGTATTCCTGCTGTGTGTATGTCCCGCTGGTCCCTTGAGTGATTATGCCAATAGGTGCAGCATTAGGATTGGACACCTATTAATCAGGATGAGTAAACCTTCACATCTCTTCCATGAAGAATCATGAACTGGGAATGAAATACAGGCAACCAGATCCAATAACTTTATCCTTACAGCAGAGTGACATAAGCAAATATAAATCCCACTAGTGTTATTATAATGCCTGCTAAGCTAATTGAGAACATATTCATTTATTCAACTAAATAAATTACTCTTACAATTATATGACCCCAAGGTCATGTCCTTTAGGAGATGCCTTAGCACTTGAATTAACTATTCACCTCTTCACAGTAAGTGGCCTCAGCCAATCAATGCCAAATAAATACCGCTGAAATATGCATTTAATTATCCTAACACTTTAGCTTCTAAAACCTCTTTTTTGCCAGCATTTTTTTTTATTTGCTGATTTATTATGGAAGGGTGAGAGATTTCTGAATCTTTTCTGAGCCTAATCTTTGTAAACTCTGGTCCCAAAAGAGATCACAGCCAACCCTCATAGACAAAACTGGTTACAAAGAGGCCATTTCTTTGATATGATGAAGCAGCAATTTTTAAATCTTTTTTGTTGTTGTTGTTGTTAATTGCAAGAAGCAAACAGAGACAGCTAACTTTCATGAAGTTTTAAAAGTATGCCCTTCCAATCTTCTTGGTCAGATTAGCTAAGGACAAAATGTTTCCTTTAATGAAGAATCCATGTGTTTTCAAACTCAGAGTTACTACTGCTGAATTAAAACTGACATGTCAGGTGCCAGTGAGCTCACTACAAATTGCTTTATTTCAGAAATGGCGTGTTTTAATTTACACATCAGCTAAAGACTGCTACAAAAACATTAAAATTCTGAAAGCTAGAAGCTGCTTTCCATTCTAATGACTTGCTAAAATTAATCCTAATGAAGCCAGACATTGTAAAGCCTGTGGCCCATACCTATAAACTGAGCTTAAACCCTATGCATGGCATTGCATGGGACTCCTGCACTGGAGCACATCTTCCCTTGAGGAACATACCATAAGTTATAATTTAGGCTACTCACATTATGTGTTAGTCCCTTAGAAGCAAGAAAGCTTCTAACCACGCTGCTGTAAATTGGAACATAAATAAATTTGCCATTTACTTGCAGCAGCGTAAATAAGATCTCAGTTTGATCCTGTGTACAAAATAATTCCTGCATAACTAAAAATTACTGTATTCCATTCTTGTATTCTTTTTTGGATTTTGTGTGGATTTCCACGTAAAAAACCCACAAAAAACAAAAAACATATCAAAATTGCACTATAAAAAAGGCATTTGTTTTGCAATTATTTGGAATCTAATTTTTGTTAATATTAATTCTTTTACAGAGGAAAATAGAAGTGATTACACCCTGTGGACTAGTAGACTTCATACATTCAGAAAAAAACCTGCTCCATTAATTTTTAAACAAGGGACATTCATTATTATGCTTTCTATGACAAGACTTTTTTTTTTTTTTTTTAATGATGACCATAATTAAGCCTCTCATAATGAACATTGCTATAACTAAACAGTACAATTTATATGTCTCCACTCTAGGAGACGCTGTTTTTTTTTTAATTGAGGAGAAAAATCAGATAATGACTGAAATTATAGCATATTACCGTTATTTTTAAGGATATTGCACAAAACATATATAGGCTATATTAATCTTTAAGCAAAACTTAATAGGGCTGTGGGCTGTTTAACTGGAAAAAGAACCAAAGGATTTGTCATTACTCTAATGCAATGTTAATGTTTCTCCTACTTCTAGAGAAATGTACAAATTAAGTTATACTTATGTGACTCTTTTACATGGTGCAAAACCCACCCAAGTCATTCATGTACTTAATCTAGGGCTGGCAGAATTCTGTATAGACAAAATTATTGAATCTGCTACAAGACAAATAAGGTATGACTTCACAATTACTTGTAGTTCTAGGAATCCTTTGATTCCACTGCAAATGCAGACTATTGTCAGCTTTGCCTTTAGAGATCTTCAGTCGTGGCCTGGTCTGGTAGTCAAACACACATTTGTTATTGAAGGCAGGTATTTAATCAACATACACTCTTGTTTTTCCAACCAGAGGACAAAAACCAAATGTGACATAGGTGACTGCTCTCAAAATTTGAAGTGTAAACACTAACACCTGAGACTTCATGGGATAAGGCACCTGGAGAATGCTGGTAATTTGCTTATAATATTTCTGGAATATTTTCAGGTGGGTCCAGAAGTGCCATATGAAACAAAAATTTTTGCTCAGTTTAAATGCTGTTCAGCCAATGGCAGTTATTAGAAAAATGCTGATTTAGCTACAGTTCACACATATGGCACATTTTCTTGCTGTTTCTCTGATTAAATATGTGGCTGCATATTCCTATTTATATTGTAAAATTTGTTGCAAAATTACACAAATACAGGGATCTTTGTGGTGTGTAAGTGACTTTGGAACTAAAGTATTTGCCACATTGCAAGGAATCTATACTCCTAAGTTAACTTAAGGATAAGGATTTTGGAAATCCTGCTGAAGACATTTGTCGTGCAGTTCTGTGATTTTTTTCTGCTCCAATTTTAGTGAAGAGTAACATTATTATCAAGGCTGTTTTGAAGAACAAAGCGGTGTGATTTGGGGAGAACCTTCAATAGGTGAATTTGATTCAAAGTGGCATTTTAAAGTTACACCCCAGGCTTGCTGAGCTTTTGGTCAAGCTGTGCAGGTCAGATTATGTTCTGTGACATGAAGAAGTCAGAGCAGGCAGAGGAGAGGGCGTTCCGTCATCTCCAGAGGCCTTTCCATCATTTGCAGTCTAAAGTCATGTCTCATGATTGTATTAGTCAGAGATTTCAACAATTAAAAAACTGGCAGTGGCCAGGTATTTTCTATCTAGCTGGCTTTTTGCAGGTAATAGAAAACAGGCTCAGTAAATGTCCATAGCAAAAAAACCCAGAAGCTGCCATGGGAGAAGAAGAGATTGTTTGTTTTCAAATGAGAAAAATTAGAACAGAGTGTTTTGTTTCAGGCCAGCTCAGCCCAAATCAAAAAGTCATGATCTGACAAACTGAGAAGAAGCTTTTCATTTCACATCAGTTTGACGTTAATTGACGTCTGTCTGAAGTACTTTTACGTGCCGTGTGATTTGTGGTGCTTTGTGCTGGAGACTTCAAAGCATGTTTCAGCTGCCAAAGCCAAGTACATCTTCTAGCCCTGTCCTAAGAAAGCTTGGCTGTACATCTGCCTCCACCTCCCCTGTTCTTTGCCATGCTTTCTCATTTTTTTCAATAAATTGAGCTCCCAGAGAGAAAACCATGACACAAAACCATCAGTCCTCTCATCTTGCCAGCTGTGGGCACAGGACTGCAGATTGTGCTGTGGAGAAAGTGTGTCCTTTGGTCAGTCATAACTTCAACTGCTGAGCAGTGCTTACTTTGCCCTATCTCTATTAAACAAAAAAGATCTCATTGAGAAACAGGACCATTTTCAAGGTGCCATAATATGGCCTATTTGTTTATAGAGGTTCATTTTTTAACCTGTAAGTAACTGTGAAGAGTTTTGTGGGACTACTGTAGGACAGAAGGTTCATGAACTGTGTAATCACAGAAAAATAGGCTTCACTATCTCCTAATCTATCTCAATGATGGATTTGCATGTTAACTGCAGAATTCATAGTACATCTTTGCAATACCTAAACCATTTTTGAAGTCAAATAAGTAATTCAAAAAGACAGTTCCCCAAAAGTATAAAAATAGTTACTCTTACAAGATATATGGATATGTGAACCTAAATGTTAAAGACTAAATCTGAAAAGATGTGAACTGCCACCGCTAGCAACAAATTTTTGTATTACCTGTGTTTGCATAAACACACACACACAGCTAGAATGAAAGATTCGTCTTGAAAAAATATTTTCTAAAACGTACATTTTCTGTAACAGGCACAGTTTTACAGGGAGTCTAAGGAGGCTGTAGATCTTCTGTCACTAGTGTCACTTGTAAAGGAGCATGCATGGCAAGTTCCTCAAATGAAAATGGAACATTCAGCCTCACAGCCCCCAAATCCTGCTTGTGGCTGCATTTTATATTTGTTTCCTGCTCAGCCTTGGTTCAACACAACAGATCTTCCTTGTCTCCTGCAGGATAAAATAAGTTAAACATCTTTTAATATCACCCAGACACATCCAAAATAATACTCTTGTGTGTATTATAAAATTATGAGAGTGCATGACAGTATTTTTAGGTGAAAAAATATCCAGCATGCATTATAAATCATACTGAATGCTTGCTGCTCCTTGCCAATGAAATAGGAGCACACTTTGCAGGAACTGTCCTCTGTTAGGATTTAGAGCCAGGTAGAGAGTTACAGTCCAGACAGGCTGTAGACTATTTGCTTCCTTACAGGAAACAACCTTGTGCCACAGTGGGGTAGGGCCCTTGCTGAGGGCTGTAGTGTTCATGGAGGCACAGGTCAAAAATACAGCAGATGCAGGCAGGAAAGTGGTGTCTTGGTGAGATGTATCTTTGACTCAAGTCATGTATCTATGGGCTGAAGCATGCTTTTCACAGGAAAGTACAATACTGTAAGAAGTTCTCTTATTCCTCTGGCAATTACAAAGCACTGGAGTGGAGAAGAGCCCCTCTGGGAATACCTTTTCCCAGGAGATGGGTAGGGAGATTTGACAGGGCTCCCCACAGCAGCAGGTCTAGCTGGGCCAGGGCTGCACAAGCAGTGTGCTTAGCAAGCAGTGCCTAGCCAAACCGGGGGCAAACATGGAAACAGAGTTACCCCCGCTGCACTGCCACTTTTCTAGGGCTGATGGCAAAGTCGCGCTTTTCCTCTTTGGGCTCTGTAGCACGGAGAGTGCTGCTGCTTCATAATCGTTCTGCCTAGCAAACTGAAGGTGGTTCATTTGAAAAGGCAGAGAGCGTGATGAAAGTAAGAATGAGCTGCTGGAATCAGACAATGGACCCTTGGCAATGCTTTTTTCAGTGGGAGGGTGGGAACCCTTGTAGTTTGTAGACTATAATGTTCTGGAGGTAGTTCAGAGTGGGACAAAAAAAAAATATTTAAAAAAATGTGGCTCCATTGATTAAAAACTAAATTAAAAGCTAACCAGACGTAAGGACCAAAAGCAAAAGAGTACCTTCCTTGTATTCAACAAGAAGGCCTCAGCAACCTTTTTGATGCTTGCTGGGTGTGATTGCCACATTAGCAACACCTCAAGTGAAATATTTAGAATGAAATAAGAGTCAAGCAAAACTATCCTTTTATAGTCTCAATATGGACAGTACACTCAGGAACAGTGTCAAAGACCATGCTTGTTCATGGCTTGAAAACCATGGACACGTATGCCTGCAGCCCTCTTTCTTTATTTCTATGGAACAAAGGCCTAGATAAAAGTTCTAGTCTCAAACATCTTTTTCTATATTTTTTTCTGGTGACATCACAACCATTCATTCTACAGGATTAACTCCAGGGGAAAGTGCCTGTTGCTGAAATTCTAATATTTTGGAGATTCTGGAAGATGTTTCTTTCGTCATGGAATAACAATGAGATTTTACTTGCATGCAACAGTCAGCCAGTTGTTGGAAAACCATTAATATAAAGATCAGCCACCAGTGTTCTGCTGTCCTGGTATGGATGTATTCTGCTACTCCAAAAGAACTGTCTGAACCACTACCAACAGACACTCACTTCAAGTTCAATATCAAAATATCACAGAGTTGTGTTCTATGCTACAAGGATACAAAGATCAAATGGAGGCATCCCGAAGTGAATAAAAACACTAGTGGCCAAAAGACTGAAAATACTGTTTGTTATAGCAGATCATTTTACTTGAATGACATTATATGGGAAAACTTCGCAGACCCAGTTATGTTTTACAGTTGATAATGTTGACACTGTTGTGACAGCTCGTGCTGAACAGAAAAACAAACTGGTATTACAGAGAAAATACCAAACTTAATATTCAAACTAGTTTTGTAAGGAGGAAATACAACATTCTTGCTTCATACCACTTGAGTAGCTGGACTTTGCTTTAGGGGACTAACATTGAGGATGAAAACTGCAGTTCTGAACTGTACAAGGCTCAGTATAGAGGTTCCCCTGAAATACCTCCAAGCAATTCATTCAAGGTTTGGGGCACACTGACAAAAAGCTACAGTCCTCTTTACCTCCTACTCTTTCTTGCTGTTACCTTCACATCCTCCCACAAAATTGTGTTTGGGGGCCACAACCCAGCAACCCAAATATGATGAAACATTTCATTAGCAAAATGCCTTTCAATGGAAAAATACCTAACATTCACAGGAAGATCTTTCAAGGAGTGCAGTGGTTTCAGCTGAACTTTCCACCAAACAAGTTGCTCAGGTTTGGTATAGAATTTCTGACCAAAAAAAAAGAAAAAAGGAACTAGTTGTGATTGAGTGTACATGACCAAATCAAACAACAGATTTAGAGCTACTGATACACACGCCAACAGCCAAACTGAGAGTTCTGGATGTCTTCACTGTCCTGTATACATATAGTTACAGAGGATGTATTCTGCAGCCCAATGTTAGGGAAAAACTGGGAGATAAAGGGCATAAACACAAGTCCTGTGTGTTCAGAAAATCCTTTCTGACTTCAGGCTGCTTCTCCTTGAAATAAAAAAAAAGCACTTTTCAAAGATGCTGCTGTTACACTGATAAAGAACAGAAGATAATGCTGTTGTGTCAGTAAGATGCACAGGAGGCAAAATTGTTTCCAGTCCAGTTTACTTGCAGTGTTTTCCATAGATTACAGGCTTCACATTCTCTTAGATACTCAGACTTATGCGTTAGTTAAATGTTGGGGTGGAGGGACGGGGATGAACATCACTGAACAGATGATGAACACATAAATACTGATAGCAAAAGTAAAGCCAGGAACCTTCTAGTAGAAAAGCAACACCACTAGACAAAAGTATTAGAAAACCTAACCTTTTACATGGCTGAAAATAAAATAAACTGATGTGGGTTTAGCTTTTTCCTTTTTTTCTGATAAAAAGGTGCAAAATGCCAGGAGTGTTAAAATTTACTTTGAATTTTTACAACACAGAGGGAGTAGTAGCTTTTAAAAACCTACGCTTTACAAATGATGGGCTTTCATTTCAAATGCCTGTGTTGCTGTACAGGCTTCAAAGTGCACTTTGTTGAATAGCAGTGTTGTCCCAAAAGCAGGGTCCGTTACCCGGTGTGCAAGAAGCTAATCCACACACAGAGTCGAGATATTTGCTTTAATATCCAGTTCTGTGCAGAAAAGGGAGCAGGGTGGTGTTCCACAAAGCAAGCTCAGCTTCCCAAAACACAAGTGCTACTTTTGTACCCAAAAATGTGAGAAATATCTTTATCTCTAACATTATTCTATCACTCACACACACAATGCATCACTAATTCTTCGCTTCCCTTTAAAGTGGCAATGCTCAGGAATTTCACTGTGCCTGCTCAAAGAGTAAGGGACTTGTTTTTATTAGGGCTCCATGTAGCCTGTGGGTGTGAATTTCAATATGCTAATGGCTCATTAATATATTAATAAAGGTGATTTCCATTACTCAATGTGTTTTTCTCCAGTGCTCAAGGCTGTAACCAAGACAAGCTGTGGGGAGTGCTCCTTCCCATCCCTTTCATCTCTCCTGCACGTGTCCTGCAGACTTGTTTCAAGGCCGGGCTGTTGACTACTTGCACAGTGTTTTTCTCTAATTGGAGTCTGGTTTTGTCTAATTCTTACTGTTTCATTATTATCTAGGCCTTGATTTTGTTCTGCATGTCCCTTATGTTCTCTTTTATGTGATTTTTCCCAAATGTGATTTTTTCCCCCAAGTTGTACTTATTTCAATTGATAACTGACAACAGCAGGGTTATTATCTTTTGCCATGTTAGAAAGTCCTTCACTTAGAACCTACCTATTTAAGATGTGATATTAGGAAATCCCAAACAACAGCTGATATCCAAAGACAAGATGAAAAGTTACCAGATGACATTCTGGGTGAGTAGAGGGATTGTTTTGAGAAACGAGAATTGCTGCTAGCCCCAGATCTGAATGCCTTACTGATGCAGCACTTCCAGCAGCCTCCTCCCAGGGAGTCTCCAGTAGTTCAAAGGGCCAGAGGCAATGGCCAGAGAGAAAGACCTTTAGAATTACAGTACTGTGAAGCTTGCTATGGAGCAAGCTACCTTCTTGTTTCTCAGCCCCTAAGTATCTCTTCTTAATCTTTAAATTTTTGCCTCTGGCTTCTCAATGATTTTCTTATTTTTTTTCTGGCTCAAAGGTCATTGCAGAGCCTTTCCCTGCCAATTCCCTGTCTTTTTTTCCCCTTTATTCCTCTTTCCTCACTCAAACTTTCCTTCCTCAAACTCATCCTTATGCTCACTGGAAGAGAAGGGAGGATCTACTATTCCCAGACTGGTGCCCTTCATTTGGCTTGGGTGGATAGTGGTCAGCAATAGATCCAGGACTTTAGCACTGTCTGGGAAGTGCAGGCTATGTGTAAGGGAAGAGGAAAGATACTGAGAAAAGCATCAGAAAAATGCCTTCTTGGCATCTGGCTTCTTCCTTTCACGATTTCATACTTTTCCTCTACCCTTTTTTTTTTTTTTTTTTTTCCAACTAGGCATGTATAGTGGTGTATTCTGTATTTTGAGGCCTGGGGAATGGGGAGCAAACAGTCACAGGTCCAGCTGTGGCTCAGAGTATGTTCTGTGTGTGTCAGAGCCCTGGACATACAAGCCAGGCTTGCCTTCCTCCTCCTGCACCACAGTATCCAAAGGCCAAGCAGGAGTGGGAAAGGGGAGGAACGTGATGGGTAATCACCTTCACTGAGGCAAGGATGTGCTGCCCCTTCCCACAGGAGCTTCTGCTCATGAGGAGGAATGACTACACCAGGGAAGTGGATATCGGAGGGAAAGAAGGGCTGGGGAGGGTTCTAGGAGCATTGGGACCTGGAGCAAGGAGTTCTGACCAAAAGCTATAAGAGGCAAGGGAGCAGTGAGGGGTTTCAGGTCTCCATGCTGGAATCAGGTACAGGATTAGGAAAGGGGAAATTCTGCAAGACTCTGAGGTTACATTAGCTGCAGCCAGATTTATTCCAAGTGGAAATTGATATATTGAAGAGAGAAGGGTCGCTAGACTTTGGACTAGACCAGAGGTAGGAAGGAAATTAGTATTCAGAGAAAAGAGGATTTTTTGGGAAAAAAAAAAAAATCTGCCATCTTGAGAACAAGAATAACTACTTTATTGCTGGGGTTAGTAGGGAAGAGAAGCGGAGGCTGCCAACAGCAAGAAGGTAAAATTGTAGCTCTCTCCTTTACCCTTACAAACAAGTTTGTTGGAGGCCAAGGGGAATAATAGAGAATATTTTGCACTCAATAACCTCAGACATTTCCTTTGCTGTCTTTTGTCTTTCCAAGGATTAAAGGAGAAAGTATAGATCAAAAGAGTATTTAGAATCATAGAATATCTAAAGTTGGAAGGGACCTATAAGGATCATCTAGTCCAACTCTCTGATCCTCACAGGACTGCCTGAAACTAAACCATATGACTAAATCATTCAATGCTTGCCCATGAAGCTTGAGAAATCCCAGAAATTAGCCTGGCAGCAACCATAAACATACATAACTATCAGCTTTCCAAGGACCAAATGATAAAAACAAAGTGCATATAAAAAATTTTGATGGGCACAAGATTGAAACACACTTTCCACTAAAAAGTGTGAAAGCTATGAGCTGCTTTCAGTACAAGACTGTGTCACGGTTTGATTGCGGTCTGGTTGCTTCTGTGTTATGAAGTACATCATAATTAAATTATTTCAATGTTAAATACAAGCAACATTTATGTTAAAAAAACACATTGCAGACAAAAGTAGCCATTGAGGCAAGTTACAAAACTGTTAGAATGATACCCCTAGTAAAAATTTCTCTCAAAAATTAGTCTCATGTTTAATTACTGTCCTGGGTTGAGCCAGGATTAAGCTAATTTTCCTTTTACTGACTTTTTCCTTCAGTAAGTTCTCTTTTAACTAGCAGCAAGTGTTCCAGCTGGTGGACTGATAACACTGGAATGTTTATGTTACTGCTGAGGCTCCAAGGTTGCTTCTTAGCTCTGCTGGTACAGAGGCTACCAGGGCAGGAGAGTTGTATCTATCACCCCCCAGTAGAGGAGCTGGACTAGACAGACAGCAGAACTGACCAAAGGTATTCCATTCCATAAATCTACGTAAGCTCCAAGGAAGGTCAGAGATCACAGAAGACAACTTCCTTCCTGCTTCTTCTTCCCTTCCCTTCTGTCCATGGCCGGCATCTGGGGAGGACTCCATCCATCCATCACCATCGACCCCAGGCTCAGCCCTGACCCTCATAACTCTCCCCACAGCCCTGTCTGCTCTGCTGTTATCTCAGACAGCAGGCTGAAACATTTCAGGACTGCTCACAGCTCAGGAGAGTGCCGGGGGAGCTGCTGGGGGTGGGGGGAGGCAAGAGGCTTCTGCACATTCCTGAACATACTTGTATGTAATTGTACATATAATTAAAGCTGTCTAATTTAGTTTTCAATCCAGCAAAGTCTCTCTCCTAAGTCTCTCTCTCCTTCCCTACCTGGGTGGGAGGGGGAGGGGATCAAGAGCATTGTTTGTCTCTGGTTTATTTTTCGATTCTGAGTCAAACCATGACTATTACTTTAAATGTGTTTAAAAAATACAGAGAAGGCCTGTGAAACTTGTATGACAATGGCCACTTTTTTTTTTTTTTTTTTTAATTTAGGTAGGCTTCCTCTTTCTATTTGGTACCATTTTTAATGTTTTTTCTACACACCAATTTAACATCATAGTCAAGCCAATAGATGCATATCCTTCAGAAGAATGCTTACCCCCTTCATAAGAGAAGTTAACTATGAAGAGAATGCAACACTGATGTTAAATTAAAGGCTTCATCCACTGAGTGTTCAATTACTGAGTAAATATGCACTACATGTGTGCTTTGAATACTGAAGCAGTGAATTAGTTCCTAAGGTGAGACACTTCTGTGCTTTTTCTATTAGCATATTGTTGCTTGTTTTTGTATATTCTGCTACCTCAAGCTCTTTTTCAAAGAATGTTATAAAAAGCTCAAAAGACCTGGGTTGTATATAGAATCTTTTAATGAAAAATAACTTCAAATGAAATAAACTCTGCTGACAGATAATTCAGGAACCACTTTTGGAAAAGTCCTCTTAGATAAAAGATGCTAAAGACACTATCCAAAACTGGGGAAACATCAATGGATTAAGAAATAGCTCACAGTGTCGGCAATTTTTAATGTACCAGACAGAAAATTATATACAGAGGCCTGCAGACATGGTCTGATGCAGAATTAAGGAATCTTTATCTGCAAAGTCATTAGTCTACACTCCAGCAAAACTTACTGCCTCAGTAAAAAGGAGATTGTAGCTGGGGATCCATGCCATGATTAGGTGAACCTTGCTCAGAAAGGACCAGTATGGTTCAGTCTCTTTGTAAAAATGTAGTCTGATTCTGGTGACTTCTGTCTTTGCAAAAATTATGAAGGTAAGGACCTAATGCTGCTGGAGGAGCTGAGTCAATATGAAACTTTGTGCAGAGAGGGTTAGTCTTTCTTTCCATTCCTATGCAACAACAGGGTGGACAATTTTATCAATGGCAGTTCTCTTTCTTGATACAACACACCAGATTCTGCCCCTGCTTGCACATGCAGATCTATGGTGCTTTCAGCAAGCTTATCTAGCAAATGAATAAGACCCAAGGTTTTCAGTTCTGTTTTCAGTTACTTTACAGAAAAAACAATATGCTTCTGAGCTGTATGAGTAACTGTTAATTCATTTTCCTTATTCTGCACTTGAGATAACTTGTTAAATTAATCCTGTCTTCATTTATTTTATGATGTCTTCATGTTTAAATGCTGATTTTGTGAACATCTGTTTCAATCACAGTTGCAAACCCATTACTTCTATGAGTCTTACATATTTTAGATAGATTTACTGTTGACCTTTGTTGGGAAATTGAATGTTTTTGTTGTTACTAACATTTCTGTAATTGATATTGTTGTTAATGTCACCAGAGTACTTCTTTTACGTGAAATACTGTTCTTGGTTGATAATCTTACTTAACCACACCAAATCAGACCAATATTATTTAACTTTTCTTGGCTTTGAAAGAAAAAGTATTATTAGACCCTTCAGTGCTAGACAACTATAAATTGCCACTCAATTCAAATACACCACTGGCATAGTGATTTTGTTTCATATTTTTTTTATTTCCTGTCGTTTCCTCACTTTCACTTGCCATTAAGTAACAAATATCGGACAACTATTCTGTTTAAGTAACTGCTGTGTGACTAGTGAGAAATCTAACACTTAGACTAAGATGAATTAGGAACTATTTTCTACTTCCCAGAAAAAAACAACAACAAAACAAACAAAAAAACAAACAATCAAAAAACTTTCTGGTACAGAAAAGCAGTTTGGATTAATTTGATTTCCATTGTGCAGAGAAATTACCTCAATCAGAAGAAGTATCTACTAAAAAGTTTTGCTCCATGACATATACAACATGTCAGATAATGACTGTGGAGCAAGCACTCTGTAGTTTTCTCTGAAGCACAAGCCATTCTTACCAGGAATGCATCAGCCATTCTGTTGTAAATCCAGGTTCAAGTGCATAGGTTCAGAAAAGTATTAGTCACTGGTAATTTTCACCTTGAGACCGAGTTCAACTCAGTCATCCATAAAGACAGCATAAACCAAATGTCCAGTGAAAGTGCAGAATATTTTAGAACCATCAATTTAATGACCATGTGCGATGAATTCTCTTTGCCTCCTGCAGCAGGCAATCCTAGTTTAACACATGGGCTAGAGCACCCCTTTGGTGCTACACCATTTAAATCGTGTCACACACTATGCGCCAAAGGCCAGCCTAGTGAACAATAGGGTCCACCCTAACCAACGGCCTCTTCCTCCCTGTTTTTTTTGGTAAATCTATGGGCAGAATCACATAAAGGGGAGGAGATAAAAGAGCCAGAGGGCTCTTGCTACAATTTTGTATTGATAAAATTGCTTAATACTTCTGACTATAAAATCATGTTGATAATATCATGCAACTTGGGGCTGAAGTTTTACCTTGCCATTGCAACCAAGTTTAGACAAAATGCTTTTGGTGTTTCTGAAAAAAATATTTTGCTTGTGTTAAAAATACAGGCAATTCTTATTTTAAGTAGCTCTGAAACACCAATGCTTCGAGCCAGGTGCTAGAAATAAGGCAGGTGGATGTGTCTGCGCTGAAAACACACTTTCTAGCATCTGCAGAGAAATTTATCTGTCATATCTATTCAACATAAAAGCCTATGAAAACTGATGTTATATGTGCAGAGAAGAGATAATTTTCAATATCAGAAGTTAAGATTCCCCAAACTAGGGTGTGCTTGAGGCACTTACCATTTCCTCAGGATGCTTGAGGCTCTCACAGCTCAGTCTCCTAAGACCACAAAAGAGAGTTGTGGAAAATAGATACAGAAATTTCACAGAGAGCTATGGAAAGGGAGTCAGAGCTTCTAGCTGGACAGGATGGAGCAGGAGGATCATCAACAGTACAGATGACAAAAGAGTTTTGGGGAGAAAAATGCAAAACTGTAATGAGAGACCATTTGGAGAAAAAGACTGTGACTAGAATAGCAAGTATGATGGGGGAGCACAGGCCTGCAACAGGGAGGATCATCCACAGGATTTGAGAGACTCTAGGCCATGAAGGAGAAAGTGACAGTTGCAGTTAAGTGATAGGAAAGAAAGACGCAAGCTGGAGTGGCTGTGACAGGACTTAACAAGCCAAAGAGGTTGCAGAAGAAACTTTGCCCTCTCACTCTCTTTGAAGGCCAAAACAGATCCAAGATCCCCTTGCTGCAAGCAAGTGCAACAGGCATGATAGCTATTGCTGCCCCTTGGCTCCAAAGATTTAGTTCCAGGAAGAAAATGCCCTTCTTGCCTTGCTTTGGTACAATGTTATTTTTAGGGACTGAAAGGATAGAGGAGTCAGCCCTTTAAGATTCTTCCTAAAATTTCATAAAATTGCATACAAAGTGCTCTCTTAAAAAATAATAGGTTAGACTAGACTAATTTCTTTAGGTCACTCAAACAGAGTTATTAAATGACCATACGTTTATTTTTATTTCATTCTCACTCAGTATGAAGAAAAAGCTCAATCTTGGGCACGTGGTTGAAGATGTCAAGTAACAGAGGGGATGCCAATCAGACCTCTGTCTCAACTGGTGCAGAAGCTTAAGGGTGCCACTGAACGGAAAACAGAGCTAATAGAAGACTGGAGGCAGCTCTAGCTCTCTTTGGCAGTATCAGTATTTCTAATGTATCCTGTTACTGCAGCAGTGTCTTTGCTGTTCCAGACAAGTTTTCATAGGCAGCCACTAATTGTGCATAGCTATTTTATGTGTGGCAATTTAAGACTATACTGAATAAACTGCAAAATGCTGAGCATTCACAGCTGTGAGTGAGGTCACTGATCCAATCCTCTGAATTTATTAAATGATAGAAAATGCTAATTATGGTGAAAAACTAGCCAGATAACTTTAAATGGGATACCTAAAATGAATGTACATCTTATAACAGGATTCCCAGTCCACGGTTGGTTGTCTTAGAGAAGGATTGATAACATTTCTGAATGAGGAAGTAAGAAGTGAAGCCTGGACACCTACACCCTTTAGACCAGTTTGACATGATCAGCATGTAAGTGATTGACCTGATGATGTAAAAAGTTAAGGTTTTGCTGTGATTATCTCAAAAGTTAAATATTCAAAATATAATAAATGAGAAATATGGGCAGAGGTGCCCAAATTAAAGTGTGCACTGTGCTTGCCTCTACAACCAAATGTCTTTAATTATATGGGGTAGCTTTCTCAACTGCCTCAAAGTATGCTAAAGATGGGTAAACCCACAGTCAGTACCTTGCTGATTATCAGTGTTTTACATAAGCAATTGCTGCCCTTGCTACTATGAATGTGTGCAGGTATAGAAAGAGAACTGTCAGATCTATCTCTCTTGCAAACCGAAGTTCCTTTTTTACAAAATGTTTTGAGAGCTGTTGATTCTGTGGGCTCAAGCCTGAGAAACGCTGAACAGCCTCAGCTGTAGAATAGCATGTAATTCAAGCCACATATCACTTTTCTCTCACTTCTTGAAATTGCAAAAGAATTTATTTTTGATACACACAGACAAAATGAAAACCACCATGCTATCTAGAGCTTCTTCCAGACAGGGAAGGCACTGGGAATGTGGCAGAACTGTACCAGTATGGAGCACTTTGCCACATCTGGGTATATTGGTACATCATAAAGTATTCTGCCAATTAATTCTGTCTGCAAACACTGATAACTTCATTATGGATTTCAGTGGGGCACCATAATTTTCATACAGTGATTTGTCTGTAGATACTCATGATAAGGCTTTTTGACAAACTGGTTAATTTACAGAAAGCTCTTTATAGCTGCAAGGATAAAATTTACTGTAGCTCCTCAATTAAACAAAGGCAGCTGTAAGGATAAAAGTTACTGTAGCTCCTCAGTTAAACAAAGGCACAATTCTAGATTATTTTTCTTCCCCTTGAATTTTGGAAATAGTAGGCCACAGCCAAGTAGAAACCTTTTCTCTGCAATGTACTTAAGTGTGTTTCTGAAATTCAAGAGAGATATTCTGCTGTACTCATTACGCTATTCTCTGTAGTTAAATATCCCAGCAGAGCTGCAGGAAAAAGAGGTAAGAAAGTCTTCCACAGTATGGCAAATGTATCTTTGAAGCCTTAACACAATTACTGCCAGAAAGGATAGAAGGAAAAACACACTGTGGAACAAAGAAGGTATAATTATACTCAGATATGTTTACCACCCCACCTACAAAGGGAGAGGAAATAAATATCTAAGCAAAGCCATAGCAAGGTATTCTGGTCCCTAGATATTTATTTTTATTCAAGATCCATTTTTTTCTGTTGGTACATCTGACTCAAAATACACGAACCTAATATGATACATTTGAAGTCTCCTCCATTTCAGTGTGTTGTGGTCTGGGTCTAACACAACAGAAAACCAGCCCTGTGGCCACTCACTCAGCTCGACCCTGACACACACACTGGGATGGGGAGGACAAAAGCCAACTAGAAGCTCATGGGTTGAAACAAAGGGCAGGGAGAGTTCTATACTGACTAAGGTCATGGGCAAAACAGACTCAGCTTGGGGAAAAAGCATAATTTAATTTCACTCTAATCAAATGCACACAGCACACACAACACAAAGAGCAGTGCTTACAGAAGTTACCCCCACCCCTCCCTTCTTCCCAGGCCCAAATTACCTTGTTTCTGATTTCTCTACCTCCTTCCCTCCAGCAGCACAGGGGGACAAGGGATGGAGTTCTAGAGTCAGTTCACGGTCTGAAGGTTTCTGCCACTCCTTCCTCCTCAGGAAGAAGGATTCCTTACAGTCCTCCCCTTCTTCTCCACGGGGTCCCTCCCATGGGAGAGAGTCCTCCATAAACCTCTCCTTCATGAGTCCCTCCCACGAGGTCAGGAGCAAGGTGCTCCAGCGTGGGCTTCCCACAGAGTCACGAGTTGCTTTGGGAACAGTCACCTCCCCTGGTGCCAGGGTCTTCCACAGCTGCATAATCCAAGTCTACTGGCAGCAAATCCAAGTCCATTCCTCCCGGCGCCTTCAGGGAATATTCCACCATGTTCCTTCATGAATGCAGGGGGCAGCCTGCCATCTTGCCATAGGTTGCAGGGAAAACTTCTGCTTGGGCACCTTCTTTCCCTTCTTCCTCACCAGCCACGGGCACCACTCTGCCTCTCCAGCTCAGCTCTTTCTCCAACTGCTCGCTCTGCTCATGTCTTATATCAGTTCTTTCATATGTTAATTGCAGAGGTGCATCTATTGTCTCTCTAAAGGCTTCTTGGCTGGTTTTCGAGCTGGGGGAGCTTCTCAGCTTCTTACCAGAGCCACCCCTGGGGCCCTTCTCTCACTACCAAAAAACCCGCCAAACCAAACCAGCACACAATGGAATCCACTTATGTATTTTAATGCCTACTGTAGAAGGAATAAGGGTGAAAGTGTTGACCATCTGACCCAGAGCTGAAAGAAAGTTCAGTATGGGTTTACCATTACTGAAAAAAATGGTATCAGAAAAAGAGTAAAAAAATTACTTTTTTACAGTATTTGGAAGAACACTCAGATAGGTGAATAGCTACTACAAAGACTACAAAAGTTATGCTGTCCTTCATGCAGGAAGGATCCCTACAGTATATTTTCTACTATTTTGTTCTAAATAGTTTTAAAAACCTTATGATAAATGGTTAAAGCTCCATTAGAGAGGGTAATAAGGTTTTATGGCTGAGCTGTATCTCATTGTCTGAATAAAAAATAATAAAAATTTGTTTTGTTTTGTTTTGAAAGTAATAATTTTATTCCTCATTATGGATTTAGTCCATCTTGATGTTTCCATCTAGTATTTATCATCATATATGATAATACAGGCTATTATTATATTTTATTCTGGGCATTGTTTATCCATTTTACTTCAGAAAATTAGATTAAGACTTTTAAACACTGCAGGGAGTTTTTCCACAGAAGCACTGCTAAAACTCTTCTCAAAACAATTTTTTAAATGCACTGCACTGCTTTTTTGGTCGTGAGTATTATCAGTTTCTGTGGCTTGACTAGTTTTCTTACACTTCTCTGGGCTCTCTATAATGTATCCATGCATACAATGCTCAGGTAAGACTTTCCAGATCCGTTTCCATAATTTCCACTTTTTTCACCTTCTTCCTTACTCCATGGCACCAGACTTCATTCAGACACAATAAACCTTTATGACACCTTGTATTTTTCATTTTCATGAACCTGAAGTTTGCTGATGAATGGCTCATTTGACTGATCAAGTCAACTTACTTATAACTACCTCCTTCCTCCACTGTGGTCTTCAAAACTGATTACAATGGGGACTGGATCCTCAGATGGTGTCTAATTTACTATTGAGGCAGGCTAAGCTGCACTTAATGACAATCCGATACTAGAATTAAAGATAAATCTTTCATCTTAATTTTTGCTTTTATAACCTTCTGAAGAGCATGCAAGAACTAAAGTACTGTCCAAACTGTACAGTTTGTTAATCTAAAATGCATACATTTTCTTGAAGGCATTGATCATCAGTTTAGTGTTTAATGACACATTTAACAAAAATACATGTATAAAGCACATTAGACTACGATCTTGAAAAAGTCCTATTCCAGAATAGTGTTTTACCCCTTGGAATTAAAAGGATAAAAGCAGTATGAAGAGAAATAAAAATATTGTGTTCATATAATGGAGACTTTACATACAACACCAAGTATTTTCAAGCAGTTATGGCACATTAGAATTTCACCACAAAGAACATATCTCATGATGTCAAAACCTTTCCAAAAGTGGTAGAAAAATAATCTCTAGTTGCGCTTTGTGCAACAAGACACTATGAGTGGATCTCATAAGAACACAGTGTTGTCATAATAGTTTTCAAAATAGGCCACATGGAGTTTTGAATAATCAGAGCAGGTAGAAGTGAGTGGGAGGAAGAACCTGGATTTCATCACCTGTGATGAAATGCAACCACAGATGATGGAGAACCATCTGAGATTATTACAAAACAATATAAAAATCCCACATTTAATCTAAGTCCTGAACATTAAATATCCTGGGTTTAATCTTGGTATATTGCAAAGCTCTTCCCACTGTCCCCAATACATAAATGCACAACTCCAAATATCACCCCAATTTCTGTTGCATCAAAAGTATTGGGAGAAGCTGTACCATGCTGGTAAAACAAGACTTCGTCATAAAGAACCAATATCAGTACGTTATATTAACACTGAAATACTGGAAATACCTCTGCAGTTTAAAGAAATTCCATTTCCCATTTAATAACTTACAATTATTTCAAACCAGCAGGCGTAGAGGGAGAACTAAAGACAGAGATTTCTTTTTTTTTTTTAAGTAAAGTACCTTATAAGATCACACAATCAATAATACTCAGCTCCCTGAGCAGGTTCCAATGGATGTGCATTAAAATTTAAAGAGGGCAGTGAAGGAGCACACTTACAAAGATTAAGTCATCCCTATGGCCTTAAACACTCTGACCAAAGAGCATAAGGGTAAGTGAGGAAAATCCATTAGAAAATGTGTTGAATGAGTGATGATAGAGGGGTGATAAAGACTCCAAGAACATAAGGCATAAAGATTGATCCTTCCCAGGGACCTGAATGAGGGAAAATGGAAACCATTCAGAATTAGATAAGAACATATGTGGCTGAACCCATAAGAAAACAAGACTGGGAATTTTAGAGCTGCTCCGGAAGATATAAGTGCCTTATTCCCAGTCAGTTTAATTATGTGACTGACTCCCTTGCTGCTGCTTGAAAATCCCAGCCTCTGAACATACTTACCCCTGATTGCTTCCATGCCCAAAGTGTTAGCAGTTGATTAGAAGGTTTCTGAGGAGTATATTTTGTTAAGTATCAGTGAATTATGTAATCATAGCTAATAAATGTCAAATTTAAAAAAGCCATAATGCATAAGACTTGGAAAATATTTTCTAAAATACAGTGTATCCCCTAAAGAAAACCAACTGCACCCTCACCACTCTGATTTTTAGTTTATAACTGCTTTAGGATATCTCAGGATTTCCTTGAAATGAAAACACAGTACATTGACTGCAAGGAGCCAGGCACAGACTACTTACCTGCCATGCAACCCTCTTCACCAGGAAGAAGCCATCACCAGGCAGGGATACAGAACAAACAGTTCATCCCATACTAAAAAAAAGGTAAAGAAAAATTAAAAGGAAGTCATTGCTCCAGGACCACCAGACGTATGCAGGAACTTCATAGCAGTGATACAAGCTTCTCTGAAGGAACAGGACACTGACATCCATTTCCAGACTAATTCTGTGATTAACATGTTCTCCAACCTGCCCTTCAGGGTGAGAGGTGTTTGGGATGGAGATGAAGTCTCCAAATTTTCTGTTTTCCCCATAAAGAGGAACTGAGCAGGAAACAGAGAATCCCATCCTTCCCAGCTTTCAAGTTAGAAGCATACTAAGCCCAGCCTTTCTGTAATCAGTAGGAGAACAGGGACAATCTAGCCACTTCCCACATTCTGTGGATGCTTATATTTTCCCACTGCCTAACAAGGGCCTCCAGAGCATGCAGGCTCCTACCTGAAGCATTAGCTTGGATGTCTAAAATTAAGCAACAGCTCAAGCAGACACAGGTCCCCTTTTCAGTCTTCACTGGTTTTCACTGGTAACAGTCTGCTGCGAACTAGTATGAGTTTTACTTTAAATTATTTGTTATCTCAGCTCACTCCTTGTGATGAGGTTTGCATTATACTCTCTGAACTTACTTCCTGTAAGGATATTGACCCGAGATTAAGGACTTCCTCTCCCCATCTTTCTTCCTCATCCATTTTGTCTATTACAATGTATGAAGTGTTAGGAATTAAGAGAACAAACTAAGAGAGAAAAGTTGTTGTATTGTAGTCCATTTGGAACAGGTCGATTTAAATAAACCTGATCCTATTCAGAAACTACAATTTCAAAAGCTATTTGAGATGTTCTCTTTGCAAGTCACTTAAGTGTCAGTAATGAGTGAAAAAGCATGCCAGCTGATGTACAACAGTAGAGATTCCATCCTTTTGCAGTATCAATGTATGAAAAGGGTAATTACATTGAATGAAAAAACAACAACAAACAAACCACAAATAAAACCAAAACAAACCAAAACAAACCAACCAACCAAAAAAACCCCCAAGACTCAAAACCCAAACAACACAAAACCAAAACCAAATAAGTTCTAAAATATTTCTAAGTCCTTGAAGAAACTACCAAGTAGGGACAGAGAACAGCATGACCAGAATTTGAGCTCTATAATAGAGAACAAGCCATTTTTAATTAAGTTATCCCTCCCCTTTGATGTCATGATAACTTTGTTCAGCAACAAATCCTGAGATAACAGTGTAGTCTTTAGGAATGAATTTGTTCCAGCTGAGCTGGTGCTCAGTCCCTCTGCAGGGTGACTTCTCTGAGGCCAGCTTCTGACAAGAGTAGACTTCTGAATATTCTGACTTCATCTTACAAATAAAAAAACCCCTATGGTTAAATTTAAAAACAAACAAACAAATGAAAAAAAAAAACAACCCAAAGAAAAAAAACCCTGTTAAAGTAAAATACTTCTCCCTCTGTTATATTTTAGGGTGAAGTTTGAGCATTTAAAGACAAAAACGTCCACCTTTCCTTGGTCTCAATATGCCACTTAGCAAAGGCAAACATAATTTCTCTTTAGGGTGTAAAATTTGGAGAAGGTAAACAAATACATGCAAAAGGTCTCTTGTCATTTAAAGATGACCTAATGTGATGGTGTATTTATCTGCACCTCACACAAATAAAGAGAGAAATAACTATCAAGGGGTTAAAGCTTTAAACTAGGATTCAGTATACTGCTGCTCAGCCACCCATGCTGCCAAAGGCAGCCAGTGCAACTTTGTAAAAGTCAGTTTTTCTAAGCATTAGATGCCATTTCCCTTTTTGAAGAAGAAACTGTTTCTCTTCTCATTATTCATATGTCATACCTATTTAGTTAGTTGGGTTTTGACAACAAGGATTCTGTACACAGAATAGGGCAGTTATTTGTGAAGTCTTTTGTTACTACTGTTGTCCTGCTCTGAGGCAGGGTGAAGCAAACTTTCTCTTTGCTGATTTTTTTTCTTTCAATAAACTTTCTTTTTAGCAGCACCAGTGGACTGATAATAACCAAGGTCACTTCTGACTGTCTGCAGCCTCCCCCCCTATGGGGGAGCAGATTAGACTGAAGGCAAGATCAGCAAAGCAGAATATTCCCTTCTCATCATATTTTCTCTATTTGGCTTTTGGTATAGGTTAAGACATTATGGAAGTCAAACCTTTTGTTTTTTTTTTTCTCTCTCTCTTATTCTGCTTACTGTCACTTCTATCATCCTCTCTTTGGCTCTCTCTCTCTTTTTTCCATTTTTCTTCCCTTCCATTAATCACTAATGATTAAAATCAATCTGTTTCACTTTTCAACCCAGAAATCCTCTCTTTCTCATTTTTTCTCCCTCTTTCCCTAACTTGGGTGGTGGGGGTGGGACTGAAAGCATTATTGTTATTGGTTTGACTGGCAACCCGGATCCAAACCGTGACAATTGTGCTGTATAAATATTTAGTACTAGCTTAAACTGACTTTTTTTTTCTTTTTTTTTCTTAGACTTACCATAGAGTTTGCAGTTTCATACTCTGCCAGTGTATATAGACTGTGTGCATATATCTGTGTATTTTCCATCAGAATCAGTCAAAAGTGAGAAAACACCTGAATTAAGGTAATCCCATTTGTTGTCCCTGTGTTCCTTTGCATTACAGTGTTTATGTGATCCTCAGAAAGATTCCCAGGGTCCAGCAGTGCTATTTATTAATAAAGCTCTGCTAGTTTTAAATTCCACTTAGAAACTAAAACTAGGCCATTTGAAATAAAAGCAGGGAGAGAAAAAGTAAGAAAAGGAACAGTTTTCCAGTGCTTGAACGATCTCAGGTCTCCTCTGGGATGTGGAAAGCAGGATGGGAAGTGTCATGAAAGTGTATAGGTAGCATCAGCTCTGCCTGTAATAAATGGGACATACCAACAGGTATGTGATGCAGAAGGAGGAGGACTGTTGTCAGACACATGACCTCCAGCTGTCATCTTCTGCTAGGCAGCTGCATTCTCCTATGGCAGTACTGCATTTAGTGTTGTACTGCATTTAGTGTTGCCTAACAATTAAGCTGGTGGCCTCTCTGGAGTGGGTCTGTCCCTGTGGGCTTATTGATCTCTGACTTAGCTTTTGACAGGAAATTCTTCTATGAGCCATAGAAGTGTTTTTCACAAAAACATCATTCAGATGAATGTGTTTCCATAAAACCGGTATTTTCTGATAAAAAAACAAACAAGTAAAAGGTTTTTGTCAAAAGAAATTTCCCTTCCCACTAAGCTTTTTTTTTTTTTTTTCTTTTTTCCCCCAGAATAGACCAGAGCCTTGCTCAACGTACAGATAGAGAAGGGCTTGCAGAGTAAGCAGCTATTCACTGTTTCACTTTATCTTTATTCTGCAGTGTGTGGTCTGAAGCTTTATTTTCCACTATTCAAACTTTAAAGCCAGATACATTAATTTCTTCGTGTGCTTTTTATACAGTTCATGAAAGTGCTTGACAAACAGGAATTAATTTTTCCTGTGTTGTGCTGACAGAGGGATTAGGGTCAAAAGTGCAATTTATGTTGGGTGCTCAGTCTGATATCCCAAAAACCAGATCTCATAGGCTACTTACTGTTTGTTATGCATGGCTCTTCGTATTTCCAGCTCCCTCTCTCCTCATTGCAGAAGTGTTAGTCAATAATTGGGACTTCCCAGCCCAAGACCCCCCTTTTGGGCACCCAGCAAATAAGGAGCACAATTAAGGACCATCAGTGGAAGGTACTGAGTCTGGTCAAAGGACACAGTGGCTGGTAGAAGGCTAGTTACCCTAGGTGGCTTGAGGCCATCGTTCAGCAGCTTCCTTCCCTGCAGCTTACTGATTCTTTCTCAGGGCACAGCCCATCTGCAGTGGTGTGTGAAGTCTTGTTGCGATCCCCTTGCCAGGGGATTTTAAAAGACTACATCTACAGTATTTGCATCTAATCTCTCCTCACCTTTGACAAAGTGAAATTGTGTAAAGATCCTGTAATTTGACCAACCGTCCCTTTTTTTAATTTTCATGAAAATGGTGCCAAATGTTGCTCTGTCATGTGGACTTGAAAAGTTTTTGCCTTTAAGCACTAAAGGCTCTCTGTCAAGCAGCTACAAGAATCACAGTTTTTAGCATGTGCAGAAAAAATTTATGATGTTAGTTGGGTTTTTTCTCCTCTAGAACAGCAAACTCATTTTCCTAGAAATTTCTGGAAAAAAAACCCTAGTATTTAAGCCTACTTAATACACAGAAAAAATGTAGCAAAATAGCCAAAGTTTAATAAAGCTTTAAACCAATGTAGATAAGGTGTTAAAATAGGGCATGGCAGGGAAAGATTTGTCTTGCCTATAACAAATAGGACTTGAGAGCAGACGGATGTGAGACAGAAGAGAAAAGTATTGTTACCAAACCATCATTGATTTGTTACTTCAAATCCTTCTGTGTACACCTATTAAGCAGCTGCACTCCTGTGCTACTGCTGTGATGCACTTACAGAGTGGCACCAGCTAATCATAATTACACAATGTCATTTCCCCCACTTCTCTCACCTTGTCAAAGCTCTGAGTGCAGAGAGCATGTCCTTTGCCAGCCACAGAGAGCCTGAAAATCATATTGTCACCTTCCTTTTGTATTTGACATTGAGGTCAGCTAACGGCTGTCCTCTGTGCACCCGTAATTGCACTTTTCTGTATCAACCACATATCTTTCAGATCTAGAAGAATGGATACATAGGTAGAAGACACATTGGTCTCTACCCAGTAATACTATCTCCCTAAATCATAGAATCATAGAATCATAGAATGGTTTGGGTAGGAAGGGACCTTAAAGATCATTTAGTTCCAACCCCCCTGCATGGGCAGGGACACCTCCCACTAGATCAGGTTGCTCAGGGCCCCATCCAACCTGGCCTTGAACGGTTCCAGGGATGGGGGTTCCACAACTTACCTGGGCAACCCATTCCAGTGTCTCACCACCCCAACACTAAAGAATTTTCTCCTAATGTCTAACCTAGATATGCCCTTCTTCAGTTTAAAGCCATTACCCCTTGTCTTATCACTACAAGACATTGTAAAAAGTCCCTCCTCAGCTTTCCTTCAGGCCCCCTTCAGATACTGGAAGGCTGCTGTAAGGTCTCCCCAGAGCCTTCTCTTCTCCAGGCTGAACAGCCCCAACTCTTTCACCCTGTCCTCACAGGAGAGGTGCTCCAGCCCTTGGATAATCTTTGCAGCCCTCCTCTGGACTCGCTCCAACAGCTCCATGTCCTTCTTATGTTGGAGGCTCCAGAATTGGACACAGTACTCCAGGTGGGGCCTCATGAGAGCTGAGTAAAGAGGGAGAATCACCTCCCTTGACCTGCTGGCCATGCTTCTTTTGATACAGCCCAGGACACAGTTGGCTTTCTGAGCTGCAAGCACACATTGCTGGCTCATGTTGAGCTTCTCACCCACCACCACCCCAAGTCCTTCTCTCCAGACTGTTTTCAATCCATTCTCCACCCAGCCTGTATTTGTGTTTGGGATTGACCCAACCCAGGTGCAGGACCTTGCACTTGGCCTTGTTGAATTTCATGTAGTTTGCACGAGCCCATTTCTCAAGCCTGGCATCCCTTCCCTCCAGGGTGTCAACCTCACCACACATCTTGGTGTCATCACCAAACTTGCTGAGGCTGCACTCAATGCCACTATCCATGTCGCTGACAAAGACGTTGAACAGCACCAGTCCCAGTAGTGACCCTTGGGGAACACCTCTTGTCACAGGTCTCCATCTGGACATCAAGCCATTGATCACCAATCTTTGAGTGCAACCATCCAGCTAGCGCCTTACCCAATGAGTGGTCCATCCATCGAATCATTATCTTTCCAGTTTTGAATGTTTCTACAGTTTTGTTTTATCCATGGACCACACTACAGTTGTATGCATTGCAAGATATCAAACTTATCTGTCCTTATAGATAAGAATAACATAGATATTAAGACCCTCTTGAGTGCATTTATAACGTTGAAGAGTTTCTCCTTTTGAGACATGGATAACCTTTTCTGCTTCCTGTTAGCAATTTCTTGTTTCCCCCCCTTATCCTTTAAATGGAAACACAAGTCTGCCATTTAATATAACCCCAATAATGATCCTGCTTTAAAGGACAAGGGCTAATCACTTGCTGTTTAACATTCCAGACACATGACAGTGGAGGGGAATAAATCAGTTAAACAGCAAGATGCAGCACAACGGATTTTCATGTAAAATGGGGTTATTGCCTTTTTTTATTTTTAACCATTGTGATTTTTTTTTAAGCTGCTAAAGCCCAAACATTCTCCTCTATCAGTTTATGAATTATTGTTTTTAAAAAGAGAGAAAAGAGGCTTTCTTTTTCTAAATATCATCTGCTAAGCCACCACAGACTGAAGCGCCTCACACTGATTCCTGATTTACATAGTCCCAGTTGGAAGTTAATGAAGACTGCTGAGCCACCTTTCAACATGCAGATAAACCTTCATGTATTTAAAAGCAGGGAATATGTGCTTGTTGCTGGCAAATTATTCATCTAAGATCTGAAGTTTCTGACACCGCCTGCGTCAGATAAACTGTCACCCAAATTGCAAACTAATTAGTGATTCAAACATTTTCGAGCTGATTGATGACAGAATAATTTACGCTTGTTTCTCAGTTTCCAGCTGGCATAGGCTGCTGACTGGAGCCCTAATTAACACTAGTACATCAGTCATGTTCTGCCAAGGCAGCACATACAATTAAAAGGCAGTTTAAATGGAATATCACATTAAAAAGGCTGGTAGATGCAAATATGAGGAAACAGCACTTTAGGATAAAATGACAACAGAACCCTACAAACCAAAACAGAATGGAACAGGGATTTTATTTTTATTTTATTTTTTAGTGGAGAAATAAATTGTATTCCACATCGGCTATTTAGCAAAATAAAACAAGTGTGGAGGCAAAACATACACGCTAAATTTGTCATTATTATTATAAGAAGTTTTAACTAGATGCTTTTCTCTTTATATTTGTTTGAAAATTGACTTATACTTGCATGTTGGATTTCAGCTGTTTAAAAATGTAATAGTGGCAGCTGAGAAATTATTTACAGTGACAGTATAAGACAAAGCAAAAAATCAATATGTGTACTTGTAAGGAGCTTGTACTGGAGCAGTCTTCAAAACTAGTTTTAAATAACAAAAGATCTAATTGAAAACTCACTGCAGCCAGTAAGAAATTGGTCATGGGAAGTGTAGGAGAGTACTGCAAATATCCAGATACCTCTGATTCTTATTTTCAGGTGAAACTGCTAAATTTTTAGAACAGCAGTACTGTATGGTAAATGTACATTGATTTCTAGCAGCATTCCTTCCCCTGATCAAGTCATAAAATACTTGGGGAAAAAGCAGTTATTATATGGGCTTTATAAATATTTGTTATTGTTGTGGGTACAAATACAACTTGTGACCTGATTCTGTATCAGGCACATATTGCAGCCTGCAGCTGTGAAAAGACAGTCCTCTGCAGCACTGCTGTCAGGTAGATCTTTTATTTTATTAGGCCTATTTTATTATATCCATATTGTAACCAAGATATCTATATATCAGTTTCTCTCTAGCTATCATGCATTCTGGTAGGAGAAAATATATTTTGTCATCTCAGTAATGAGAAATGAGGATAGTTGTAACCCATGTTCTCATTTACATTTGAACTACAAGAGTGTTGGCCGCTTGAAACTGATAATCAAGCTGAGGACAAAAAGAGTCCTCCTTGACACAACTCACAAAATGTGTTAAGCCTGCAGTGCCAGACCCCTGTTGCAATGTATGCTGCATATTTGATGACACTGGTTTGTTTTACTCTGTGTGACCTCTGTGGGGGAAAAAGTTCTCATGAATATAAACAGCCCTGGGGTTCCTACCTTGTCTGCTAAGGTTTTTTTGAGATTATCTGTAGCACATGACAGATGAGCCCTTGACTCTTACAGCACTCAAGCACAGAACAAAGAGAAGTCACTGTAGTAACCACAAACAGACCTCAAGATGGGAGATGTGTGAAAGCACTTCAATTTGTTTCTAGAGGCACAGCAGACTGAAAGCTCACATCACTCATGGCAGTCACACTTTACTGTCAAATGCCATTTTGCAATGCCATATATTTGCACCTTAAAAATTGTAGATAAGTAATAATTTACATTAGTATGGTGACGGGGGGTTCATACTTCAGCTTTGACAGCTGAGCTATTTTAAGTAGCTTTACAAATCAATGGATTGGAAATGAGGGGAGACACTCACCTTAGATGTAAATAAGCCCAAGTTTTGAGGCTTTGCTAGAGTTGGGTGAGATTTTAGCTATGAGGCAGGGCAAAGGTCACATGCTTCTGAACCTGTTCTAGTAATGAGCCAAGAACCACCAGAAAACCTTTGCTTACATTGTAGAGGCCATGTCACATAGCTTCTGCTGGCTTAGCTGAGGTACCTGGCACTGAGATCACCAGTAAGCTCTGAGACACTCTGTAAGTCCCCAGGGACAGTGAATTTCAAATGGGCATAGCAGATGGGGTGCCCAAAAGCTGACAGAAACTACTAAATGGGGACCATCTGAAAAGGGAGTGTGGGGAGGGTTAGGCAGCAGATGAGCAACAGTTTTCAGGATTGTTATATAGGATCTAGGGATGTGATTTTTCACACTTACACTTCCGCTGCCAATGACTCCTTTTTAAATCTGGAGGAGATGGTCAGTGACCTGCTACACCACGTAGATGGGCACAAATTTCTGGGGCCTGATGGGATCCACCCAAGAATGGTGAAAGAACTGGTGGGGGTGCTCACCAAGTCACTTTCTATCATTTACCAGCAGTCCTGGCTGACTGGGGAGGTACCAGCAGACTGGAAATCAGCCAGTATTACCCCCATAAACAGAAAGGGACAGAAGGATGATCTGGGAAATTACAGGCCTGTTAGTCTGACCTCAGTAGCGGGCAAGCTGATGGAGCAGATCATCCTGAGTACCATTATGCCGTGCATACAGAACAAACAGATGATCAGGCCCAGTCAACATGGGTTCATGAAGCGCAGGTCCTGTTTGACTAACCTGATCTCCTTCTCTGACAGTGTGACCCACTCATTGGATGATGGAAGGGTTGTGGATGCAGTCTACCTTGACTTTAGCAAGGCCTCTGACAAGGTTTCCCACATCACTCTCCTAGAGAAGCTGGCTGCTCGTGATTTGGATGTGCAAACACTTCGCTGGATGAAAAACTGGTTGGACGGCCGGGTCCAAAGAGTTGTGTTGACTGGAGTTCCGTCCAGTTGGCAGCCGGTCAGGAGTGGTGTTCCCCAGGGCTTAGTGCTGGGGCCACTGCTGTTTAACATCTTTATTGATGACTTGGATGAGGGGATAGAGTGCACCCTCAGTAATTTTGCAGATGACACTAAGCTGGGTGGGAGTGTCGATCTCCTTGAGGGCAGGGAGGCTCTGCAGAGGGATCTAGACAGGCTTGACCACTGGGCCAAGGCCACTGGCATGAGTTTCAATAAGGCCAAATGTCGGGTCCTGCACTTTGGCCACAACAACCCCCGGCAGCGCTACAGACTTGGGGAGGAGTGGCTGGAGAGCTGCCCAGCAGAGAGGGACCTGGGGGTGTTGATTGACAGCCAGCTGAACGTGAGCCAGCAGTATTCCCAGGTGGCGAAGAAGGCCAGCAGCATCCTGGTCTGCATCAGGAATAGTGTGACCAGCAGGACCAGAGAGGTGATCCTGCCCCTCTACTTGGCCTTGATGGGTGCTGCAGTATAGGAAGGACATTGAGGGGCTGGAGAGGGTGCAGAGAAGGGCAACTAGGCTGATTAGGGGTCTGGAGAATCATCCTTATGAAGAGAAGCTGAAGGAGCTGGGGCTGTTCAGCCTGGAGAAGAGGAGGTTGAGGGGAGACCTCATCGCCCTCTACAACTACCTGAGAGAAGGTTGTGGTGAGGTGGGTTTTGGCCTCTTCTCCCTGGTGACTAGTGATAGGACAAGAGGAAATGGGGTCAAGCTGCACCAGGGGAGTCTTGGATTGCATATTAAAATAAATTTTTTCACAGGAGTGGTAAGGCATTGGAATAGGCTGCGCAGGCAGGTGGTAAAGGCACCATCCCTGGAGATGCTAAAAAAAGGGGTAGACATGGTGTTTCGGGAGATGGTTTAGTGGTTAGGGGTTATAGGGTGGGTGGTTGGACTTGGTTGGTCTTTTCCAACCTTGACGATTCTATGATTCTATGATTCTATGTACAAAAAAAATTTTCTCCTGAGCCGTAGAACATAGTTTAGGACAAGAGGATTCTGTTTTACTTTCTAAAAAAGATGTCAAAAGCATCAATCTCTAAGCAAACCAAGTAGTAAGAAAGAGAAACACAGAAGAGTTTTACTGCTAAAGAGGGAAACAGGACAAATTAATAAGATTTTTTTACTTTCAGTAAGAAAGCATATCCTGCATAGCAGAGTGCAGATTTTGGCTTTTATCACAAGGTCTTTCTTCTAGATCTCTTAAGAAAGACTTGTAATCTATAGTCAACAATTCTGAACATACAGTGCTGGAGAGTAGAGTTGGAGCTTCTTAATCATAGAACCATAGAATAGTTTGGGTTGGAAGGGATCTTACAGATCATCTAGTTCCACCCTGCATGGGCAGGGACATCTCCTGCTAGACCAGGCTGCTCAAAGCCCCATCCAACCTGGCCATGAACACTTCCAGGGATCAGTGATCCACGGCTTCCCTGGGCAACCTGTTCCAGTGTCTCACCACCCTCACAGTCAAGAATTTCTTCCTGACGTCTAATCTAAATCTCCCTTCTTCCAGTTAAAAGTCATTACCCCTTGTCTTATCACTACATGCCCTTGTACAAAGTCTCTCACCAGCTTTCCTGTAGGCACTGGAAGGCTGCTATAATGTCTCACCAGGGCCTTCTCTTGTCCAGGATGAACAACCACAACTCTCTCAGCCTGTCTTTGTAGCAGAGGTGCTCTAGCCCTCTGATCTTTTTGTGGCCCTTCTCTGGACTCATTCCAACAGCTTCATGTCCTTCTTGGGTTGGGGGCTCCAGTACGAGTTGTAGATAAAAAAGTGGTGCAAATAATCTTTCCACTACTGCCTTTTTCTTTCATTTCCTTGCTGTTCCTGATCACTGCAGTGGCTTGTTATATATCTCCCCAGAGAGCAGCAGTTCCATAAGAGAAGGAATTCTCAATTCCCTGTAGAAACTCAAACTTGTAATGTGCAATGTAAATACAGTAAGTGTTAGCCAGTTTGTGTTTATAGCATATTAACCAAGTGCAGTATCACCTCCCCAGTGGGGAACCCAGAAAAGCCTGAATGCTCAGATTCTTTTGAGCTTTCTCTAAAGCTCTCTATCTAATGCTGAACACATGCAAATCTTTCCAGTGTGCATTATGTCTGCTTCCCTTTTAAACATTTTTCCTCAGTTTTTCTAATGTGAAGGTTTTCGTTCTTTGATGAGAAAAGAGCCTACAAAATCAAACACATTTATAACAGAATTTGCATCTGTAGCCCAAGGGACAGGAAAACAGGTTGAAGGTGCTATTTAAGGGGTTTAGGTTCTTTAAGTGATTTTTAATATTCTCTAGGTTTAGAAGGAAATTTTAACCAATGCCAGTAGAGTTTAAATAAAGACAATACTGTGGGAATGAAAATAAAGACAATTTTGCACTGTCAAACTGTGCACCTTGGAGAGCCAATTTCAGTTCATTAGTCTGCCACAGACTTATGTGACCTTTGGAAAGTTACTTAATCCAATGGCACCTCATTAACCAATTGTAAGGAGGATAAAATGACATTTTCTTCCATCTAACAATCTTAGCTGTTGATCTGAACTTGCAAAGTACTACTTCTACAAACTGTTCCATTCAAGATGTCATTATCTAGATATACAATTTGATGCTCAGCTTGTAAACTCTTCAGGATGGTCTCCAAATATATTAATACCCAGTGCCAACTATATTTGTAATTTTTACCTGCAGCTACAAAAATGTGAAATAACTAGAAGTTTCCACAAAGACTTGATCTTTGCAGTTGTTTTGTGAACACAGTCTTTGAGCTTTGCTACAACAGATTCTCTCAAGATTTCTGAAGAGTTTTATTCCCAGATGTATTTCAAAAATGCATTTAACTTAGGCTTCTCTTAGTTTTTTTCCACATATTTTCTTCCCACAAATGACACCCTTCTCAGAAGTATGCACCATGTATTAGAAAGCAAAAAACACATATCTCTACTCCAAGATGCACTGCCCAATGGGAACTGTCTTGACAACAAAATCTGAATCCTCTCTGACCCCCTACAATCTTAAGGGAGCACCTCAGTTTCACCTTCTATCCTTTTAGTTTTTCATTAGGCCTTATTTCTCATCCCTCTAAATTTCCAGAAGTAAACTGTTTGAAAAGATCAATAAAAATCAGCCTTCTTTCAGTGGGACTTCAGTCCCCAGTTATGGCTGCAGGCATCACAGCCCAGTGGTGCTTGAATTTTACACCAGGATCATCTCAACAAGAAGGTGATGAGTTGCTGGAAATGGTGAGACACAAAAATGGAAGCTAGCCCTGAGGAACACATCAGTAGTAAAACAAGAGGAAGATGAGAAGACAAGGAAATTAAAATAAAGGTCTGTGGGAAGCTGTGATGTTGAAAGAAGTCTTATAAGTGTATCAAACATACATAAAGGACAGATTAAAGGAAATGCTGAGTGGACCTGGGATATACTACTGAAAAAATGAAGATATAGCAGGTAGCAGTAGCAGCAAGCCAGGCAGGAATACAAAGAGAAAGGTGTTGATTATGAACTGGAAAAAAAGCTTTGGGTCTACATCAGCTTGACCTCCCTTTTTTCCTCCAGGTTTTGCAGTTCATGCTTCACTGATACATTTCAGGATTTTATTGTAGTATGTGGATCACAGGTGAAAAGCAAATATTCTGTGAAGCTGGAGAGGTTCATTAAAGCAGTTCCTGTTGATGAATCATCTCTTTCTGTGTAACTTATGGGGGTTTGAAGGTACAAAATTTGATTGCATCTCACCAGCACTTAATGCCAAGGCAGAACAAGATATGCCTAGATCATGCAACAGAGAATACCAGTGCTAAACAGGAATAAGCATTAGCAATAACAATAGAAGTAACAAGTAGCCTAGAGGCTTAATATAGATAATAGGAGGCTCAAAGAACAACAGATATCCTCCTTTTGCAGGAACAAAGCTGTTTTAACACTCTGCAAACTAAATGTACTAATATATCCATTCTTGTCAACAGCATTATATTGGTTTATGAAGGTGTAGTTGAGAAAAGAATTCGGCTTGTGGTTTGCTTGGAAATAATTCACAGCTTATTTATAAAGAGAAACATGAAAGAGAGAAAGAGAGAGGGAAAGAGAGAGAAGAAAGAAGGGAAGGAGGGAGGGAAGGAGGGAGGGAGGGAGGGAGGGAGGGAGGGAGGGAGGAAGGAAGGAAGGAAGGAAGGAAGGAAGGAAGGAAGGAAGGAAGGAAGGAAGGAAGGAAGGAAGGAAGGAAGGAAGGAAGGAAGGAAGGAAGGAAGGAAGGAAGGAAGGAAGGAAGGAAGGAAGGAAGGAAGGAAGGAAGGAAGGAAGGAAGGAAGGAAGGAAGGAAGGAAGGAAGGAAGGAAGGAAGGAAGGAAGGAAGGAAGGAAGGAAGGAAGGAAGGAAGGAAGGAAGGAAGGAAGGAAGGAAGGAAGGAAGGAAGGAAGGAAGGAAGGAAGGAAGGAAGGAAGGAAGGAAGGAAGGAAGGAAGGAAGGAAGGAAGGAAGGAAGGAAGGAAGGAAGGAAGGAAGGAAGGAAGGAAGGAAGGAAGGAAGGAAGGAAGGAAGGAAGGAAGGAAGGAAGGAAGGAAGGAAGGAAGGGGAGGAAAACACTGAAGACCAAAAATAGCTACTACCTCCCTTTTAAATTTGCTCAAGTGTTTTCTCCCTGTCAGTTTCTTCTGTCCCTTAAAATGATAGCTGGGTGCTCCTGCCCTGAGACCTGCTAATTGTTTCAAAGTGGAGCTCTCTTTCCTTGATTCAAACTACAAAGCTGCAGATTTTCCATACCAGGAACCATGTACATACCAAAGCTTTATAAACAGTTTTTTTCAATAGCATAGCACATTTTAAAAGTCATAATATTAACTGAATGTATTCTCCATGGAAAAATTCAGTGAAATTAAACTTTCATCTTCCTCTGCCTCTCAAGTCTTTTTTTCTATCATTGATGACTTTCAGAAAAATAACCTCTTTCAGCAAGAGAAACCCTAAAAAACAGGATGGCTGTGAAACACTGTGTGCTTCCTAACCAGAAATAATTAATCTCTATAGTACATGAGCACTTTCCATTTTTCCAGTCTAATGGAAAATTTGCTGGCAGAAGAGCAATTGTACATGATGACATAGTTACATGCACAAGTTATTTTATATCACACACACATGCATATACATGTCTGTGTGTGTTGCAAGTACATATACATATGCCTGGAACTGCATCTGCTATAAAGAACTGACTTCAGTGGAATTGCACTGATTTATACTATGTCTGAATCTGGTCTCATCTATATGTCTGTATATGTACTTACATTTCAAAGTGAGAAGCATTCTATTTTCTAAAATTACTTTAGATCAGTTGGGTGAATTTCCAGTCCAGAACAACAGGAATCTTTCTGTAGACTTCATACAGCATTTTATTGTCTCTACTTTTTCTGTAAATCACTTAATCTAGGAAAGTATACTGCTGTAACACTTTAAAAACTTGGTTAAAAATACTGTGGAAATTGAGATGACCTAATAGGCTAAACATTTATGTTCTATGCTTAAAAATGGTCATGTTGTGTAGCCAAATGTTCAGGAATTGAGAACTGCATGGTCTTTCGTGCATTGTTGGTAAAGTAGCCAAACTTTACCAACTAGATGTGCAAAACTACTATTTTTTGAATGGCTTTAAGCACAGTAAGATTACCAGTTTTACAATAGCAACTCATTCACATTTATATAAAGTTATTATTTCACTTTATTCCTCATGGCCAGTCCATTTTCTGCCCTTGAAACAAGAATGAATAGTTGTTTCTCCAGTGGATAATCACTGTTCAGCCCAGTGAAAATGTGAAAAAACCCAAAGTAAAAAAAATGAGTGTTTTCAAATTCTAATCACTAGCACCATGTCACGATCCAGTATTCGGATACGTGGCAATTTTTTATAAAGGTGATCCCAAATGGTGAAATTAAGATGCAAACGAGGTCAGATGTCACGCACACAACAAACTTTTATTAGAGCAACACAGCAAAGGTCCCTAGAGCGGATAGGACAGGCAGGAAAACAGAGACAGAAAAGAAAGGAGAAAGCAGAGAGATAAGAGGACAGCAAGCGAGAGAACAGTTACCACCCACGGTCCAGCGATGTCGTCGGTGGGGAAGTGGTTCCTGGTGGGGAAGTGCTTCAAATGCACCCACAGAGTCCCAGATTTTTATACAGTTCTTGCCCACTGCACCCCCACTTTTCTCCCTGCATCAGGGAAAAAAAAACACTCCGATCTTCTCAGTCCTCTGAGATTGGGGGGGGAGTAGGTATGGGCTAGGTTAAGTCCTGCAGATAGTCTTTGCTTGGAGATCTCTGCATTACAAAGAGGAGGTCGAGACAACTGGCACCACAGGCTTAGTTTATTGCAGTGGTTTTGGTCCTAGGAAGTGGCACTCTTGATCTTGTCCTGCTAAGTTGGTGGCTTTCATGAGATATCAAGGTCTGGTTATCACTGGATATCCTGCTCCCAGAGCCAGCTGTAGATCTCCTTTTTCTCCAAGCTCAGCATGTCCCACACTAAACTCCCCAGTTACTTGCTGCAGGAGGGGAAAAACCGGTTGGGTGGGTTGCTGAGACATCTCTTTAGTTCATTAACAGATGTTGTTTAACTCTCAGATGCCACAAGACAGACAACAGATACCCTGAGTACCAGAGTCCATCACTTATCTCTTGGATTGTTCAAGACAAGCACTATATATTCTGAATGCCACACACCACTTGTGATTTCAACAAAATCTTACATTCAGGTAAGTTGATCAGTCATCATTCCACAGAATGAATTAGAGCTGAAAAAAACTGGACAAATGTTATAAAAAGACATCTGCAAATGTTAAAATACTATAAACCCCCCCATATTTTTATTGTTCCCCTTTGTTGTTTTCTGTTCAGAAACAAATGTAGGAATGTTTGCTGGTGGCAAATTTGGAGAAAAACAATGAATCACAGGAGAACTGAACAACATCCATGGAAAAAGAACTGTGAATGTGTTTGAAGTATAAGCCTGATTTTAAGGGTATAGTTCAATTCACCCTCGGAAAAAAGTCCACATCTGTCTTCCACCAGCCCCCACCCTGCTTCCATTCTGCTGTTCTCTTCTTGCAGCTCTTACACTACTCCGTACATTGTACTGGTGAAGCATTTGCAACGTAACAAGCTTGAGAGACAGATCCACCTGAAAACATAACGAAACAGAGGTGGATGAGCAGTATTTTTTAGCTGATGAGCTTCTCAATGTGGCTTGCTCTGGGGCTGTGCAGTTAGTTGGGCTGGGACAATACAAGCAGAGCACATGATGAGCAAGTAGCAGGGAGAAGGGATGGAATTGGACTGCTATTTGGTGATGATGCTGGTTTAAATGAATATCCAGTAACACAGCTACAGAGTTGTTCTCATTCCATCAACAAAAATATATGTCTCTGGAATTCAGCGTAACTATTTTCACAGCTAACTAATTAAATAATCGTAGCTGAAAATTGAAATATTGTTTATAGCAATCTTGTTGAGATAAGTCTGTGGCAGTAATGCCCAAACTGTGATCCATGCATCTCAGGCAGATCAAGAGAAGTTATTTATGATTTGAAGAGAACTGATTTAAAATGTTACATTTTTCCCTGTAATGCATTCAATTAAATGACTGCTGCTACCCAGATAGGATATAAATGTTATCAGGAGTGTTGGCAACCTGCCCTCTGTGTGTAAAGTGTCTAGGGCGCATAGTGTACTAATCTGCCAGATTTAGTTGAAAGACCTCAAGACATTGGTGCTGCCTGCACTGTCAGACTGCCAGACATTTTTGTTTGCATGTACAAATGAAAGAGTACAATAGGTGCTTGTAGCAAAGCTTCTCCTGCTCAAGATCCAGTATATTAACTTCAAATGGACCACTAACTTGAGTTTGTACTAATACGATCAGCAAGTACATGTATCTGTTATTTCAGTGATAACACCCACTGTGGGTCTGACAGCCTTCACCAGAGGAAGAAGTTAGACTGCTGCTGATGGTATCGTCTTGAGTGTGCCAAAGTTATCTATCCAATCCTTGGGGCAGTTAAGAAGAGAAATGTAGCCTGAAAGAGAAATGCTTTCATTTACAGTCAATTAAAAAAAAAAGTTATTCACAGAAACGGCAAAGGAAGAAATTTGTGATTTTTCTCAATCCCACTTACATACAATTATTTGTATGAATAGTCCCACTGCAATAAAAGTTACTGCTTGGGTGGTTAACCACTCACCAAGGAACAGACACAATTCAAACAATTTTAAAATACAAGTGCTTTTAAGAAAAATCAGGATTTGCTCAAATGAGCTCTTCAAACGAAAGAATATTCACCAAGTATGCTAGGTATTTTTCACCCTAAATACTAAAATAGAAGTTCAAATTTTGGTGTGGGTTTTTTTTTTGCCCAAGGGCTGTCAATGTTATTATCTGCTATGTGTGGGAGTTATTTGACTTCAAAGTTATATTGCTAATTTAATTTTGCTAAAATTCCTTTCTTTTCTCTCCCAATTTCTTTATTTCCCCCCTTGAAATAGGTTTACCACATTCTTGTTTTTATCTTATCAAATACTCCCTTTTTTTGAAAAGCACAACTAGATGTTTCATTCTTTTAATTGTGTTGCAGGGTTGCAGTAAAAAAAGGGTTGCAGGATACGTTTCAGAAAGACAATACATTCTTAATCCTTAGTCAATCATATCTTTACAAAAAACTGGGAAAACTCATTTTCTGAAAAACATATTTTGAAAGAGCTAACATGTGACTGTCACCAATTTTAAGTTAGAGACATAAGGTCAACCCTCCCTGCTACCCCAAGAAATGCCAAGGGAGAGAGGGAGGGAGGGAGGGAGGAAAGAAGAAGGGAGGGAGGAAGGGAGGGAGGGAGGGAGGGAGGGAGGGAGGGAGGGAGGGAAGGAAGGGAAAAAAAATTCAACCTGCAAAGTAAAGTACAAATAGCCTGAAATAATTTTGTACCTCAGGATTTACAAAGTGAGACCTGATAACATTATTGTCACTGACAGAGCCTTATTGAGGAGGAGAATTTTTTGCAGAGAGTAAGATGTTGCCTCCTATTTCCACTGCTTGGAGCAGCAGTGTCAATATTTCAAGAGTCTGCGTCCATCAAAGAAAAGAAGAAAAATCTATTGTAAAATAAAAGCATTGATCCAGGAGTCTGTAAAGGCAGAAGTAAACAATGCAGCTATCAATAAAAGATTCTGACCTGAAAGGTGTATTTAACCTCGAGGTAAATTATATTGTTTTTCCATTGTGCAAGGACAATATTTGAATGTTTAGCTTTTCCAGGAAGGGTCCAAGCTTTGCTTCATGTTTTCCTAACACTTTTCCCAACATGAGCACTTCAAAGCCACAGAAGTAACAGTGTAATCTTGCGTGCAGAGCAAATGCAGCATCTGGTAGAGATGTCCTTATGTGCTACAGTCGTCTCGGTCTCTCTTGAACTACCTTCTTAAACCATTTCTCAACAGGCACTGTTCTTTTTCTAGTTCAGTTGTCAACAGCCTTTACTTGGCACTTCCAGGATGTTGGAATCTCCAAAGCTGTGGAAAAGCAGATACCCACTCTTCACTGAACTGCATTGAATCCCAGCCTGTGGGAACCAGATTCCCCAGCAGCCAAGCCCAGCTCAATCATGTCATGAACAACACGGTTGTTCAGGAGCAGCCAGGACCTTTCCCACCGACAAGTCTTTCACCGCATGAGGCCATGGAAGGAAGAGAGGAGTGAGTATTGTGGTCAGAAAAGTATCTGTCTCACTGTGAAATGAGCGGATGGTAGTTTTGTGTTGAGCAGGAGGTGGCATGAAACTCAGATGAGACTTAGCTCACACGAAGGCCACAGCAGAGGCATCCTGGAGTCCCTGGAGAGCTCCAGTTACTAACCCACAGGGTTTTCAGTGGGAAGCAGCTTGTCTTGCTCACCATGAGGTGCTGAGGCATATGCAGTGAACATCAGACCAGTATTTCAGCCTTTTTGAGGGAGCTTCTGCGGTAAGAGACTTGGCAGCACTTTCTGAGCCAGCACCGACATTTACCCAGCTGCTGGCCCAGCTCTAAAGCACTGCTGAATTTATCCAAAATGTAAGTCACCAAGCTGGACAAAAAGATGTAAGCTTCAAACTTTTCACAGAGTCATAGGCATGGTACCAAGCTTGCATGCAGCGTCTGGTCTCCAGGAGAGTGAGAGAAGTCAGTGACATGGAGGACAGGAAATGTTTAGTTAAGAGGACTGACAGAAATAGGGACAGTCAGAAGGAAGGAGAAATACATGAAAGAAGCTGGACAAAATAGGAGAGATGCTGAGTAAATGGGGAAAATAACCAAAAGCTTAAGCAAGTTGAAAACACTAGTGGTTAGACAGGGTTAGGGTCAGAAAAGCAAGAGATTTAAATGATAGGTGGCAGATTTTGGAGAGTAATGTAAACCTGTATATGGTTACCTTGTCAAAGGATAGTGAAGAACAAATGAGACTTGTGCCAAAGAAAATAAAAGAAAAAACCTAAAAGCAAATTCAGAAGTATTTTCTTCCAAAATCCTGCATCCACCTAACGGTTACATTTCTCAGTAAGATTGCTTCAGAGTATCATTACTAATTATAACGCAAGTATTTTAACTATACTTCATAACAAATAGAAATACTTATTTAATAGATGTATATTGATTATTATCAATAAAGATATCTGTCAGATTTGTAGCTCATTTGCACAGGTAAGTCAGCCTGAGTTGATGTAATTTTATCAATGAAAGAGACATCAGCATTGTGCCTCTTCTGTCAGAAGTTAACTATTTTGTCTCCACTGTGAGAATGGCTATGGGGTAACTAGAATTTGAGTACCTCTCTGCTTTTCCATAGAGCAGGAAAGCATGGCACATGTGGTCTCAAAGCAAGCCAATGTGATAACGTATCACCCAACCAAGTATATACTCTGCTTCATACCAGTAGATAGGGCTTCAAGTTAGTCTCCCTGTAATGCTATCCCAATAGACCAGTAAATACAGCTCACAGCAGGCATTTACTTACTTACACCAACCTGATGTTCTCCAAAGTACCAGGGTGACTGAATTTTGAACAACAGAGCCAAAATATATTGTTCTTGATATTATATAATTACTAAAATTACTGAAAGTTTTCTTAAAATACACTTGAAAAATAACACGGCCTGGTACTGCAGCCAGAGTAGTACTGTCATGCACTAGGAATCCTAGTGCAAGAGGTAACCTGGGAATGGACCTGTCATTAAAAAAAAAAAAAAAAAAAAAAAAAGCTCAGTTCTTCACTCAAATATCTAGTATTTGACTGACATACATTTATTTAAATGTTAAATGAGAGGTTTGAAGAGAGAGAGACGTTAATCTCAGACTGGGAAAAGCTTCCAAAACTGAACTATTGAAACAAATGCCAGGCCAGGCAGTGGGCCAGTTCACTTATCCTTACTAGCCACCTGCAGGCTGTATTATCAAAGCCCCTGAAGTTTATTATTGCAGTTTACTATCCCTTCATTATGATATAGAAAAAAGGCATTGATGTAAAACAGTTTTGACACCAAGTTTCTCCCTGACCCTCAGCACTGAAATCCATTCATGTTTGCATGGGAACAGGTTATGGGACAATTGTTTTTTTCTCTATCAGTGACAAACCAGATGCTCATGCATATATGTAACTTCTTATTGTCATCATGGGGGAAAAAAGAATGCCTTTTGCATGAAAAATAGACAAAGTAAAAGAACGAGGCATTGCATCAGATAACCTATTAAATAACCACATCCTAAGAGGGGAAAGCGTAGCATCATTGACTTCAGTGGAACTGCACCAAACAGCTCACTTGCATGCTGGCTTCAGCAGCTGAGGAAAGGTCTAACAGGACATTGACATGTAGATGACAGTACTGAACCAAGTCATTCATATTAATATCCCTCAAATCCTGAAACACAACTCAAGACAGTAGTCCTTGACTACTGCCTTTCCCAAGAAAGAACTGTATGTTTTGAATCATATCATATGAGTGGATATTTCTGATAATCAGGCTCCTGTGAAAAATAAGATTTTAAAGATTTTCTTAGATTACAGTACTCAAATGCAACAAAGTGTAGCAATCTGTGTCTTTTGTTTGTCCTTATTTTAAATACAGGACATACCATATTATATAGGATTATTTATTTTCTTTTTTCTTTTTTTTTTTTTTAAATCAGATGTGCTATCATCTCTAGAACTGATTTAGTCTGTTATAGCTGTAACAATCTGAGAGTGTTATTAGCAAAACAAGTTCTGTAAGAAAAGAATGTATCTGTTATATAGACCAACTGACATTTGGAAAAAACAAACAAACAAACCAACCAGCTGAAGAACTGTCTTCCCAAAGGGCTCATCTGTTATTTCTGACTACATCAGCCACTCTAATGAAAGGCGAAAGTTCTCCTACAGACTTTGCTTACTGTCACTTTTAATTTAAACATTAAGAGTCCTAATTTATTTCATTTGGCAAACAGAAAAAGAATCAAAGAGGAGGGAGTAAGGGCAAAAATACATAGACTGATAAGTATTGATTTACCTGAATTTGGGCATGAACATCATCCTCTCTCTCGTACTTTTGGGGCCCTTTAGGATCCAGTCCTTAGATGTATTTTCCATGCAAAACAAAGCTTGTCTCAGTACTAATATGAGGGACATGGCCCTACAGAATACCTTGGGCAGCTGGTCCAAATTCTGACCTCCTGATGAAAAGAGAAAACCAGTGGAGAAAAGCCGGAGGCAGCTCAACATTGATGTTCTTTTCCTTTTTTTGGTGCTACTCTTCATTGTTTCTGGGTTGGTACATTCAGATATTTTACATGATGGCTGTAGCTAAGAAAAACAAAATAATCAATGCAAAGGGTTATTGCCCAGGAGTGTGACTAGGTCAAGAAGTAACTTGTACCATGCGCTCTGTCCCGTTAGAATCTCATCTCATTTTAAGAGCATTGTAAGCACCTGCATTCTAATATCAAGTATGTAGCCTTATAAGGATCTTCTCCAAGTAAGCAAAACCAACAGTAACAGGAGAGAATGTAAGGAACCTTGCTTGACCACAGTGAGAGAGGATAATGCATGCCGGGATCTGTTGCTTAGAGGAAGCTGTCTTTACAAGGAGGTTTTCACTGCAAGGATAAAATTTGCATAGCCAAAAGATTACTACTTTTTGGGTGCACAAAGTATTTTCTGAATTTGGTCAATTCTAATTGCATTTTCTAGCTCTTTGTCATGCTATTTTTTTGTAGCAAAAAGTCAGACAAAGCTATTAAAAAAATAATTAAAAAATCTTCCAGTCTTCACCACATTGTACCTATCTGCAAGATTCCTTATGAAATCTTTTGAGAATAAGATATTTTGATGGTATGAACAGCATGGTCCAACTTAATCTCTGCAGTAAAAAGATGCAGCTCCACCAGCATCGGCAGTTACCTGCCATTAGACCACAGTTGAATTCTTCATCACATCTCATTTAGCAAAAATACTTCACATTTTACTGGTGTGGTGCTATCAAGAGAGACCTAAATAAATAAGACTTTATATACATATTTATAGATATCATCCACAAAGGCTTCTTCTTGTTAATTTTGTCAGCCCAGACACTACTTAAAGCTGACTTTCACAGGGGTGTGTGTATTTGCGGGTCAGGTTCATCAAACATTCGTTGTTCAATACTGTGACAGCTGGTAGCAGGCATACACACTCTCCCCTTGTTTGGTTTTCTGATAGAACCTGTCAAGTACTGGTTGTCTGTAACTGAATTTGTCACCCTCTCAGCAAGGTTATGTATTTTCTTACCATCAAATGAAACAATAAAGAAAAACTATACAAACTCAGATTTTATTTTTTAACCTCAATTTGCAATGCAAAACCACATTTTTTACCAAAACAAAAACTAACAAATAGCCAGAGTTAATTTTTTATTCTTAATTCTAACAGATTTTAAAATACTAAAATCATGCCTTTGAGAGAAGTTTCTGATCCCTTCACTAGTGATAAAGCAACCACTCACCACAACAAGTATTATATACTCAGGTATGGTAGCACTGCCAAGGCAAGATTAAGTATTTCTGGCCTGTCGAATGTACCAGTCAGTGGGTTCTGCTACAATGAGCAGCAACCATTCAGCATAGGCAGGGTCAATCTTTCCACAGATTTGGAGGCTCTGCCTGCACTTCAGTCCCTAGGCCTGAGTACATTATGCACTCTCTAAGTGTGGAAAATATTACACTGAGATAAACACTGAAGTTTTAGTGGCTCAGGAGCGGGCAGATCAAAATTTGGGGCAGGATGGTGCATGTGGAAATCGTTAGAAGCTTCTTCATAAAGAGAGAACAAGAAAAACATGAGACAAGTTACTCTACCTTGGCAGAGACCACAGCTGTCCAGTGCAACTTGGACATGATGAAGAAGATGACACCAACTCAAATAAACTTGCCAAGTGAGAATTGCATTTACAAGCTCAATGCACTTACAATTTGATCCGTCATTTAACCCTACATGTAGTATAGAGAAGCAGGAATTGTAACAGTGGTCTAAAGTACTGAAAAAACTTATCTACCTATAGCAAAAACAGAAAATCAAATTTAAAAGAGTTTTAAGTGCCTAAAGCTCACACAAGTGTCTTGGAAAATTTAATAAGTGCTGAAATTCCATTGAAGCAGCAGAGAAGTACATACCTGCCTATTTGTTTTTTGTAAATTTCACATGGTACTTTTTTCCTTTCTTCAAGACAACTTGGTGATATTTCAGTACACCAATTAGAATTTACCAGGACTTCTCTTTGTTCTGTATTAACATCCATCCAGCAACCACAAACTAACAAAAGCAAAACCAAAGATAGAATACGCAGAATATTGAGAAAAGAAGCGTACTGTGGTTGAGACAAGTTTGAATTAGGATTCATTTGTGGATGACATTGGAAAATATGATTCAATGTATACCTAAATCCATGCTTAGAAAAAAAGGGACAGTAATATATTTTAATTAATACTAAAAGTAGTAATAGAAACTATATCAGAATGTATGTTTCTTCCTCAACTCATGCCCTTTGAAAAAGAAAAGAACCACACAATTTGGCTAATAAATTAATAATTTAATATAGTTATAAATACAGATACATCTACTGGTGTAGGCTTAGGTATAGATAGAAATAGAGACAGAGATAGATATAATGTGCAAAGGCTTGATCACAGAGACACCCTTCACCTTAGTATCATTGTACAGGTGAGTAGTTAAAGTGGAGGACTAAAGAGTTTTTCTTAAGCTCAAAACTACACACAGGCTTAAATACCTTGTTAAACCAAGACATCTGTTGTCCTTAACATAAGACTACAAAGACGACTTTCCTCTTTGTTTTGTGTAATGATGCGGACACCAGAGGAGAAGTTATTCCCTCTAGATGTCCCATATTTTCACTCTGTATTCAGACACTTTCACAATTTCCTTGAAAAGTCACTCAGTTTACATTCTTGGTCTTGAGCAACTACAGGTCACAGTCTGCTTTCAACTCTATTGCCAGTCTCTTGAACTACTTGAACAATTACTCTCCTACGTGTTACTCTAAAACTTCAGAATCCACCAGTGAAAAATAAAAGAAAGACATACTAAACTTTGAAATCTCTAAAGTACAAGTACCATCTGAGTCTTGTTCAGAGCTAGGGTTTAAAACCTAAATGTAATGCTCCCACTGAACACCTGCAAAATCCAAATTACTGCCTCAGGTTTGAATGGCAGCTCTCTTGTTACTGCTGTTGAAAGGACCTCTGTTGCATTCTGAGAATCAGTGATGACTTTAGAGATACTGACGTATGCACTATAAAGCCACTCTCCCATGTTCTGTGCTTTATGCATGGAAACAAATGTTTTCATGTTTGACATGATCAAGAGCAAGTCTCATCTCTGCAGAGAAAGAGGAGGATTTAACTTCTTGTAAGGGAGACATGAAAGCCGAACAGGTGGGTTTTACAAGGTCTGAACCACATTTTATTTTTGAGTGTTCCCTGCTCCAGCTAGTTAGATTTTGATAAGAACTGACTGTGCCACCAAAGCATTTTCATGACCTACAAATTACCCCAGGTTTAAGAGCTGGTGTATCCTACACTGCAAGAGATTCTGAGGGGAAGTGTGCCTACAAGAGACATCCAGGCATTTTTATAAACTCTTTAGGCTTCTGGTGTCTTGTGGTATCATATGTGAACAATCAAATCAGTTCTGATTTGAACGCTGTCACTTGGATTAGGGTTTATCTATCGCATGGTAGCACTGAGTTAGCAGGCCGCGGAGATGAATAGAAGTACTGATTGCTGAACTGACAGCCTTGAAGATGAGTAGCATTATTTTATCACATCCTTCTTTGCAGCATGTGCCAGTGGGTTTTAGCTGTCACATTTTTTAAAATTATCAAGCTTCAGAGTAAGTAACAGGGCTGGTTCCTTAATGCATAAGAGTCTCCTCTCCTTCTGATCCTACCAAAGCTGCTGGCTTTTATTTTGTGAAACTGTGTACTTGTATGTTAATTTGAATAAACAAAATACTTTGTTCTGCAAACAACAAATTGGCTACAGATTTAGTGGCTGTGAAGTGCCTTACTTCCCAATGCACCTCTTGTTGCCATTATGCCTTTACAAAGGAAGAAAATCACAGCAGAAATATTTAAACTCATTTGTGAAGGTAAAAGCCCTGTATGTTTTTAAGCCACCTTCCTCATAACACCTATTAAGGCTCATTAACTCCGGACACTTTCAAATTGCAATGTGGTTTCTCACACACTGGTTCCTGCAGCTCACCCACACCCCTGTGTCATGCGCAGTTGTAATTTCTCATTCAGCTTTACCTGATGCACCTGCTTGCCCTCTGCCCCCAAATCTCAGATTCCAAAGATGACTTTCAATGATTTTATGAAAGGCTACAGGAAATCTCCAGAAAGGTCAGAGCACTGACTAAATGACCACTATCCCACTGGCTCCCTCAGAGGATGAGCCTGATCAGAACAAGGAGAGGACAAAACCACTAGCAGAAGCAAGCAATTTACACCCAATGACAACAGGGTCTGCCCTGTCCTGTGAACCTACTTTTTCCCCATGGTGGAGTCTTTTCTCTATTCCAGCACTGTCCCTGGAGCTTGTGGGCCCAGGGCAGTCGCAGAGGGAGGCTGCAGCAGTGTGTTGTCAAGGCTCTGTGCTGCACCACAGAAGGGGCATGTTCCTGTGAGCCCTGGCTCGGTGCATGACCCAGGCACCAGGCACGTGAGGTGCAGGGGGGTCGCTCTGGAAACCCCTCATGAGCCTCAGCCTGGCGCTTTGCCCCACCTAATTAGTTGGACTGACAGAACGTTAAATCTGCAAACATTAGACATCACAAAAAGGATCTGTTAAATGAGTCAAGCAGTTACACAAAATTGCAGAATCACTGGAGTTGAAAGGGACCTCTAGAGATCATCTAGTCCAACCCCCCAGCTAAAGCAGGATCCCCTAGAGCACATTACCCATGACTGCATCCAGGCAGGTCTTTAACATCTCCAGAGAAGGAGGCTCCACAACCTCCCTAGGCAGCCCTTTCCAGTGCCTTGTCACCCTCACTGTAAAGAAGTTTTCCCTCATGTTCACATGGAACTTCCTGTGCTCCAGTTTATGCCCATTGCCCCTTGTCCTATTGCTGGGCACTACTGAAGAGCTTTACTCCATCGTCCTTACACTTGCCCTTTAGATATTTATGGACATTAATAAGGTCTCCTCTCAGTCTTCTATTCTCCAGGCTAACGACTCCCAACTCTCTCAACCTTTCCTCGTAAGAGAGATGCTCCAGTCCCCATGGATGTGTAAAGCAGTGCCACTTGCTGTCACCTTATCCATCTTAAAGCAATCCACCCAAACTTGTCTGTGTGCAAGTACACAGCAAGGCCAAAACATCTAAATCCACTCACCTCACAAGTAATGAGTCTGCATTCTTTAAAAAATAGACAGTTGTAGACTTTCAATAAACTTTGTGAATACCTTTCCTTCAGCTGCTCCACAATAATAAAAAAGTACACCCTCCAGATATTGGAATTATAGATGACCCAAGAAAACAAAGAATAAATCAGGGGAAATCAGGAGCTCCCAGTCCCTGCAGGACTAGACACTTGGAAAGCTTTCTCTCCACAACTTCTTATGAGTAGTACCCAAATATTCAACACCCCAAAACATAAAAGCTGCGTAGTTAATGACTTCATTTATCATTATTTCATTTTCTGTGGAAAGTAATTTAATTCTTATCCTTCCTAATAAAAGAAGCATTTTATCATCTCTCTCACCCATCACAGATGCCTCTATGACAGTAGATCAAATGTCATGATATTTCTTACCTAAAAGGGCACTGCAGCTGAGGATATCAGGAACTTCACTCACATTAAAATACTTCTTTTAGCATTTGTTCTCAAAAAGATAGCATTTTAAAAGATTCTGTCATTTTTGGAAGCTTCTTAGGATTAGATCTTACAATATGGGTAATGATTAATACAACATACTTGAAAAGAAAATCCCTCTGATGGGGAAAGGAAAAAAGTGCCACAAGGCCACTTATATTTTAAGGACAGAAGAAATGCCTAGACAAGGGATTTAACAAGCTTTCACAAAGCAGAAGTCTGTTCACAAAGTGGAAATAATTTAGCCAATGTAAGAAAAGCAGGTTTTAGCGTAATTCTCCACTGCAGAGCTTTACAACTTACAGCGGGACAATGGGAAGCACCAGGGTGGGTTTTTTTGGCTGATGTTGAATGAAAGTTTAAAATAGGATACTCTGATACATAGCAAGAGAGAGCTAAAAAGTCCGAGTACAGAGAGATAAAATTTTATTTCAAGTTGTTATTGGATTGCTGTCATCCGTTTTATTTTTAATTTAAACTAGGAACAGTAGTATTTAAACATATTTATTAAAGTCTGGGGCATTTGTTAATATGAGGGAAAAGTTGCTGAGCACAGGGTAAATGTTTGACAAACTAGTATTCTCATAAGACTGTGATTCAATGGAAATTATATATTTTTCCCTTGAAAAACATTCAATGACTTATTTTGACAAAATGAAACAAACACAAAAAGGAGTAATTCACAGAGGCAGAATAAAATAAGAACAAACATAAACTGGATCATTGTTTCAATTGACAAGAAGTTGAAGTTCTTTCTAAAGGTCTGTCTACAGCTGCACACAGAGGTGAATGAGATTGGGCTATGTACAGTGGTGCTGGACAATGATGTCATGATGGGAAGAAGTTAATATCAAAATAATTAAAGCCAGCAAAGATCAAGATGGAAAAAAATAGAGGCTGGCAATTACAGAGGAAAAAAGACACAAGAAAGATGAGACCTTCAATTGGGAGTGCGGAGACTTTTTGGAAGTCTTCACTGCTCATTGAAGAGAAGGTGAGGGGGAACTGCAGGCCTGGGGGGCAGCAGTTTCCTAGCGGCCTTCCCAAATAACCACAGAAGCCCTTGCTGATGCACGGCAATGAACTTGCAGGACTTGCCAGCCCCCTGCCCCAACTGCAGGGGGGCTACTCAGGAAAACAGATTCTCAAATACCTCACTGATCTGAGGCCCAACTGCTTAGCAGTTCTCTTGGGAGGAAGATATTACTTATCTTGCAGAACTGTGTTGTTTTTCCCATGATAATATATCACTATTTTTTACAGTACAAATAAAACTATTTTTCAAGTAATGAAAGAGGAATTCCATGTTTAAGATGTGTTTATTTTGTGAATAATAAAATCTGTAGATGACATATATATGTGATGGACAAATTCTTAGGACCTTACAAAACCTGAAAATTATTATTTCAATATTATTGCTCTTTGTTTTATTTTCAAACTCTGAAACCACTTTGGCTTACTTTTTCTCTCATCTCACTTTCTAAAGCACTGTTCAAAAGTATAAATTGCATATGTTTACCATAGAGCATCAATTTAAAACAACCCAGGACTGGAACTGTATCTATAGTGAAGCTTGCTTTTTTTGTTTGTTTGGCTGGTTGGTTGGTTTTTTTTGTTGTGTTTTTTTTGTTTTAATCCTGCAAACAAAAATAAATAAAATTCATATCCGGACTAACACTCAGTGTAGACAATATTAACCTGGAGCAAATTTTTATGCAGGCAAGTCATAAATCCCTGGAAATATTACAGTAGCAAACTACAGTGACCTTTAACTCTAGGATTGCAAATGGTAATGCTATAATAATTGTGTATGTCCTTTTATTGTGTGACTCCCCTCTCCGCCAGCCCACTTGGAAATGGGAAATGATGGCCTTTAGCAGTCCTTTAAATTGAAGGTATAGGGATGCCTTAAGTTTATTCCCAGTTATATATAGCCATGTAGTATTATTATTTATATCTAGCTAGAGGCACTTGGAATGCAGCTGCTCCTGTGGGTAGCCTTGTAAAGGAAGGTGCTATATGTTTTGAACAAGTATTAAATGTGTATTGGAGATGATGCTGTATAAATGTTTTCTTTTCATCCTTTTGTGAACTAAGACTGAAGTCTCTGAAGAGAGAAGGATTCCATGCAGCATTCAGTGACAGAAGAATTAACTAAAATTTAATGAGGGGATGAACATTTATATAGATATAATTACCCAGCATTATAATAGTTAATGCAAGCTGAGAAATGACTAATCAAGAAATAAAGCTGGATATTTAAAGCACTGTCTAGTTAAAGTATTTCAATACCATCTTGATTGCCTTCCAGTGGCTCAGTGTGGAGACCTCTTTCATCCTTTTCTGGAGAGACTGGTGCAAGGACTCTGGAGCAGATGGGCTGGGTAGCTGATCAGTACAACAAACTCTCCTGTTTGTATGATTCTGCAGAGACTGGTACTGCTAAAGATCAAAGGTACAGTGCAAGTTTGCCAAAGTCAATGAACAAACAGAAAATGGCAAGACCTTGGGATATGCTTTGTTTGTTTTTGAAATAACATTTTCTGTATTTCTTTTAAATGTTGCTTCCAAGCTTGAACCAGACAGGTACTGGATTCAATAGGCTTCTCTCCTGTCGGGCAGACACATAATCAAGAGGCAGTCTTTTCTAACCTCTTTCCTTATACAGGGGCAAGATTAACATACACGTATAAAATAAAACTATTCAGCTATTTTAATACTTTTTCTGTCATGCATTCAGGACCGTCTAAATATGTCACCAACTAGTGTTTCATTTAATTCCCTAGCCTTCAGGGTAATGTAAGAAAACTGAAGAGATTAGGAGCTCTCTCTTTCCTGTTCAATGCATTTGTGTTGCAGTAAATTGGTACCAACCTTCAATCTCATGGTCAGGGCTCTCCAGGGTCCTTCCACTGATATGACAGAGCAGTCAGCTTGATAAATGGTGCACAGCCCCTCTGGCACAATGGAGAAAGCTTTCCTCCTTGTCTCTGAGATTGTCTTTCCCACACTACTAAGGAGGAAACAGCTGTCTTACTGCACTAGGAAACATCACTATTCTGTTTATCTTGTCTGTGTTAATTAGAAGATACATTTTTACCCCTTGATTAATTATTTTATGGACAGTGGCAAACACAGGATATGGCTTCGTTGTGAACTGGAGGGAAGGAAAAATTCTTAGCTTGGAAAATTACTTTTGATGCATCACTCTCTGGCCTCAAAATAAAGGGGGGCAAGAACCCAAAATGGAACTCTAGATTACTTTCAATAAAAAATATTTACCAAAGAGGCAGCTCAGTAAGGTAGTTAAATATATGCCTAACTTTAAGCTCAGGAGCTACTACTGATGAAGCAGGGGGACTGTGCACAGTGTTACATTATGCCCTTACTTATCACCTTGTTGAATTGCAGCTAATAGATACAGAGTTAACACAAGCACTAATGTAAGAGCTGTGTTAAAGTGCATTTAGAAAAACATTTAAGCAAATGCTTCTCCCCTTTTCTGGTTCATTCTGCTTCAGTAGTTCTGCAGCACTCACTCTCCTGAACTGGCGCGAGGAATCCATAAGTACTTAGGAGGGGTCATCTTGGTCCTTTCATTGTGTGCAAAAATATAAAGGGAAGATGGAGGCTAATGAAAGGGCTTTAAAGGCCAGATTTTCAAACTCTTTTTTTCATAGAAACTTGGGCCTTGAATTTCCAGGCATGTGAGTGTTTGTGTGCAAACCCATATATTTCAGATTTGCTCATGCAGACAGCTGATCTAAAAAGACATAATGTGAAATTTATAATAGATGATCAGCTAGAAGGTTTAAATAAACAAGTCTTAAAACACCACAGACAGCAGATAAACATGTGGAGGATCAATTTGCAGTGGGACAAAACATAAGGCATCTGTTCCATTAAATGATGCAGTAATTAACTACATTTCATACCTGCTGAAAACCAAGAGGTGTATGTCTTAACTGAGGCTTGATGCAGTTTCCTATTAAAATTCTGTAACAGCTTTACCCAAAATAATCCACAGCTGTAAATAATACTATTAAGCAGGCTAAATGGGCACTAAAATCAATCATTTATTAAATAGTCCACATAAAAACAACTGAAGAAAGTTGGAAAGCTTGCAATTAAGGGGTTAATATATGCCTTGCATCTCAAATTGAGTACTCTGCAGATTTCAAAACACAGCACATGTTGCACACCAAAGTCAGATTTTCTACTCTGGCCTGTTCTAAGCCTATAGAAGAACAGACCTGCCTTTCACTTCAAACTGAGCTGATTGCCTTTTTGTATCTCATCCATCCCGTTGTGCCTCTGGCATTGCATAGGGTTGCGAAAACTGTGTGTGATACAGACCATATAATGATTAATAGTTGCTGGCAAATCCAATGGGGTGAATTAAGCACAAAAGGAACAATCTTATGTCTAAAATTCCTCACCTTAGTGCACTGGCCAGAGCCTCAGGGCTAGATGTGCAAAGCAGTGTGTGCAGTCAGTTTGTCTGTAGCCACTCTTCAGGAACACTAGTTGGTTTTTAAATTACTGGGAATAAATTGTAGGTTCAAAACACATACCATGCAGGAATCAAAAGGAGCTGGAGAAATCCTAGAACTCTAGATGGAATTGTGATTTGCTTTTCTGAAAAACTGTGTTACCTGTCCCAAGCTTACAAGGAAACTGTGGCGGTGATTGGCTGGAGCTAGCCAGCAGCTGATCACCAACACAGCTGCATGATGGGGAGAAAATAGAAGGCGAGAAGGCTCATAGAGTTTTATAGGTGGAGTAATAGCTGTACATGCAACCAAAGAAAGGAATTTATTTACTAATTGCCATGGGTAGACAGATGTCCAGCCACTCCCTGGAAAGCAGGGCCTCAGCACATATAACAGCTGATAGCGAAGACAAACACAAGAACCATAATGTTCCCCTTTATTCCTTCTTTCCTTGAACTTTTGTTGCTGGGCATGACATCCTATGGTATAGGTTATGCTTTTGGTCAGTTTGTGTCAGCTGTCCTGGCTGTGTCTCAGTTTCTTGCCCACCCTAAGCCTACTCACTTTAGGGACAGAGGGTAAAAAATATAAGGCCTTGAATCTGTGCAAGCACTTTTCAGCAATAGCCAAAACATTGGTGCATCAACACTGTTTTAAGCACAACAAAAAAACACAGCACATTGTGGGCTGCCATGAAAAAAATTAGTTCCATCCTAGTCAGACCCAGCACAGAAGGCAAGAGAGTTGAAATCCATCAATGAAACCTCTTTCAGTCAAGTCAGCCCTTGTCCCTGGGGCAGACACTTCCACAGATGATAGGAATCAACATTGGTGTGAACAAATCCAGTCCATTACCAGGCAGCTGATTTAGCTACTTCCATTTTCATTTTTATTGAGGGAACTTAATCTCCCTGGCAGTCTGAATCGATTATCTCAATATTATACTGTCTTTTGGCCTCCCTGTCAACAACTGGGGCCACACTGCCACAGAAGTAAGGGTTAAGAAAAGTGTTTGTTGTGTGATGTGGTGACTTCAACAGACAAGTATTTTCAGTCTGGTTAAGACCAAAGAGTGAATCTATCACATCTTGTATAAACAGTCTTAGCAAACATGAACTGAGACAGTGCTACTGAAGGAAAAGCAGTACAAGACACTACTAGTAGGAGAAACCAGTAGTGTTTAATATCTTCATCAATGACAGTGGGATTGGATGCACACTCAGCAAGCTTGCAGGCAGCAAGCCAAGTGGTGTTGTTGATATGCCTGAGGGATGGGATGCCATTCAGAAAGACCTGGACCACCTCAAGAAATGGTCCCATGCCAAGCTCATGAGGTTCAACACAGTCAAGTGCAAGGTCTGGCACATGGGTCGGGGCAATCCCCCATACCAATACAGGCTGAGGGATGAAGGGATTGAGAGCAGCCCTGCAAAGAAGGACTTGGGGGTACTGGTTGATGAATAGCTGGATATGAGCTGGCAATGTGCGCCTGCAGCCCAGAAAGCCAACCATGTCCTGGGCTGCATCAAAAGAAGTGTGGCCAGCAGGTCAAAGGAGGTGAGTCTCCCCCTCTACTCTGCTCTAGAGAGACCCCACCTGTAGTACTCTGTCCAACTCTGGAATCCTCAGCACAGAAAAGACATGGTCTGCTGGATTGGGTCACAAGGAGAGCCACGAAGATGATCAGAGGGCTGGAGCACCTCTCCTATAAAAACAGGCTGAGTAGTTGGCGTTGTTCAGCCTGAAGAAGACAAGGCTCCAGGGAAAATCTATTGCAGCATTTAAATACCTTAAGGGGCCCTAGAAGAAAGATGAGGACAGACTTTTTAGTAGGTCTGTAGCAATTACAGAATCACAGAATCACAGAATGTTAGGGGTTGGAAGGGATCTCTGAAGATCATTGAGTCCAACCACCCTGCCAGAGCAGGACCAAAAACCAGTGCAGATCACTCAGAAAGGCATCCAGACAAGTCTTGAAAGTCTTCAGAGAAGGAGACTCCACAACCTCTCTAGGGAGCCTGTTTCAGTACTTCTTAAGCAGATAAAGGAGCAGGCTCTTCTCAAGCAGATAGAAAATCAGAGCACTCTCCAGCAGATAGAAAAGCAGGCCCTTCTTAAGCAGATTATGACAATGATCTTGTCCAGCCTTTCTCTCTAAAGGAACTGCACCTCATGAGAAACGATTTTACCCACATTGAAGGTAAGGGACTTCTTCCTTGGTTGCTCTGATGCTATGACAGCGGGGCTGAAACCTATGATGTGGATGAGAGAGAAGCCAAGCAGTTGGGATCCCTGGCCAGAGATGCTGGTATTGATAGAGCACTTGGTAGTAAGACAGGAACTACCACCCTGTGGGGCTGACTTCTTTCAGCTGTGAGGGAGAGATACCCCCATAAGGGTGACATTGAATGGCGCCGAAACAGAACACCCACTCTTGAGAGAACCATCACCTATTTGAGAGAATTAGCTGTGCAAGAGGTGATCTATGATAACAATGGACATACAAATCCTGATTATGTTCTCTGTGACACACAAATGTTTCGGAGGTTTGCACAGGCTGTACCAGCAGCACATGCCCATATATTCTCCTTAATGGGATGCACTGATGATGATGCAAGACCAACTGTTTGTGAAGTGGCTTCCAGAGCATGACAGTATGGAGACATGATCTCTGATTCCCATCCGTTCCACACCTCAGCCATTGAACAAATGACTGGCAGAAAGAATAAGATGCCAAACAGATGGGAAGGTAAACCCCAGTATCTCCCTCGAGACAATTGGTCACGTGTTGCAGCCATTAAGAGGAGACGTCCTGCTACAAGACAGCAGCAAGAGAAACGGGACCCACTCCAACGCCACCTGTGGTCTCTCTTGCATAATTATTTTAAAGAGGACATGAGAATCTGGGACAAGAGACCCACTGATACTCTCCAGATACGTGTGCAAGAGCTACTAAATAGAACAAAGACAGGAGACAGTTCTTCCAGGAAGAAGATTGCACCAGTCTCCAACCAGGATGGAGCATCAACCTCTACTGATCAGTATTAGAGGTTCCCTGTCTCCAGCCAGGGGGAGGAGAGGGACGACCGAATTTATTGGACTGTGTGGATTTGCTGGCCTGGCACATTAGAACCACAAAGGTATAAAGCCTTGGAGTGACAGGAGGATCTAAAGAACCGACCATTGTCGAAGCTGATGTAAGCCTCATTGGTAAAGAGTGGCAAATGCGCCCTATAGTGACTGGCCCAGATGCTCCTTGCATCCTTGGCATAGACTATCTCAAAAAACGGTATTTCCGTAACCCAAAAGGGTACCGGTGGGCCTTTGGTATAGCAGCTGTAGGGACTGAGGGCACTGAACAGCTGCATACCTTGTCTGGCCTTTCAGATGACCCTTCCCTAGTGGAGTTGCTGAAGGCTGAAGACCAACAAGTGCCAATTGCCACTTCAATGGTGCATAGACAACAATATCGCACCAACAGGGACTCTATGATTCTCATTCATAAGATGATCCGGCAACTGGAGAGCCAGGGAGTGATCAGCAGGACTCACTCACCCTTCAACAGTCCTATCTGGCCAGTGCGGAAGCCTGATGGTGAGTGGAGGCTGACAGTGGACTATTGTGGCCTGAATGAGGTTACACCACCACTCAGTGATGCTGTGCCAGACATGCTAGAACTTCAGTACGAGCTGGAGTCGAAAGCAGCAAAGTGGTATGCCACTAGTGACATTGCTCATGCCTTTTTTCTCTATTCCTCTTGCACCAGAGTGCAGGCCACAGTTTGCTTTCACCTGGCGGGGAGTCCAATACACCTGGAATCAACTGCCCCTGGGGTGGAAACACAGCTCAACTATTTGCCATGGACTGATCCATGCTGCACTGGGGAAGGGTGAGGCTCCAGAACACCTGCAGTACATCAATGACATTGTTGTGTGGGGGGATATGCCAGAGGAAGTCTTTGAGAAAGGTAAGGAGATAATCCAGATTCTTCTGAGAGCTGGCTTTGCTGTCAAAAGGAGCAAGGTCAAAGGACCTTCATGAGAGATCCAGTTCCTGGGAATCAGATGGCAAGATGGATGTCGCCAAATTCCAATGGATGTGATTAACAAAATAACAGCTATGGCACCACGCATATTCCAGGTTACAGTGAAATTGTGGAACCTCTCTATGAGGTGACCCGAAAGAAGAGTGACTTTAAATGGGGTCCTGACCAAAAGAGCTTTTGAGCAGATTAAAAAGGAAATTGTGCAGGCAATGGCCCTTGGACCAGTTCGAACAGGGCCAGACATCAAAAATGTGCTCTACACTGCAGGCGGGTACAATGGTCCTACCTGGTGCCTCTGGCAGAAAGCACCAGGGGAGACTCGAGGTTGACCCTTGGCATTCTGGAGCCGGAGCTACAGAGGTTCCGAGGCCAACTACACATCAACTGAGAAGCTTGCAGCATATGAAGGAGTTAGAGTTGCTTCGGAAGTGATCAGCACTGAAGCGCAGCTCCTCCTGGCGCCCAGATTACCAGTACTGAGCTTCATGTCCCAGAGTAACCTTTCTCCTATCCATCATGCCACTGATGCCACTTGGAGTAAATGGACTGCTTTGATTACCCAGCAAGCTCGAATAGAAAGGTGTAATCGTCCAGGTATTGTAGAAGCAATAGTAAACTGGCCAGAAGGCACACACTTTGGAATGCCACCACAAGAAGCGGTGAGATGGGCTCAAGAAGCTCCACCATATGATCATCTACCAGAGACTAAGAAACAATTTGCTCTTTTCACCGATGGCTCCTCTCATCTTGTAGGGAACCACCAAAAGTGGAAAGCTGCTGTGTGGAGTCCTACATGACTAGCTGCACAAGCAGCTGAAGAAGAAGGTGAATCCGGTCAATTTGCATCTGTGATGATGGAGGATGGTGAAGTTCAGTATGTACCTCAAGGTAATCTGACTCTGGGGGAGAATCCTTAATTTGACAGTTGGTAAAATATAGAGCCTATATGTAATATATGGTATGGAATAAGGGGTGGAATGTCCTGGGTTGAGCCAGGATTAAGCTAATTTTCCTTTTATTCATTTTTTTTTTCCTTCAGTAAGCTCTCTTTTTAACTAGCAGCAAGTGTTCCAGCCAGTGGACCGGTAACACTGGAATGTTTGTTACTGCTGAGGCTCCAAGGTCGCTTCTTAGCTCTGCTGCTACAGAGGCTACCAGGGCAGGAGAATTGTATCTGTGACCCCCCCGTAGGGGAGCTGGACTAGACAGACAGCAGAACTGACCAAAGGTATTCCATTCCATATATCTACGTAAGCTCCAAGGAAGGTCAGAGATCACAGAAGACAACTTCCTTCCTGCTTCTTCTTCCCTTCTCTTCCGTCCATGGCCAGCTTCTGGAGAGGACTCCATCCATCCATCACCATCAACCTCAGGCTCAGCCCTGACCCTCGTAACTCTCCCCTCAGCCCTGTCTGCTCTGCTGTTATCTCAGACAGTGGGCTGAGAGTTTTCGGGACTGCTCACAGCTCAGGAGAGTGCCGGGGGAGCTGCTGGGGATATGGGGAGGCAAGAGGCTTTTGCACATTCCTGAACATACTTGTATATAATTGTACATATAATTAAAGTTGTCTAATTTAGTTTTCAATCCAGCCAAGTCTCTCTCCTAATTCTCTCTCCTTCCCTACCCGGGTGGGAGGGGGAGGGGATTGAGAGCATTGTTTATCTCTGGTTTATTTTTCGATTCTGAGTCAAACTGTGACAATGGCACACACCCTGCTTAGCATTCACACAGTAAGCAAGCAATTCCTCTGAGTGCCATGAGGTCTTTTCAAGGCATCTCATCAAATATTTATTGCCAGTGCAGCCAGCTGATGAGAATGGACATCCACTCATTCTTGATTCCAAAATCACTGGATCAGATCCCAAAAAAATGTTGATAAATGGAGCAAAAGGTCCAGACTTCTGAACAAGCATGGCCTATTTTCACTCACCAGTTTCAGATCACTATCAGTGCCTTATTCAAACAGAGGGCAATTTTCCATGTTGAACAGTTGCTGCCGTTTTATATTACCTGTGTAATAATTCATTACCTGAGTAATAAAGAACTCATTAAACCTATTTGCTGCTTTTCCTTTACACGTAGACCTCCTAGCTGTTTAAGCCACACAGAATGAGTCCAAGTATTTTAAGGGATAGTGTTAAAATTATCTACTATTCTTTTACATTTGAATTAATTCTTTTATTTTCCTCTACTACATTGCTAACGTAACTAGGAAACAACATATTATCCTAATTACATATTATTTATTAGGCAGCAAGCAAATAAATCATTCAAAGACAAATCTTGTAGTTATAATGGAACTGCTTTAGATGACAAAGATACAGTAAACCAAGCAATCTTTCACTATATTTATTACATGCTCTTTGTACTAATGAACACTAACAGGCTCTGCTGAAATAATGGCGTCTGTTCTGAGTTGTGGTAAATGTTATACAGGCCATATTCATCAAAAGCATGTCAAAGCCATGGATGGCCTTTATTTCTTTTGCTTGCAGTTGAGGAAATTGGGTAGCTGGTGAACAACAATTATTTGGAGGGCTTAATAAACATAATGTAAAATAATTAGTGTCTTTAAAAAACAAACATGCATAATAAACTAGCGGCAGCTCAACCCCTGAGAAACACCCAGTGGTGAAGATGCTAGCAATTTATTTTTACAACCTGTATCTTTGGAAGAGCCTGTGCATTCTCTTTGCTTTCAATATGCGAGACTCTTTCCCTGTGCTGTTAAGCAAGCATTAAATCTGCACCACAGTGGGATGAACTTTTTTAAGTACTCAGGGTTAGGTTTCAGAGAAGAAGCTGGAATTCCTATCTTCTTTCTCCCATGTAAAAGTCCTACATACAGTTATATGAAAACACGCTTTCTCATCCTGGTGAATATTTATGGTCCAAAGAAGCTGATAAAAGACAAGACAACATAAGAATAACCTTGAGTGTAATGGTCAGGGCCATCTTCCAGGAACTGTTTTCAAAGACCCATTTATGATCCAGATATTAGAGAATCTGATCTTCCGCAGTCCTTGTAGAATTATCACCCTTCTGGAGCATTGGATCAGAGCTTTAGTTGTCTTTATGTTGTTCCAGGCCTGACCTGGCAAAAATATATTAAGAACGTCTATTGAATCACCAAATCACAGTTATTCTGGTTCAAAAAGGCCTTTAAGATCATCAAGTCCAACCAATAACCCAACTCTACTGAGTCCAGTGATAAATCATATCCTTAAGCACCACATCTACAGGTCTTTTAAAGACCTTCAAGGATCATGATTCAATCACCTCCCTGGGTAACTTGTTCCAGTGTTTAACTGCCCTTTCAGTGACAAAGTGCCTTCTAATATCTAATCTAAACCTCCCCTGGTGCAACTGGAGACCATTTCCTCTTGTCCTGTTGCTTGTTACTATGGAGAAAAGACCAACACCCACCTTACTACCACCTCCTTTCAGATAGTTGTAGAGAGCAATGAAGTCTCCCCTCAGCCTTGTTTTCTCCAGCCTAAAAAACCCAAGTTCCCTCAGATAGTCCTCACAGGACTTGTTCTCTAGACCCTTGTTTCTACCATTGTAAGCACATAGCGCTTACCCTGGCAGGTCTGAGGCAGTGTGATGTAATCAACTTGCCAGGCCTCCCCATACTTGTACTTTGACCACCTCCCCTCATACCATAAGGGTTTTAACCTTTTAGCCTGCTTAATTGTGGCACATTTCACACTCATTAATCACCTGCAAAATAGTGTCCATTGTTATGTCCACCCCATGGTCACGAGCCCATCTGTATGTTGCATCTCTGCTCTGATGACCTGAGGCGTCATGGGCCCATCGAGGTAAAACCAGCTCACCTTTGTGTTCCCAGTCTAAGTCTATTTTAAACACTTGGGCAGCCTCATCTGCTCCTTGGTTGTGTTGATGTTCCTCATTAGCTCGACTCAGAGGCACGTGTGCATCTACATGATGCACTTTCACAGCCAATCTCCCTACCTGAGCAGCGATGTCTTTCCATAGGTCAGCCACCCAAATTGGCTTACCCTTTCACTGCCACTTGTTCTGCTGCCACTGTTTTAGCCACCCCCACAAGGCATTTGCTACCATCCATGAGTCAGTGCAGAGACAGAGTCTTGGCCACCCTTCTCGTTCAGCAACACCTAAAGCCAGCTGGATGGCTTTTACGTCTGCAAACTGACTTGATTCTCCTCCTTCATTTGCTTCTGCAACAAGCCGTGTACGGCAGCTTTCCACCTCCGACAGTTTCCTACAAGGCAGCAGGAGCCATCAGTGAACAGAACATATTGTTTTTCAGCCTCAGGCAGTTGATTATATGGTGGGGCTTCTTCAGCTCGTTTCACCAGTTCTTGAAGCGGCATTCCAAAATATGTGCCTTCTGGCCAGTCTGTAATGGCTTCTACGATTCCAGGATGATTTGGGTTCCCTATCCTAGCCCGCTGGGTGATTAAAGCAATCCATTTACTCCAGGTAGCATCGGTGGCATGATGCACAGGAGGAGCATTACTCATGAACATCCAGTGCAGCACCAGTAATCGGGGTGCCAGGAGGAGCTGCGCCTCAGTACTGATCACTTCTGAAGCAGCTCTAACTCCTTCATATGCTGCCAGTATTTCCTTTTCAGTTATGGTGTAATTGGCCTCAGAACCTCTGTAGCTCCTACTCCAAAATCCCAGGGGACAACCACGAGTTTCCCTTGGTGCTTTCTGCAAGAGGCTCCATGTAGGGCCATTGTGCCTGGCTCCAGTATAGAGTACATTTTTGATGTCTGGACCTGTTCGAATTGGTCCATGGGCCACCGTATGCACAATCTCATCTTTAATCTTCTCAAAAGCATCCTATTGGTCAGCACCCCACTCAAAGTCATTCTTCTTCTGGGTCACCTTGTAAGGAGGTTGCACGATGTGACTATACTCAGGAATATGCATCCTCCAAAAACTGACCGTTCCTAAGAAGGTTTGAGTGTCCTTTTTGTTGGTCAGTGGTGCCATAGCTGTTATTTTGTTAATCACATCCATTGGAATTTGGCGACATCCATCTTGCCATCTGATTCCCAGGAACTGGATCTCTCGTGCAAGTCCTTTGACCTTGCTCCTTTTGACAGCAAAACCAGCTCTCAGAAGAATCTGGATTATCTCCTTACCTTTCTCAAAGACTTCCTCTGGCATATCCCCCCACACAACAATGTCATTGATGTACTGCAGGTGTTCTGGAGCCTCACCCTTCCCCAGTGCAGCATGGATCAGTCCATGGCAAATAGTTGAGCTGTGTTTCCACCCCAGGGGCAGTTGATTCCAGGTGTATTGGACTCCCCGCCAGGTGAAAGCAAACTGTGGCCTGCACTCTGGTGCAAGAGGAATAGAGAAAAAGGCATGAGCAATGTCACTAGTGGCATACCACTTTGCTGCTTTCGACTCCAGCTCGTACTGAAGTTCTAGCATGTCTGGCACAGCATCACTGAGTGGTGGTGTAACCTCATTCAGGCCACAATAGTCCACTGTCAGCCTCCACTCACCATCAGGCTTCCGCACTGGCCAGATAGGACTGTTGAAGGGTGAGTGAGTCCTGCTGATCACTCCCTGGCTCTCCAGTTGTCAAATCAGCTTATGGATGGGGACCACAGAGTCTCTGTCAGTGCAATATTGTCGTCTGTGCACCATTGAAGTGGCAATTGGCACCTGTTGGTCTTCAGCCTTCAGCAACTCCACTAGGGAAGGGTCATCTGAAAGGCCAGACAAGGTATGCAGCTGTTCAGTGTCCTCAGTCTCTACAGCTGCTATACCAAAGGCCCACCGGTACCCTTTTGGGTCACGGAAATACCGTTTTTTGAGATAGTCTATGCCAAGGATGCAAGGAGCATCTGGGCCAGTCACTATAGGGCGCATTTGCCACTCTTTACCAATGAGGCTTACATCAGCTTCGACAATGGTCGGTTCTTTAGATCCTCCCGTCACTCCAGAAATAGTAACGGACTCTGTCCCCTTGTGATTTGATGGCATTAAGGTGCACTGTGCACCAGTGTCAACCAAGGCTTTATACCTTTGTGGTTCCAATGTGCCAGGCCAGCAAATCCACACAGTCCCATAAATTCGGTTGTCCCTCTCCTCCCCCTGGCTGGAGACAGTGAACCTCTAATACTGACCAGTAGAGGTTGATGCACCATCCTGGTTGAAGACTGGTTGCTGGAAATCGGAGCTGCCATTTTCCAGGAAGAACCATCTACTACAACTTTTCTACCTAGCAGCTCTTGTACATGTAGCTGGAGAATATCAGCAGGTTTATTATCCCAGGTTCTCATATGCTTTTTGTAATAATCACACAAGAGGAGCCACAGGTGACTTCGAAGTGGGTCCCGACTCTGTTGTTGCTGTCTTGTAGCACGGCATCTCCTCTTGATGGCTGCAACACGAGCCCAGTTGTCCTTAGGGAGATACTGGGGTATAGGAAGAGACTGGGGTTTACCTTCCCATCTGTCCATATTCCTTCTGTCAGTCACCTTTTCAATGGCTGAGGTGTGGAACTGACCATGATCACAAAACGTATCTTGCTGCTAAAAAGTTCACTAAAAAGAAGAAAAAAAAAGTCAGCAAAGAGCTTGCTCAAACCAAAACAACCCCTCACCAGCTTTGTTGCCCTTGTGTGGACCTGCTTCAGCACCTCAATGTCCTTCCTGTAGTGAGGTGCCCAAAACCAAACACAGCATTTGAGATGTGGCCTCACCAGTGCCCGGTACAGGGGGCAATCACTTCCCTAGTCCTGCCGGCCACACCAATTCTGATACAGGGAAGGATGCTATTGTCCTTCCTGGGAACACTGCTGGCTCATATTCAGCCAGCTGTTGATCAGCACTCCCAGGTCTTTCTCCTCTGGGCAGCTTTCCAGCCACTCTTCCTCTAGCCTATAGTGTTGCAGAGAGTGTTTTCATGCAACTGCAGAACCCAACACGTGGCCTTGCTGAACCTCATACAGTTGGCCTCAGCTCATCGATCCAGCCTGTCCAGATCCCTATGTAGAGTCTTTCTACTCTCAAGCAGATCAACACTTCCATCCTACTTAGTGTCATCTGCAAACTGAGGGTGCACTTCATCCCCTCATCCAGATAATTGATAAAGATATTAAACAGAACTGGTCCCAAACTGAGCCCTGGGGAACACCACTTGTGACCGGCCACCAGCTGGATTTAACTCCATTCACCTAAATTCTGTGGGTCCAGCGATCCAGACAGTTTTCTACCCAGCAAAGAGTGCACCTATGTAAGCCATAAGTAGCCAGTTTCTCCAGGAGGATGCTGTGGGAAATGGTGTCAAAGGCTTTACTAATATCCAGGTCAACAACATCCAAAGCCTTTCCCTCATCCACCAGGCAGGTCATGTTGTCATAGAAGGAAATCAGGTTCATCAGGCAGAACCTGTCTTTCATAAACCCATGCTGATGGGCCTGATCACCTGGTTGTCCTGTATGTGCTGCATAATGGCATTCAGGATGATCTGCTCCATGACTTTCCCCAGCACCAAGGTCAGACTGACAGCTCTGTACTTCTGCAGATCCTCCTTCCAGCCCTTCTTGTAGATGGGGGCCGCATTTACCACTCTCCAGTCAACTGGGACATCCCCAGTTATCCAGGACAGCTGGTAAATGATGGAAAGTGGCTTGGTGAGTGCTTCTGCCAGTTCATTCAATACACTTGGGTGAATCCCATCTGGCCCCATAGACTTGTGTATGTCTAAGTGGTGCTGCAGGTTACTAGCCTTCTCTTAGAATCATAGAATGGTTAAGGTTGGAAGGGACCTTAAAGATCATCAGGTTCCAACCTCCCTGCTATGAGCAGGGACACTTCACACTAGACCAGGCTGCACAAAGCCTCATCCAACCTGGCCTTAAACACGTCCAGAGAGGGGGCATCAACAACCTCCCTAGGCAACCTATTCCCAGTACCTTACTACCCTCACGGTGAGGAATTTCTTCCTAATGTCTAACCTAAATCTCCCCTCTTTCAGTTTAAAACCATAACCCTTGTCCTATCACTACCCTCTCTGGCAAAAAGCCCCTCCCCAGCGTTCCTGCAGGCCCCTTCAGTGGGGGCTGAACAGCCCCCACTCTCTCAGCCTATCTTCATAGCAGAGGTGCTCCAGCCCTTTGATCATCTTCGTGGCCCTTCTCGCACCTCCTCCAACATCTCCATGTCTTTCCTGTGCTGAGGGCTCCAGAGCTGTATTCAGTACTCCAGGTGGGGCCTCACCAGAACAGAGTAGAGGGGGAGAATCATCTCCCTCACTGTGCTGGATGATGGGGGTTTCAACCTACTCCCTCTTCCTGTCCTCCAGCTCAGCCCTGACCCTCATGACTGTTGTGGTCCAACGTCAGTAGCAGGCTGCCAGAAGTCAGGATGTTTCCTCAACTTCCTCTTATTGAGAGATTTGATTTAAAGGAGCGGAGGGTTGCACCTGGTGGTTGCCTCGCACAGAGGAACGGCTACTGCTAGACCGTATTTTACAGTGGAAATTAAGGTACTGTCCTCACCACGCTCACAAATTATTACTGACACCAATTGTGGCATTCAGAATGTATAGTGCTTGTCTCGAACAATCCAAGAGATAAGTGATGGACTCTGGCACTCAGGATATCTGTTGTCTGTCCTGTGGCATCTGAGATTTAAACAACAGCTGTTGATGAACTAAAGAGATGTCTCAGCAACCCACCCACCCCTCCTGCAGCAAGTAATTGGGGAGTTTAGTGTGGGACATGCTGAGCTTGGAGAAGTCATGGTGGACAACGATATCCTGGTCTCTGTACTGGAAAGATACGGATTTGATGGATGGACCACTCAGTGGGTAAGGAACTGGCAGGATGGCTGAACTCAAGAGTCAATGGCTCAATGTCCAAGTGCAGACCAGTGATGAGTGGCGTTCTTCAAGGGTGGTACTGGGACCAGTGCTGTTTAACATATTTGTTCGTTACATGGACAGTGGGATTGAGTGCACTCTCAGCAAGTTTGCTGACACCACCAAGCTGTGTGGTGTGGTTGACACACTGGAGGGAAGGGACGCCATCCAGAGGGACATCGGCAGGCTTGAGAGGTGGGTTCATGCGAATCTCATGAAGTTCAACATAAGGCAAGGTCCTTGTGGAGAACGGTCCATCTTCTCCCCCCACATAAGACTAAATAAAATGCCTTTTAAACCAGCAGAGGTGACTTTTGCTGATTACCCAAGGACAGGCAAGAACAGGCCTGCCTGTTCTACTGATAGGGCCAAAGGCAAGAAAAGGAATACAAAAGTTGTGATACAAAGGCAGCAAAATGGACAGAAGGTGATGGACTGCCCCTAACAATGCCCGCCTTGGCTTTGGACCATGAATGCTAATTGGCTTTGGGCCTTATTAATATGTTAATAAGAAGAATGCATCGCGGCACAAACTTGAACAATGACACTAAGTTAGACGGGGGTGCCTGGAATATAAAAGGCGACAACTTTTGTAGGTCCCGTGCGGCCTACTCTGGACGCCACCCGCGGAGGACCTTCCTGCCCCCCCCGCCGGGGAGCTGCCTGCCTGCCGCGCTGCCCCCGGAACGCCGCCGCTGGGGAAGCCACCTGCTGCTGCCGGGACACCGCCGCCGCTACTGCCTGACCAGGACCTGCCCGCTGCCGGGACACCGCCGCCGCTACCGGAAGCCCCGCTACCGGGAAGCCGCCGCTGCCGGGGAAGCCACCGCCGGAGAGGCTGGACGCTGCTGGGGTCACCGCTGCTATGGCTGCTGCCGCTACCGGAGCACCTGCCGCCGGGAAGGCCCCCCCCCCCAAGAGCCTGCTCGCCGGAAAAGGAGCTGCAAATCACCGAGGCCTCACTGGAGGGTAACAAAACCGTGCACCCTATCCCTTAAATCCCTGGCCCCACCGCGGTCCCTGTCCTCATACTCGCACACATACCACGACCTCTGAAAGAGGATTTTCGTCGGGCTCGCCCTCCTCCCTTTTACTCCATTGATCCTTGCACCCCTCCCTCGGAGTGTGCATTTAATAAGGGCATGTTGCTTTTCAATTATTTCCCTGATATATCCATCAGCCTACCTTTCCTGAAATCTTGTCCCTTGGTTGGGCTTTTCCCTTAATAAACCGGTTAATTAGTAAATCTAATTTGGTGTCAGTAACAATTTGTGGGCATGGTGAGGGCGGCATCTTTCTTTCCGCTCTAAAATACAGTCCCGAAGTGGCTGTTCCTCTGTGCGAGGCAAACGCTGCATGCAGCCCTCAGTCTCTTTCAAAAATCCCTCTCAATAAGAGAGGAAGTCACAGAAGCATCCTGACTGCCAGTGGCCCGCTACCGCTGCCGTTGGACCGTGACAGGCCTGCACATGGGTTGGAGCAATCCCAAACACAATTATAGGTTAGGCAGAAAATTGATTGAGGAAATTGACTTGGATGTGTTGGTTTCTTGAGAAGCTCAACATGATCTGGCATGTGCACTTGCAGCCCAGAAAGCCAACTGTGTCCTGGGTTGCATCAAATGAAACATGGCCAGCAGGTCAAAGGAGGTGATTCTCCCCCTCTACTCTGCTCTCATGAGACCCCACCTGGAGTAGTGTGTCAAGTTCTGGAGTCCCTGACATAAGAAGGACATGGAGATGTTGGATTGAGTCCAGAGGAGGCCCACTAAGATGATCAGAGGGCTGGAGCACCTCTCCTATGGAGACAGGGTGAGAGAGTTAGGCTTGTTCACCTGGAGAAGAGAAAGCTCTGGGGAGACCTCATAGCAGCCTAGAAGAAAGCTGGGGAAGGACTTTTTAAAAGGACTTGTAGTGATAGGACAAGAGGTAATGGCTTTTCACTGGAAGAGGGGAGATTTAGGTTAGATATTAGGAAGAAATTATTGGCTTATGGTAGTGAGACACTGGAACAGGTTGACCAGGGAAGTTGTGGATGCCTGATCCCTGGAAGTGTTCAAGGCCAGGTTGGATGGGGCTTTGAGCAACCTGGTCTAATGGGAGGTGTCCCTGCCCATGCAGGAGGGTTGGAATTAGAGGATCTTTAAGATCACTTCCAACCCAAATCATTCTATGATTCTAGGATGCTAAGACATGGTGGTCATCTCTAAGTAGTCTGTAGTCTTCTATGTAATTACTTGTGTCACTTCAGTTTACCTTTACAGAGGAACTGCATCTTAATTTTGTTTAAAAAGCTTGCTATCTCAATCCACTCTAGACCACTTAGGCTTTAAGCCTCAGAGTGCCATGTTTGGAAGAGAGTTGGAAGAGAGTTGTTCTGTTCTGAGATTCCCAATGTGTAAACAAGTTACTTGATCTAACAGTGTCTTTCCTCACAAGCTGAAGTAATTTCAGCCATCTCTTGAATTTTAGGATAGTCTTTTATTTGAGGCAGCAGTGATGAAAGATGCTATACAAATAGATTTCCCTTCATTTTCTTCTACCAGGAATTAAGGCCAAAAAAAGCAAAATTAAAAACCAGTTTCCTCCTCAGCCAAGGAATATATAAAAAAATAGGTTTGTTGATGTAGACTGAAGGTGTCATCTCGGCCAATAGTTAGCTGAACTGTGCCATGTTCTATATATTTACAAAACTTGTTTCATTTAAACAACATTGTAGGAAAATGTTTTCCAAAGTAATGTAATTCCCCTGGATCCATCCTTCTCCATGTCAGCTTGGAAGTTAGGCATCTGCCCCATAAACTGCTATATTGTTTCTTTATATGAGGCCAATGGATCATCATTAGAGGAAAACCTAAAAAGCAGAGCTGTGGCTCATTCACCTTTCACCCCATAGAAAGGGTGTGCTCTCAAGAGTAAGGGTGAGCAAATCTGCAGGAGACAAAGGAAACCTACAGTGTGATAAATGGCAATGAAGATAGGGCCCTTGGTATCAAACACCATGGATTATTAATGCTTGTGAACACAGAGAGTTACCACGAGGCCCCAAACATAATGAAGAAGAGCCCCACAGTGTTTCAACATGTGATAAAACATATAACTACATTCAGTTACTCAAAATGCAAATGGGCACATATATTGCCTAATCCCATATGAAGCTTTTTAGGGATCTAAATATTCAGAAAAGGCTTTGTTTATGAGCTGAAGAATATAGCAAATGCATCAGTAATAACTTATTCCTTGCTGTCTAACATAGAAGACAATGGCATCATCATGTACCTAGTAATTCTGCTTTGATGTAATGAACAAATAACACTGACAAATGCTGCCATCTCATAATTGGCATAATTAGTTTCAATGGGGATGAGATGCTGAGTGTGATTTCTATTTCCTTAGACCTGGGGTAGATTAACAATAAATCATGGAAGTTACTGCAGATTTAATCCCTACACCATTAAGGCAGAAGTCTGACCTGCATTTTGTAAACAATTTTTAGAATAAACCAGATGAAACTAAGAAAATCCATCAAAGCTTGACCAAGAGACACATAAAACCTTGTAAATCAGATGCTAAGCATCTTACAAGCTGCTTTAGAAATAACAGAAGTACAAACTGCCACCTGGAATTAGAACTACAAAAACGTCTTGTAAATTATGGCTTTCATTTGGTTTGCTAAGCCATAAAAGATGTCTGAATTAAAAACTGTTAGGGCAAGCTTGTGCTCTCAGGGACAAGTAGGACAGCTTCTCCTTTCTAGATCCAGCTCTGCTGTGATACTGCTTGTGTTTAAGGAACTCTGAGCTAAGCAACTGCCATTCTTCTCCTCTCTTTAAGGATCAGTTTCCACCCTGACTGCATTTTTGTCCATTTGTTTGAATAGGGAAGCAAGTACATGTTTCAGTAAAAGTAATCCAGCAAATGTTCAATAAAACAAGTTCAAGGCTCTTTTTGTCTTAAAGTAGGATGTGACAAAAAACCCACAAATATTCTAACTCTGTCCTAAACTCAGCACCACAACTGTGGATAATACTTGTGAAATTTACTAAAGATGGTCACCATTTGCATTTATTGCTATATACTTAGCAAAGCATGGTGACATTTCTTACCTGTTTCAACAAATAAGCAGTCATACGAGGTTTTATGGTGACATTTTTTCCAAAAGTAACACTAGAATGGAGTCTAGGATATCTTTTACTCCAGGTCTTCTGGCCTAGATTGATTTTCTTTTCCAGAAGCCTATTGCCCCTCTCTTTATGGAAGTTATTTTAACAACTATTTCTTACTCAAGATTATGCTATTCAAACATACATAGTGAAAGTCATAGAACCATTGAATCATAGAATCATCAAGGCTGGAAAAGATCTTCTAGATCATCAAGACCAACTGTCCACCCTACAACACCTCCAGGAACGGTGCCTCCATCACATCCCTGGGTAGCCTGTTCCAATGCCTCACAGCTCTTTCTGTGAGGAAATGTCCAGTACAAGGCAGATAAACAGAGATGAAGAATGATGGGGAATATACAATATCCAGAAGGTGTGATGCTGGGCTGAAGTCTTTTCAGAAGTGATGCAGAGGCAAGCGCATGAGTCACACAGTGCTGACTATAGAAAGTTACAGTGGATAGAATAAAGAGATGCTAGGGGCTGCTTTTTTTTTTCTTTTTCCCCTCCACTTTTGAGGTGTTTTTTTTCCTCTTCCTTAAAAATATTGTAAAAATAGATCCTTCTGAAAGGAGAGGATAATTGGATGGTAACTGTAGTGTCTGTGATGTTTATATCAAAGGCAACAGTTCAAAATAAAACACAAACTCTCATATTTAGTCATTGCTAAGGCCATCTGACAGATGAATCTGTAAATCGTTCTGTGGACAAATTCTTAATCATCCAACAACAAGGGAGCCCTAATTAGGTGAACGTGGAGAAGCAGTGCTCTTTAAAACACAAGAGGATTTTCACCTCCATATTGCCAATTATCTGTTATCCTCAATAAGCAGTCAGACAGCAAAGTTGAGGAGAAGTGTCTGGATAAAACAGAAATATGACGTGAAATATATTTAAATCAGAAGAAAGGACAGGAAGGATGTAAAGGATAAAAGAAAATTGGTGATGGCTGACTGTGGAGCACAGATTCCTAAGCTAGTGACAATGCAAACGGATGACTGTACAGAACAAATTGCCTGAACATGGCTATATTCGTATTCTTACCAGAGTGGCTTATACAGAGCCAGTCAAGCATCTTTGACCCACAGCCAAACTTCTGAGATACTTCATCTACAAATGATGACTGTAGCAGCCAAACAATAAAAGACATGCAAGAAAAATGTATTAGTAGCATGTACATTAACCTCTGTGACTTACTGATGCCTAGTCCATGCAATAAATCAGTGTAAGCAAGCATCTAAGTTGCTAAATATCCATTTAAAGATCTAATTTTTAAATATAATTTCATCAAAATAAAAAAGAGAACAAAATGAAAAAACACAAAGCTGGAAGATAAATACTTATTTCAGTAATCAAAATGGAAAAATAAATGCAGGTGGAAGCACTCAAAAGCTATAATTTTCTATTTTCTCTCCCAAATCCTTATTCTGGAAAGCAACACGATTTTCAGAAGTAAGAAAAATATTCTGAAATTCTGTACATATCCTAACACTCCCACAAATTATCATCATATCGTGGAAACTACTAAGCCTTCAAGTCTCTATTTCTACTTAAAATAAGCAAAAGGACATAACCATACCTTTCCATGACATTCCAGAGGTATTTGAGAATTAATTCAGGCTGACAGCCAGCTTATGAAGAATTTGGAGAACACTGCATGAGCAGATGCATTGAATTGTTACACTTTACAAATTAGCCCTTCTTGGTCTTGATATTTGGATTCTTCTCATACGTGACAAGAAGAGAAAAAAAATTGAAAGTAGACCATAACATTTTCCATCAACAAAGTTACTTCTTAGAGGAAAAATAAGCTTTTATGAGAAACTTCTGGAAGAAATCCTCATTTCCATTAACAGTTTTTACATTTTCATTCAGACCAGAAAGCCTCAAGACTTTTTTTTTTTTTTTTTTTTTTAATTTGGCAAACATTTTTTAGCATGTTAAAAACAATAAATCTATTTTTAAGAAAAGCAGAGAAACTCCAAAGAAGGGTATTTTATTGAAAAAAACTGATCAATTAATTCTAGATGGTAGAATACTATAATTTACCAAGTATTCTGAGAAAAATTATGGATAGTAGAAAAGTTTCCTGCATAGAATATCTCTCTTTCTTCTGTTTTATCTGAAAATGTAACAATTACTCTGAGTGTATAATTCAAAAGCAAGCTTCAGAAAGCCTGCTATGGTTCAGAGATTTTGGAGTATAGAATAATTTCAAACATTACTCTGGACTCTTCCTCCCACATGAGACTAGAGTAATTTAGTGATCAGCAGTCACTGTTAACAAAATTAGCATCAATGGAAACTCCAAATGAATGGTACTGAGTAAAACTGTACCCATTCTGTCAATCACCAGACTAACCCAAGCTCAGATGCTCATGTGCTGACAGATCTTTCACTGACAGTCAGTTTTCATCCTAAGTGATTGTGCTGAAAAGCCATGAGATCAACAAATAACAAACATAAGTAGTTTGAGGTTCCCTTTTTTAAATTGCAGAATAAATCTGAAAGCTTGTTCCTGAACTAGAAACCCCATTTTTGTTAGTCAAAGCAAGTAAGATATGAAACAATGACAACACTTTTCACTGTCCAGAAGTGTGCCTCAAGATCTTATGTACCTAGGGGTAAAAAAAACTTCATCCATAGCTCTGTTCTCAACTACTCCCTCTCAGTAACTGAGGCTTAGTGATTCCATGAGGAACACATGACTCTTGCTTAGCTTTTTCTTACCCCTTTAACAATGTTCCTGCCTTTCAGTCTCTTATTTCTTCTGGGTGTTCTCAAATTCATTTCTTCAAAATCTGCTGCATGAACTCAGACAGCTATTCATAGACAAATCTGATCTATGGCTTGACATTATTAACATGTTTGCACCGGAACAATGAAGACAATTGTTTGAGTGTAACTTATGTTTGTGTAAAGAGGGAAGGCTAATCATATACTACAGTGATACAGGTCACTACAACTGCAAGACCAGTGTGAAGGGAAGTTGGAATTGTAACACAATTGCTTCTCACTGTTACTCAGAAAGGCAGTTTCTGACACTGTCTTTGAACATGCCCTCCTCTCTCCGTGGGATACTACTCTGCCTCCTCCAGTGCCTAAATGAAAACCGTATATTGGGAAATTATCCCCTGGGCCTGCTAGCCATTCTTTTGTAGTTGTGAGAGCAAACACAGAATTTGGGGATAGATCAGCATATAGCAAGAAACTTCTAACCAGGTGAACAACACACAGACATCCTGTTGCTGACAGCCCACTGCAATCTCTATAGCATTTACTATCACCTTCTGCCCACCAAGAGAAGGCAATGCATCTCCTGATAATACCATGCCATGACCCTGTCCCTTGGTCACCCATCTGGAGCTGTCACCCCTCAGATTTGTTTCTGCCCAGTCACTTCTCAGCACAACTTTCACGGTTGGACAAACCATACTGAAGTGACATTTTACCACTCTCACAAGACCTTCACTAAGCAGTCTCTTCAACAAAAGCCTGCAAGTGGCAGTGAGGTTGGCAACAGTAATGAAGAGAAACCCTGAAAATGATATGGGAATACCTCATCACTCTGAATTTCCACTCTGAATTCAGACCAGCTCCAAGTTTTGAAATAACAGGTCTGTAGTCAGCTGGGGTGCGACTGGGAGAGACAAGTGAGTCAAAGATGTAAAGAGGAAGTTGTGAAGAGGGTGCCACACAGGCAGAGAAACAAGACTATCTGGAGAGCTTTGTTTTCGAAACATCCTTGGAGGGCCGGAAAGAAGGGAATTGGGGAAAGAAAGAGAATGGCTCAGGTCCTTAACATTGCTTTTAAGGGCTTTTAAGCCTCTTAAGCATCTATGAAACTAAGAGAAGAGTGAGCACAAATCAAGCACCAAAAACACTTCAGAGTCATTATTTCTTATTAATGCTAAAAGAAAAAAGCAGTTATAGTGATTTAAAGCTAGTTCAGCCCAAATATTCCTGCTTGTCCCCTCCCCTACTGCTGCAAACAGGAAAAGATTGATTGGATAGACCTGCCAAGCCTTTCTGCTTCACATACAGCTTAAATTTTCTTGGGCGTAGAAACAGGGCTGGAAAGGATAAGCAGGGACAGGCACCAAACTTGGCTTGCTGCTGTTCTCTCTGCCTAGGCTGGATGCCCTTCATTGTGATTCTGGAATAGTTCCAATTCTGGGAAAAAGAGCCATGCTCTTCTAAAGAAAACTCTTTCCTCTTATTGTCTCTCCCCTTTCCACCCCACCTACACATTTTGCTGTCATCAGTCAAGGGGAGAAGATAAAGACTTTGCATTTGGAGCACAAGAATGGGAGAAAAAGAAAGAAAAGCACCAGAGGAATGACTAAATACTTTGTCCCACCTCCCAAAGTTTTTATTGTATTCTGTCTTAAATGAAAAACTAAGTTCTTGTGAGACTTAAGCTTATGGCTATGTGGTGTTTCTTTTAATTGAAGGTGAACTTTGTCTTGCTTATGTGTGAAGACCTGTTGTACAGAAAACAGAAAAACCGGACCCATAACAGAACAGCAAAATTGCACAAGAGCCTTAAAAATACCAGTATGTGAGCTGGGAAAAGATGAAGACCTTAGAATTTCAGAGAAAAAAATAACAAATCAAAAAACAAAAAACACATGATGCAGAGCAACTACAGCATCATTAGTATAACAATGAAGAAAAGATTGTAGGAGTGAAGTGTGCTACTGATCATTTTAGCTGTTTGGGAATCCTTAGGATTGATCTGCAACATGAGAAAGTTCAAACATTTTTGTGGAAATTGGGAGAGCTCAAGACATTGCAGGGTCATGCCTATTTGTATGAGGTTGGAAGGGAAAAAGGACATAAGAAGTGTCTGTTATGTGTGTGTCTCTGTAGATTAGTTTTCATATATTGTATTTTCTTTGTATTTTATGCTTCCATCTCTTTGATGCCCTTGATTCTTTAAATCAATGGTGAAGATTAAAAGCTCCAAGAGCGTGAATCTAAACTCATGTTATGGTTCATGTTCATTAAAAGACTTAGGACACAAAACTGCTCTTTATATGGTAGTCAGTGGAATAAGTTACAAGGGAATTATTGTAAAAGAAGCATTTAATTTCTCTAGTGCTGTATAAACTTTACTGTAATGCTGCTCATGTTTTCAGACCCTAAACTTCCTTTTCTCCACATAATTCTATTCCTGGTTGGCTATAATACAGTAATTTTCAAATATCACAAATTGTATCACAGTTTTTGAAACATGAAATAGTCCAAATGAGACTAAGAATCCAAGACATGTTGTCACTGAGATCAATATAGACAGTCATACTCAGCTGTGGATAAAACCCTTGGGAGAGATCACTATATTAATTTCCATTCATAGTCTAGCCTAAGGAAAGAATCTAAATCCACAGAGGAAAAACACTAAATGCCTTCATCTTTAGCATGATCCTATTCCTAGGTATTTGCAATCCACGTTTTCACAAAATGTCTCTAGCTGTATCTGTTCAGCCTTGGAGGCTACTGATTCTTGGTCTACCTATCTCTACCAGTTCTTAAACTAAGCTCGAGAAGCACCTACAGACAGTGGGAGAGCAGGGAGAAATTAAGTTCGTTCACCAAGCCAGTTTTCTCATGTTCACACAGGTCTGCACAGAAATGGTTCTGAGGTTCATGACAGGTATTTTTGAAGACTGTGTCATTGCAGGCTCTCCATACCTTGTTCCTCCCTTCCTATCACACTGGGTACTCTCTGATGAATATTTAGAGTATTTGTTCTGCACAACACTTAATAGCATTCCCAAACAGCCTTTACAGAACTACAGCTACGGACCACCCATCCTGTTCCAAGTACTTTAACAATCCCTGAAGATTTTGATTACAAAGTTTTGTACCCATCCATTTAAGGTTTCTATATTTTTTGCCAAATAACTGTGCCAGAGAAGAAAATCTCTTTTATTCAAAGAAACATTAATATTTTGAATTTTTTTACCAGCAACTGCCAGAACAGTTCTGTAGTTCCATTGTCTCTGACCCTTAAAAACCCAGGCTGAATGCTGCCAACTAGGAATGCTCAGCAAAAACATTCAGTATGACAGTGGGGAGGAGAGATGGGTGAAAGTACCTGATTTGTGGTATATAGCTGTCAGCAATGGACTGCCAGTAAAAAGATGTTCCTCTTTTACAGGCTTTTCATATTTTGAAGATTATGCAGGGAGAAGTATGGGGGAAAAACGCTCCTAGCTAGTTTCAGAAACTTCAGTCAAATGGATGAACAGAACACTGGGATGCTCCAGGTATTATGCAGCAGTCTGCTACACCAAATCAGGGAAAAAACAGGTTTATTGCCAATGGCTGAATTCAACATAAAAATATGTTCAGATCTCTGTACGGCACTAACTTAGACTACTTCCAGCTTTAAAGTTTTGAAGTAAGAATGCTAAATAATTGAAATTGCACCTTTACATTTTCTAAATTTATTTGTTTGTGAGTTTTTTTCATTATAAATCAGGAATTATTTTTTTTCTTGAAATAAACTATATTTTTTTCACTTATTTCTGAATGACATGATAGAATTGAAAAAAGTAAATCATTTTAGCCTTTTGAAGAATTTAGCCTTATTCAATATGAATCACTTAGAAAAACAAGGCACTAACTGAAGAGTGAGTTACAAACACTCCTAATATAGTTTTTTCTATACATTACCAACTTATGGGGTACCTGAATCAGCCCAAAACTACAGTAAAGATTGCTCAAATGCTTGAACTCAAGTGGAACCTGAGACAGAAAAATAATGCAGTTACCTGCCCGTGAACTGCATTGCCATGGAATCTCACTGAACTGAAAAAAAACAGGATCTGGTGGAGACTGTAAAAAGCTCATTTACCCTAGCTGCCAAACTCCCTTTAATCCATTCTTATCTAAATTGTAGTCTTCAGAAGACCAAAACTGCCAGTCAGAAAATTAACAGAACAGGAAACTAACAAAAAAAAAGATCGACTTTGTCTGAAGTTCAAACACAAGTTATTCTATAACTGAAATGGTGTACTAAATACATATTTGTCAGAGGTTTTATGGCTATTAGAAATGTCTATATATAGAACATGAATAAATAATTCACCCTGACCTCAGGAGACTCAAGGATTAGAATAAATTAATTCAAGTCTTTGTCGTCGTTGCTGTTGTTGTTCTGCACACAGCAATACAGATACTACCCTGCTGAATCTTCAGATTAGGTTTTCATTAAGTCTATGTCTTTAAAGATAGTTTAAATCTATCACTTTGAGTGTGAGTCATCATGGACTACTACAATATGTTGTGTAATAATTTGCAGTGTAAACCATCCCCACGCTTTCTGGCAGTCAGGTCCCCAATGAAAAGTTCTTGACATGATCAGAAAAGATGAAAGAAAACAAAACAAAACAAAACAAAGAGATAGGGAAGGAGGATATATCAAGATACCTACACTGTCTTTTCTAGAATAATCACTGATTAAACAGTAACTAGGCTTAAGAACTGAGTTAAAAGCCAGATAGCTGAAGCTGTTCTGGATTTCTCTTAGGAAAGCAGCATTTCAGATTTTTGTGGAAAGAACATGAGCAAAATGAGGGAAACGCTTTTGAACTGGGGACGTGACACATTAGAATTCCAAAGCAGACATTGATCAGCATTAAGCAATGAGATTTCATTTGCAGATCTCATGTAAAATTAATTTTCATAATTCTCTTAGTTCCTGTCTACATATCCATATTTTTTCTCATTATCTTCTTTATTACCATATTTGAATTCTCTTGTTCTATGTCTGGGAAACAAAGGTGAGACATAGGTATTTTACCATGACTTAATTAAAAATGCACTCGAATGTCAAACTACTGGTCCCACGAACAGAGGCAAAGTTCACTCTAAAAGTGTTAGCATGGCATAAAAAATAGGGACAAGTATTAACTATTCCAATGAATAATCAATTCAAGCAAAATTACTGCTAAAGTTATGTTGGGATGTGACGTTTAAAGTGCTTCTTATGCAATGAGATTTCCCATTTAAAGTTCACAATTTGGTTTGACATATTCTTCTAGTAGAATGTTTAGAAGCTGCAGACTGAGAGATAATGCCATCAGCAGTGACCCATTAGCTCCATATCAACAAGGAAATTCAGCACAGTCACTTCTACCAAATACATCTGAGTTTTTCCGTTTAAGTATCAGGGAAACATCTGACTGCTTAGCTAGCAAGATTTAACAAGATTACAGCTCAAGGAAGTATAGCTTCGGGCTGTTGTCACATTCACTCTAACTCATATTCATAATGTCTTCTGATCTATCTTTAGGCTCATGATCTGCAAGGGGGGAAAAAAAAAAACAGATTTCACTTTTCTGCCAGCTTTGTAGCTAAAGAAGAAAAAACAGGATCGGTAAAAAGAATTTATGTCACTACTTCATCAGTGTGGAGGAGTGGGGAGGGGAAGGAAGGGTGTGTAATCCATATCTTATATGAGCGAGGTGCTTAACCTGTAGAGAAATTTGAAGATCTCTTGCAAACCATCCCCAACCCATTCCCTAGGGCTAACAATGTACAATATGTTGTTAATGGGTGACCAGTCTTCGTACTAAGCTAAATACAAGCATGAGCACAGCTACATTTTGTCAGGTCCTTTTATTTTCACTTTGCTTTGAAAAAGGTACATGAAACTGGAACACCTTGGCTTAATGATGCTGTTTATACACACATCTTCTCGGTGGCAAATCACAAACAAATTTGTGGCATGGTACTGGAGTTTTAACAAGTTATATTGGACAATGTGAAGAAAAAGATTTCTTTGAGCTCATTCTGTGTTGTTCACAGCTTATTACTACCTGATGGAAAATATTTCAGGTAGTATGTATATCGTGATGGGCTGTCAAATGGAAAAATTTCTAGATTTAAGGAAAACTCTCACAGTTCTTCAGAAAGGGCTCAGTTCTTCCCTCTACTTCTTTCTGTGAACTGAATAAAGTTGGAAACACATACATAAAATCAATACATAAAATCAAAGGGTCCTTTCAGAAACCTTTTCCCTGTTGCTCAAAAAAAAAAAAAAAAAAAAAAAAAGAGCTGTGTAGGATTTTTACTATAAAATTAAAAGACATGTTAACTAAAGTTGTTAAAACAATGGGTAAGCCACAATTTGAACCTCAGAAACTTTGTACACACTGGTAATTGCAAGTAGAAGTTTCCAATAAGTTACTTGAATAATCCATCTCTCTCTGATTCTTAATCTAAAATGTCACCTAAATATAAATATACACACACATTTATGTAACTATGTGATATTCAGGATTAAAAAAAGAGGAGAGAGAGAGTACAGTTTTGTTTTATTTAAGTTTTCTCCTCATGGTCTTCAGACAAATCACATAAAAAGCAAGAAATATAAGGAAGTAGGTTGAAAAGATGAGAAATCTACTCACTGTCTGTATTTGAGGGCTTAAATTTTATCCACATGTGTCTCTAAGCTCAGATAATACCATAAGCCCAGAATGCTTTGTAGTGACACACGCAGGAAGTTTCAAAATTTCAAGAATAAGTTCCAGGTGGGACACTTTCATAGATAAAACTGCATTTACTTATTACTTGATTTGTAGTTAGCTGAGTCCTATGTGACTATTCAAAAATCTAAAAGATTTTTAAAGTTCTAGTCCATATGCATGATGTAACTGCAGGATATGTTTCCTGTCAGAAAGTTAAAATTAGGCATACACTATGGGATGTATAGATATCTCTTCAACCTAGGCACACTCCAGTTCATTATTTCTGGCCCAAAAACTTCAGTGACCCAAGACAGCCACACAAAGCCTCTGCCAGGAAGTTGAAGGGTGCCCATTGCAACCACAGACTTTGGCCAAAGTAATGCTAGCAGAAAAGAAACAGATTTACATACTGATCCAGCAACTTTCCTTGGCAGCATCTGAGAGTAGGCATGCCTGTGAACCCCAAATGGATTTTGAAAACATCCTCCACAGTTTCATGTAAATGTTTTCTCCAATGTGACAACACTTCTCAACTCCGAATGGTGCCAATTTAACTTTTCTGTAGAAAAAGAATAAATTGCATTCAGTGTGTTTGCCTTAAATCTCTATGGCTCTAGTGCAGAGAGCAACACTGAGGACACACTTGGAAACACTCTTCAGACGTCTGCTTTTAAAACCATCTAGCATTACCTCTAATTTCTGGAAAATATCTATCCAACCAACTCCAACACAGCTGAAACTCCCAGTCAATTAATATCCCTTTTCAGTGATCGGGGGGGGAAAAAGTACAAGTCAATTATTTGCCAAGATATACGAGAAAAAGAAATACATTGTTCTAGTTTGGACTATCCTCAAGCTAGTGTTTCCTTGATTAAACTTTTACAAATACTAAGCAGTGCTTCAGAGGAGAAAAAAGTTTTCTATCTGAGGAGAAATTTCATATATTTATGTGCCCTGAGAGCCTCTGGAAGCCAATATTCCTTACATAAAGTACTATATAGATCAGGAAAAATTATTTCTACCGATTTATCAGCTGTGTAAATGGCTGAATGTGGAAGTTTTTGTGCTGAAGCTTCGAGTAAATTAGATTCTCTTTTTTCATGCAGTGGAAGACTGCCAATTCTCTTCATCGTATAGGCTGATACTGAGGGCAGAGCACAATAGTGACAAGGAAGCAGGGCTCTGCTGCTGCTGCACTCAGGAAGAAGATTCCTGCCGTTGTCAAGCTGGCACCCTTGTTCTTCAGCACGCACTCTGCTCTGCTGTTCAGTGGCTGCAGGAAAGACAGATCATCTGAAGAAGCTGAGACAAATATTTGATTTGGATTATTATCCTGCAGGTGTCTCATCATCACCAGGATGCTTAGAATTACTCATTCTTTTCCTTGCTGTTTTGGTTTGAGCCAGGGTGAAGCTCTTTGCTGATTTTTTTTTCTTTCAGTGAACTTTTTAGCAGCGCCAGTGGACTGATAATAACCAAGGCCACTTCTGACAAAGGAGCCCAGGAAGGCTGGGCTTACTTTAAGAATGAATTTATGAAGGCTCAGGAGCAGGCTGTCCCTGTGTGCTAAAAAAGGAGCCGGCGGGGAAGAAGACCAGCATGGTTGAGCAGGGAACTGTTACAAGAACTCAGGAATAAAAAAAGAATGTATCAACTTTGGAAAAAACAGCAGGTCAATCAGGAAGTATTTAGGGATATTGTAAGGTCATGTAGGAAGAGAATCAGAGATGCAAAAGCCCAGCTAGAACTTAAACTAGCCATCTCTGTAAAGGATAATAAAAAATGCTTTTATAAATACATTAATAACAAAAGGAGGGTCAGGGAAAATCTTCATTCCTTATTGGATTAGGAGGGGAACTTAGTAACGGAGGATAAGGAAAAGGCTGAGGTGCTTAACACCTTCTTTGCCTCAGTCTTTAACAAAAAGACTAGCTACCCTCAGGACAACTGGGCTCCTGAGTTGGTAGACAGGGATGGGGAGCAGAATCCCCCTCCTGTAATCCAGGAGGAAGTAGTTAGGGACCTGCTGTGCCACTTAGATCCCAACAAGTCCATGGGTCCGGATGGGATTCATCCTAGGGTGCTGAGGGAGCTGGTGGAAGAACTGGCTAAGCCACTCTCAATCATTTATCACCAGTCCTGGCTCACTGGGGAGGTCCCAGATGACTGGAGGTTGGCCAATGTGACGCCCATCCACAAGAAGGGCCAGAAGGAGGATCCGGGGAACTATAGGCCTGTCAGCCTGACCTCGGTGCCTGGCAAGGTTATGGAACAGATCATCCTAAGTGCCATCAAGCGGCATGGGGAAGACAACCAGGGGATGAGGTCCAGCCAACATGGGTTTAGGAAAGGAAGGTCCTTCCTGACTAATCTCATCTCCTTCTTTGACTGGGTGACCCACCTAGTGGATGAGGGGAAGGCTGTGGATGTGGTCTACCTTGACTTCAGCAAGGCCTTTGACACAGTCTCCCACAGCATCCTCCTGGAGAAGCTAGCGATCCATGGCTTCGACAGGTGCACCCTTCGCTGGGCCAAAAACTGGTTGGATGACCAGGCCCAGAGAGTGATGGTGAATGGAGCTGCATCCAGTTGGCGTCTGGTGACCAGCGGTGTCCCCCAAGGATCAGTACTGGGCCCAGTCCTATTCAATATCTTTATTGATGACCTGGATGTGGGGATTGAGTCCACCCTCAGTAAATTCACAGATGACACCAAGCTGCGGGGGAGCTTTGGTCTGCCAGAGGGTAGGAAGAGGCTGCAGGAGGACCTGGACAGGCTGGATCGATGGGCCGAGGCCAGGCAGGATCAGCAAATCAGAATATTTCCTTCTCATAGTATTTTCTCTATTTGGCTTTCAGTATAGGTTAAGACATTATGGAAGTCAAGCCTTTTGGTGTGTTTTTTTCTCTCTCTTTTTCTACTTACTGTCACTTCTATCACCCTCTCTTTGGCCTCTCTCTTTTTTTCCCATTTTTCTTCCCAGCTGACACCCGAGGGCCCCGTCCGTGCGCCCGGACACTCCCCCCTTCAGCTGGGAGTCACCAGGGAGAAGAGTTGCTGTGAGAGTCGCTGGGGGAGGAGGGAGTGGATCAGGTGTTGCACATCCCTTTACAAATATATATATATTCCCTTATCACCAATAATGAAAATCAATCTGTTTCACTTTTCAACCCAGAAAGCCTCTCTTTCTCATTTTCTCCCTCTTTCCCTACCTTAGGGGGAGGGGGGTGAATCAAGAGTGTTATTGTTATTGGTTCGACTGCCAACTCAGTGCCAAATGGTGACACGTGCATTTATGCATATCTTGCCGTGAATACATGTCACAGCATAGGTAATTAAGATTCTGATCAGCATGACCCTTGACCACTCTTTCTAAGATCACCCATTAATGGGGAATACCCGGTACTGGAGGAGAGAAGGAACCACAGAGGTGATCCCAACAGAAGGCTTGGTCCATCTCTTTCCTGGTCGCTTCTTTCCCTCTAATGGAATACTACTTAGGAAATGATAATGAGGCATCTATCAGGTTTCCTCAGACCATTTCAGTGAGGCTTACATCCACATGTGGCCAGACTTACTGGCTCCTGAAGTTGTGCATGAAGATAAATAAATATATAAATAAATACATAAATCAGGTGACAGCACAGGTGTTACTATTTTTTAAAGCTATTAACAGTATTTGATATGACCTCTTAAGTATGAAGTACTGTATAATTCTCTGCATTCCTTGTCTGAAATTGATGGTATCACTCAAATCCTAGCCTGTCCCTTCATAAAGGTCAAAGAGGATGCAATTTTGTGTACCCATAATGAAAATAATTTTTCCTCTCAATAATCCCCACCACAAGCTACTTTGCTGCTAAGTGACACTAAAAGAAATATAGGTAACTTAAAAAAAATCACTTAATTATATTCAAACTGCTTACCATCTTTAATCTATTGGATTGATTTTTACATTACAAAAATAAGAAAAGAGTTTTGTTTATTTATGGAATGTCTAAGTACAAATCGAGATAGAAAGGCAAACTGTTACCATCTCACCTCTTTTAAAAATCGGGTTAATTTTCAAATTATAAAATCAATTGTGCCAAATCAGTCTTTTTTTATTAGAAAACATACAATTTTTTTTCTTGAGGTTTTTGACTATTCCATTAAATAATCGTGGAGAAGATAACATTTCACATTGATCAAAATTAAAACATCTTATTACATTAATTGCTGGTGTGTCCTATGTAATATTATGTTCTAGGAAGGTTCTTGATGTTCTGTTGCCTTTGGCTCAGCTCAGAAAAAAAGCTAGTTTTTGAGATACTGGGTAGTTCCTACAGGAAGGAAACTGATTTTTCAGACACTTCTGAAAATTACGTTTGGGAAAATGCAACACTGTTCATATTTCTGTGCATTTCTCTGTTCAAGTTTCACAGGCAGAATTTTTTTTATGGAGTACTGACACATTATGTGATTATACTTACATATATATAATTAAGTGGTTACAGTATAGACATATTACTGCTACTGTCAGCAGCAGAAGCCCCTCCACCAAATATTGAAAGTGCTTCACTCCAGCAATTAGAAAAAGTGCCATACGTGACTCTGGATTCAGAATTTGCACATGCTCCAATCAAATTATTTGAGAGGTATCAGAGTTAAAAGATCAGCTGTGGTTTCCCAGCCGCCCATCTAATATCCAAAATTCTAAGCTTAGACAATCAGTACATTAAAGTTTGTGATCATTTTGTCGGATAGACAGGGGTCTGAATATACATAACTTTGGAGGCTTCTTCTTTTGCCACTCTTGTACTAAGTTCTTGCCAAGACAGCCAAAATGTGGCCAGGAGCAAGTGGAGGAGGCAGAGCCACAATATGTCTTCAGAGCCACAATATGTCTTAATTGAAGTGGCTGGGTGGGTGGGGCAGGGAGAGAAGGGCATTTCTTTCTTCAACAGAGTGCAAGAAAAAGCCTTGTTAGCTAAACAAAACTGCTTCAGGAAAAGGGGCCAAGAACACATGTTACTGACCATCCCTGGGACCCAGCCTCCATTTCTCAGCCTGGATCTCTGATCAAAGATACTGGGGCCTGGGAGGGAAGTGGCAACATCGTAGCTATACAGGCTTATTGAGGTAACTTGAAGGCACTTAGCTGTAAGGAGGGGAAAAAAAAAAGAAAAAAAATGAAATGGAAAAAAGCCATGGTCTAACTATTTATTCAAACTAGAGTAGGATGTGTAGCTGTTTTTGAAGCCTTGCAAACTTAGCAGCAGCTGCTGGAAACAGTTTAAATTGATGCTAAACAGAAATAATAAGGCTTGCCATTTGCACAGTTAAAAGGCAGTCAATTCTTTCCTTAAGCATGTTTTCAGATGCAACCTAGGTCCATCAGATCTGGCTTGAAAGGCCACCCAGGATGAAAGCGTATTAGTTTACTGAGTCACCAAAGGCAATAAATAATAGAAGTCTTAGTAGGAAAGAAATAGTCTACTGCTATTTGTGGTAACAACACCTAGCTTTAAAAACAAGAAGGTCTACATGAATCAGACTGAATTTCATTCTTTTAATCATGGAAATGTCCATTTTGCTATGGCACTCCACTTCCTATGCAACAAAGTAGTAGACGCCAGGAGGCAGAGGTTTTCAGACTCAGTAATGCCAAGTGACTGCTATTAATTAATCAATTTTATCAGTTTTTGATTGGTTTAAAGCTGCACCAATATTTATATCCCAATACTCAGAAATATCTTATTTATCCCTGTCTATCAGCAGGCAGACTGGGAGGACAGAAGGGAGTACAAAGACAAGTGTCCCTCCTGTTTAACAGGGACAGGTTTCTGGTAGCTTGACGCCTTCCTACCTGCTGCCAGGCCCCAGGGCAGGCAACACTACGTAACATTGCAAACAGTAGAAATGCTGGAGGCATGGTCACTCCCAAGCAACCCTACCAGGAGAGGCAAAACAGCATTTTCCCATCTGTTGTGGGGAATAAATAACCCATAGCTTGTTCAGCTCACCTTTGCCACAGCTGCAGCCACTAAATTTCCTCTGACACACACCTGGGTGGCCCCAACTATACACAGCCCTCCAGGGGATGCCCAGCCAGAACAAGCAGACCTCGACCAAGTATGATCTCTGCCAAGATATATCAAGGGGATGAGGAGAAAGGAATCTCAGGTCCTGGCTAGTCAGGGTTTACAGTAGGTTTGGCTTTTCTGCTGTGTTCTTGCTCTTGCAAGGCAGCTTGTGTCTCTCAAGTACAATCTAAGCAATCAATCTTCTGTTTCATTTCCCCTAGCCTAGCCGAGAAATCTCTTGAAATTGCTTTTCTCAAGTTTCCAACTAACAAGGTGGTAATACATACTTTATAGATATATATTAAAAAAAAAAATCTCCATATATTCTATATATGTATTATATATATCTCCCACACTGGGGGGTGAAACACAGGTAGCAAGAAACTGAACTTACTAGTGCCCTGCTGCTGCTGTTCAAAGAGAGCTGTTGGGCTCACATGTTTAGTTATCACAACTGTATTTCTTGATTCCCTAAAAAGTGTCTGAATGCTTCAACTAAATATAAAGTAATTAGTTTTACTTCTACTCAGAGTCTCCAGCAGGAAATATCATCATACTTCAGTTCAAACCAAACATACACTGGACTTAAGAGAGTGAGAAACACTTAGGAATGAGAGAACAGCAACTAAACTAAACTAAACACATTGGCATGCAGTCCAAAATAAGTCACTTAGAATGCAGAGCCAATTCCATATCTATGCACACAAATATAGAAATATTTTTAAATTAAGATTTGTTGAAAAGTGAAAATTTATTTGAGGTATATCAAAGAAAAGAAAATGTAGATTTTGAATGTTTTCAATATTCAATATTCAAATCCTGATGCTTTTTACTGCATTCTATTTTATGAATTGTATGAAAGTTTATAGAAGTTTTGCTAGCAAATTATTTTTATATGTAATTTGTTGGTATAATTTTTACAATATAGGAAAACTCATATATGACAGTAACTTCAAAAAGTTCACATTTTCAGAGCCTGCAAATTTGGCCAAACGTATTTCCTTGGGAAACAAATTTAAAATAGAAGAGGCTGAAGGACAAAATACAATCAGGGAGATATCACTATATAAAGGCAGAATGAGATTGTTTATTTCATGGAGGATGAAGTCAGAGGCACATAGTACAATTCAGGGAAAATAAATCATCAGCTCTGATTTATTCTTCCAAATAGCATGAAAGCAGGTGGAAACTCAAAGCAACCAAATTTCAGAAAGACCTTCAATTTATAATTAATTTGTGGAATACATCACTAAAATAGCTCACCGAGGTCTTGAGCTTTGCCACTTACATGGTTAATAAAAATAGCTGGAAGTTTTATGGGGTATAAAAGTATTCTTATAGACGTAAATTTCAGGACAACTATTATTATTTTGCTTTACTATTATTTTACTTTACTATTATTTTTTATGGGTTATTTCCAAAGAGAGTATAGATTTTCTTGCAAAAAGGGAAATAACAGTGTACTGAAATTCAACAGAAATGCCCTTTTTTCCTTTTATATATCTTGTTTGCTTGATACCTAAATAAAACTCTTTTCTGACCTAAAGCAAGACATCTCACATGTTTTTTCAGCCATTTTTAATAAAGCAAGGCAATGTAAATGAAAATAGAGAGTCAGTTACTGTTCCTGTGAAACCGTGAAGAGGAGGAGAAAATTATGACAGTAGTGTTTTTTGCTGAACATGTTATTCTGGCCAGCATCTGAGGAGATAAGAGGTGAGAAGGACTGATCCATTCTCATAGAGCCAAATGGCAGCTTTAGCAGAGGGTCATGCTGAGAGTAAAAAGACTGGGGTAATGCAGTTGATAGCCAGCAATTGCATGCCATGGACAACAGGGACAGGCACAGTTGTGGCTTTCCCCTCCCTCCCTGTATTTGGGTATAGGCCAAATCATATGCTATTGGACCTCAGCATAGGACTTGTGAATGGCCAACATTGGAGAGAAAAAATAAACCTGTAATGTTTTCCAGTTTCATTAGTGTAAATTTAAGCTGACAACCCCAAACATTTGGGATATAATTTTTTTCAGTTTCATCCCAAGATGAGATAGGCAGGTCTGTCCAGCTTTGTCTCTCTTTTTTGGACACATTTGGAAAGGTGGAGGACACATACAGAGTGTGAATAGTAGTCACACCCAGTGACTACTTGGCTGGCAGAAGGCAACTGATAGCTCCAGCCCAGGTCTGTTCCCCTCTGTGCCACACCTGTGTCACATGTGGCAGTGCTGTGGTGGTGAGGACCATCCCCTGGCAGAGTTGTCCCAGGAGGCTTCAGTGGCCATGGTCTTCTTTTCACCAGCTGCTCAGCAGGCTTGCGTGCTTTGTTTGACCTCTGGATGCCAAGTAAATGCTTGTGCTCGCAGAGCACAAGTATTCCTGAAGGGAAGAAGAAGATAGCCATGATGGGAATATCAATGGAGGAAAGCCCAACACTGTCCCAAAATGAAGCCCAGAAGCATGCTGGAGGAGGGAAGGGCCCCACCTCAGCATCCAGCACCTAGGATGTAGCAGGCACTTTGGCTCCAGGTTTCCTTCTCTTGGAGCCACAACTAAAGGAGAGGGAAGTGAGGAGGGGCAACAGAGGGTTCTTGCAAAACAGCAGAGGCCAGGCAGAGCTGCCTGGCATGGTGTCTGAAGATCACCCTATGTGGGAGCATGCTGACTGTGGGTGCAGCACTTAGCAAAAAGCAGAACTCAAAGGAAAAATACCCCACACAAATAAACAAATGACCAGAGGACCTGATTATAGTTTTCAAATATAAAAGCAGCAGTAAAGATCAGGTCATGAAGAGCCTGGAGAGCCACTGCTCATGCGGTCAGTGGCAGGCACTGCTGTTTTCCCAGGCTGGTGCTCACTATTCCTATTGTTTTAACAACAGATGGGAAGGGGGCAGAGTAAAAGAGTCAGTTTTCCCTCCCTCTCAATTAATCAAGGCACTAATCCATCCCTCTCTGGCTGCTGCTGAGGGGAGTTGCATGAGTTAATGGGGAGTGGGAGTGGGGCGTGTAACTAAAATGCAAAGGGGAAAGAGAGGATAACTGGGACAGCACACAAATCAAAAGCAGCTTGGACTGGCAAAGGACTGTTTGCAAGGTTCAGCCATGCCAACAATAGCCTTCCTTCAAATTCACCTTGTAGCGGGGAGAATCAAGGCACCCTGCAGCCCTCATGAAGGGTGGGTGATGAGGGCTGGGGGTGAGGATGGGAGCAGAGGAGAGAGAGGCAAAAAGGCAGGCAGAGGGAGGGAGGGAGGGAGGTTGGGAGAGAGGAGAGGGAGGAAAAAAGGAGAGCGCAAATCCAAATGTCGATTTGTAGACACAGTGAGGAGAGCCTGCTGGCTGACAGGCTGATTTATTGGATTCTTCCAGTTAATCACTGCCGGCCTGTGGCCAAACGGATCTCCAGCAAAGCTGAAAGGCAGCCGAGGGAAACAGGCTTATAAGCATAAAGCCGCATAATGGTGTTCAATGAAGTGTGAGACTTTTAGTTCAGTCTCAGTGAGCCGGCCACATCGCCGGAATGTCAAAGAGGGACTGTGGGTGGAAAAATTATGGATTTAAACTGCTAGCTGTAAATGAGGTCAATATGTCTGGTTCATAAACAGTCCAAGCCTATTCCAAGAATGCAGTGAGGGGGAAAATTAGCGTGAAGCCAACACTGTAGACAAACCTCATTGAGATATAATTGCAGCTATAAATACAAGCGAAAAGCTTACTGAGTGCAATAAAATACAGACACGGTTTTTTATCTCTTCCCCCCCCCCCATATTTCCTTCTTTCAATCTATGCATTTGTTAACTGTTGTGCATCTATAATGTTCCCTCCCTCCTCCCTCTTCTTTTTCCTCCGACACCCAGTGTTGAAATTAATTGAGTGTTCTTGATCTCCCATTCCATTTTATTCAGGCAAGATTGGAAAAAATCAAAAGAGCACATCTAAAGCATTTTCTTCCCTTTTGCCTTTCTATTTGAATCAGGTTGAAATATCTTAAAAAAAATAAAAAGGCTTTGTGACTTTTTTATTTCTTAAAAAAAATGCAGTAAAATGTCTCTTTAAACTAATACATCTGTTAGATCATTTGAATCTCAATTTAATGAGGTGATATCAAAGGCAAGTATTGGATCCTATGGAGAGCCTCTTTCATGAGGTACCTGGTCTTTGCTCATGAAACATTGACTTTAAATTAATGTGATATTTCAGATTTTTTTTTTCTTGTGGGTCTTTTATTACTGTGTGGGAGGGGAGGGGAAGAAGCACCAAAGGACAGGAGGACAGACACTGAGCAATATGCCTACCCAGTTTAAAAACTGATACAGTAATAAATTGAAGTCTAATGGCTAGGGTCAGGCTGTTTTTCCCCCTAAGCCAATTGATTTAAATGGCAGTAATTTGGCTAGCAAGGCTAGTCCTGTTTAAATTAAACCCATTAATATAACAGCACCAGTCTTGAACGAAATCCTTCTGTAGCAGAGCCTCCACCGGTCAGTGGTTTAATAACTGTCCAGGGATGTCCCGAAAATACCCACATCCGTGCAAACAGGAATAACAGATTAAAACCAGGATCCAGAAAACCTCCGGTTTTGCCAGGGGAAAGGAAGAAGAAAAAAGATTGTCAAAGAAAGAAGGAAAATAATGTGTTTTGTTTTTTTTTTTAAAACAGGGCAAGAATGTAAGAAGTAGAGGTCTGTTATAATCAGGCAGGGAAAAATCACAAACTTTTATTCTTCCTCTAGAAGCACAATATGCAACTTATTTCTTTTGTCTTTAGGTACACATTTTTGCATACTCCTGTCCCATTCCCTTTCCTCACCTTGGCAATTACACCTACATTTGTTGGCCTGGTCATCTATACAGATATTGACTGATATAAAAAGTCTGTTTCAGAAATCATTCTATGGACAATCACACCAAAAATGACATTGAAATGTATCTGGGGATTAGCATCCAATATAGAAAGATTATTCTTGGCAGAGGCCTTCACAATGTGGTTAGGATTGATCATTTAACTTCCTCCTCCATTGTTCTTGATTCCCATTGTGGCAGACTGCTGTATATTGTGAGGCAATTTCTTGAAGGCTGCTTGAAGGACTATGCAGGATTTTCCTTGGACCTATTAAATGTCAAGCCTTGCCTGTGGGAACTTGAGGATGCAAGTCTTCCATTTTAAAGAAAGTATCTTTGTGCTTCAGTCTTACCTTTGTGAGATCAATAGCACCTTCAAAGTAGTTCTTCCTTTGAAAAATGCCTTATAGATTCCCCTTTCAGCCGACAACTCCACTGTAATAAAAAGACTGAGTTAATTTTATATTTTGCCTGGTTGTGACCCACTGACTTACATATGGCTGTTTTAAGTTATGTTTCATCATGTTGGACATCAGTCAGCTTCAGATGAAGTTGTTTGCTCCACTGGACATGAGGTTGGTGTTGAGACTTGTAAAATAAATATTCTATTTTTGTTTGAATTTAGTTTTGCACTTTGCAATAGAGGGAATGAATGCTGTTTTGGATTAAATAGCACCAGATGTATACTGTAGCATTTTGTGTATATAGCTGAAGGATCCAGATCTTAGAATACACTTTGAGTTTGTAATAATTCGCCACAATCCCGTCTCACAGGCAGAAAAAAAACAAAACCACAAAAACTCTTTCACTACTATCTATGGCAAACACTCCTCCAATAATTCTGCCTATAGCCACATACTCCTCTGAACTCAAAAGAATGAATGGCACATCTTCAGCTTTTTCTTAGACAGTACTCATGAAACCGCCCAAAATTAGGGTTGCTTGACATTTTACATTATGAGTCCTTGCTTCCAGTCACTTACCACTTTTCTTTACTTAACTGAACAGAAAACTTCTAAGTGTCTCAGGACAACGCAGTAAAATATAGTGAGATCTAGAGGTTTTGCTATTCAAACATCACTGTATTTTTGTGGAGCACAGAGCTGTGCCCTCTTACTTTCTCCAAACCTACAAAAAGCTATGGGAACAGTATTTTAGTCTAGTGGTTAGGACAGACTTAAGTTTTGCATATGTAAAATGTTCATAGATACAGCATGTAAAAATCTATGACCAAGAGAGCCAGAGTTTGAAGTGGGTAGCAGGCTTGTTCTGCCCATGCTCTCCTTGATCAGACATAAATCAGGGTGAATGGAAAGCCCTGAGAATAAATACTTCAATATTGCAAAAATCCTGTGCTAATATGAAGGAATGAGAGGCAGATTTTCTTAGTTTGGGTTCAACCAGGAGCTAACCTATGCACAGAATTTTCTGTCACTTTAGAGCTTGTGCAGAGCAAGCCCATATCTTCCAGAAACAGACCATGTGAACATAGCCTTAGACTGATACCTTAAGGGAGGAAAAATATTTAGTTAGATCAAACAGAAATAAAATTATATTTAACATATAATCTTATCCTAGAATGGTCACATAAATAAATGCTTTCACAGTTCTTTATAGAGCCATCTACCAGGCTTACAATGCAGGACTCTGCAGTCAGCTCAGAAGTTCCTCTATCCCAGAACAAAGTAGTTCTTAAAGAAATAACTTCAATCCATATGAAGGCAGATATTTCCAGCCACATTTCAGTTGAAGAGTCGATATGAAAAAGATCCACAGAAAAGATAATTGTATCTGGTGTGCATTTGGAAATGTGAGTGACCACAACTGCCTGTAGCTCATATGCTTTGGCTGATACGTTTTTTGTAATCTGCTCATAAGCTTCAGCAGCTAGATTAATAATAAGGAACTGAGGGTTTAATAGCCCCTTTGAACACAGTCAACAAGTCACATATATATTCATATCCCAGGGAGCTGTCCAGTAATAATTTAGGGCAAAAATGTGGATGGCTTCTAGATGGAGCCAGAAAATACATCTGGTCTATGGCTAAATGTTCTTGCTATCCTCACAATTTCATTTATCACAGAAATTTTGAAAGTGACCTAATGATGGCTTTTTACAGCAATTGATGAACATTCCCTCATCATCATTACCAAAGATAGTATATCAGAACATGCAAAACCCTGTGGAATTTGTACGTGGTTTCTACAAAGATATGTGATCTTGCAGATCTTGCAATACAAAGAAAAATGGGTGGTTTTTCTACTTACAAAGCTATCATTCCTGTCTGTTTTTAAGGTTTTCTGTATATTACACTTTCAGTGAATGAATAAGGTTACCTGGAGGGGACATGAATTCTCTTACAACAAAGTAATGCAAGTCATTTAGTGATAGAGTTTTCTGTAAATTTTGCCTTCTACTTTTTGGGCCTGTGTTGGTGAGGCTGGGGGGAAAGAGGAGGGAAACTATGGCCTTCATGGTTGGCAGCCCCTTACGTTAAAAAATCTTTAACATACTTGCCGTTATATGATGTTCAAAACATTGTCTTCCTACAGACATTTTGAAAATGTTGGTATTGTTTTCTCAAATTCAATCAATTTTTGTTTTCAATCCTATCTGTAGAGAGACACCATGGTGGTTGAGAAAGCTATTATAAGAACACAAAAGCTTCTAATCCTAAAAGGTCTCAATCAAGCCAATGAAGAGAACGGCACACAGGAACATCATGGACAAGAAGATGTAGATTGAATTCTCTCATTTGAGCCCATTCCTGTTCTTGACTTTCCGAAAGCTGAGACCAGAGTGTCTTATTACAATGCTTAGAGGAATCTTTTGTAAGAAAAGGTACAGTGATTTTACCTTGATTGAAAAAGTAATGTTTTTTTTGCCAACATCCTGAAATTTTCAGTCCCAATGGCTGCACTACTGTTGTTGCTGAAAACACAGCAGTCAACAAAACATCCCCATTTTCCACCAAATCCTACAAGATATCAATGAATGCTAACTGAAACACAGGAATAAGCCCATTGCAAAATCTTTGGGCAAGCTTAGCACCTACTCTGTCACATAATCTATCACAAGCTTCCCTAACACAAGACCTCACAAGACGCCACAGCTCTACACCACTGAACTAAATTGCTACCAAACACTAGGATACCTCTCTTGCTTTCATGTGCAAGCGGTAAAGAATTTGCTAAGAATATTCATAGCCTTAATTTTTGGTACAGCAATCTTCCTTAGCTGATGGATGTTTCTGTAGTTTGTGGTAGCCTATAAAAGGCCTGAGACTGAAGAGAGCTTGCTAAACTATGTATAGGACACTGACACATTTACAAAAAAACACATATATACTACAGCATTGGGATCCTGCAATAGAATCCTGAAGGCTATCCTGTCAAATATCTGCTGTGTTCAAGTCTCCTGAATGGGCTTATTATTTTGTAGAGAAATTTTAAAAAATGAGCACAGCAACTCACCTCAGTTGTAAAGGCCTCAGTTATAACTCCCATAGACTCTTCTTTTTAATGTGAATTTAGTGCACATGAGAAGTACTCAATTGACAAGGAACAAGCACCTTGCAGAGAACAAACTTATTTCTATTCAAACAGTTTGGTTTTCGTATTAGAAAATCTCCTGTCACATTGCTTTAATTCACAAGAAATTACCAAATGAGGAAATGATGAATTCTCTCAAATGTTAGCCAGGATTCTATTTACTGAAAAAAAAAAAAACTAGAGAGAGAGGAAAAAAATAAAAGAGAGAGTCACGAAGCTGCTGTCATTTTACTTTCAATTCATCAGTGATTGTGTCATGAAATGAAATAATATAAATTGTAATAATGTGTTATTACTCTTTGTGTCATTTGCATTGTGTTACATTCTGAATTTTTCGAGTGTTTAGAACAGAAAGTGTTGTCTTTGTTCATGTATTGGCAAGTACCTGCTGGATGAGTTCCCTGTAAAAACACATCTTTTGGCATATCTTCAGTTAAAATAATTAATTCATTTACTAGAAATGGTGCCCTCAAACCCTAATTATGGGCATATAGCCACACATTAAGACTTACTCATGAACATACTGGATAGGTTCATGTGTACCTGAAGTCCCACAGGTGAGCCAGCATTATACACATTGATATATTTTGCATTGTGTGTGTTCATAAATATAGGGTTTCTGATGGAAGGAAGGACAGCATACTTCATTTTCATGAGTTAGGAATGACTGCATAACTCACAGATGGCAGAGGAAAACAAAGCCACTAATGGATTCTGTATAGTCATCCCTACTGGATGAAAATAAAATTCCATTACACTGTCCACCATCACATATTATATTTATACCATATCAGAGACTTGTGTCCACAGAGTAACTAAACTTTTTGTTACCCTTTGCTGAAGAAATTAGTATCATTGAAGAAATAAAAAGATATATTGCTGGGTTTTATTTCCCACTGGCAGGGTCTAAGTATGTATTTCATACAAGTAAATGCACACATGCACACACATTAATAATGTGGTGTTTTTCCTAGTCCTTTTCTGAGAGCTACTAGAATGAGTTCATCTGTCCCCTGGATATGATGGAATTTTTGCTCCTTAGATTTACACATCTGGGATTTTACATCTTTTCATACTCCCAATGTGATTCTCGACTTGCTGTGGTGTACAAATAACTCCTGAAAAAACAACACGTGCCATCAGCTTACAATGAAACAGAATTAGGCCTTTGTTCCTGATTCAGCTGTAGAGGCACGGGTTACCATCATTCTCACTGCAAGGACAGCAAAAGGTAGCAGCAATAATTAAGCCAAGTCTGAGATAGATACACAATCTGGAAATGGGTCTGCATGTTACTGCTGGCAACAAATGGTCATGAATACAGTACCAATCAAAACATGTAAGAAAAAATAATCTGTATGCAATGTTGTTGAGTAGCAGTATGCAATATGCTGCACATAGAAAAACAGGGAAAAATTAAGTCGCATCACCAAAAATCTCTACTCTCTTTGCTCTTTAGCTCTTGTTCTTTCAAATTGACTGTCCTATGACACATAACAGCAACAATGCAAAACAGAAGCTCTTTTCTTTTTCCTTTTCTAAAACCTGGACACCTATCTGATCTTACTGTGAGGACCCAGATTTTCTTCATTTAAACAATGCTTGATTTCTTTTAGAAGCTAGCAATCATTCCCAAAAGCCCCAAAGTGTTGTTAGCATGGCTACGTAGATTTTGGAGGAGGTGGGTAGTATCTCAACCAAGCTTTTGTGCCAATTTTTAAATTTGAAAAGGAGCTTAGTGATAAATAATCAGGTGGAACAGAAGCCCCAGTTCAGTTCAAAGAAGCCAATCAGTAGTTTTTGCCATGTTACTTTTCTTTTTTATTTTTTTTTTTTCAACACGAGCGGAAAAAGAAAGAAACCAGCTCTCTGAAAAATCTCTTGCCATGCTGTCTTCAAAATTTGTTTTCAAGTTAAGGGATTTTCTTAAATTTGGAGGTCTAGTCACTGGTAGTCAAAAACTGCATATGCAGCCTTAAAAGCCATGCATCTGGACAGCATTGTATAGGAGGATGCACATCCAACATTTCAAAATCCTACCGGGACAGGGTATCTAACATGTCATCACTGATCCTCTCAAATCAAACAATTGCTTTGATGAAACAACTTTTAAATTGCTGCCTGCTTTTACTGGATGGATGCTCTCCAGCTCCCTGAAACGTTGGCTAGACAACTCTTTTAGTTAATCATTTGATTCCACTTCTCCTCATATAATAAGGTGCCCACAACTATACTGACAGTATTTGCACTAACATAAAAGAGAACAAAACAATTCTAGCTCTACAGAAAATTTTTGGACAATATGAAAAAAAAACCACTTTTAACTTGCACAGGGGAATAAGACCACATACAGCCCGAGTACTAATTGGCTCACAAGAATGGAAAGACACAGAACACTACTAAGAATATTTTTTTCTTTTTCTTTTTCCTTTTTCTTTTTTTTTTTTTTTTTCGCATGAAGAGGTCAATATATGTAATCCCATATCCCACTGAGGTTGGAAGTGTCCTGTACAATTTTGCCATGTCTTGCATGCGTATCAAAAAAAAAAAAAAGGATGTTTATGGAATATTATCTTCTGCACAACTCTGGTATAAAATGCAAAACAAATATTCTAGGATCTGATGCCATACCTTTCAGCAAGGATTTCTGTTGCAATATCAAAGCAAGTTTGCAATTACAGAAGTTCTAGCAGCAGCATTTGCCCCAATCCTGCAGAGGTTCAGTGATGTGAACAGGTTGGTTCTCTGTCTTCTTGTCTGACTGAGACAGAAAGTAACTTTAAGTATTCTGGAATATTCATGTGAGGAAATGAAGTTTGGAATTAAAAAAAAAATCCTTATCTTTCTCCTTCTTGACCTTAATTTTTTTTTTTTTTTCTTTTTGCGTTTGGGTTTTGGTTTGGTTTGGTTTGGTTTTTTGTCAAGAAATGATTTGGTTTGCAGAAATAGACTGGTTTAATAAAACTGGTTTTCTTCCTTCTACTAAAAGTTTACCTGTGAGAGCCCCGAACATAATAAAATCAGATTATGAAGGCAATCATATTTACTTGTAATAAATCAAATCTTGCAGACATCGGTTAAGTCTCCCTTACTGCAGTAGGACAATATCACACATGCATACATCAATACCTCAGGTGTCAGAAATACGTTTTATAAATTCAGAAAAATTCCATACACACTTGCAGCACTATTATAAGCAGTGAATTTGTAATATGAACATCATGATGTATAAAGTGGCTTTGTTCCTACATTTAATAAGCACCACATGTCAAGCCCACAAGTGTAATGGAATTTGCTGGTGATTTCTTACCATTTGATGTAGGTTATTGTTTTCAGGAAGAGAATTTTTCCACACTTTATCAACAGTATCTAATTTTAAGAAGACATATTCTTTCTCTCCTCAAAATGCAGCAGATTCTTTAGATTAGTGAAATAAAATAAAATCCCAGCCAGTAGGATACTCAATTAAATTGACCTGAAGTAAGCGCAAGACAATTCCAGTTGCAGGGAAAAAGTTTCCTTTGGACTGCCTCTGCAGAATATGTGTCTTTGTTATTTTAGTTCTAGTACACATTATAATGACAGACAAATTTAAAAAATCTTTACATAAGCTGCAAAATGTTGGGTTGCACAAAGAGCTTTTCCTTACAGGACTCATTAGGTCTTACCTGAGGTACGCTGCATCAGCCCAACATAAGAGCTACAGTATAACACTCATGCACACATGCAGAAGTATTTTCAGTTGTTTTCTCACCTAGCAAAGTCCATTGACACATCACAGATATTTTCAGTCTAAACAACAGAAACACATGATTGATTTATTTATTTATTTTTAGAAATTGATAAAATGAGAAGATACAGACTTTAAGTCTCTTTTGATGGTGAGGCATGAAGCCCCCAGGGCTGGAGCACTTGCAAGGCTCCAGCAGCCTGGTGACAGCACAGAGGTTTTCAGAAGCTCTAGGGTCACCAGAGGAAAAGTAATCCAGGAATGTCAGAAAGCAAGGGGGCTATGAAAAACAGCCTGAGAGATGGTTGATCCAGCAACTCACTTTGGCATTTTCTATCAGTGAAAGATTGTATGGAAGAAGAAAACCTATAGAAGTAATGTGTGTGATGCCTTATGTTTTCTGTACTGATTTGTCTTTCCTGAGGCTCAGGAAGGTTTCCTCACTCATTAAAAGGTGTAATTTCTGGCCCTGTGCTGCTGGTTACACCCTAGTTCAGGAAATAAAGAAAAGGACTGTGTGTCTGCATTGCTAGGAATTCTACCTTTCCATGTGTTACTATTCACCGGTTCATTAAATTTTACCTGTTGGCTTTTAGAATGCATACACCATAGTCTGGATCAGCAATTCAGCTGAAGAAAGACTCACAATTCAAATTTCTTTCTGACATTTTGTATTAAATGTTATTTCTCGGATCAGGATAATCTCTCACAGTGCTTTCCCCGTGTCTTGCCATGAAGGTCATCAAATACAGTAGTTAACCAGCTGTCTTCAGTGGGGAAGCCTTTTAAAATTCTATCAGTAAACAATAGAAAGAGAATACAGAAACTGTGTTATGCTTAGGCAAGGCAATGTAATCCTATACTTCCCAATGATTTTACATTATCTTGTGTAATGTAAATCTATGTAAACTGATCTCGAAAGTACATTATCAAATAAAGTAACTTTTGCCACATGTTTCTCAGAGAATTCACTGAACCTCTTCAAATTAAACACAGACCAAGGTTAGGCAACTTCCTGTTTATCCCAGAAGTCAACACCAGAACAAGGGATTAAATATTCCAGTATTTTTTTGACAATATTTCTCAATTAACAGCTATGGAAATCCTGGAAGATGTATTTCTCACTAATGTTATTTTCTTTTATTGAAATGCTAAATAAAATTAAAGTACTCTAAGTTTTTCAAAACACATCCACATCTTGCTCTCACCTCAGTCTTTTCCCTTAGCCAAGCTCCTTCATACTGGTTCCACCATCCCCAGTCAAGCTAAGATGGTCTGATGCATTAAATCTAAATATTCCTTGTTCACATTTGTTATGGTTTGGGAGACCCCAGCACAGTGTTGGACACCTATTGGAGAGAGAGGGTCCTTAACACCCTGACAGACTGGCAGGGGTCAGTATTCCCGCCCACTTCCTGTCACAATCTGTAAAAGCGAGGAGAGGTGGAAGCTGCTCTCTCCTTCCTCCTACTCCTTTTCCCCTGCCGGGTGTGCTGCTGGTTTCCTTCGGCTTCCCACGTGCTCGCTCCAGAATCCAACTACATCGGGTGCTGTGAGGAGCCGTGGACCTCTTCTGGAGTGGCCCTGCGTTCCCCATATCCCTGCCATCATCGAGATTGGTTTTGTATATTTGTATATAAATATTTACCCACTCCTCCCCCCCCCCCCCCCCCCTCGTTTTTACTCTTTTTCCTTGTGTTATAGTAAACTTGTTTCTAGTTTCAGTTTCCAAAGTTCAAGTCTCTCTTTCGTATTCCCCTTTCTATCTTCCCTTGGGAGGGAGGAGGTGGGGGGTAATAGAGAGCAATTCTGTCCTCTGGTTGTTTGGGGTTCAACTTTAATATTTAAACCAGAACAACACTGAAGCTTGTCTAGACTGCAGTTGGAAAGCATGCCTATAGTTCACGAGGAGACAGAATAAATAGTTTAACTAGTTCCAGTGCAGGCTGCACTAACTTGCTTGGAACTCAGGCTGCTGCTTCAGGGACCTAATGCACAGCCAAGACTATGTTATCTTGAGTAAAGACAACAATCAGATTAAAGCTAGGACTATGTCTATAACTTTTAGAGTCAGTCTAAAGAATGCACTGCACTCATCATTTCAGATCAGCCCCTTCTGTGGGAATCCTGATCATGGAATTGACTATAATAAGAGGCTGAATAATTGTATGGAAAGAAGAAGCAATTGAAGAGAATGTAACTGATGCCTGAAAAGGACCACACTCATTTTAAGAATGTTTGATACCTCAAACCTAAAATTAATTACTAGTACAGTTTAGTGTCTACAAAGGTATTGTTCCACAGGAAAATTCTGACACCACATTAAATAAATATTTCTTTAAATTAATTTATTTTCTTAATTATGGGTCTTACAATATGACTAATACACTTAGAGGAAGGGTGATTATCTACTTGCTTCAGTGTACTGCCCATTAGAAATACTTTACTGGGAAGAAAGTAAATGACAATATTTGAATATCAAGCTGATGGACATCTTGAATACTGAACTGTGGAAACAACTTCCCTTGCACTATGAGGCAAAAGGTCTTTAGCATGTACATATATTAAAACAACTCGTATGGACTCTAATCCTGCTAGATGACATGAGCCATTAACATTTACTAAGAAAAAAGGAGAGTGCAGGCAGTTGGGCCCTAAATTTTTACTAGTTTTATAATGGGAATGAAGGCAGTAGTGTACTGGTTTTGGAAGTGCTGTTTTACATTCTCTTAATAAGACCATTCATAGTGTTGTAAACTCTATTCCATGTTGTGACTTATTCTCAAGCAAGTCTACTCTCTGTTGTATGTTTCCCAGCAGAGCTCATAAGATCAAATTTAATCAGTAGAGGTTCATATTGTCAATGACTTCTCATTTTGTTTCTGTTTTTGTTTTCTTTCTCCATATGAAATTGCCTGAGGGTATTTACAGCTCTGTTCAGCTCTACTCTCTAAAAATATCGTAATATCCTTTTGTTGTTGTTGTTGTTTTGCTTTTTTTTTTCCCCTGAGTAACATTAAAACAATCCATGATTTAAAAGAATTGGTAAACTTTATTCCTAGAAAGACACTATCTTGACATCCCATTTGCTATGGTTTAAGACAGTCCCAGGTTTCACAGGCAGTTGTTCAAGGTAATACTTGGCAGTCCCCATTCCCTGTTCCCTGTCTGCAGCCCAGCTGTTCCTTCCAATCACTGTTCCTTCTCCAATGCCCTCTCTGCTTCATCAACACAATGTTTGCACAGTCTAGTATAAGGGAAGAGAACGTGGTTTCAGACAACTCTGAGAAGTGTCTGGTGTTTGGTAATACTTTCCCCAGTTAGGTACACTATTCTGGTAGGAGAGGTACTGGCAAAAATGAGCAAAAATGAGCAAAAGAAAGGGGAAGGCTACCTAAATCATACTTGCACCTGACAGGAGTGCCCAGGAAAGCTCTCACCAAAACCATCGTCATTATCTGAAACAAGAAAATACAGAAGAACGCTGCTGTGGTATCCACAGTCCTTGTTCATGTAGTGAGTCTGGATAAAATGCAAGAAGAGACAAACCACATAAAAACATACCAGCTTCTATTTTGAGGACACATCAGATCACATGTTAGCACTTTAAAAATGCAAAAGAGTAGGAACGATGAAAACAAATCAAAGCCTTTAATACCTTTTCAGGTCCAGTTCCCTTGATTCTAAGCAGTGACAAACTTCACAGCACTCCTGTGAAGCAATATGCTTCTAGAATTGCATACAACATTTTAGGCAGTATTTGAAGGATCTGGTAAAAGTTTACATTTTGAAAGACAAACATTCCACTGAGCTACATTTTAAAATAAAATCCCTAAGTTCTTAAAGATCTAGCATTTTTATTTTGACCTTACTAAGAGAAATATTTTCAATACAAAATATTTTCATTATTAAAAAAAATAAAATTCTAAGCTATAGTTTGAACTGATATTTTCAACATTTCTGTCAACATTACAGGGTATATTTAAAGCTTCAAAATCTAGATGAAACATCTAATGAAGCCTTTTAAGATCTTTGTGATCTACATTTTTAGGTCTAGAACATGTTGAAGCTCTGACCTTATTAGTTCCTTATCTTTAAAGAGTACCAAAGCTGGTGTTATTATTACCATATGGATTTCACAAATGAAAAATAAATATACATTAAGAGCAGAGGTGAAATGATCAAAGTGTCATCAATATGGTTGTCCTGGGTTGAGCCAGAATGAGGCTAATTTTCTTTTTACTGATTTTTTTTTCCTTCAGTAAGCTCTTTTTTAACTAGCAGCAAGTGTTCCAGCCAGTGGACTGATAACACTGGAATGTTTATGTTGCTGCTGAGACTCCAAGGTCACTTCTTAGCTCTGCTGCTACAGAGGCTACCAGGGCAGGAGAGTCCTATCTATGACCCCCACCCATAGGGGAGCTGGACTAGACAGACAGCAAAACTGACCAAAGGTATTCCATTCCATATATCTACATAAGCTCCGAGGAAGGTCAGAGATCACAGAAGACAACTTCCTTCCTGCTTCTTCTTCCCTTCTCTTCCGTCCATGGCCAGCATCTGGAGACAACTCCATCCATCCATCACCTAGGCTCAGGCATCTCTGACCTCATAACGCTCATAACCCAGCCCCTGTCTACTCTGCCTTATCTCCTGCCTGCAGGCTGAGACATTTTGGGACTGCTCACAGCTCAGGAGAGTGCCGGGGGAGTTGCTGGAGGTAGGGTAAGGCAAGAGGCTTTTGCACATTCCTGAACATACTTGTATGTAATTGTACATATAATTAAAGCTGTCTAGTGTATTTTTCAATCCAGCCAAGTCTCTCTCCTTAATTCTCCCTCTCCTTCCCTACCTGGGTGAGAGGGGGAGGGGATTGAGAACATTGTTGTCTCTGGTTTAATTGCCGATCCTGAGTCAAACCATGATAATGGTGTAACCAACTTGAAAAAGAATGACTTGGTTTTCCGCAGTGCACAGCTTCTTCAAAATGCAGGTTCTATCAATTTCAGTTGCAGATGTGAGTGTTCAGCACTTCTACAAATCAAGATCTAGAAATTTTAAATTAGTAACAGAAAATGAGGAAGATACTCAGTTAACCTCTTGAAGAAACTGTGATTTAAAAGTCTTGGCCAAGATCATACACAAATTTAATGGGAGAAATGTAGAGCAAGGTGTTCCTTGAAGGACAGCCATCTCCCTTCATGGGACTCTTCTTTCAAAACTTTGCCTCATTCATCTTCCAGATGAAGTCACTTCTTCTACAAAAGCCTGTTTTATTCTCAGAAACACTAAAAAAATGAGGCAGGTGTCCTTTGAGAGGAAAAATGTATTGCAGTTGCGTGGCTAGCTTTGGCTCTGGCACTTCCTAAGTTTTGAACATTTAGTTTTACAACTTAAGTAGAATATATTGAATGTATCAAACACTGGAAAATGTCAGTTCTGTAATTTGGAAATTTGTCTTCCCACATGATTATCATCAGTACAGAAGTCCTGTGATTTGAAAATTCTATTTAGTTTCCACAGCTGTCTTTTAGAAGTTCATATATTATCCTGGTTAATATGGCCCCTGAGTAACTTCCCATAGAAGAATATCGCATGATTTTTTCTTTCAGTATCTCCATAGACATAGGCTTAAATAAACAGTAGTCTTTGATTTAGTGGAAACTTATTTTCTGTAATGGTGTTTGTACACACTATTAGAAGCAAGGTCAATCCAGTTTACCATGCTTTCAGAGAAAAGGACAACACTAAGAGTTGCAGTGATCCTTAGCTTCTGGAGAGTGGCTCCAGGGAAAACATGTTATACAAAAATATAATTAAACTCCTATCAGAATATATACCCGTGCAACTATTACAGAAGTAAAAAACTTTATCGTTTCCCACCCTTTGAGAACTCAATTTCCAAATGTATTATTGTAGTGTTAATTTTAAAAACAATTTTCTGAATTAAAAAAAAACAACAACAACCGAACAAGAATTTCCCAAGAATTCTTAATGTGAAACCACACTGATCTCTCAGGTAAAATGTTTAGATATTTAGCATGGATCTCTGCTACTTTAAGTAATCAGATGAAGCTGATTATGGAGGGTTAGTTGGTTACTGAAGTTGAGGAAACAAAGCTTGACTTTGTGATTATACAATACAGGCATATAGAACATGCAGAAAATGTACTGTACAGAAAATGTAGTTCCTTGCCTACATTATCCTAGAAGCTGCATTTCCACATGAACCAGTTTTTGAAGCCTGATACTGGCTGCTATTGGGATGGTAACTCTTCAGCTTGCTTCAAGGACCAATGTATTTCAGTCATGTCACATTCAGGTCACATAGGAAACTTAATTCTCAAAGCCAGAGTTATGGAAATGTGCTATTTTACCCGATCTCTCCTATGTACAACATCTACATTTTAACTTCTCCAAGTCCCCAGAAGTATTTACAAAATTTTCCAAAAGCTCTACTGTTTTCTCTTCCAATATATATATTTTTTATGCATTGGCAGCTGTTTTCTGCTTGGTGTAATGGTTCAAAGGGGATTCCAAAATACTGATGTTTGCTGGTTACAAAGCCTTGTCCTATTATATGCCATGTAAACCTAACCAGAAAAAAGAAAAAAAATTGCCCAAATTTCCCAGTGTGCCTCCTGGAAGCAAACCACATATATTGTCATCTCCAAGAATGCAAAGAAATTCCACCTAGCCAAAATCAATTAAAACAGACTAACAAAAAGACAATCAGGCATGTTATAAAGAGAAAGGCCTGGAGAAATTTCACATCAGAACAGTTTAAAAAGTCTTCAGAACTAATTGCTCAAAAATATCAGAAAAGATGACTGAGCAATAGACTGTGTAGGCACAACAAAGTACTAGTAGGCACTGGAAAATAAACCCACAGAGGTGGTCTGAAGTTACAAAACATCACAGAATGGATGCAGATAAACCTTGCTTGAAAAGTGAAAAGCTGCTTGACACACTTAGGTAGACACAGTTTTGGTGATTAGCAGATACAGTGGTGTTCTTCTGGGGATGGTTTTACACTGAGGGGCATTAGACTGGGTTTTGATTATTTTGTCTGAGAAGCAGTTTAGCATTTTTACCTTCACTGTTATCTCACAGAGCAACTCAAATGTTCCCATGACCTAACTTGTTCTAGCTCTTTACTTCCATAATAGCAAAACCCCCATAATTCAGCTGTTCAATTTAAGCACATATTTTGTACTTTTCTCTCAACAGTGTGCTAATATTTAGCCAAATCATTGCCACAGATTACTTCAGCAGACACGATTAAAAAAATGAAACTAACTTAATAACCACTCATGTCAACATAACAACATTCCTTCTTGCTTGACATCCGGTATGCTTCTAAGTTATGTCTACAATGCTGGGTTAAGAAGACACAGACCTCTGCATCATAGCACCTTCATCATTCTTGGAGTTATTGAAATTCTTATTGTACTAAAAAGTTACATGGATAATTTTTCCTCCTTTTTTTTTTCCTATAGAATGCATTTATCAGTGCAGAATGTTGTGCTCACCACAGCGCATTAGCTACTTCCCTTTTCTCAGAGGAAAGAGCACAGAGATGCTCTGTAAAGTGGACATTAACATCTAACTTAAAACATGTCCAAAATTCTCTCAGTAAAAATTGATCATATTTTCATTAAATGGAAAGGCATTTTGTACTGCTTGCAGTAAAATGGGGGAGAAGGGGGAAGAAGCAGATGTGAAAGGCAGGCAGCAAGGCAGAAAGCAAGTGAAATAATGCTCATTGGCATATTATATTACACAAGCCAAAAGCTGTGGATTACTTTCCTGAAAGAAGCTTATTAATGGACCAAACGTCCTTTCTATATATGTGATTGCTATAAAAATTAAGGACTAACTGAATTCAAGGGGAAACTTGCATGCCACCTGAGCAGTGTTGTGTATCAAAAACACTTGATCCTAGACTAACCACAGCCAAAGTGATTCAGACGTGGTTATGCACATTGAGAAAGTGACCAAGATATTTTCACTGATATCAGCCCTGGTGAGTTGGAAAATAATTCATGAGGAAGAGCAGAAGCTTTAGGAATTCACCAGCACACTCCTCTGGAAGAAAATGACACATGAGCCTACATGGCACCATCTCATGTCAGAGAACTGAAGGGTGGATTCCTGTTTCTACCCTGAACCTTTGGTAACCAGGATAATCAAGCCATCCTGTAATTGTGCCAACAGGAGCACTCAAGGTTGCACTTATTCTCTTGGCAAGAACCAGATGGAAGTGCAGTATGGGAAGTAGAGATGTCATTCCCTATCTGTCAATAGACATGAAGTGCATTCAAATGAATGTAACTTCTTTTCAGCAGCCTGACAAAGCTGCTATGAAAAGGGGTGCCTGTGTAGCACAAAATATCAGCAAAGACACTAGTATGGGGCCACCAATGTGCTAAAAGCAGAGGAAATAGCGAAAGCTATGTAGACATTGAGTTATTTAAAATCTCCCACAGGCTTTCATACTTCACTTTTTTTGCTTTTTTTTTTTCTTCCAGTAAATTCCAAATAATTTCAATTCATCTTGCATTAATAAATAAACTGATTAATTAATTAGTACTCCATTTTATATCATCTGCTGATTATTGGAATCAACGGCATTAAGTTGTCTACTCAATGATTTTTAAATTGTTTCTTTGCATTTTACATTCTCATCCACAGTAAACAGTATCACCATTTTGGCTGAAAATAACCACTCATAGTTTTATCCTAGAATCACCATTAAGAAGTTATAGCCTCAGCACTTTAAAATTCTTCCTGTCCTGCAGGGCAAATTCTGTTGCATGATGTCATTTTCCTCTAAAACAAGTAAATCAGTGAAATACTTCCCCCTTTTAGGCACAGATGAATTTTAGAGGAAAAAGTGTAAGATCACAGAACTAAATTTTTATTCAACAGAACTCACACCTTTCCATTAATATAAATTAATACTGTACAGAGTTGAAATGCATAAAGCTGTATGAACCAGTGGTCTGTGTCATTAAGGCAACCAGGATAAAAATATTGCAATATTGGTGTGTGGACTTACAGTTTAGATGGCATGTGCAAGTGGCTTCTTCTCTGAAGTGAACTTGGGATGGGCTATTGTAACTTAAATTTAAATGCTGAAACTAAAAGGAATTATTGTTCAGGGTAGGGGGACTTTCAGGACAAATGTTCAGGTATGTTTTCATGGCCACAATATACCAGAAAGCTGAAATATAAGGCTTACTACTCTGAACATCCACATTGCAAAAACTCTTGAAACTAAAACGATAATCGGGAGCTTGAGCGCATGATAATTACAGTCACTGATAAAGTATACCAGCACTTAGACCTCAAGGTTTAAATCAGCTTTCTTGGGAATGGCCCAGACCTTTTACGTAGAAGAATTTCATGTGGAAACGATTTGGGAAGCTGACCCTTGGTTCCTCTCGGCTGTTACCTAGTAACTAACTGTGCGAGCACTTCCAGTCCATTTCACAGCAGAGTCACACAGGTTAGATAAAATGGCTGTGCCAGGCAGCCAGAAAGCAAGGGCAAATCCATCCCGTTGTGTTACTGAGGCATTCAATGGGCGCGCAGGAAGGAGGACACATCCAGAAAGCATTGGATTCCAGGTACTTTCAGGCAGAAGTATTTGAACCTTACCATCAGGAGCAAATTTCTGTTGGTGGGATCAGTGTTGCCTAGCTCAGGACAAATTACTACTTGAAGCAAGCTGTCACTGTCCATCCTCTGTGGGGATGTAGGAGCAGTTTATACCTTCTGAACAGGAGTCCTCTTCATCAGTATTGATTGCTTATTTATGGAGATAAGCTGCCATTGCTGACCAGCTGCTTCATGCTATGGCTACCTCTGGGGATAAGCAACCACCATGAAGTGACAGATTATTACTGAAGCTACAAATGCACAGGTATTTATAGCAATTAATTTACCACATAGGAGTACCTAATTATGATCAGGCAGTAAAACTGCCACATCCACACTCCTCTCCAAACTTGAATCTCTTTTATCCCTCTCCCTGCTCCTTGTTCCAGCACCCTCTACTTCCCTCTCTCTTAATCAGCTGTTTTATTTGTCCTTCCAAGGCATCCATCTATCTGTGCTGCCATCTCCCTGCATGTGAGGGGCCAGGAGAGCAAGCTGCTGTCAATGCTTATACCAGGGGAGTCAGCTGGCTGGCTGGAGGCAAAGAGCCTTTGCTGGCAGCCCTTGCCCTGTGTGTTGGGAGATGTGAGGATGCTGAAGACCTTGCATGAGTGCAGTATTTCAACTGGGGCCCATGGCTTACACGCACAGGTATCAAAACAGCAGCCTGGAAACACAGTACAGTTACAGCTGCCAAACCCAGTGCTGTAGCTGTGGCCACAAGGACTTTGGAAGCCCAGAGATGTCAACTGGTTTGAACACGTTTTCTTGTGATGGTGTACTTTATTTTTGTTCTTCTTCTGAGGTATTATTTACTACTTAATCCTAACCTTCCCTCACTCACAAGCTGAATGGAATACTTTATGAATGTATTCTGTTTTAGAACTAAGACTCCTCTATCTCTTGACCTGAAACTTCTATGAAATGTCCAGAAAAGTTAAGTCTTTGTTCCCAAAACTAGTAAAAAATTCAGAGTTGAAATAATAATTTACACAAAATTCTGTTAAAAAATTATTGGACTTCTCATGACCATTATTTTCTCAATTTGTTATTGCTGTGCTATCATTCCCACCTGTCTGTACTTTAAAGAAGTGAGTAAATTTTGTTTTCCAAAGCCCTAAAGAGAATTGTCTTTGTCATGGTAATGAATTCTACCCATGCAGTCCTCCTGTGATGCTCAGAGGTCTCTTGGTTGCACCTGAGCTCTCCAAAACTGAACAGGAAAATAAGGTATTGATTTTCTTGGATAAATTTCATGGTGATAGTTTTTTCAGTCAGACACAAAGACAATGTTGTGGTTTCCTCTGAAGTTGTTGGAGGTTTTCCCATTGATGTAATTCAGTGCAGAACAAAACCTTTACTTTCTATTTGTCTGAGGGGTGTCAAAACCAATTGTGTTATTTTTAAATAATTGCCTAATGGTATCTATGACAACTAATCAAATCTATCTCAGTTTCTACAAGTTGCCCTCTATCCTCTTAAAAGCTTTTTATTTTAGACCATTCTGTCTTTACTTCTTAATCCAGAATTCAAAAGTTTCTTCTTCTATATATAGGTTTCTTGCAGATTTTGTGTCCTTACTGTGTATATTTGGAATTAACCTGTTTATTCAATCCAGTACTGGCAATAAATAGTGCTTCACTCTTTATCTTCTCTGTCTGAATATGGTTACAGTAATTCAAATGGAGACAGAGAGACTTTAATACGATTCCAACACAGTTTTCTTCAACAGGAGGTAACACAAACCAGGCTTTCCTATTTGATTTCCTCTCTCTACATATGTAGAGTATAATATCTGTGTAATGATTTCAAACAAGAGCAATAAAAGTGAGTTATCCTATAGCAAAGTAGATATTGCCTTCTAGATATTCATAGTTGTCGTGGGCCAATATCAAAAACTACCCACAACAGTGAATCAATATGAAAGAATGGATGGGCTACCTATGGCTCAAGCTGTAGTGAAGAAATAAGTACATGAGTGAGTAAAGGTTTTGCATTGCATTTCATGGAGGGCTCAATTTGTAACTGAAAAGGGTCAATCACATATCACCATGGAGAAGGACCACTGACATGTTACAAACTGCTGCAGCAGAGAGGTGTCTGAGGCTTGGGTTCCAGGCACTTCATTGCCACTGACCATCCAAAGTCTCCAATTACCAGCTACCCAAATACAGCTGCATGACCTATGGATGAGTCTCTTGGTGTTACAGCTACGGCATTAAGGAAAAGGAGGTCCTTGGTCTTCTCTATTGAAACTGTTTTAACCACAAGACCAAAGTAGGGTGTGTGGGCGGCACATGACAGGGAGATTGGCTGTAAAAGTCTGTTGGAGGGGAAATAACAGAAGAAACAAGTCCCTTCTCTTTTCAATCTAATTAGTTAGTTAGGCAAGTGGAATAGCTCCATTATAAGAAGCTGAGAGAAACATGCCTCGGAAGAAAAGGCCTAAAGTACCTGTCTAGGATGTGGGCACTGGTCCTGGAATTTACTACATTTTAGATTATGCCATTAGTAGACATGTTGTGGTATACTCTTGAAATATTAGCCTGCCAAAGTCTATTTCTTGTATTCAGACAAAGTTTGGTTAAAAATGCATGAAAAATGATGAATCTTTTGTCTGATAATATTTTTCAATTAAAAATATATTTCAGTAAAACTTCCCTGAGCAGCTTTATTTGGTATGAGCACATCAGACCAGACAGTGCCACTGACAATCTCCTCAGCTCTCTATCTTGTGTTCAAATTGTACCATAAGTTAAAAAAGATATATGACCTTGTACTCTGTAGAATGCCTGAAATGCATCTAGCATCAATATCAAAAGAATATTAATTGTTTGTAGACTGTGAGTATTTTGTATTTCAGCACGATTTTTAGCCAACTAGAATATTTAAAGAATTCCAGCTGAAACTGACCCCCTGAAACTCTTTCTACATGATAGCATTATAAAACCCCTTTCCTGTAAAATATCTTTCCAAAGCAAATAATTACTTTCCTAACTTTTTTTTCTTGCCATAACTTACCTTTTTGCACATGGATATCCAGTGCTTTGAAAAAATGTGAACAGTGAATCACTTTTTTTTTATGTGAAAACCTTTGGAAGACAAGATTCCCTGTAGAATACAAAATGTCATTCTGAGAATGCAGCCATTGTTAAAAACATTTAGAGAGGAGAAAATCCATTAGTGGGATATTGCATTTTTTAAACAGAAATATCTGAAATTGCAGTAATGTCCAGCAGAATAGATACACTTGTATTGTTTCCGTTGCTTATGGTGGGAGAGATTGTCCTTTTATTTTTACACTTATTAAAAAATTGTACAAAACAGTGTCATGGTTTGGGCCAAATACGACAACAAAGAACAGCCACATAGCCGCTCACTCAACTCCAAACCCCTCACACACACATGGGGAGGACAAAGGCCAACTAGAAGCTCATGGGTCAAGACAAAGGGCAAGGAGGGTTCTTCACTGATTAAGGTCACGGGCAGAACAGACTCAACTTGGGGAAAAATAATAATTTAATTTACCACTAATCAAACAGACACAGGACACAGACAACACAAAGAGCAGGGCTTACAGACGTTACCCCCACCCCTCCCTTCTTCCTTGGCCCAAATTACTTTGTTCCCTATTTCTCTACCTCCTCCCCCAGCGGCACAGAGGGACAGGGGTTGGGGTTTAGTCAGTTCACAGTCTGGTCGTTCTTGCTGCTCCTGCTTCCTCAAGAAGAAGGATTCCATACAGTCCTCCCATGTTTCCCCATGGGGTCCCTCCCATGGGAGAGAGTCCTTCACGAACCTCTCCTTTATGAGTCCTTCCCACGAGGTCAGGAACAAGCTGCTCCAGCGTGAGCTTCCCAGAATCACAGGCTGCTTCAGGAACAGTCACCTCTCCTGCCGCAGGGTCCTCCACAGCTGCATAATCCAAGTCCACTGGCGGCTAACCCGAGTCCACTGGCCAAGCTCACCCCTCCTGGTGCCTTGAGGGAATATTCCTCCACGTTCCTGCATGAATGGAAGGTTACAGCCTGCCATCTTGCCATGGGTTGCAGGGAAACTTCTTCCCCTTCTTCCTCACCAACCACCCAGGATCTTCACCCTTCACACGGCCTTTCCCCTGTCCAGCTCAGCTCTTCTTTCTTTCTTAGTGCTCACTCTGCTCAGGTTTTATCTCAGATCTTTTGCATGTTAATAGCAGAGGTGCATCTATTGTCTCTCTAATGGCTCCTTGGCTGGTTTTGGAGCAGGGGGAGCTTCTCAGCTTCTTACCAGAGCCACCCCTGTGGCCCTTCCTTCACTACAAAAAGATCCCACCAAACCAAACCAGCACCATCAGTTTACACTGAACTCTAGCAACACTGGCTTAACCAAATGTAGAGGCACTGAAAATTATTCCAATACATAGAGTTTTGAGAAAAAATGATTCCTTGAATGAAAATAATTCCAGCTGCAAAGAACTGAACCTAGTTCAGTAAGATTTTTTAAATTAATTGTTAAAATTTTAAAAATTTCTTCTTTATGAATCAGTTTCTTTAAAACACTTCCTTTACAATTCAGTTTGCAGTGCAGGTTTTAAAGTCTCTGGGACATGGAAGATCTAACAAAGTTTAAAGAAGGCTATTTTTTTACTGTTCCTCATAAAACTAGTAGAGAACAATACTGTTCTCCTTACAGACAAGCAGGAAAACAAGCTTTGAGGAATCCTCTATTCCTTTCCCTTTCCCTTTGCTTTTTTTTTTCCTATTCTCATTCCCATTTCTTCTTTCTCTTCTTCCCTGCTCTCTCTCATCCCTTCTCCCATTCCCCTTCCTCCTTCTCACTTTCCCCCTCTTCTTTCCTTTTTCCTTTTCCTTCATCCTTTTCCCCTAACCTCTGCTTCCTTCTCTTCCCTTTGCTTCCTGCTCCAGAGAAGTTTTGTGCAAGTCTGTGCATCACTGTTACCATCTAAGGAGAACGGAAAACTGATTTTCCAGTCCAGTTATCCCTAATCTTTGTAAGATGTTTGAATTTTATCCAAAACTATGTATGGACCTAAACAACATTACAGACACTTTGCTTTGGCAGTGGCTCAAGATCTGCATTCTTCTTACAGGAGTTGGTCAAATCATTTCCAGCAGTTACTGAGTAATATACATTTAGCTCCCAGCTTTCTAACTAGTGAGTGATTTTTCAATGTCTGTTTTCTGTGAAGTCTGAACAAACAGGATTAAAACTATGGGGCATTTGCACACCATTTAATTTTTACTTGTTCTTTGTTAGTGCCAGTGGGTATATCCCTTAAGTTAAAAGTATTTTTGTCTTCTCTGGCCAAGCAATGTACTTTTTATGCATAATAAATAGCAAATAGCACATATGAATGGAGAAATAGTTACAACCAGCAGCCATTCTCCAAATATCTGTGAGAACAAAGCACTCATTCACATAGCAAGCAAAGATAATAATGATCTTTGATGCTTTCTAGAGTTCAACCCAGCAAGGTAAAGTGGATTCATGCTATGAGTAAAACAGCTCTGCAGAGACTGTCTTGTCGGACTTGTCAAGCATGAAGTTGATGCTTACTCAGCTGCCTGTAAGACTGTTTTACTCACCACAGTCCAGGCAAATAAAAAAAGGTACCTTGAACAGTTTCTGCAGTATCCTTCTAACTTCTCTACTGGAGTAACAAAGGGTCGCATTGACAACTGATGGACAGTTCTCCTGTATTCAGAGATTTTTCCAGAAATTATTTTTCCTGGCACCTGTATGAGGCAAAGTGGCATAAAGAGGCTGTGGGGGTGGAATTTTTATCTTTAAACTTACTAATTTTGCAGAGTGCCTTCAGATTTCCACAGCTTGAAAATATCCTTAAGCAGTAGTAATTTGTAGGCTCTTATCCTTATTTCAGATGAATCTCTTTTCACAACTATTCACACGATTTTGCTTAGAGCAATGAATTAAAAAGGAAGAATGTATTAGCAATTAAAATCATGTGTGCCATCAAGCTTCTAGTAAAGGAACGAGAAGTAAATTAGACAACCTTTACCTTAATTTGATAATAGCTACATAAACCAAGGTGGGGTGGGGGTTCTGCCTAAAATTAAAAATCGGAATGATGAAGAGGAAATACAGACAGCTGTATTATTTTTTCTAAAAGATCCCTAACAAAGAGTGGGATTTTTTTTTTTTTTTTTCAAAATCTAATGAGGCAGCAACTCCTATTTTGAGATTTTTCAGAAAAGCATGTTAGCTAACACATTTGGAAAATTGGTAACTTGTCTCAATGCATAAATGAGGAAGAACAGGGCAGGAGGGCCTTGTTTTCCCAACTCCCAGAGAGTTCCACTCGTTAGGCTACCTCCATTGGCTTCAAATGACTATAGCTAGTGAGTACTGGCAATTCCGATTAAATTTTCTGACCTTCCCCTCTTTCTGGTGTTGCAGTCTTGCTTTGGCAGCAACCAGATATGCATGACATTTGGTCTCCCAAGCCACATCTTCTTTGAACAGGGAGTCTCATCACCCTTATCCTTCCCAAACCCTGAGACTGAATTACCCTCTCAGCACAGGGTAGGACAGAGCCAGACTCTCCAAATGACTCCCTGATCCATCAATTTTATTGTCACATCTGCTTCTCTGTATATCCCTACCCTCTTCCCCTCACAGTTTCCCATCTACCAAGTAAAGAGGCAATATTTCCCATTTCCCTCTCTCAGCTCAGCTCCAATTGCAGGGCCAATTACCTCTGCACAATTGTTATTTCAGCTCTCCACTGGTTACCTGGTCCAGCAATTTCTTGAGCCACATTAGTGATTCCTTTCGAGTTCAGGCTGCACTCTGTATATTGTGTTTTTTCACACTGAACTCAGTTGTTCTGTATAGGAACTCATAAACCTGAGGTGCTCAAAAATACAGCAAGTGCCTAAGAAGTTGTACCCTACTCTGCATGAGGACCATGAGTGTAGTGTTACACTGGAAACCCTATTAGACCAATTAGCAAGTCTGATTTTGGATGCTAACTACAGATTACTTAGTGCCTACTTAACTACTGACGCAGTAAACAAATCACTGCAGGGAGATGAAGCCTGAATATTGGAATAACAATATATATGTGTTGTTTTAGAGTTGTAAGTGTGTGTCTTGTCAAAGAACTGGGGAAAGAGGCAACACAAAAACTATGAGTAGAATTTATTCTGGGAAGAGATAAGATTAAGACAATTCTGTGGAACATATTTGCTCTCCTGTCTGCCACAGCAAATTTTTCTCTTACTCTGTGGGCAAATTTTCACAACATATTAGGCCCCCAGCAGCCTCTTCTGGGACATTTGTCAGTAGATTTTGGAATTATTAAGAACCTGTTAAACAGAGAGCTTGCTGTAGTCCAGTTAGCTTTCCCCTCCATGCATACCTACCTATACACACTACTATTTAAGTACTATTTCAAAAAAGACTGGTTAAAAAATTCTGCCTTTTACTCTTAACTTTCCTGTGTCAAATTGTACAGGCACCATATGATTTTTCTTCAGCTTTTTCACACAGCCACTGAAGGCTTCCATATTTTATGGTTTCTCTCACTTAAAATCTTCTCCAGACAACATGTCAAATACAGCAAATGGAGGAGAATATACTTCCTTAAGAAGAACTACAAAATGGAGTGTAGCCACTCAGTGTAGCTGTGTCCCCCTCACACGATCCGCCTTCCACACTCAATAATTTGACATTTTTAAACTTCTGTTTTCAAAGGGCTTTTGAAATCCAACTGAAACTTTTGTAGGATGCTATCAGTTGCTGTACAAGCACCATATGATGCCATATATATATGTTGTATATTATATGCATTTTTAATCTTTCAATTCGTTCTCTGACACCATGATATGCTAGGAAATAAGTTTAAAATGTTTAACTTCAGAAATAAACTTCCTCTTTGAAATCTCCCATGAAAAAGCTACAGTGACACAATGGAACAGTTTACAGACAGAGAGATTTGCCCCCTAAAAAACCCAAACCAAACAAAAACCCCAAAACAAACAAAAAAGACTCAGAAGTGTGCAGAAGAGAATCCCTACAATTATAAGAAATTTTCAATTCTACATTTAGCATTGAAACACTATCAGTGCCCTTTGGATGCAATCAATTATTTGAACCTAACATTTATATTAAAAAATAGGGATTGTAAAATGGAATTTGACTGACTTCACTTGCAAGAAACCCTATGCCATAAAAATCTCCTTTCTCTAATCAAAATATCACCTGAATAAAGTCATCATGTTTGGCCTGATTGCATTTTTTCTCCATATATGTGCAGCTGCATTTGCCTCTCCATAAATGTCATTTGATTATGAGAAAATAAACAGGGAAGGACTCACAGGGAGTCTGTACAGGGCCTGCTTGTTTACCTGCCGCAGCTTTCCGGGCTGAAGAACAAATGTCATGCAAATGGTGCACCAGCAATGAGCTGCCAATCATCCCGCCTTGGCATTCATGGTGATTTGCTAAATCATTTAAAGAGACATGCTTTACTAAATGAAAAAATATCAGCTGCAAGGGCCTGTGTTTAAACATGGGGCTGAGTTATTATCCCAGTAGGCTGGAATGAAATGAAGACATCTTCCAATTAAAGCTTGCAGATGAACCCAGACAAACCTCCCTTTTTTCATAAAGACAGGCAGATTATGATTGGGAGAGAACAGCGACAGAGGCTTTCATTACAAGCTGATTATGGTGATATAATTCCCAGTGCTGTGTGTCTGCGGGCCCAACTTCACATTTGAAGGTTTTTAATATAATTTCCTTAGGGTGAAATGCTGAAGATTTATTAAACTTTATGAAGGGCTTACAGATCCAATTTAAGAGGACATATCATAGGGCAAAACTGACAGATGATAAAATGCATGAAAGAAAAAGAGGGAAAGAGAGAGAGAGGGAAAGAGAGAGAGAAGGAAAGAGAGAGAAAGAGAGAAAGAGAGAAAGAGAGAAAGAGAGAAAGAGAGAAAGAGAGAAAGAGAAGGAAGGAAGGAAGGAAGGAAGGAAGGAAGGAAGGAAGGAAGGAAGGAAGGAAGGAAGGAAGGAAGGAAGGAAGGAAGGAAGGAAGGAAGGAAGGAAGGAAGGAAGGAAGGAAGGAAGGAAGGAAGGAAGGAAGGAAGGAAGGAAGGAAGGAAGGAAGGAAGGAAGGAAGGAAGGAAGGAAGGAAGGAAGGAAGGAAGGAAGGAAGGAAGGAAGGAAGGAAGGAAGGAAGGAAGGAAGGAAGGAAGGAAGGAAGGAAGGAAGGAAGGAAACCGTTTTTAAGGCAACAGCTATAATTTCCCAGGGTTTGTCAGAATTGAAATATTCTTAGGTTACTTCCTGCTTGATATGTCAAACTGTTTGAGTGCTTAAAAATTGTATTTGTTTGATGACATTGACTAACAATAGTTCAATTAGATCACTGTGTTTTTTTCAGGTAAATGCAGTAACAATCAGCGGTATTTCAGCATTTACATGCTTCTTGACACTCCATCTCATTCAAGTGTCACTATGTGATTGTATGTAAGTGCATATCCAATTACCCATACATCCTTTTGGGTGTACATGAGAATACGTGGGTAAGTCTAAGTAAATACACAATAATAAATATAAATATCTAAAGAATTCTGAAAAGTCTCAACTACATAAACACATTTACACAAACATGCACATCCTTATCACAGTTGGCAGTGAGATTTACTCTACTCTTGTGTAGCAATTATTAAAGGCAGCAGTCTTTCGCTCTGGACAAATTATAAAAAACAAAGTCCACCTGGCAAGAAAAAGGGTGAGAGCTAGCCGGAAAACTTGTCTCTTTGGGAGTTTGTCAGTTTTTACATCTCCCAAAGATGAGTTTAGTATTCACAAAAGAGCAACTCTCATTGCATCTCCAACCTGAACTAGAGGTAGCAGAAGCAGCCAGCTGCTTTGTATCATTCCCTATGCTGGCTCATCTGCAGAATTTAAGACTTGCTATCAAAAAAATAAGGTATGCGAGGTCCAGTCTCTTCTTTTTACAAGTGCACATCATATATTCATTGACTATGATAAATAGAGATCAAACCCTGCAAGAGGATACCCTACGATATCTACACCATTGATTAGGCAACTAAATTGTAGTTCTTGTATGTAGTAAGCATATTTCATTTTTCTTTCAAAATAGAAACTGTCTTCCAAAATATTACTATGAGAAACAATAAAGAAAATGAATGCTAACAGGAGAGACATTCTAATTTAAAGGCATTAATTTAAAGTCTTGGTTTGGCTCTTTCTCCTGGAAAGGTCACAGGAAGAAAATCAGGCTTTTTGTCACTCAGCCTTCTGCTGGTATCACCTCAAGATATATTTTGATTGTCTGCATTTAAGATGCGTACATACCTCTTATTCTCGTTGAAAATCATGTTATCTCATAAGATATTTCTGTTTCTGTACACAGGAAAGAAGATGTTTGGTCTAGCTTCTTGGCCTGGGGAAGACACAGTGTACCTGTCAATTACTCTTGGTTTTGTTTTATAAACATCTCTTTAAACCTCAGATCTTTAGGAGGGTACACTTCTGTTACTCCACGCTTGGACAGCACACAGTAAAATGAGCACAGTTTAAGGATACATCAGAGACGATAAGATAAATGTTTTAGACTCTCAGACAGTATGGCACTAGCTTGGGTTTTCTTTTTGCAAAGAGACAAACAGTGACACACCTAATACTACACAAAAGATTGGAAACAGTAGTGAGGTTGCATGAAACTGTTTCATCACTGTGAAACTGAGATAACAAAATGGAACCAAATTTAAGAGCTGCTTTGAGATCAACAGGCAAAGCTTTAATAAAAGACCTACATGATTTATTCTTGTCATTTCCATGAAACGTAAAAATAAGTATAGTCATTGCATGGTATTTAGCTACCATTTATTAATCAGACCAGCCTTTAAGAAAAATATGGCTTTGAGTGGCATGGCATATTTGTGTGATTAATTTTTGGTTATCATACTGCACGCTTCCACACTTGGATGAACTTGAACAGCACAGGCAGACTTCATATCCCTGATTATCATGTTGAGGTGCTGACAACTCTGCAAGGATCCTACCAGTGAATTTGTCTGATGTCAAATAAGATTAACCCTGGGCCACACCACCTAAAAACAACTCACCAGCAATTTTAGTTAGTGGCCAAAACACACTCTTAGCAAAGCAGTATGTGCATATTAGGGGTTTATCTGTAACATCACCTTAATATGTTTATATTAAGTACCTTACTGATCAGCTTGAACTATGTTTCCTGAAACACAGGTGTCACAGATTAGATCTGCAGAACCTGGCTAATTAAGTAGTGGATATTTACTGGTCTTGTTCTTTAGATCACCTGTTGAGTGCAGGCCACATCCTGGAGCATTTCTGAGAGTGTTTCCACACTGACAAAGATGATTCTAGTTCAGTTCAGTCAGTTTTCCTTGGCCTCTCAACCAGACCAGATTGAGAATGTAGCTTTATTGGGGTTTATTGATTTCCTTCATCTGAATAAAAGCTCTACTTAGTGTTGTGTCCACTGAAGCACAAACAAATCCTCCTCCTATGAAACAAGATCCTGTGCAAAATTTAACTCATAAATTGTTCCTTGTCATCAAAACAAAATCTTCACCTTCATCACTTTGTGATACAAAGATACAAAATCTTATACAACTGGAGGAAAATGGCACTTCAGTGATCAAACAAGACATCACTGTGTTCTGAAGACTCTTCTGCCAGACCGTAGACAGAAGCAAGCAAAAAAATCCAGGTTTCCTCTAGCCCCAGGTATTTGCACCATTTTAGTTGCATGAACAGCCAAAATCATGTACTGCAGTGACTGGCTGTGTTCCCTCATGCTTCCATCACATATTTTATGAATACTGTTCTACCTGCTAAGACCCTTACATTAATTGCTTCTACGTAAATATGGTTGTTTCACACCTATGGAAACAGAGGAAGATGGCTTGAAAAAAGTAACCTCTCTCTTTGTAACCTCTCTCTTTAGACCTCCCACTGTTATGTAGGGTGAATTTCCACCTTAGTTCACACAGCTACAAGCTAAATAGGACTGTAATTTTGAAACAGATTTTCTCCATTCATTTAGTTTTGATCCTGTGATCTTGCAGTGATATAAAAACACAAAGGGTACCTTGCCATGTTAGTATTGAAGGATTAAACGTGATTGATTTCTCCAAGATATGAATATATAAAACCAAAGTCAGCTGTTCACCGAAGATTCAGTCTCTGGTGCATGATCATGATTGCAGTCTTGCCATAGTTCATCCACAAGGCATGTCAAGATGAAGAGCAAATCAAAAACAATACCTGAAATCCTTCATGAATTTGCCATCAAACTGACTACTTATTATCTAATAGAATTTTTCCCCACTTTTAAATCATACACATTATTGACCTGTAGAACTCATTCACTTGTTAATATTTGCAAAGTGTTAAATTATTAATAAATATTAAGTATTATTAATATAAAGAGAGTAAGTGAACACTTCAGGATATTTCTAATAATGTTTAGAAGGTCATGTGATGGAAGCAATGTCTGCATGTACATGTGGTAGGAAAAGAAACGTATTCTTCAGGCTTCATGACATAAACAGATCACTACCTGGGATCAGGTGAAAAAGATACGTCACTCAATTAGGATATATGTCACTCAATTAAAAATGTTTTTTAGGCATGTCTGTAATAACTCCAGAATTTATTACAGTTAGAGATTTCTGCCAGAAGAGACTGAATTATCTATGAAAAGATCTTTCTGGAAGAGCAGCTCTTAAGGAGTGATCTTTTCTGATTAAACAGTGAGTCTGACTCCTAGAGCCCCATAGTAGGGACATATATCTGAGTGCTATAGGTTGATTGCATAAAATGCGTGACAGTAATTGCTATGTATCCAAGAATGACTGTCAAAAGAGTACTTTGAAGTAATTTTCTCACAGCATTAGGAAGACTGCTGCAGAGAAGCTGAAATCACCAAAACTATTCTCAGGCTTTCTCAGCTCTGTGAAGTACATCAGCTAAGTTGTATTTCCCCTAATCTTTGGAAAAGTTAGGAAATATAAACCTTAATAGTTTGACGTGTAGCACAAAAAATACATACGATGTGCTTTTGTAAGTACTGTCTGCTCCCAGAGTCATGAATTTAAAAGCTGTAATACTAAGTTCAGACCATGAATAGCTTTGGTTTAAGGGTAAGCCTGGGATATGATGATTCTGAGTCATCTGTAAGACTAAATTATTAAGGACTTGCTTTGTGCTCTGGGCAAAGATATAAGAACTGAATAAAACATATGTGCTTCCACACTAAAAAGAATTGCAAGGCTCATGTCATGTAGAAAGGTCTATTTGCCAGCCAAGAAACAGGAAGAAGGAGGATTGTGGGTGTCAGCAATAAATAAGTAACACTGAGGACTTGTTTAATAATTCTGCAGGTGAGTGAGAGGTGATTTTTCTGCCAAATCTTGCTATCAGAAAGTGTTCCTCCTGCAGGCGCTATGCTTACACCATCTAAGCACAGAATAAATCCCACCACATAAGAAGGACCATTATAAGATCCATGGCTGAGCTTACACAGGACAGTTTTCTCAAACATGTACCTGAACCCTTCAGTGTTAATGTGGATGGCCACCTTCAGCAAGCTGCAGAGCATGATGTAAGCCACATGTTCAGAGTTTGGATGGTTTGCTTTTTTTCCTGGCCTAGCAATATGAAGATGACTGAACAGTAGAAAACAAGTGCTTTGGTGTCATCAGGATTCAGGCACACCTGTATTTTGGAAGGAACAAAATTTTCCATGATAGTCACACCCTGTAACATGCAAAGAATCTGTCTTTGTATTAAATACAAACTAATCAGAGGAAGGATTGGTTGTCACAAATAGACCCAAACTGATTTTTATTTTTGATCCAATCTGATTCCTATATTCAAACACACTGTTCAAAATTTTCATTTTCATTTTTCTATTCATTATACCTCCATAAACACCTAATGTGGAAAGGCACAGTTAATCTGTAACATACTTTCATCTGTTTCATTTCCTTAGGTCACACCTTTGTACGAAAAGAAACACTGCACTGATAATTTAAATAATTTACCACTTTTGAAACTTCTTTTTATCATTACCCCAAGAGCTGACATAACATGACATAATAAATTACTGTAGATCACTGGAAATGAGTAGTAAGCACAGACTTATGCCTGAGATCTACTTTGAACAGGCAAACAGTGTAGTATCTGACCCCAAAGGAACATGGAATATATCATTAACATATGAAGCAAAAGACTGTAACCCCATTTGGATGCCTATAATTTTCACCAGTGACTGATGTGACTTATACAGGTAGAAAGTAAAAATCATCCCATGTCTGGTCAGAAAGCAAAGCATGAGGAGCAGTTCAGCCTTCATAGAAGCCATGCTGTAGGAAAGCGTTACCTAGCTAGCCAAGGAGCAAGGGAATCTAGTGGAAGTAGGAGTGGAAATAATTTGCTGAATCATGAAGCAATCCATGGAAATTCATAATCATTCCCATTTGTATCTCCAAATATCATCAAGAGAATGACATTCTATTGACACAAAAGTGATGAGGAAGTTATGGAAATGTGGTGATCTGTGGAGGTATTGAAAAGACAGGTGAAGAGCAGGAATAATGCAACAGGAATATCTGTAAACACTTTCAAATCTCTAAGCTTGAAGGACTGTATACACTTGCAAAACGACAAAGACCTGCCTTGGATATCGATTGGCTTAATGAAGCCATAAATGTTCCAAGAGTGGAAACTCATAGGTTTAGAAGCTTACTTAGTTTCATATTTTTCTGCAGATGGATATAGTCAGCTATAACATCTACAATAGCTATGCCCACTGAAATGTGCTGTGTGAGACATCTACTGAGAAAAGTGAAAACTTTAACAGAAAAAAAAAAAAAATAGAGAAATCATAATAATAAAAAAAACCCTTAAATTATCTTTATGTTATTTTTTCTTCTCCCCCTCCCCTTTAAAAAGCATTATGCTGTATGCAGGTACCTGCCATTTCAATATAAGGATATCTTGTTATTGAAAACAACAAAAAATATAGCTCCTGAAAAATCAAAACTTGTTCATAAACATTGCTCACAGGAAAATGTTCTAATACCTTCAGGAAAGAAGACTGATATGCCAGCAGAGAGGTGAAATTTCACCCTGAATTGACCTTCTTCCCTCTCCTATGTCTCCCGACAAGGGACAAAAATAGAGAGGGACAGCTGTCGCCAAGTGGACCTATTCCTTTGTGAAATTATGTGAGTCTTTCAACACTAAACAAAATCAACTCTCACACCAGGGCTTACTCCAGTCAAGTAGATCATCTCATAATAAATGTAATGATTAACTTGTGGATTAGATTCCTATATGGCATTGTATCAAAAGCTATTTCTAAAATCCAGGTAAAATATGTCCATGGCTTTTCCCATCTAGCCTTTCATATACTTAGTGAAACTGTTCTCTCAGATACGTTAAGCATGATGACATTGTGTGGCCTCAAGCTGATTTATGTTTAGTTAAGTCAAATTTGTCATGGAGAACCGTCTGTGTAGTATTCCTCATTCCATTCTTTTATTTTTTTCCTCTCTTTTTTTTTTTTTTTTTTTTTTTTTTGTCCCTGATGATTTACTTAAAAGTTAGTTAAGATTTCAAAGAATTAAAACATAAAGTAAAAATATCTTAGGAAATAGTGATTACTATTATCGCTTAGAAGTATCACAGCTCATCAACTTTAGTAAATGTTATGACTTTTGTTCTCTGGTTTTGTAGGGTAGCACTATGCATGTATTATCAATCCTTTCTAATCACACACTCCATTGAAAGGTACATTTACAATGCTACCTGCACAGGTGGAATGAAGCACACAACTAAATGTCCTGCCTGGACCATCAATTGGATCAAATTAACACCGGAGATGATACAGAGAGTCACAGTAACTGAGAAATCGGACCTCTGCTTTACCCATTGATAATGCTATTGAAATAAATTGTGGGATACATGAAGAAGCTGTAAATTTTGGGTTTGGTTCTTTTTTTTATAGTTCTGAGCACTAGCTTCTTTGTTGCAAAGAAAAGCAATAGGGCGTTATTTAACCTTTTAATTTTTTAATTTTTTTTTAATTTTTTTTTTCTCTCTACATGTTCTTTCTTTCAATTGCACACAGGGAAATTCAGGATCTGAGCAGGGGTTTTCTTCAGATCTAGTGACAACTTTAACAGCTTGTGATTGTTCTGCTGAGATCATGCATCTGAGTCTTCTATCACATATCCATGAATTCCTCATAGCTATGGCAAGACTCAGAACTTTTTTATTAACCAGATGCTGTTTTTCTCTATGATGCATCCATAGTTCATGGAGTAAGTGAAGGGAGAAAGGTTTGGCCCTATTTCTTACCTTTCTTTAGAGTATGAAAAATCAAATAACTTTAACATCTGTAAAACTGATTGATTCACATCCTTTACTGAGTATGACTTAATTTGTACCTGCAATCTCTCATTGTTAGAAGATCATGCCTTTTACAACCCTTTCCAATTTCTTTTCCCATCCCATCTTGTTCCCTTTTCTGAACAACTTACCTCTGTCTAACTAATTCCTTTATTATATTCAATTTCAGGCAATAATGATTATCCCCTTATGCTAGTTCTATTCTCCTGGAAATACTCCAGTTTTGGTAATTGCATTCTGTTGACATAAAATCCCTTCTGCAGCTTCAGCTGGATCCCGTATTCTCCTTTACTTCCTGTCCTAAAGTGCCATGTCTCATTGCTGTGCATTTCTAAACAGCTGCTCTGTTCTGCTCCACTCCTTTCTGCATTTAAGCGGTTTGTGCCGTCACACGCACATATGCACGTAGACAGCCACACTGATTTGGAAAAAAAAAGTTGAGAATGCTTTAGCTGCAATTGCAATTAAGGTTGCTGTGTAAATAGAAGATTGTAGTTACTTGACATTTCCCTGTTTCTGTCCCTGTGAAACTTCCCTTCAAGTATTTGCCAGAATCCCTTGGGAATCTGTTCTGAAGGGTACAGGAGACCAGGAAGGCTGGACACTCTTCAAGAAAGAAATCTTGAAGGGGCAGGAGCAGGCCATCCCTGTGTGCTCTAAGGTGAGCCAGAAGCATAGAAGACCAGCCTGGCTGAACAGGGAGCTTTGAGTGGTGCTCAAGGAGGAAAAGAGACTCTATGGCCTTTGGAGGAAGGGGCAGGCAACTCATGAGGACTACAAAAATGCTGTGAGGCTATCCAGGGAGGGAATTAGAAGGTCCAAAGCACAGCTAGAAATTAATCTAGCCTCCATGGTAAAGGATAATAAGAAAAGCTTTTATAAATATATTAACAGCAAAAGAAGGACCAGGGAGACCCTCCATCCCCTATTAGATGCAGGAGGAAACGTAGTGATGAACAATGAGGAAAAGGCTGAGGTGCTAAATGACTTTTTTCATCTCAGTGTTTAGTAGCAAGACCACTTCTGCTGAGGGAATCAAACTCCTTAAGCTAGGGGATGGGGACCAGGAGCAGAGCGATCCCCCCACAATCCAGGAGGAGATGGTCAGTGACCTGCTACACCATGTAAATGGGCACAAATCTATGGGGCCTGATGGGATCCACCCAAGGGTGCTGAAAGAGCTGGCAGGGGTGCTCACCCAGCCACTTTCTATCATTTACCAGCAGTCCTGGCTGACTGGGGAGGTACCAGCAGACTGGAAATCAGCCAGCGTTACCCCCATATACAGAAAGGGACAGAAGGATGATCCAGGAAATTACGGGCCTGTTAGTCTGACTTCAGTAGCAGGCAAGCCGATGGAGCAGATCATCCTGAGTACCATTATGCCGTGCATACAGAACAAGCAGGTGATCAGGCCCAGCCAACATGGGTTCATGAAGGGCAGGTCCTGTTTGACTAACCTGATCTCCTTCTACGACAGGGTGACCCACTCACTGGATGAGGGAAGGGTTGTGGACATTGTCTACCTTGACTTTAGCAAGGCCTCTGACAAGGTTTCCCACATCACTCTCCTAGAGAAGCTGGCTGCTCGTGATTTGGATGTGCAAACACTTTGCTGGATGAAAAACTGGTTGGACGGCCGGGTCCAAAGAGTTGTGTTGACTGGAGTTCCGTCCAGTTGGCAGCCGGTCAGGAGTGGTGTTCCCCAGGGCTTAGTGCTGGGGCCGCTCCTGTTTAACATCTTTATTAATGACTTGGATGAGGGGATAGAGTGCACCCTCAGTAATTTTGCAGATGACACTAAGCTAGGTGGGAGTGTCCATCTCCTTGAGGGCAGGGAGGCTCTGCAGAGGGATCTAGACAGGCTTGTCCACTGGGCCAAGGCCAATGGCATGACTTCAATAAGGCTAAATGTCAGGTCCTGCACTTTGGCCACAACAACCCCCGGCAGCGCTACAGACTTGGGGAGGAGCGGCTGGAGAGCTGCCCAGCAGAGAGGGATGTGGGGGTGCTGATTGACAGCCAGCTGAACGTGAGCCAGCAGTATTCCCAGGTGGCCAAGAAGGCCAGCAGCATCCTGGTCTGCATCAGGAATCTTGTGACGAGCAGGAAAAGGGAGGTGATCCTGCCCCTCTACTCGGCCTTGGTGGGCACTGCAGTATAGGAAGGACATTGAGGGGCTGGAGAATGTGCAGAGAAGGGCAACTAGGCTGATTAGGAGTCTGGAGAACTGGCCCTATAAGAAGAGGCTGAGGGAGCTGGGGCAGTTCAGCCTGGAGAAGATGCTGAGGGGAGACCTCATTGCTCTCTACAAATACCTGAGAGGAGGTTGTGGTGAGGCCTCTTCTCCCTAGTGACTAGCAATAGGACAAGAGGAAATGGGGTCAGGTTGTGCCAGGGGAGGTTCTCATTGTCTATTAGGAAAAATTTCTTCACAGAAAGAGTGGTGAGGCATTGAAACAGGCTGCCCAGGGAGGTGGTAGAGGCACTGTCCCTAGAGGTGTTCAAAAAATGGGTAGATGTGGTGTTTCAAGAGATGGTTTAGTGGTTAGGGGCTGTAGAGTGGACTGTTGGACTTTGGTATCTGGAAGGTCTTTTCCAACCTTGATGATTCTGTGATTCTGTAATGCCACTGAAACATGGCTCCATAGGTTTAGCTGATTAGTTAGTAATCCTACTTCAACACTTGCTGCACTCTGAGTAAAGACACCTCCAAACATAGATACTAAACAGCCTAAGACTTGAATTTGCTTGCTCCTAAGGATACTCATGATTGCTTTATTGATTGCCTTATTGATTGCCTGTGATAATAATGACTGGTCATGAATTCTCTCTGATATGTCTCTTTTTAGGTGTCGTGACATAGGTAAGCATTTCCCAAGTTGCCATGTTTATTAGCATGGCCTCTTTGCACCCATTCAGGTGGGTCATGGCTTACCATAGCCATTTCCCCAGGAAAAACCTCCTTAAGGCTTTTCTCCTTGAAAGCATTTGTAAGCAGTTGAAGGTCATGATTGTTCACTCTCAAGATCAATATACCATTAAATTGTGACAAAAAGCACTACCAGACTATTAAGTCTTCAGTCATACCCTCAATAACCCTGATAAAATGATGAGCTATTTTAACCTCAGTGTGGCTGTTAAGTCACTTGAAAACCCATCCCAGTAGAAGCAGCATTCAGAGAAACTTTATGGAAATTCTGCCTGTCAGATATTTTTGCCCTAAAAGAGCCTCCCTTATTTGCTTTGCACCCTTGTCTGTATTGAATTAGAGCCACACAACACCAAGAACAATCGAGGCTAAAGTATAAGGTTCAACAGAAGCCATTTTGATAACATCTCCATTTCTGGACTACCTTCCTTTTAGTTTGACGCTTTCTGCAACTAAACTAGCCTCTTCTTACTAGAAGCAGTACGGTGTATAGTCAACACCTGAAGATGTCTTGCAATAAAAAGGTTTTTTGGGTGAAGAATAGGCTGCTAAGGGGAAAATGCCATTACTGTGCTCACATGAAAATCCTATTGTGGCTGACACAAAAGGAAATGTAAATAAGTTCTATGCGTTATATGCATGCAAATATGCAGCATATTGGACAAGATACTGAACAGCCCACTGTCAATGCAGTTTTATTAAATAAGTCCCTAAAAAAGAAAGCAAACACCCGAAAATTGTCTGGTGTTGTGGAAGCCGAGAAAAAGCACTATCAACTTTAGCCACCAGGCCTCCCTAGCCAGATCTCCCTTGATATGTTAATAGCCCAAATGTAGGAAAAGATAAGAAAAAAAAAAGCTTCAAGACAATTAAGGTTTCCACTGATCTATTAGTGTATCATATGTGATGAAGTAGCCTATAATCTTCTGGTTGTGCCTTAGATACCTTCATTAGGCAGGGAGAAACCTGATGAAATTCAACAAGGGCAAGTGTAGTCTTGCATCTGGGGAAGAACAACCCCATGTACCAGTACAGGTTGGGGGCTGACCTGCTGGAGAGCAGTGTAGGAGACAGGGACCTGGGGGTCCTGGTGGACAGGAGGATGACCATGAGCCAGCAATGTGCCCTTGTGGCCAAGAAGGCCAATGGCATCCTGGGGTGCATTAGCAAGGGTGTGGTTAGTAGGTCAAGAGAGGTTCTCCTCCCCCTCTATTCTGCCTTGGTGAGGCCGCATCTGGAGTATTGTGTCCAGTTCTGGGCCCCTCAGTTCAAGAAGGACAGGGAACTGCTTGAAAGAGTCCAGCGCAGAGCTACTAAGATGATTAAGGGAATGGAACATCTCCTTTATGAGGAAAGGCTGAGGGAGCTGGACCTCTTTAGCTTCGAGAAGAGGAGACTGAGGGGCGACCTCATCAAAGTTTACAAATATGTTAAGGGGGAGTGTCAGGATGATGGAGCCTGCCTGGCACGGGGGTTGGACTAGATGATCTTTTGAGGTCCCTTCCAACCCCTAGGATTCTGTATTTCTGTAATTATGAAAAGAAACCCTGTTTTAATAGTATTAATAACCTTATCTAATTTGTTTTCAGTTTTTTTAAAGGACAGAAAGAGGCAGAATTTAATTTCATTTACACTTCCCTGACATTTTTAGTATTTCAAGTCATCAGTCTTTTATCCCACAAAAACAGTAAGGTTTCCTGAAGCACGCAAACCCTTCTGTTAGGAGGAAAAGGGGAGAAGGGAGTCTAAAACGGCCTTTTGCAACTCAACAGGCAGCATTACAACATTGAATAAAGAGAAGAAATACCACTTGCCAGTAACGTTGAAGACAGTGTTACAATAAGCACTGGGGCTGACCACAAGGAGAGAGTCTGCACCTTGTATAGTGCTGCCTTGCAGTAGAGATTGATAGAGTTTGGCAGTCTGAACTAGAATTTGCAGCTCATTATTTTTTTTCTTCTTTTAGTGCACAAAGGCTATTTTACCACTCAAATTGACAAATGAAGCCAGAGTGGAGCAACACATGTGCCAAAAAGTTAAAATATTTATGATAATTATTATGCATTGCCATAGGGTTGATATACCTAATGTAAATTCTGGACTCTGGATTCACCATACAAATCTTGTATTTTAATTATTCAAAAGTATAAAAGAAGTAATCCCAAGGATGTTTTATTTCTGCCTGTATAACATCTCCTATACTAATTTCTGATACTCTAAATTGCATTCTATTTTGCAAAGGGTCTTTAAATTTCACAACAGGATGTCAAGTTAGCTATCTGGCATTGGATCGTTTCTACAATGAAAGATTGGTCTACAAATATTAGCAACCAAATCACATAATAGTTTACAGCATTAGCCAGTACTGCTTTGATGCATGCATGAAGCAGTTTTTTAAAGACTTATTACTTATTTGTCCTTTCTTTCAAGCACCACAAGCAGCCAGTTGTGAATGAGAACTTAAAAGTGTAAATGTATGCCATCCTTTACTTGTATAAAAAAGGGTGTATTAAAACTTGCCTAAAAAGAGAAAAATATTTATGCTTGTATTTGGAGAGCTGACATACCAATTTAACCAAACAAATTTTTTCATAAAGAAAACAAATAACCCCTAAACTCTCTCCTTAGAGGATGTTTCTGTAGGTCACAAGTAATGGAAAATGCAGTTTAACAGCCTCAGTGTACTCTTAATGTAAGTGGTTCCACTGGTTAATATAAGAAAAAAATTACAGCCTTGCATTTCTTAAAACTTAAGGCTTATTTTACAGGAAGCCTTATTGCACAAATACTTGTTAGTCAGGAAAAAAAATGTTCTATTCTATCAGTAGTCTGTGAATACAGACAGTGATACTACTTTGTACCATGCAGTCAAACCATAACACAACAGAGTCAGTGATCTTGAAGCCATGTTGTCAGCACTTATTTTTCTGCAATCATGGGTTTTACCTCTAGTTGTCCTATGCTTTATAGGTGATAAAAGTTGATAAAAGAAAGACTAGGGACAACATGGGCCCTTCCCAGGAGGAAACAAGAGACCTGGTCACAAGGGATATGGAGAAGGCTGAGGTACTCAAGAACCTTGAATAAATTCATTACTGTGAGGGTGGTGAGGCACTTGAACAATTTGTCCAGGGAGGTTGTTGATGCCCCCTCCCTGAAGGTGTTCAAGGCCAGATTGGACAGGGCTTTGTGCAACCTGGTCTGGTGGAAGGTGTCCCTGCCCTTGCAGAGGGGTTGGAACTAAATGATCTTCTAGGTCTCTTCCAACCCAAACAATTCTATGAAAGACAAGGATCTCCTCGAGCAGAGAGAATAGAGCTACAGAGATGATCCGAGGCCTGGAGCACCTCTTCTTTGAAGACAGGCTGAAACACTTGGGGTTGTTCAGACTGGAGAGGTGAAGGCTCTGGGGAGACCATATAGCAGCCTACCTGAAGGTGACCTACAGTAAAGCTGGGCAGGGACTTTTTACATAGGCATGTAGTGAGAGTACAGGGGGTGATGGATTAAAATTGGAAGAGGAGAGATTTAGGTTAAATATAATGAAGAAATTCTTCACTGTGAGCATGGTGAGACAGTGGAACAGGTTGCCCAGGGAAGCTGGGGATGCACCTTCCTTGGAAGTGTTCAAGGCCAGGTTTGATGGGGCTTGAAGCAACCTGTTCTAGTAGAAGGTGTCCCTGCCCATGCCAGGGGGATTGGAACTACATGATGTTTAATGTTCCTTCCAGCCCAAACCATTCTATGAGTCCATGATTCTATGACAAACAAACCCCTCTTTTGCTCAGAATATATTTCGCCCACTATGAGTGCAAACAATATGGTGTTATGACACAAATATACTTTTGGTACATGGATCCCACCTGGAGTAATGTGTCCAGCTCTGGAGTCCTCAGCACAGGAAAGATGGATCTGCTGGAGCAGGTCCAAAGGTGGGCCCCAGAAATGGTCACAGGTGTGAAGCACCTCTCCTATGAAGAAAGGCTTAGAGAGTTGTTCATCCTGGAGAACAGAATGCAGCCTTTCAATACTTCGAAGGCTCTCGTAAGAGAGATGGGTCAAGCCTTTCAGTTGGGCCTGCAGCAATAAGACAGGAGATGATAATTTTAAACTAAAAGAGGGTCAATTCAGTCTAGATATAACAAAGAATTTTTTTCTGATGAGGATACTGAATCACTGGAACGGGTTGCCCAGAGAGGTGTTAGATGCCCCATTCCTGCAAACATTCAAAGTCAGGTTGGACAGGGCTTTGAGCAACTTGATCTAGATGAAGATGTCCCTTCTCACTGCAGAGGGGTTGGACAAGATCAACTTTAAAGGTCCCTTCCAACCCCAACTGTTCCATGGTTCTATGATTCCATGATTTTATGTACAGCCTGCTGAAGCAGAAACAGCTGGGGCTTTGAATGCATAGCTTGTTAGCTCCATTATATCAAAGAATTCTGTGTAGAGCCATGCAAACTAATCTTCATTTATTCCGATTAGGGACTGGATATTTGCATTATTTTTACTGATTAGATGAAGCACAAAAAAGCTATGTGAGCTGTGTTATTTGCGTATTATCTCTAAACTGTGGTAAGGTTGGGCAACTCACAACATGCAAAGCTCCGTCCTATCTGGCTGTATCTTGTTTGCTGAAAGCATACTGTCACCCCACATTTTTCTTTTTTTCCGTTTTTCTGGAGCTCAAGGTAGTAGGTAGGGAGGAAGAATCTTCACTGCTATTTCCCATTTCTTGGTGGAAGGTCACAGGTCACCAGCTTTGTTTCTGCTGTTCTGCAGTGGACACAAAAGAGCCAGGTGAGAATGCCTAATGTGCAGTGATTCTCCTCTACGACCTTCACCTCTCCTTCTAATGCAGAACAGAAGGATACATCACTGGGGCACCTTTCTCCTCCTTCAAAGAAAAAGGATGCAGTGGCACATGGTAACACTAATGGATAATTGAATGGAAATGGGTAACAGGGCTTTTAGGACTATTTCTGTTAGACACCGTTTTATTCAATGAGGTTGCTTTTTGGCTGAAAAAATTCTCATTGAGCTTTCTTTTTTGCAGTGCAAACCCCAGAGTCTTTGGGATTTTTCAGCACTTGTGCAAATGGTTGATTTATGAGTGTCACTCAGCATAAAGACAGAGAAAACGCTACATTATTTTTTGTTGTTGTATGCTTTATTTCAAAAGTAAAGGACAGGTTGATTCTATATAATATGAGGACAGAAGTATGTGATCTTTCCAAAACTTTTTCCCTTAAAAAAAGGTGAAAAAAAGGGAAGCTTTATAATGATCTATTCTAGGTATAGAGTGTATATGTGGTTTTGTTTGTGAGCATGGAAAAAAAACATAAAAATGCAAGAATGTACTGCGTTTTTTTAATCCAAACCTCCTCCACCCTAATTTCTCATTGCATCAATTATTTCTTGAATTTTCTGTCAATTGTTTGCATAAGAAAGGGTGCATGAGAGAAAAAAATTCTAGTACGCTTGCTTTTTGTCTTTAGGATAAACTAAAAAAAAAAATAATCATTTTTTTATCTTCGTTTTTTTAAGGGAAAAGGAATTAATATTTTGTTTAGCATTGCATCCATAACTAAAGATTGCTAAACGTATATGATTTCATAATCTCATCTGCATTGCTAAACAATATTTGAAAGCATAGATCCCTTTTTATAAAATAACACTATCAACCCCCCCACCAAACTGTGAGCAGCTTCTTTTTTTTCTGAAAGATTAAAATAATTATTACAGTAATGTAAAAATCTGCTGACTCAGTACTTGATTTGGGTGTTGATTTGATCTCTGCTGAGCTGAAAGTGCATCTTTCAAAACTGGCCTTCTGCACGGAAAGTAATTAACAAAACAGACGTAGCTGTACATTCATTAGCTAACTGCAGAATCTTAACTGTATTGATGCTGACACTAGGGAAATCTGCTCTGTGGTGCTGTAACTGTGCTGCTCTGTGTTTATTTACAAGTGCAAGGCCTGAGTAGTAAAGTAGTTGGATACCACTCGCAAGCAGCTGTGATCCAGCTCCTAGGGGGTTTGTTCCTAGCCTGTTGAAAAAACACAGTGCCACGTGGCAAAAATTTGCATTATTAGAGCTCTGTACTCCTCAGAGTGTCAGATTGGAATAATAATGATACCTTAGAGATCAGTTGTGAGATTAATTTACTGAATGGTGAAGGTAGGTTGTCCTGGTATTGGCTCTGCCCTGTGTTATGTACAAATGAGTCTGCTTCATTTTGAGAAAGAAATGATACAAATATTCCCCCCTTCCTTCAAGCCAAACCAATAGCATCTGAAGAAAAATCCCTGACACAAAAGAGCGAATGGTTCCTAGCTTGCTCCCTTTGGAAAAAACAGCAGAGCTGCTGAGTATGGGAATTATATATATATATATTTTGTAATGTACACAGAAGCCTACACCTAGCTTACAATCTTCCAGTTTATGCACTTTACATAGGAACTATGTCACTTCTCTAAAATGCAGCCATTTTTGGGCTTGAATCTAGTCTGAATTCTACAGTCTATTAATTTATCTGTGAAATATTTTTGCCCTAGTCATTTTTGTTGCAGTTCTCTGCATCTTTCCTCTTTCTGCTATCTCCTATTGGAGGCAAGGCAACCAAATGGAATGTAGTTTTAAAAGCTAGGTCATAATGTCAGTTGGTATTATAACATAATAATATTTTGCTCTCTATTTCTTTACCCATTTCTCAATGCAGCCTAAAAGTTTGTTGGCATCTTTTAAACCTTTTTCTAAGTGGCTACATTATGTTTAGAACTGCTTGATATTTAGTGGCTCAGGATTTTTTTTCCTTCCAGTATGTGTTGCATTGTGAGTTTCTGTATCTACTGTCGTACAGACTAAACACGTATGTCCAATGTAAAAAAACCCCAAAAAACAGCAGAACACTTAAAGTGTCTCCTTCAAGTTAGCAGATGCCTTAAGCAAATGTTTTGGAAATGACTGTTAATCATGTGAATGAGAAAATATATGTGCATAAATGAAAATGCTTATTATTGTTGTTCACTGTTTTATTGTTTACTCCATTGAGGGAGTACCAAAAAACACTGCAAGCTTTAGAGAATCAGTGAAATATCACAAATGAGAGTTATTCATATTAGAATGTTCTCTTGAATAACTTAATAAACTGGAGATTTTTAATCCAAACTATGTAAATATATGAATATTTATTACAGCAATCCAAGCAAGGGTTTGATTGCAACTTATTCATTAATTGGGACTTTTCTAAAATCCCCAGAATTCTTCTCAAATAGATTGACAAGTTCTACTTCCACCTTTTTTCTTGTTTGCTTCTTATTTCTCTCTTTTGAAGTTTTAGTTTCAAATTTAAGCATTAGATGGATAACAGAGATAAATCCACAGCTACATGCTCCAAAAATCTGCGCTAATTCCCTAAGCCTCAGTTTCTGAACTCAGTATAACCATCAGTGCTCATAACTTCCAGAAATCCAGTCTTACACGAATCACAGAAAACCTGGGCCTTTTCAAATTCATGACCTTAATACTGGAAGAAGTTTGGCAGAATCTATCAAGAAAAGGGTTAGTGTGAAACACGGGTACTAAAGGAAAAGGTTTTTAAATATATCTCACCAATGAAATTATTCCAACATATGTTTATCTGAAATGCTTGAGGAAGGTGGACATTCAGACTACATCAGATGGAGAAGGCCATATGCACACCAAACTGTGAGAACACTCTTTCCTTTTCTGTTTTAATCATAGGAAAATACCTCAGATATGAAATGAGAATGCAAACTAGCATAGTGAAACACAACTCAAGTGTGGGAAATCTGAAACCTGTATGTAAATTTGGAAAAAAATCAGAACAAGCAGGAAGGGTCTTAGCACAGGCAAGTATGTTAGATGTCTCCATGAAAGTTTTTCTACAAAAGTGTTAACAGGAGAAAGAAGCAAAGCTGAAGCCAGAGGACGGTTGCACACTCAGAATAAGTCACTCTAAATCAATTGTATAAGGTTCCATAAAATACAGAGCGATCCATGTGACGAGGTCAGTAGAGAGGAACTTGAAAAGGCAAAACATGGGAAGAAAATTGAATGGGAGGGAGGAAACAAAAAAAAGAATACTACCAAGTAATGAAATAAAAGTCTACCTTAAAGAGGCAAAAAGAAATAATAGTACAAGAAAAAGAAATAGAGGAAATAAACTGTGTAAGAAATAGGGATATCAAATACGAAAAAAGACTAAGGTGTCCATATTTGGATTTGAGAAGCGTAACAAAGAAAATAAGTTTTGCTAGGAGAATATGTTCAAAGAATGCATATAAACATTTGTAGAATCATAGAATCATAGAATCATTGAGGTAGGAAAAGACCTTCCAGATAATAAGGTCCAACCATCAAACCTACATTTCTGTGGTCACTAAACAATCTCCCAAACTAAACCATCTCCAGAAACACCACATCTACCTTGAACACCTCCAGGGATGGTCCCTCTACCACCTCCCTGGGCAGCCTGTTCCAATGCCTCACCACTCCTTCTGTGAAGAAATTTTTCCTAATATACAATCTGAACCTTCCCTGGCACAAGTTGACCCCCTTTGCTCTAGTCATTAGGGAGAAGAAGCCAACACCCACCTGAGTACAACCTCCTCTTAGGTAGCTGTAGAGGGTGATGAGTTCTCCCCTCAGCCTCCTTTTCTCCAGGCTGAACTGCCCCAGCTCCCTCAGCATCTCCTGATAGGGCCGGTTCTTCAGACCCCTAATCAGCCTAGTTGCCCTTCTCTGCACCCTCTCTAGCACCTCAATGTCCTTCCTATACTGCATCTCCCAAAACTGCACACAGTGCTCAAGATGAGGCCTCACCAGGCCACACCAATCCTGACCAGCTGCCAACTGGACGGAACTCCAGTCAACACAACTCTTTGGACCCGGCCGTCCAACCAGTTTTTTCATCCAGCGAAGTGTTTGCACATCCAAATCACGAGCAGCCAGCTTCTCTAGGAGAGTGATGTGGGAAACCTTGTCAGAGGCCTTGCTAAAGTCAAGGTAGACAATGTCCACAACCCTTCCCTCATCCAGTGAGTGGGTCACCCTGTCGTAGAAGGAGATCAGGTTAGTCAAACAGGACCTGCCCTTCATGAACCCATGTTGGCTGGGCCTGATCACCTGCTTGTTCTGTATGCACGGCATAATGGTACTCAGGATGATCTGCTCCATCGGCTTGCCTGCTACTGAAGTCAGACTAACAGGCCCGTAATTTCCTGGATCATCCTTCTGTCCCTTTCTGTATATGGGGGTAACGCTGGCTGATTTCCAGTCTGCTGGTACCTCCCCAGTCAGCCAGGACTGCTGGTAAATGATAGAAAGTGGCTGGGTGAGCACCCCTGCCAGCTCTTTCAGCACCCTTGGGTGGATCCCATCAGGCCCCATAGATTTGTGCCCATTTACATGGTGTAGCAGGTCACTGACCATCTCCTCCTGGATTGTGGGGGGATCGCTCTGCTCCTGGTCCCCATCCCCTAGCTTAAGGAGTTTGATTCCCTCAGCAGAAGTGGTCTTGCTACTAAACACTGAGATGAAAAAAGTCATTTAGCACCTCAGCCTTTTCCTCATTGTTCATCACTACGTTTCCTCCTGCATCTAATAGGGGATGGAGGGTCTCCCTGGTCCTTCTTTTGCTGTTAATATATTTATAAAAGCTTTTCTTATTATCCTTTACCATGGAGGCTAGATTAATTTCTAGCTGTGCTTTGGACCTTCTAATTCCCTCCCTGGATAGCCTCACAGCATTTTTGTAGTCCTCATGAGTTGCCTGCCCCTTCCTCCAAAGGCCATAGAGTCTCTTTTCCTCCTTGAGCACCACTCAAAGCTCCCTGTTCAGCCAGGCTGGTCTTCTATGCTTCTGGCTCACCTTAGAGCACGCAGGGATGGCCTGCTCCTGCCCCTTCAAGATTTCTTTCTTGAAGAGTGTCCAGCCTTCCTGGTCTCCTGTACCCTTCAGAACAGATTCCTAAGGGATTCTGGCAATCAGGGTCTTGAACAAGGTAAAGTTTGCCCTTCAGAAGTCCAGGGTGGCAGTTTCACTGCCCCCTCTCCTGGCATCTCTAAGAATAGTGAAGTTTAACAATTCGTGATCGCTGTGCCCAAGACAGCCTCCAACTGTCACATCTCCTACCAACCCTTCCCTGCTCACAAAGATCAGGTCTAGCAGGGCACTTTGCCTGGTTGTTTCACTCACCAGCTGTGTCAGGAAGTTATCTTTGACACATTCCAGGAAGCTCTGGGACTGTTTCCACCCTGCTGTGTAGTAGTGAGAGAAGTTGAAGTCCCCTACAAGAATAAGGGCAAACAACTGTGAGATTTGGAGGGAAGTGATCATGGTCCAGAAACACACCAAACTCTTTTAGGGGCTATGCTGTTGATGCACTCTTTCATTCTGTGATTCGTAGATTTCTTGTATCTGATTCTATGGTTTCCCTGGCTATTCTCAACAAAAATTGAAAATAATGATAGCTAGAAGGACCTGATAAACATACAAAAGTTCAGAATCCTCCCTTGGAAAATATTAGCCTTTCTTTTGACATGCTCTTTCCTTACATACAGAGATTAGGAATGTGGATCTTGATATAATGGCAAAGATATACTGGGGAGGTGGGGGTAGCAGGAAAAAGAACACTAGGTCACCTATCTACTGTAATTAACCTATCTTTATTTTGGGTGTAAAAAAGTGTATATCCAGAAGGGGACTCTGATTCTTTTTTCACATTTGTGAATTTTGCACATTACGGGTGCAAAACCTGTATTTTCTGTTGTCTGATAGTTTAATATGTCTTTGGCTGAAAAGAGTTGTCTGCCAAAGCAGAATACTCCACTCATTTTCTTCTTAGTAATGTTTTGTAAATGCCTCTTATGCCATTCACTGTTTAGCCTAAGATGGCAGCATCAAGCATGCTGAGTGACAGGCCTACTGGAAAAGCACTCTCTTGTCTGTTTTGACAAAGGCATATGCTAGTAGGCATTTTGAGTCTGTCAAAAAAAAGTTGAATATTTATTGATGTACTAAGACTCTACAATCCTACATCCTAGTTCTAACATAGCTGTTAAGATTTTTAGCATCAGCCTCACCTTAAGTGAAAATTTGCTTAAATGAGCAAGGAGCTTTAAAGACATTTAAAATCGTCTTGTATACTTTATTGAGTAAAATGAAAAAAAAAAAAAAAAGGCAGTGCAGTAAACCATATTGACTGTGCTTTACATGGGCATGGGTGAGTGGGGGAGGAGGAAACAATTTGTCTCAAATCCAGTAAACAGCCAATAAAAATTCACCTTGCCTCTATATTGTCCTAGGAGAGGCAATCTCATTTACATTTATTAGAAGTAATGATGTAGTGTCCTGCAGATAATTAACACAATAAAATGCTGCTAATTTCACAGTGTCATTATAAAATTTGCCAGTTTAAATTAGAAAGTGATTAACCCTCTGAGTGAGGCAATGACATTTCCATTCCCAGTCTGTGAATTAAATTTGTAACTTTTTTTTCACTTTCAAAGTTCATCTATCTCTCCACTGATGTTGTCCTTTACTTTTCCACCCGTCTGCTCTGACCAGTGAGGAAATCTGTTGGCTAAAGAATCTGAATCCATGATTATTTCACACTGTTAAGCTGAGCTCATACTATAGACATGGGTGTGTTAGTTACTAGAGGATAAAGTCTGTCTTAAAAGAAAAAAGAACTAATAATCCCTGATAAGCAGGGGTTCACTAAGTAATGAACTTCTTGTTGATGCATGTAAGAGAGGACGGTTTTTTAATGAGGTGTCTCCAGAAAGAACTTCATTTTGTATAATGACAGCAAATCCTTAACCTTTTGCCTGGACACTACTTTATCCATTTACTGTATCTATCTCTTCCACAACCTGCTTTAATTAATACCTTATAACAGGAATAAACTCATTAAAAGAATAGATTTATAGCACAGTAATTTAAATATTCTAACTGAAGTGAAATCCTCTTAAAGGATGTTTAATGAGGGAACATAACAAAAAAAGAAAAGTGAGGTTAATGATAGAATTGTCTAACTCATTAAAACACCTATTAATTGAATAAATGTAATGCATTAATTTACAACACTGATAAAAATATGGTTGATTAACCCCACCCTCTAAAAAAATTCAAGATAATAAATAGATTATCAATGTACAAAAGCTATACCTTAAAATGGAGGAAATATTTCCAAGGTATGTAAGTTTAATTGTCAAATCCTGTTGAGTAATAATGAGATTTAGGCTCAAGCACTGCTAACATTTAATTAGAAACAAAATCCCAAATAGTAACCTGTAGATTTAGCATATGTTCCATATGTTTACAGTTCTTATTAGAGGGAAATACCTCCACTAGAAAACCTGTTCCAGTAGACAAGGAAAGAAAAGCTTAAAATAGTACAATTCTCTGTATCAACCTTTCTTTTCTGTTAGAGCATTCTCAACATGACATTCCTGCCTAGACAGCAGTGACCATGTGTAAACTTTGACAAGGCCATTGATTGCAGTTTCACCAGTAAGTACTGAATGACATTGATGCCTTTGCAGTATCTCATTGAATCATGCTCAAGTCAAGCTTGAGCCATCAACACTTAGGGAGCAGAAACTCAGCTTTGGTCATCTAAATCAGCTTGAAGCAGCCTACTAGAGTGTAGTGATAGCCACCTACACTCATGTGCAGAATATGGACCAGACTCAGTAACAGAACAAGGCTTTATCCTTGCTTTTTCTGCAGAGAAGTGGGATGCTATACAGCACATTCATCATAGAGGTGATAATATTTTTGTTATCATCTAGATTTGTCTTTTTAAAAGATTTTTTTAAAACAAGCATTGACTTGATGTGACTATTTAAAAAAGTTATTGTACCAATACAGAGTAAACGTATAAGCTTGGATTCTCAAACATATTTTATGTAGGTCAGATATAGACAGCTCCCATTTAACTCAATGAAGTAACAGTGCATTATTGATGTAAAGTACTGAAAGAACATAGTAGCAGTCTCCCTGCACTATCTACAAATACCCAGTTCAGGCCTTGTGAAGTCCTGTGGGTCCAATAGGACAGAAGTTCCGAAACCAGAGAGGAGTTAAGCTTTAAGAGGTCCAGAGGAAAATTTGAACACCACACACAGAAGGGCTGAAAGATTCTTTTGGTTTCCTGTGAAAAAAATGCCAGAGCAAAGATCCCTTTTTAAGGAAACAACTCGAAAGGCTGTGACAGTTTCAGCACAGTAGCCTCTCTGCAGAAGTCTGCTGACAAGCTTGCATTTAGGGCTGACACATTCAGAGAAGGAACCAGGCCACCTGGCCACCTGGCTACCTGGCTGGTAACAGTCCTTAGCCTTTTTCAGCGGTAGATTTTGCACAGCTAACCTCTTTTCTTTCTACACAAAGCCATTTTTTCTCCACAAAAAACCACAGGCCTGACCTTCTTCCACACAAAGCCTCTTCCTTGATTTATTATTTTCCCTTTCTTAAGTCTGCACAACATTTACTTGCAAATCAGGAACCACTGCTCTCCTTGTCCCCACTGATAGCTCCTTACCTGAGAGAAGAGACTTAGTCCCACCTCTGAGCTGACTCAAGCCTACTTCTGAAGGGGAAAGTATTCTCCTACAGCAATTCTTCAGCTCAATCAGTTCACTGCTGCTCAGGTAAGATAAATTTGCAGAAAAAAACACTTTATATTACTCAAATTTAATAGGCAGAAAAACATCTGGGGTTTTGTTTTGTTCTCTTTTTTCAACTTCTGAAATTACCTGTTGTAATATTGCAAATTAAAAAAAAAATATTTTTGAATGCCACTATATACTAAAAAAATAAAGGGGGGCAGAGGGAGGAGGAAGGACCATAAAAATAAACTTTCCACACAACTGTCAAATTTAGGAAAGACAGATGTTACAGCAGAGAACAGACAGCAGCTGCTGAGGTAGATTTCAATGAGTATTCAAGAGCACTACAAATCTAAATAATACAGAAATTTTCTTCACAGGTATTATTGACAATAATCTTTCTAAAAAAACCCCCACAAACCTGGTGATATTTTTTCTTCTTTATGTACCCATGTTTTATATTATTATAGAAATCTTATGTGTAGCACCTGCTACATTTAACATTGCAAAGTAATTTGTATTATACTTACTTCGTTTTGCACATTCATGACTTCCCAAACACCCATTTTTGGGGCCTGAAATTTTTTACAGTTTTCATTTCTTCCTGAAACTAACTACTTGTTAAAGCGCCCTGCAGCTATTTTTTAGTTGAATGTGGTTGAAAAAATAATAATTCACATTCTCATTTAAAGCCATGACTGCTTTCTTTTTCAACATGGAGCAACAATATACAGGTTTGATGCCTGAAGTTTGAAACCTGACAGTTGCCTGGATTTTGAAACTGTACATTCTCTTGCTATAATAAACAAAAAATTGTAAAACATCTGACATGAGATCATTTGATATCACTGAGAAAAGTGGATGAACATTTGGGTTCAAAGTTGCTTCTCTGGAGCAGAGAAGAAGCAACCAAGCCACTAAGGAAATGCTCTAGATCTACATTAGTTCAGAGTAAGCTGCAGCTATCCCAAAATTTGCTAAGGCCATAGTTTGACAAATAACTCAAGTCATCACTTCTGCTGAAAAACGCAGCCTAAAGTACTCTGTTTTCTTGGCTGCTCCTCCCTGTCTCACTGGGTAGCAAGCCAGATCACTGGTTGAAAAATAATGATTTGTTTTTACTAAGTTAGCTTTCTGCTCACATTGAGGGCAAGAGTAAGTAGCCAAGGTAAGAAGAAAGATGGGATTTCAGAGGCAGCATCAACTTATCTTGATCAGTGGATTCATGAAGTTACAACTTGATTTCAGTAGACCACTTATCCATGAAATGCAGATTGAAGAAACTAGGTTTGATATTTTTAAATTATTTAAAGCATTCTGAACTTCGTAATTTCAGCTAAGGCTATCCTGCATGCAGCTGTAACTTTGACTGATGCCTTTTAATTTGTATTCTTTCACCCATGCAATGGCTTTTAAACTTCTCTTTCTCACAAGAAATATTTTGCTTCCTGATTTTTTTGCTTCCTGTTTTGCAATGAGGTCTCAAAATGGCTAATATGAGTAAATCGCATATCAGCTTAAGATGTCTAAAAAGTCTGAGCAAGATCTTAACACCTAGATACTAGATAGCAAGACTTCAAAACCTTAGTTTGACCACTTCAGTAGTTGCTTTTATATTCAAAAGTGCTATTCAGCAGCTCCTAGAGAAATTACTGGGGAAATGGATGGTGCCAAGCCATTTCTGGGTGCATATTATTTATTGGTTTTGTCATATGGAGGTTTTATGGTTAGAGTGTAATGTGTATTGAGATTTCATGAGGTATACTTTTTCTCTTTCATAAAAGGATCCAAAGCCTAAGAAAATGAAATTTTCTATTTTACAATGAAACTATAAAATAGAAAAACTGTTTTTGATAGAAATGGCGTAAAACTCCAATTATTGGATGCCATATATAAAGAATTGGAATTTCAGTCTCACTTAGAGTTCATCTGTCTATAAAGCTTACTTATATAGTCATGCTCTCTTTTTGTACTTTAAAGTTTCAGCTTCTGTCTATGGAGGCTAAAATTAGCTAAAATTGCTGTGATAACAGCTCAGACACAGTTTCATGGATTTTTTGGGTAGAACCAGTTAATAGGGTGTGGCCATTATAATTTAGACATTCCCATGCTAAATACAAAAGTTAGACTGAATGTTGATTATTTGTTCTCAGGAGGCAGTGCACATGAGCTAAGTGATATCCATAGTTTTCAAATAGTGTTTTAAGGTAAAACTTTACATCTGGGTTTCATATGAGCAAGAGCCTGCTATGCGACTGGGACTATCCCATCATTTGCTAAAATACAGGTTTTGCCTACACCTGCATAATATTGCTTACTCACCTGCCCTGTGGGCACCTTATGAACACATTGTTTAAAAAGGTACAACCTCACCTCCTATTAGCCTTTGCCTCAAAACTATTGTTCAGGGAAATTTTCTTCTGCTGTCAAGGACAAAGCTGATGAGCCTTCAGCTCTAGGGATCTCCTGCCCTGTACATATGTGCTGTGGGAAGGAAAGCCACAATAGAAATAGTAGAATTGGTATCTGCCTTCCTTGTCCCATGAGGCTCTGAAAGGAGGGATGGCCTTTGCTCCTTTCTTCCTGTAGGCTATATATGCTGTAAATCACAACTGAAGCATAGCTAAATCTTGCCATCCCGTTGCTCTGTGATCATAGAATCATAGAATGGTTTGGTTTGGAAAGGACCTTAAACACCTTCTAGTTCCAACCCTCCTGCGTGGGCAGGGACACGTCCCACTAGACCAAGACCTATCCAACCTGGTCTTGAACATTTCAAGAGATAGGGCATCCACAACCTACCTGGGCACCCTATTCCAGTGTCTCACCACTATCACAGTCAAGAATTTCTTCCTGATGTCTAACCTAAATTTCCCTTCTTCCCATTTAAATCCATTACCCCTTGTCCTCTTGCTACAAGCCCTTGTAAAAAGTCCCTGCCCAGCTTTTCTGTAGCACCTTCAGATACTGGAAGGTGCTCCAAGATCTCCCTGGAACAGTCCTCCATGACCAGGACTGACCATTGAAGGATGTGAAGCATGGACTGGCAGAGCCTGTTCAAGGCCCTTCACCATGAGCAACTCATCTTCTGCAGCAGGATGTGACCTCCTTGCACTGCCCTATTTAAGGTAGCTGATAAGGATCTGACTGTATGCCTGTCTTTCCCTTGAGTTCCCACAAATATGAGGGACATCCTCTCCTCTGCAGTGCCAGCTTCCTGCTAACCTTACCAGCTGCTGGGCCTGCTCCTATCAGAGGAGAGGAGGTCGTCATATGTCCTCCCACAACTACGTGTATTTCTACAGCACTGTGTATGAGCATATGGGATTGGAAAGCAGGAGACTGCTGGGAAAGCGGTTGCATAGTATCACAAAACAGAATAAAAAAACAATTTCTTTTTTTTAGATTGCCACCTTTTGAGTTAAAGAAGCTGCTGTCTAGCTACTGGCAGGTAAACAAGAGGATATTCTCTTAAGAACTATAAATAAAGTTCTTTTCACTACTCCAAAGTTAATTAAAACTATTCTAGAATTCACTAAAAATTACTTTGTGCACTAAAGCTATAGTCCTGCCTTTGTTCTGAGACTTTTTAGACACTTGCAATTTTGTATGTATTGTCATCTGGAGGTGATAGTGCAAGTGAACTTTGACAGCTATATAACCCTACAATATGATAATTAAGAACTGCATTTAATACAGCCATGCTCGCAGCCACATGAGGATAAAAGTACACTTATCCCCATTTTAGAGTAAAAAGGCTTTCATCTAGAGAAACATGACTGCTGTAATCCAAAGTTGGATTCATGTGTAAAATGGAATTTAGATAAAAAGTAGGTATCCAAAAGTCAGTGCCTTAAAACTTATCTCCTACCTTAAAATATTAAAATCTACAGGTGCTTAAGTCTTCTGCAGGGAAATTTCAAAATGTCCTTCTGCATAGGCTTGGGACTGCTTTTGCTGTGGACCTTGGGAAACTTTCTCCATATGAAAGCTTGCTCAGGATTTTCTAACTGGGCAGAAAAGACATATTCAATACGTGGTTTTTTTCAGTTTTCTCTTTCTTCTAAAATGGTGACTTCAGAAACACTGCTGTGGATACTGTCCTATTACATAATTCCCACAGGTGAAAGAGGTGGTATTATAGAATCATAGAATGGTTTGGGTTGGAAGGGACCTTAGACATCATCTACTTCCAACCCCCCTGCTTGGGCAGGGACACATCCCACTAGACCAGGTTGCTCCAAGACCCATCCAATCCGGCTTTGAACACTTCCAGGGAGGGGCATCCACAACTTCCCTGGGAAACCTGTGCCACTGTCTCCCCACCCTCATAGTGAATAATTTCTTCCTTGTATCTATTCTAAATCTCTCCTCTTCCAGGTTAAAACCATTACCCCTTGTCCTCTTGTTACAGGCCCTTGTAAAAAGTCCCTCCCCAGCTTTCTTGTAGGTCCCTTTCAGGTACAGGGAGGCTGCTGTAGGGTCTCAAAGCAAACCATTCTGATTTTATTATTTTTGTGTCTTGTTCTAAATTTATACCATTCTATGTCTCAAACATCTAGGCTTATAGTTTATTTTTAATAACATTAAAATTATACTTGTCTTGAAGACCAATTACAAGAGAACTAACATGCAGAACTATACATTTTCTACAGAGTATTTAAAACACTGCAGTTTATTTAAGAATCAGCAGACTTCTACAGGGGCTAAAATGAATTAGTTAAATAGTAAGTTATGTGTTAGGTATCATATTGACATTTACCAGCAGATTAGCACTTTATTTAAACATCTATTGTCATACTTGATTCATTGATTATATTAGACACTTCATTTCTTCAGGAAGGTAAGAGTTTGTTCCAAAGGGCTTTTCACTGGAATGAACAAAATACTCATCATAAATGACATGCAACAAAGAAGTTGTGACTGGTCTGTGGGGTCAAGTACCCACTTTGAGTTCACCTGTGCTTTGTCCTTTTTTGGTTAGTATTTTACACTTAGTGGTCCTCAGAGGGTGTATAAGCTGCCAGGGTATAAGGTGTAATTTTTCCCACTAGCATTTTGAAAGAAAGAAACTTAAGAGGAAGCTGGAAGAAGATGTGACTGTTACAGTACAAAGTTTTATAAAACTCTTAAGTAAGCTCTTAACTTTAGAGATTACCATGTGTTAGTAAATAGCACCACTTGTGTCAGTTTTCTATGCGTTGCTCAATCAGAGTTAAAGCTTTAATTCTGTTAATTAGTGTCTGAGCATTGGGTTATTGCAAAAAATTAAAATTTTAATTTTATACACTTGTATGCTTATGAAAATTTATCTTAGCTTCCTAAATGTATTCTAATACATAAAAATAAAAAAAAATAGACTATTAAGTAGCAATATTACATAAAACTAAAATGTATCTGAAGTGCACACATTAGAAGAACCACTAACACCTGAATATAGCATGTGCCACCCACTGTGCATAACAGTGGAATAAGTATTAACTTCACAGGCCACAAAGATGAGGCTATAGCTTGTGAGCACCTGAATGTACTCTTCCACTTTATATTTGCTCACCCTTTAATTCCAAATTACTTAACCTCTTGGCAGAACCCACCCAGCCACAGAATCATTATCAAGGCCTGATTTTGCTCAGAGTTTAGCAGCCGAGTGGCCAGAATCAGTAAAAATTATTATAAGAAAAAATAAAAGATGAGAGAAACATGCCAAACCAGAAAGTTCAGCCCACGAATATGACCATCAGACAGTATTTTACAAATGAGCTAGGAAAAAGAAGTGTTAACCTCCAGCCTCCGGAAAAGAAGAAAAAAAAAAAAAGCAGGGAGTGAATGGAACATATGAGGATTTCGTGAGCCTATGACAAGTCATGGGTTTCCATTTCAGCATCTAGCTCGAGATCCAGAGATTAGTGTTTGCTATTCAGCAAAAGAAATTTCTGAACCTGTCCCATTGCAGATGGATGAGGTAATGAGATCAATGCTTTGCCTTCCTGAGTTAAATGTTGTACTGTTCAAACTTTTTCAGAGTGATACCAGCTTGTGCTGCTTAGCCCATTAGCTGCAGTGTGCTCTCCAATTGCCATTTCAGCATCAGCAAAGGCTAGTGCCTTAAATCAAAAGCAACAGAGAAAGAAGAGTTTCATTAATTCTTTGAATGCTCCTTCTCCACAAAAAAATATTTCTTTAATATATATTTCAATAAATGGATTTGACAAGACAGCATTTGCTGCAAAGCTGAATTTGTCATGAAATTTACATTATAAAGGTTGGCAATATGATCATTATATTTAAAACCTCTTGAACAAGATCTTTTTCGCAGTGATGTTTATGAGTTGAATTCAAGCAGCGTTAAGGCCCATCCTGATGTTCTGTAGGGATATTTCCAAAGAAAATCTATCTATTCTGATATGATTTATTCTCTTGTGGCATTCTCAATATTCATATCACAGGACTTAAGAATAGAACCACTTTTATTTTACCATGTTTTTACGAAGGTTTTTTTATAAACACTGGGAAAATTAAATAATTGCCAATCATAGCCACAAGTATTGATTTGCAAATACATGATAGAACTTGTATAAACTCTGCCATTTCTTCAGACACCAGTTCGGACCAGCCTGTGTGAATTAAACAAGTGTTTTGTCTGCCTATGATCATAAGCATTGCAGAAATTTGGTAGGAATCTAACTCACCTCAGCTAAGATACCAGTAATCACCTCCTACCCGTCAATTTCCTGGAGTAGCATGAAGCTGGTTCATTCAAAGGCGTGGATGCAAGACATTGCCAGTGAGCTGACAGAAAGACTTCTCTCTGAAATCAGAAAAGGCAGGCACTGTTTTCCAGTGTGCAGATTACCAGTACCCCTCTCACCTAACCTAACAAAGAGATGAGAATACAACTTGTCCCCATGTAAGTAACCCCCTCATTTGAACTTGCGAAGAGCTGTAGAAACCCTTCCATTTACAAAGGTTAAAAACTGCTGATCATTCGTTCTGTGGTATCCTGTCTTTGTTTGGTGCATGGCTTCCAGCCCTTACTAGGAAAACATCCCTGCTTTTTTGTCACATTTCAGACTTGAAAATCACTATTAACTATATTAAACTGAGTTAAGCATACGTGATTGCAGTTTGGATGCTGATTTACTGCATGACCTGCTGTATTTATTTAAAAATTCTTGTAATGACCAATCTGTATTTTGCTGCTGCCTCCCAATATAGCTAAAAAATGATAAGCTGATGGTTCACTAAACACCTGAGTTGTTGCAACACTTCTTTCAGCATGCTTCATTTTTTGTATACTGCTGTTCTAAGTGTCTTTTTCCTACCCTATTCTATACATGATGAGGTCAGGTCACTGAACAGCTGAAGCCTCTTTTTTTGTTTTCCCCCTGAGTCAGTAATACTGAGTGTATTGTTTGTGAAAGGTTTAGAGCTGGTAGCAAAAATAGAGGTAGCACTAATCTGGCCTTTTGCTGTCAGTGCAACTTGATTCTGAATTCATTGCGTGAGGGTGAGACCACCATCTCCTGGGTAATAAGTCAATCCTATCTTTCTGTTCATTGAGCCCATAGACTTATTTTGCCACATTAATTCCACTTGAACTATAATAACCTTCTGGCTGGCAGCTGCTATTTATAAATCACGAGAGAAACTGGCAAATCAACATCAGAGGTGGACAAGAAAATGTGAACAAAAGAAAATTTTATAATGAAGTGGATCAGTAACTATCATTCTCAGGGAAAAAAACCCAAAGCATTGTTGTGTTTTTTGGTTTTTTTTTATTTCAGTCAGATGAGGACATTCTAAAAGAAGTCAGGCTACTGAAGGTGTTGAATACCAGGTATGTTTTACCTCAGGCTGAGTTTTTCAATCAACTGTTAGTTAATTAAATATGAAGCAACTCAAATTACATTAGCCAATCCCTGCTTTCACTCCAATTTACAGACATCACCATAATATTTTGTTCATCTGTCTTCATCTATCTTTGTGGAGTTTTATGCTACACTTGTGCAGCAGCTCTCAAGAGCGTGATTTGGAGGATACCTGCTCTATTCAGTGAGTTCCTGAATTATAGTAGTCAGACTGCCAGGAACAAGTTTATTGATGGTTACTTATTTATTGGAGGAAAAATGAAACTTGCAACGTATTTGTCCATAACTGGAGCACATAAGCATCTATTGTCATTACACGCACGCCATCCTCACCTTCACCTCATTTTAAATTTCCCATTGCATTCTACATGCCATGTCTTCTCCCCAGTGGTCCTGAGCTTCAAAACCTCACAGCTCTGAATAACTTCATTTATGCAAGCAATCTAACTGATATCAAAAGGACTATATGCAGCTAATGAAAATACACATGGTTTATATGCCCCTGAGAGACAAAGGACTTAACGATCTCTTCAGGAGTGGATTTCATCTAGTAAAATGCTCATGGCTGTCATAATTCAAGGATATCATGATCCTGGGTGAGGAACTTGTTCATCATTGATAAAGCTGATAAAAATTTGGCAATTCTTTCTGAGAAATTATTCCTCTATAATCACATTCCAATTTAAAAAGAAAACAACTAAAAACTAAAAACTATTCCTAAGAAAGGCAAGCACCTTGAATTATTATTAGAAGAGGAAAACAGTTTGGCTGGTTGGTATTTTTCATTTATATTTAAGTAGAATGTTTCTCCTAGTAAAAAGCTACATACACTTAATTTAAAATAAAATTATTCGAGTTCCTATATAATTTTTTTCTTTACACCTTGGAAAATAAGTATTTTTAAAATAAGTTCATTTGGCTGTGAAACTTCCCATGAAAAAAATAACATTTCCCACAATTTATACTGATTAACTTCCTCATTGCAATATGCCATTTTATTTACTACTTGAAAATCTACAGTGATAGTCAAGCAAAGTACACACTTCACATTGAATATGCCATTACCAATGTTAATTTTAACTCTAGCATAACATCTTGCTCCAATTGCTCTGAAAGATTTGTATTGTGTGCATTCTAGCCCCTTATATGTTTTTCTTCCCCCTTCTGCCCCCCTTCCTTTCCTTTCCAATGAGGTGTACAGGAAAATCTGGTGATGAGGGTTTAGTGGATTTTTAGGTGTAATTGCCTATGCTATGATCATGGCAGTGGTTTAAAACAGGGATTACGGTTTCAGTATCTCACCCATCTCAGTTTTTATGGGATTGTGTGAACAAGTTCCACCACAGTTCTGTGCTTCAATTTGTCATGCATAAAAGGAGGAAAATGTTTGGGTTTTACCTCACTGGACCTAGTACGTAACAATTCAATTTAGGATCATGAGATGCTATCATGCAAGCCACCTGCATACCTTAAAAGTTGTCTCATAGTGCTGCCTTGCTTGTGATAGGAAGAAGACTTTGTAGCTTGGCAGTCCCCCTGTGGGTGGGACATGGCATGCAGGATTTCACACTGAGAAACCCCTGGAGATTAAAAAGGTAAAGCAGGGTGTATTGAGAGATCAATAGTGCTGGATAAAGGCTGAAAAAAAACAACAGAGGAATACTTTCACCCCATTGGGAAGATGAGAACTACTTAATATGTTGGTGGGCATCCCTTGAATGGATTTTTAATCAACAACAGTTCTCATTTACTGGAAGAGTGAGCCTATGAATAGACTAATTCCACTGAGTGACATTATGGGCCATTTGTCTGCTTAAGTTGTCTGAAAATTTCAGCTACCAGTGAAGGATTATTATTGATTTTCAGGCTGTCTTTGTTAAATACCTGATATACTGTACCACTCTCTTATCCCCCTCTCCCTCTATTGTCACTGATATTAAAATGAAACCCACCTATTATCAAATCAATCATGCCTGATAAAACTACTCAAGGTAAGGTGATGTGCACCATATTTACCCACTGAGACTGAAAGGTGGGATTTCAATCATTCAGAAAATATGCATGTTACTTACTTACTTACTTATTTATTTATTGCTTTTGGTAAGCTAGGAACTCCTGCAGCAATTAATTACAGCTCTTTAACAGATGCTATGTGAGGCAGAAACAATTGTATTGTGGTTGAGATGCTGAACTGAGGCTCAAGAGTGATCATTTATAGTTCTGCTTTTGGCAAAGTCTTCTCATGTAACCTTAGAAAAATAATTCATTTATTTGGACCACAGTTCTGGCAATGAAAATTCAGGTAGAAATTTTTTGTAATTTAAAAACTAAAGACAACACACAACTTTTATTGAGTAGGTAACTAGGCAGATGGAGAAGAAATTAGGAAGTTGTAGAAGTGGCAGTTACAAAAAGTGTATTGTCACAGAAAATAAAAACCATTCCTAAAAATAGACATTTTCTAAATTATGGTAAAATTATAAAAAGTAGACTTCACGCATTTCCTCTGAACAATGGAAATCATTAAATTTCTAGCTTTCAAAAACAAACAAACAAAAAAGTCATTTTCCCTGGGGAATAAAAAAAAGGAAAAAATTTACCTTTCATGAACAAAAGGTAGAGATTTGTTTTCCTAATATGCAGAATGATAACTCATCTTGATCTCACATTCATCCAGCCTTCTCCAAGTAGAGCCACTCTGTCCAGTTCCTAGATATTGTTTCTTTTCTCCTGTTTAAAATACAAAAGGGCAGGAGTTTTTCCAGCTATTCCCAATCCCCCACAGCACTGGGTTGCTCAAAATAGTCTGAGGTTCAGAGTAAAATTTACAAAGAAATGTCTTCTTCCTCTCCTCCCATCAAAATGGGCAGAGAAAGGACCTCACAGGGTGTAAAATACAGTGGCAATGTGAGTGCTAGTAACGGTAATTAACATCAATAATATTTGGTGAGTGGTCTTTTTAATCCTTTTTCTGTCAGTAAACAATACTTGAGAAAATTACCTTTTATCTCCATTAGTTTGAACTTAATGACTAGGTTAAAAGTAATGAGCATTGGATTAAATGTAAATATTTTCTCTTCTCTTGCTTTTTTTTATTTAATAGTCTGTCTAGCACTTTTGGGCAGGAGTGGCTTTCAGAGCTTGCCCATTGCCACCAGACATTCTTTGTTGAGTCTGAGATGGCTTGCTTGCAATTGATAATAGGAAAATATTTTTATTCTTGGCTGACAGAGTTTATTTTCACACCGCAGAATACAGTCTGTTCTCTGGGCTCAGTGAGAGGTGAATGGAGAACAGGAACTGATTCAGGAGTCAAACTTTCAGGAAGCAGGTGAACAATGGCCTCTGGGCAAGCCTTGTGCAGGGGCAGACACAGGAGACAACTGCCCTCTTTGTCCTACACTGAGTGCTGGCCAGGGCATCTGGTTCCATTATCCTTTGGGACAAAAACCATGACTGCTGCATGACTGCTGGAATATATATGGCTGTGTCTGTGGTGATTCAGAGGAAGATGTGATCTTTCCAGTTTTTATATGAGCCAGCCCTAGTTAACAATATATTCAATTTTTTCATTGATTAAAGTTTTCATTGAAATACTTTAATTTAATAAAAAAATTAATATATCTGGTTTTGGTCTTTGAGTGAATTTTATGAGCTGAAGTGATATAAGGTAAATAACATGCAATCGTTAGCTTTTTTCCTGTTTTAGCAGAGAAAAGCGTCCAGAAGAGAGGAAGCAGGCTCCACCTGTCCCCTAACCTCAGGAGGTTTTAAGAGAATGTATGCATGAATGAGCTAACCTAGCAGCTCAAACACAGACAGAGATATAGAGACTTCACACTGGGAGTCCAATGAGCAATAAAACTCCAGGCCACTAGTTCTTTGCCATCTTGGATGTAGTAAAACCTCAGAAAAATCATAAACACAAAAAAGAGCTAGGGAGTCTTATTCCTGTTTTCCAATTGGCAAAGATCTAATCCTGATTAGGAAACAGCTTATAAGCAGATGTAGATACAGAAGGAAAAAATATGTATTTCATTGAAGAGCTGTATTTTCTCTAAAGGTTTTTAATTTCTCAGTCTGTTTCTCAAGTCTTTGTGTTAAAATCTTCAGAGTTTTAATACAGTTTGGGTAATTTGAGGACCCATGTCCTGAAATAAGTCTTTCTGTACTGTCTGAAGGACCAACAATCTGAAGGATCCAGCAGTAAACTTGTGTCCCCTTCATATGCTACATTACAAATAGGGCTAGCTGATGTAGGTAAAACAGCTTGTGAGTGTTACTTATAACATAGGAATATGTAAGATTCAATTTTTAAAAAATATTCTTAGTATAAGGCTACTGCTGTAAGCAGCACAACTTTCTTTAGTACGGCTTTAAACTCCTTTTCGCAGAAAAGATGTCTGCAATATTTCAGTTATAACAGCAGCTCTGTATTCTCCTTAAGTGTAGGCTTTTCCCAAAATATGTTACATTTATCTTGAAATATTTCTATTAAACTAATGTTTTCAATAGCCTTTTACATAGTTTACATTTGCTCTGACTCATGCTGAATTCTGTGATTAAAAATGGAAAATATTTTCTCAGCAGCAGACCTTATATTCATTAGTTTGTGTAGCTTCTGAAATGAACCAGTTCCCTCAGTTACCTTTCTCCACTAGCGAAGTTACTTGAAGTCTAATAGCATAAATAAGCTGTGCCAATATTAAAAAAAAACATAGACAGGTATGTTTTTATGGCCTTTGTTTCCCTTACCCTGCAACATTGTCTGACATGTAGAAGGAGATATCCTCATATTGAATTATCTTTTTCCACTTGGATTCACCTAATTTTTCTTCTTATGTTTCATACTGAAATGAAATACTCATGAATTTGTCCTGATACGTCACTCCAGTGCAGTTGATTTGCCCATAGCTGTTTGGAAGACCATATTTCAGCCTTTTACTGAATGGGCCGTTTATGAGGTGTTATGGGTTCCTAAATTGTAGTTCCCTTCAGTTAGCCTGAGAGGAACAAAGGAGATTGATACTATGGGTGAGGTGTATAAAGTGAAGACTGCAGCTCCACCAGTCTCAGCTCTCCCTAGGCGAATCCATGGGAGGACTTAGAATGTGCCCAGGTGCTGGGAGGAAGAATTTGTTACAGATTGTTATTCAAGGTATTTCATAGGAGACTCTGAGCAAAAGGTTCGATGGAAGGATTCGGCCTTCCTTTTATGACCTCTGAAACCAGAACCCAAGCTACTTATAGAAATGAATATGCTGGGCCCAGGGAATTAATCATCTAAAAATACAGGTTATCCAAGGAAAAAACAGATAATTACTGTTCTGAAGACTTTCAATACCTGATCACTTACACCCTTCTTTTCCTGTGAACTTCAGGTTTTATGTTGTCCAAGTAAAGCAGCTTGTTTCTAGATGTTAACACCTGGTTTACATCTGTTCCCAAACCACAACATGGCTGCATTTTAAGCATACTACACCTGGAAGCATTGTAAGGCCAAGGGAGAACCTGGTGGTGCACATGTTGAGTTCAAATAGCACTTAAGTGTTCACAGTGGATTTATGAATAGTTTCACTCAGTAAGAAAGGAGATAAGGTATGAATTCTTAATAGAGTTGGAATATATACATCTCAATAGGTTAAAATCTTAAAATTAATCCCACTGTGTATACTGTCTAGTCATGGCCTCCAAGAGTCAAAGAACCATTTTTTTTTATACAATTGCAAGAATCAAGCTGGTTGATAGAGACAAAAAATATCTCTCACAGTTTGATAGCTAAATCCTCTCTTCTGCAAGAACACTGATACTATATCCAGTAGTTGAGAGTTTACTGTGTGAAATTGCCAGGTGCTTAATAATACCTTTTCTTTCGGCACAGAAGTTCTGTACTATTATTATCAAAGTGTCTTTAACAGGGTTTCTTTTGGCACATGAGACATTGTCTCTAACAAAAGCAGTAAGAAAAACAACAACAATGCTATAATGCTCTGCTCTGATTACCTTTGTACCAAAAAAAACCCAAACCATAATGAGAGAACCTCGGGATAGCATCATTCGTTGCTAATGGGAACAAATATTTCAGTTATCAGTAAGCTCTTTTTCCCCCTTCAGAAGCAATAAAAAATAAAATGTAAACAAGCATTTGTGCATTTTCTTCATGGCTTTATATATTATCCCAGCAGTTTTTATTAGTAGAGGGACCCAGTGGCAGCATTCAAAGATCCACAGCCAACAGGGAATTGTTCTGTTGTGGCAGGACTGAATAAAAACTGAGCAAGCAACCAAAAAAGAGAAGAGAAATGGGTCAAATTCCTACTTAAGTGAAAGCAGCATCTTCCATGTTTGTCAGATGCCCTTTTTTGCTTTTCTTCTGGACAGGCATCCTGATCGTTTTTTCTGGAATAGGGAAAATAATGAGATCAAAGATATGCTCTTAATTTTTCTGGCTGTATTTTTCTGAAAATATTTCTCAACCTTTCTTTTCTTCTGTTCCCTCATTTGTAATGTTCAGATTTGCAAAGACAGTGTGCTTGTAATACTGGTTTTCTGTATAAATCTTCATTTAACACTGATCAAAGTAATTTTAGACAGAAAAAAAAAAAGGATTCTCATATGATGTACGTCAGTATAGCTCCACTATTGTTGTTGTACAACTGCTGAGACTCTGGTGCACAGAGGTCATAAAACACAATGGTTATACAAACAATGCCTAAACATGCATTTTTTTACTGCAAAGGTTTTAAATATCCAAATAGAAATTGGCCCCCCCCCCAGCAAAAATAGAAGGAGCTGCAGCTAAACTATCCCATCTTGCAAGGTAGCCCTTCCATCTTCTTCACATGCAATACCTGTTACTCAGTAGGGCAGGTATGCCTACAGGCCCCTTTGTGAAGAGACCCTCCCACATATAGCCTAGACATCTCCAACAGAAAGTTTTGTCTGATAGGTGAAAAAATAAATAAACCTACTTTGAGGTAATTTCCTCCCTTAATAGTTCTGTCTACAATATTACAAATGCATTGGGAAAACTAATAAGACATTAATTACATCAGTCCAGACAGCACTAGCCATACCAGTATTATCAAGCCATGACATATAAAACACAGCATCACCCTTTCCATCTCCATGCTGAAAGTTGCTTTCCCCTGTAAAGACATGTTGAGAAGCACTCAGCTATTCTTGAGTCAGTTGTAGAAACCAGCAGGATAAGACATTAACAAGCTTAAAAGCTATTACCTGTCTAGCCCTACCAGGAGGTTTATGCTGACTGTAGGGGTTTCATATACTTTCATGAGGGAATTAGTTAAAATTGCCATAGTGCAAAGTATTTGATTTAGATTAATCTTGCTTTCTCAAGCAGTGGAGACTCATTATTCTGATTGGCTGTTCTGCCCATACTACCCGTAATGCTGTAACTATGTAGTAAGGAAAAAAGCCTTCAGTTCAAAGCTTTGATGGATAAGTAAAATGGATCATTATTATGTTTTCAAAAAAACCTTTAAAAGACTTATATATATATTTCAGTTTATTCTTCTAAGTGAGAGAGATGCCTCCAGTAATCAGTCTGGGCCTATGTCATTTTTTTTCTTTCTCAGATTACAAAATTTCTCATCCTGAGAGCAAAAGATTGTTAAATGTTAATCTTTTAACCTAAGAAATAGCCCTGACAATCTTGTGATGTTGATGGGATTCCTGTCTTTTTTTTCTAGCACTGTATGAGGTGGGATGTCCAATGAATGCCTTGGTTAGTCTGCCAAAATACAGTGTTATTTCCATGTTTTTAAACATTTTTAGCATGGCTCTTCAGTTCTGCCTGTAGATACAAACTGTGGATTTTTCCATGCATTAAACTGTCAGAGGCATTAATGGGGACATACAGGAAAATGAGAAGTTCAGTGCCAGAAGCACTCTGCTGCTGTAAGGACAAGATATCCCAAATAATTTTTTTTGGAATCAGGTGCCAGTCAGCAAACCTTCATGATGCTGGTGCAAGGGTGAGTGTCCAATTATGTTTTAATGTCTAACCTTTTAGCCATGCAGGCTGCTAAATCTGTGACATGCAATAGAAACATTATCTGTTTTGCTCCTCTGGACTGTGGTTTGTGCTCAGTTTTCAATTGTCTTAAAGGAACAGGGCATACAAAAGGACTAGGCATTTCATGATACTAAAGACTTTCAAGTGATCGAAAACACTAGATGTTTATTCCTCTTTATGGCTTAGATGCATTTTCAAGTCGTAAGACATCCATTGATCCTGCTGAGATGGTTTTTAACCGCTATCAGGATTATTAACAGATCAGTGCAAGCCTGACATCACCAACCACTAATTCTTGCATCTGTACATTTATAAGATCCTCAATGCTAATTTTTTAATGTCAGAATTACTTCCAATACAGTGATTCAGAGGCAGATGATCTGACAGAGGAAGCTGCATTTTAAAAAGTGCTATCAGAGATAATGTGTGGAGTCTTGACCTGATTCAATTAGAGCTTTGCCCTTATGTTACCCAAGGGCATATTATCCAGCATTTATGAAGACATTGGCTTGGATAAATGAAAGAGAATAAAGCACTATTGTTTACTCAGCAGGAGATGGGCTGTGGAAATGGTTAGATTACCCTCTTGTACAGATGCAATCTTATAAACACACACGTGCAAACACACACACAGAAGTACAATGCACACAGACACGTAGATGCATAAAACCTAAAACTCTTACAAAATGTCCTCCAAGTCCTGTCCATTACCATAATTACATATATTTAATAGGAGGGAAAAAGTTGTGTGACTCTGATTTTTTTTTTTTTTTTTTTTTGTGCAACAACCAGGCGCCCATATTCGGTGCTTACATGCATGTAATTAGCAGTTTAATTTCCTCTGAGCCTAAATTAGCCCTGTGATTTTATTTAATAACAAGGAAAATTGACTGCCAGAGTAAGGCTGGGGTGCTAGCCTCAGCTCGTCACTGCCCTCTGCTGCCTCCCCAGCACTCGCTCCAGCGGGTTCAACCTCGAGCACCCCCACGGCGGCAAACTGCAATCTGGATGCATGGAAATTGTCTGAAGGAAAGGGTGAGGGAACATTATCCAGCTTAAAACCACATGTAACGAGGATTCCTCCCCTCCCTTTTTTAGCCTCCAGCCACCAAAATGCAAAAAATATATCCCTATGCTCTTTCTTTTTCCCCAGCAAATTCCTAGATTATATTCATTACTGTATTAGCCTTGTAACAAACCCTTTCATACAGTTCAGTTCAATTATAGATTACATTGTGTGCCTGTACACAGTCCATGAAGCTCAAGAAAATATTGTTGCAGAAAGCAGCATTCATCATGCCTGAAGCAATATGATTACTCACGATGTGCCTCATTCTTGTAAAATCTAATTCAGGCATTATATAATATTTTACTTAAAGCCATCATTTAATAGGGGGAAACAAATCCATCTGCTGCAAAGAAGGTATGTCTTCTCTTGGGACACACTATACTGACCATGAGTTCTTGTCAGAGAAGTTAATTTGCCAGCTAAGAGACTGCCTGTTACTTTCATCTAAAAGGCTTGCTCTTCTTGATGTCTTATACATCCACCTATGGAAGCACCTTTTGCATCTCATAACATTTATATAGCACCTTTCACCTAAGCAATCCCAAACATGAGGGGGAAACCTTATAAACTCATTCTACATAAATTATAATAATCCTGAATAACATAAGTGCCAAAACTCAGAATTATTTAAAAAACACCGTAAGTCCCCACGGAATACAGAGATTTCTGTATGCTAAGAGATTACTTTCTTTGTTAGTGAAATGCAGCTGCTTCTAGCGTGGAGGATGACACACAGAGCACAGGTATAGAAAAACCAGTACAAGGAGAAAAAAAAGAAAAAAAAAAACAAATAGTCTTCTCCAGTGTAATTGCAGAGGGAATTTTAAAAGAAGCAGAAGGTAATGAGCCTATTGGAATTTAGCCAGAAATAATAGCCCTTTGTTTCTCATGTGCTTAAGGAACTACAGCTGGCATAACATTGGCTAATAAGCACAGAAGTCTGGCAGGAAATGAGATCAATTAATTTGAAGAATTGTATTCTAACTAGTTAGAGATTCAGGACCAGACTGCATCTTCAAATATGTGCAGAGAAGGACCCTATGGAAACACAGAGTTAGCTCTCAGCAAATGAAATATCCAGCTCTGATGTCTAGCACACGCATTCATGTAGTGTTTTTATTGGGCTGCAGCCATGTGTAGGGGAGGACAGACTTTATGAGAAATTAGTAACTGTGGTTCCCTTTGCAACCTTGAGCATTTTCATGCAGCTACCTGGGAAAAGGTAGACATGAAACCTCTTTCCTACACATGAAGAATTGAGAAAAAAGGCACAAAGCCAGTACTGAAGAAAAAGTTCTTCATTAAGATGGCCCTCATCTTTTGACAATACATTAAATATTAATCTGACGAACAGCACAAACACAAATCCTGCCATCTTGGTAGAAGACACTACTCCAGAAAGTACATCTCACAGGCACTTTCTTCTTTCTTGGTTGTTGTGGGAAACATGATCTGGTCTTCATTAAGGCCAACTGTAAATCAAATAGCCCTTTACATCTGTTTTCAAAATTGCAAATCAAAGAAGGTGACTTCTTCAAAGACTGCAAATAGCTGAAACATTCATCAACAGGATATCTCAGGAATGTCTTATTTTCAGGTGCTGTTACTCAGTTTTGTCTCTCAGTGCTGTTCTTGTGGTCTGGCCAGTTTGAGTCTGAGAGCAGGAGGTAGATAGAGTCCCACATTCTGATGGCCATTGTGCCTATTGACCTTTTTAATCAATAAATGAGCTACAGAAACTTTTTATTTAAGGGAGGAGATAAATTCTAGCTGCTCTTTCCCTCACCTAGCACAAAGAAATCAATCAGTGCACACTGCTATGCAGCTCCGTTATTTCAAATTCTTTTGTAGGGAATTGACCCCTGGCATCTGAATTCTGTATGACTTAGATTTCAAAACAATGCAGGAGTTGAATATTGCAAGGCACAAGGAACTCAGTCATCCTTGCATGGTTAATGAAACATCACAGAGTAATAGGGACAGCCAATAGATTTCTACCCACTTATGTCCTAAACTTTGTTGGTTAAGTGTCTCAGGAAATGATACACGCTGAGAGACAATGTACTGCTTCTAGAAGCTCTGATTTAGTATTATGAAAGCCAAAAAAGTGGTAACAGGCAATCTGGCAAGATGAGGATGGCTGGCTGGCATGTGGCAGGAGCTTTGAAGGAAGAACATGGAAAATAAATGTCACCAACTTCTAGCTGCTGTGCTGCTTTGGGAGCAATCAGATGATGAATGTTATTGTAAAATGTGGGAGATGCTGTTTTGTAAGACACTGTGGACAGAGGGGAAAGGAGGTCAAGGAAAAGAGTCCAAAATGTTCTCAGTTGTTGTGCCACAATGGATAGTTTAACATCTCTGAGGAAACACAGCCAGAAGGGACTGCTAGATATCTCATCTCACCTGCTGTATATCGTTCACTTTAAAATGTCGTCTAGTTATCTATGTATTGAGCCCATTAATTTATGGCTGACTGAAGCATAAGTTGTGTTTTGGCAAAAACATTAATCATTTTCACTATTAGAAATGCATGATTCCTTTCTGCTTTGAAATTGCTTCAGGGTCTAGCCCTCGGTTCTTGTTTTGAATTTCTCCAAGGCCAAGCAGGACATTGGCTCACAAAAAAAAAGTGAAGGATCTTGGAGCTGTCCTTCAGTGTGGTTACTGAAATGCACAAGGACAATCACTGTGCTGAGTGTAGACATAGTCATTAATGCATGTGATTTAAACAGAGTTCACCCCTTCTCTTCAAATCAAAAACCAAAATACCACTGCACTATAAAGGTGTAGCCAAGAAATCTTCTGAAGTTGGTCACGAAACTCTTCTTATGCCTGGTTGTTCTGTTGGAATTACTTAGGCTTATGCAGTCAAATCATCTTCCAGCAGCATTAGTTTAAAATATGCATGTGCCAGTACAAGAGTTTTTATTTGGCCTTTATTGTTTGATGAGGTGGCCTTTTAAGGCATACAATATTTTAGACAGGGTACTAGTGCTAATGAAATTGTTTTTTCCTACTGATAATTTACTGTGACAGCTCTTAGAGCAATGCATTTTCAAGGCAAGTTTCTGCCATGTCTCTCCTGTTGATTTTAGCTGGAACCACTCAGCAAAAACCTTTATGGATTGACCTCAGTATCTCTAGATGTTTGCAAACTGTGTGTACACCAGGCCTAATTCTCTGAACTCCTTTTGCTGTCCCAGTAGAGAAGATGACTTCTATAAGGAGCAATCCTTCTCACCTATTTTAGCCTTCACTAAAGTGAGGTATCACAGAATCCCAGAATCCCAGAATCCTAGGGGTTGGAAGGGACCTCGAAAGATCATCTAGTCCAACCTCCCTGCCAGGCAGGACCACCTAGAGCACATCACATAGGAACGCGTCCAGGCGGGTTTTGAATGCCTCCAGTGAAGGAGACTCCACAACCTCTCTGGGCAACCTGTTCCAGTGGTTCCAGTGCTCTGTCACTCTCAACTAAACACCTCAACTAAACACCTCTTCCTTCCAACTGACTACATGAGGATGGCTCTCTGACTTGTGGGCATCCACCTTGCAGCTGCCTAACGTTCTACAGCATGAAAACCACTGCTTACATCCCACCAGAAATTATTTAAGAAATGCCCTAGCCTTACTAGTATTGGACCGTTTTAGGCCACTGTAGCAGGCAAAGCAGGGATCAATGACTGCTAGAAGCTTCTTGGTTTCATGAGGTGTCCTATGGCTGATACGTGGATGTTGACTTTTGCCATATCTGAGGCATGATCACCTGCCTTTCCTCTGCCATACACAGGGATCAGGAACAGCTTGTTATGGAGTCTTAGTGCCCAAAGCTGAGAGGATGCTCCTGTGCTATCCAAGTCCATCAGGAAGCTTCATATTAAAGCAGAGAGGAAGACTGTGAAAAATGTTTTACAAGGCCAAAATGTATGAACTGCTGGTTGGGGGAAACTACTAGGAAATGGGTTATGGTTTTCAGGATATTTTCATTCTTTATGAACCAGATTTTTTTTGTGTTTCTAATAATACGGCAAACTAAGAAACCCTACTGGCAGGCAATAACCTTTGAACTGAAGCTAAATACGGAAAGGACCTCGTTTTTTTCTCCTATCCAATAACAACAAAAAGCACTTACTGCAGGTCAATAGGTGCACTGAATGCAAAGAAATTAGTTTGAGTTGTGAGAGTGGCAAGTCTGCTTCTTGGTGTTTCTCTAAAGAAGCAGTTTTTCTGATATATCCACAGGGTTGTGTCATATCTTGTCATACAAGACCTGATTTGATCTGACGTGCCACAAAACAAGTTACAATCCAGCATAATCAATATTTAAAACAATGGATCATTAGATGTACACAATACCATACTAAGGATCTGGACAGCAAAGTACAGCTGTGCAAATTGCCATTTTGGACATAAAAATACATTTTATCGGGTGCTTCCTAATCTTTCCTACAGAATATGCTTAGCTTATTCTCCTTTCTTCATGATAGATCCAGAAAGCAGACAGAAAAACCCTGGCCATAACTCTACAGCAAACTCTTATTGTTAAATTGTATTCAGGGATCACCTGCCTCTGCTTCCCATGGTACCTCACAAGGCAGAAATGACTGTATTGCTCTGAAGGAGACCATTACCAACAATGGCTGCAACTCTGGTTTGGGTGAGAAATAGAATTTCATTATAACTGCATTCAAAAGGTATTTCAATCAGCACTGATTGCTGCCTCTTTTTAAAGAAAAAATAATTTACTGAGTAGATTCAGTGGTTGTGGGAATCATACTCTGATTTTCCACTCCCTGGTCTTTTTTCTCCTTACAAAAACAGTGCATGCACTTTCTTGCTCATCTTTTGGCACTGTCACTGTGCAGCCTGAAGCATTCAGAAGGCTAGGTTTTGTCATGTGATCTAATATTGTTAATAAACACACATTTTGGTTTGGTTTTTCTGTGGCTTTTTTTTTGTTTGTTTAAATCAGCATTAAAACTAGGTAAAATAACTTAAATGGAGTGACAGGTATCATTTGGACAGGCTTGACTTCTTGTCCATAAAATTGATTCACGGTGTTTTTCCCCTCTGAGACATCGCATCACAGAGTGATGTTTATCAGACCTCTGCTGCCATGTTCCTTAGCCCCTTAGTCTGACATGCAAATGGTGATGGCTGTGCTTTGGAGGAAAGCACTTCCTCTGCTAGCTGAAACTGGACTGAAACCACCCAAAAAAAACCTGCTAGAACAAGTGACAGTGGCCTCTGTTAGCCTGGCATAGTTTTAATTCAGAATTGTATTAATTAAAATAACCATAGTATGTAGTTCATCAATAGCGCTCCTACAATTGCTCAGCCATACTTGGAGCAAAAAATAATTTTACAGAGCCCGTGTTCAGCACAGAGATGTCAGCAAAGCATTTGCTGTAACAGTGACCTAAGACACAGCAACTGTGATAAATCCTCTTTTTTTCTATTCTTTTCTGGGCAAACATTTCTTAAATACGTCAAAAAATATAGTAAAATAAAAAGATGTATGTGAAAATGTGTATCTACATGTATACGTATGCTTGTACATAAATACGTAACAGGATTATTATTTAATGTATCTCTCTAAAGGCAATATTACTGCTTTAGAGGAATGCAAGTCCATTATTATTATCCTTCCACTATGGAAAGCTGAACTCAGTTTCCTTTTATGGTCTGAAATTGAGAATACTTAAAGGTGACTCCAGTAATCTTCCCCAGCAGGTGTATTGTCCATTAATTTCTCCACCTAGACTGCTCTGTCCACCCTGATCCTTTGGTCCTCAAGGCATGCTCCATCTCTCTAAACACAGATGTATTACCTGCTTCCAGGCAGCTCTCCTCAGTCCCACACTGTATATTGCCAAAAAGCCAGTTATGGGCTCTTTGGATCCTTAAAAATCAAAATGCTAGAAATAGGTGGGAGATGTATTCCCAGAATTTTCTGGAGCCAGGCAAGGGCTGAGATCAACGCCCTGGCCCAGCCATTGCGGAAGCAGCAACCCAGCCTGCAGAGGTTTAAAAAGAGATTACCCAATTAAGATGTAATAGCCCTCCAGCCTTCCCAGGCTGTGAATGAGAGCAGACATATTTACAATCACAGGGTATCATAAAACTCTATCCAGTTATATCAAATCAACAGGGCTAAATTAGCCAGCAACATCCTGATTAGGTGCTGTGCCTGTGTGTGTGTGCTGGATGACTTATGATAAGATTAGTTAGGACTGTCAAAAGAGATTTTAAAATTACCTTCCAGGGGGGAAAAGGGTGGAAGGGAAGGATATTGAGGCTTCAGAAGGCTGCATTTGTCAATGTGTTTTGTAGAGCAAATACTTACCCACAGTCAGTCGGTCAGTCAGTCAGTCAGAGACACACACGCACGCGCACACACACACACACACACACACACGCAGGAGCGCATAAAGGAGGCAAAGTTCATTTTCCATTGAGGAGTTTTGTTATGGTAGGGTTTCTCGTCACCACTTAATTATCCTTACCAAGGGATTTACCTTCTTTTAATTAATCTTATTTATGCTCACAAGCACTGAAGGACTGTGTGAGCACAGCAAAGTGGAGTCCTCTGTTTATCCAAAGTCAGAGAGGGTTGCAGGCAGGTGGTCCAATTACCATGGAAAAAAAAAAATCTTTCTTCCCCATCCCTCTCCCTACCTCATTGTCTCCAGTTAGTCCAGGAAAAATGATAATCAGAAATTTAACCCAGAGCTGCATGAAGGAGTCTGTCAGCCTTTTTGCTTCTGAAAAGAGCAGCAGTACAATTTGGTGTGAGTATAGTGTGTTCATGAATCAAAAATAAAAATCACTGCCTTCGTAATACTGCCAAGAAGGCAGGGAATAAGCTTCTTTCAGCCAGGGGAGTAGCAACAGCAGCAACATCTAACAGGTTTGGGAGTTAGACCAGGTTTGAATTTGTCACTTTTTCTCTCCTCTTTCCACCTCTCCAGCCACACACGGCATTTCTTTCCCCAATATGTGCCCTACCTCCTGAACTCCCAGCCACCCTGAAATTTCTCAGCTGACCGCCTGAGCCCACTAGGTGTGACACGGCCCAGAAAGGGCTTTCCATGCTTGTTAGTTTCTCCTGCCACCGTAATTCTGCAAAGGAAATATTTTTGTAGGGCAGTAGTGCATGGCAGCCTTCACCTTCCCTAAAATATGGATGAGGAATGGTCTCAGTGATTGAGCACAAAATGAAAAACCTCTTATACTGGCTCCCCCGAAGAGAGAAGATTATCCTCTAGGTCATCATTACAGCACAGTAAAAAAATATACATATAAATGACAGTCATCTCATCAGCTGTTCACGAGCTGGACATCATGCTGTTGTTAGGTTTTAGGAAGGTGGTATTATTATTATTATTATTATTATTATTATTATTACTGCTAGTACTATTATTACTATGATTAGTATTATGGCTTTGTTAAGCAAGCAAGAATCTTCACCCGTCCTTCATCTGAGTTTTCCTGGCTATCTGAGGCTCTGCTGAATGATCTGATAACAAGCAAACGCACAGCCAGGCAACAGGTTAAGAGCCCACAGTTACTATGCAGGTCTGACTGCTAACCCCACTTCAGTAACCTATCTACCTTCACCAGGTGGAATGTGCTGCTCCTGATGCATGGCCTTTGGTGAAGTAAAAAAGAGACAGAGTAGCCTGTGGGGTCAAATGTAAGTTTTGCAAACCAGTCTTTCTTTGAGCAGAGATTTTTTTACCTGTCAAATATAGAATAATAGAATCATAGAATGGTTAAGGTTGGAAGGGACCTTAAAAATCATCAGGTTCCAACCTCCCTGCTAGGTATACCTAAACATATTGTGTATGATCCAGTTCTCAGGTATGAAAAGTGGTGGGAGCATGTGACAAAGGAGGTCAGGCAGTTCAGAAGGTGGAAAAAACTTCAAATTAATAAAGTTTGACTATCTAACTCCAGTTTTACACGTACTATAGAGGTACAAAGAAGATTTACAGACCCCTGGCAATATATTTGAAAATCTCATGTCTTTAGGAAACCCTTAAAGCCAGAAACCAAACAAAACCATTTCTCTACCTCCTTTCTACAAGGGCATGTCAGCCCAGTTATGCTGCAGCTGCTAGGTGACCAGGCAAGGCCATTGCAAGCTGCAGCAGCAAGAAAGACAGGGGCCTGAACTATCAATCCAGCTCCAGGTCCTCATTTCCCAATGCATTCATAGAGTATTGGTGAATTCCAGTTCATCTCAGAGTGATTTATTTTCTCCCCACTGTAAGATCTGGTGCCTAAATAATGTTCTACCTGAATGTGAGTAGGTGACTCTTCACTAATAACATGACCCAAGGTGCAGAACTGTGGAGTTTTGAGTTAAAAGACTGCCAGTGAAGTTCAAGTTCAGAGACCTGCAACTTTCATTTCTCTAACTACTTTAAATAAGAAATCATTGGTATGAAGTCTTGTGTTCCTTTCCTTACTTGCTAAGGCTTAGAAAAGGCACTTTGAAACTTCTAAAAGAAACAATGGAAGCCCTTAAAAGTATATCTTTCAAGCAGTTTCTCTGCAGGATTAAGCCCCAGGTGAATACAATAAACTAGCTGAAAATAGATCGTCTCAATTTCCTAATATATAATGTCACAGGCAACTTTTACACACTCACTAAACCTTCTTCCCCTTAATCTTTTTCTGGATTGTAATTCTAAATGAAATATTACTTACAGACAAATTCTTTGTGTAAGAAATTCAATTACATACATAGGGTTAAGCAGGTTCTTTTAAATATATTGTTTTTCTTACAAAAAAGAATAATCTTCAGCACACAAATTTTAGTCATTAAAAAGTTAATTATTATTTTCCATAGCTTGTGCTTAATTACATAGATTTGTATTGCTAGTAATCTTCTTTGTGCGTATAATATGCTGTAGAATGGTTGAATGACATATCATTCTCTTTAAGTAATAAATGGGGGATAATACTGCATTTGTATCTTAGTGACCAGTACAATAATTGTTTATATAAGCCAGAAAATTAGCTACTGGCCTAAGTTTACAGCAATGATAGAATTATAGAATCATAGAATGGTTTGGGTTGAAGGGGCCTTAAATATCATCCAGTTCCAACCCCCCTGCCATGAGCAGGGACACTTCCCAATAGACCAGGTTTCTCAAAGCCCCATCCAACCTGGCCTGTCATGTTCAGAAATGTTCAAAATGTTCCTGTGCACCCTTAATATTCATGTACTGTATCTTGGCTTGGTTCTGAAGCTGTCCAGAAACGTGTAGTCTGTGTGAAAATGGTGGTATTTGGTCTAAAGGTGCCCAAGAGCAATGGGAAGAGCTTACCACCACCCACCCAACAGTGCTGTATTTGGTTCTCTATTTGTAAATACCTGAGTATTTCCAATACTTTTCAGTCACTTGCCCACACTTGCATGCTCTTGGCACAATATTTCTGTTTGTCTTTTTCTGCCCTGCTCAGTGAGAAACTGGAAGGACTACAGCTGCAGAAAGCAATGGCTAGCACATTTTTTATGAGTAAAATTTATGGAGTAATGTATCTACTTTTAGCATGACTATTGTTAAACCTGGAGATCAAGCAAAGTGACACTGAGTATATTGCTTTATCAATTGGATTCGTTCAAGTGAAAAACGCTGATCATGCCATGTCTATCCCCTGCGTGCAGAAACACTACTTCACTACTTGAGTGGTCGATACATAAAAGTCAAATTCATTATAATTTGTAGCTTTTTTTTTTCTTGAAGAAAAACACAGTTCTCAGTACATCAATATCAACTCTTAAATCCACATTGGATGGAGAGGGTACAGCACAGTAATTCAATCTTTTTACACTTAATATGGTCAGGAAGGGAGAATGAAAACAGCCTCTTGTAAAATGAGGGAAAAAACAGGATGCAATCATTCTGATGGAGCTGTGCAAAGGAGTCATTTTACACCATTCGTTACCAGGGCAACAAAATATAGTGAGCCCCATACATCTAACAGGTGACATTTTAGCTAAGAAATTGCTTCTTTGGTGTTTTTTCTGTCTATGAAAAACAATGTTACTAGCGTTTTCACTTGTCATGTACTATAGGGCAACATATTCCTGCTGACAGGCCCATAATGGAAAAATAGAGCAGTTAAATAGTATTACAGTCTAACTTTTAGGATACATGCTAATCTACTCTTTAAAGAGACTTCAGACATTTTCAAACACCCTGGAGACTTGAGTGACTGGAAATTTCCGCATGAGTGTATATAGAAGAGACAGATGTGTTTAGTGGAAACAAAAAACCCCTCTTTTCCAATATTTTCTGATTTAGCTAAAACAGGAAGGGTTTTTTTTTTGGTAGATAATACAAGGTAGTGTTTGTAAATGGCCACCCACGAACATACCAGTGTCAGATACATCAAATGGGTTGCTTTCCATATATTTCTACCAGTGAATGTGTCGATTACCTCTGGCCCATGTGTGTGAAGAACACATTTCAGATTCCTATATGGCTGCTACTGAGTACATTAGGGAGAAGAGGCTCAATTTCCATGCTGTAATTTTACATCCGGAGAGGATTAAAGACCTGATACGGGATTTAGTGGGTTTGTGAATGAACCTGTATATCTCATAGGAACTAGTTTTTATATATGAATAAACCTTACCAATAACCTCTTTTTTCATCGCAGAAACTCCAGTAGTGTAGCCCCCTGAAGCTTATGTAATTCCAGGAGCTGGTGTGGACGCGACAACTGAGAACAGCTAAGAGTTAACGTTTAAACATCTGTCTCTGATTGATGAAGTTTCTCAAGTGAAGGATCAGCACTAGGATGGAGTGGTGACACCCAGCAGCAGGTCACAAAGGTGATGGCACAGGATGAAATACCAATGAAAAGCTTAGAGAAAATTCATGTAATAGTCAAAGAAACTTTTGCCTGAGTGCATGGGGGCAGCATATACTAGTGGGTAAGAGGGGAGCTCTAGATGTATAGAGGATGCCAGAGATGAGAGAGAATATTTGGCTATACTGGTAGATACAAGAAAGGCAACATACTTGATACAAAGGCTGAAAAGCCTCTGGCATTGTAGAAAACTATTTACATCAGCTGTGGCACATGATGTGCCCGGCAAGGCCCAGGTTATGACGTGGGGGATTGTAAAAAGAACAGCTCAATACAAAGCAAGAAAGAGAGGGAATCATTCACTTCAGAAGCAAAACATAAGCAGAAATATGCAGGACCAAGAGAAGAAGCTGTCCTAGGCTTGAATGTATGCAGAGGAGACAGGAGGATTAAGAGTGACACCAGATAGGAAGGGAGTCACACTTTTACAGAATAGAAAATTACAACAGCAGATCTTCACAAGCCTTGAAACCACCACATATGAAGAGATTAGGGAAACTAGAGGTTTGATAATAGACTGCCTTCAAAACTGCTTCCCTTTTTTATACAGAGTCAGAGCTCAAACATTTAACAGGATGAGATTAGCCTTTGCTGGCTCCAGAGACAGGCTAACACACATAGCTATGAAGACATAGAATCATCTATGAGACTGTCCTTGAAATGTGATGTAATGGCCATGACTTTTAGAGGAAACACTTATTTTTATTTTCTATATCATGTGAATTGACTAACTACAGATATTGTATGGACTGACAGCTTACTGGTGGCTAACTTCTGACTCTTCAATTTAGTTGAAGATAATTTGTTCATTGCTTCAGTCCTTAGCCCTACTACTCCCTGTAGTGCAGTGATGTGTGGATGGCAAGGCTACAAAACAATATTTCCAGTAATATAAAATGCATTGTTCCTGAAAGCTGCCCAGCTTCTTGAATCATTTCCAATCCATCTTCCCAGAATGGGTAATGGGATTCCCAGTGGGATTCAGGTGGGCAGGGAGATGTGTGTGAGATGCAGACAGGTTTCTTGGGTTCCCATCTGACAAAGAACAATACAGCACATGCTAGTGCATTGCAGGTCACAGAAGTTGTCTGCTGTTAAAGGTGACTCCTTAGCTTTGCTTCCTGGATCTGAAATCAGACTGCAGCATTTGTGGCCTTTCTTGCTACCCATTGTGTACTGCTATGCCAAACTGAACTGTGCTCACACTGTGCTTGGCTGTCCCTAAGGTTTCTCTGACCTGGGGAAGCAATGATGGAAAGCTTCATTTGGAAAGATGTGGTCTGGGGACACTTCTGCCAATGTCACAGGGCTAAGCTGTGCCCTGTGAACCTTACCCTCCTGGCAGTGTTATCTGTCCTGTTTTCCTCTCTCTTATCTCCCTTATTTGATTCTATACAAAACATTTAACCCTCCAGTACAGGGTTCTTATGTTTTTCAATGTGCATGCACTCCCTGCCCCAGGCCAAGATAGCCATAACACCTGGCTGAGAGAGGGCTGCAAAGTAATTATAGGCTGGCTTATTGTCACTTATGTGCCAGGTTTTCTGCACTTGTCCAAGTACTCTTAAACAGAGTAATCACCTTTGTACACAGAGATATGCAGAGTGGTACATCTTTTTAGGCATGCCTGTACCTCCGACCCTTGAACAGTTCATGCACTTCATTTGTTTCACATGTGTACAGACTACATCAGATTACAATGTTAACCACCAGTGGGGTATTGGAAACCCTGGTACTAGGCAAACCAAAGTATTCAGGTAAGCACAGTGCAAGATTAGAAATAGACTTCTATGTTTTCTTTGATGCACAGATGTAGTTTCCAGCGACCCAAACTGTACATACTGCATTATTAGGAACGAGCATAGCCTATCAAGCATATGCATGAAGATTCAGAATTAGGCTCTTAGTAAGACAAATTGGGCAACCTACATATTCACCTTGATGGAATCCAAAATCTCCATAACAGTAAACTGATGAGGATGCTGATGGAAGAGTGGATTACAGTTTCATCTTCTGAGTTTACAGTCTCTTTGAAAAACAGAATGGGATTTAATAAAGAAGAGTCTCAATAACTGTCAAACATTTGTATGTTATAAATTTTCTCAAGTTCTGACTTGAACAAGATTTTTAAAAATAGTCAGTATTTATGAAGCTCCACAACCGAGAATAATAGTTCTTTGTTTTCTGTAAACTAGGTGACCCATATTTTAATCAAGTACAGCAGTGGGACAAAGGCAGTGTATCTCACAGTACTATTAATTACTGTCTTTGTCTGCACACTCCTTTAAACTTGTAAAGGCAAAAGCACTAAGTAGATTATAAACGAATATTAAAAAATTCATACTCCCATTCTTCAAAAATATTCAAATCCAAAGCAGCAAAATATCTTAAAATTTTTCTTTTTTCTTTATTTGGAAATTGTTTCCATTATAGTAATAATCTATACTGTAATTGTTTTAAAATAATGTTGTAAGATATATATAATATTTAAATGTTTGAAAGCAACCTTCAAAATAAGATCACACATTCACACAGATGTTACAGCTTCCTACTATTCAAAATTCCCTCTCTCAGATTAAAGTAGATACCAACACAATGCAACACAATAATTCAATTTGTATCTATTTCATAGTATAAACATTGCTTACTGTTGTGTCTATTGCAAAAATAATTCCTATATAAGTATTAAGAAAAGGGAAAACATGGAAAGTTGTTTTAGAGTAGCCAATGTCACTTATGAAGGTCGGTCTCAGAAGACTGCTGTGCCCTAAGTAATCTGAAAAAATTACGTACTGTGAATACATGATAAATAATATCCCAAAAGTGAGAGCCTCACATAACCTTACTCCAATGGTGTCAAATGTCTGCTATGTTTTCACTATGAAGGTAAGATTTACTAAGTTTTTATAACATCAGACTTTTATTTGTTTCTGCATTACAGATCACACCCTCAGAGCATTATTGAGCAAATTAGTTGCTCATTACTATCAGTAAAATACTTTCTTCATAATCAAAGCCAAGCTAGAAGGTGAATCCAAATATCCTTAGATATAACAGCAAGTGACTCTTAATTCATTTTTTTTTTTCTGTTGTGTTAATAAATGTTCATTCTTTTGTACTAAAAGAAACTAAATTTTGTCAGTTCAGAACCTTGGTTTCAATTCAGCATGTGAAATTTAGGGTCAATCCTGCTATCTTCTCTTTGCAATATTCATAGCATAGGTGGTCAGAGCATAGGTTATCCCTGTAAGTGGTCTGCATGGAAACAATCCAGAAGCAAGCACCTGCTTTTCTTTTTTTCTTTTCCCTCACTAACCAAAGTTCACTGCTTCCTGGCATCCCACCATCCTCATTGTACGGTGCTTTGGTGCCAAGGTAGCCTCTTTTCTATTCAGCTGCCACTCTTCTAACTGCTGCTGAAATCTATTCCCTTAATGCTTTTGAAAATAAGACAGTGTAGTGTATGCAAACCAGGCTAAGTCTCCACCCTGTGCAATGCCATGTGGCATGAACAACAAAGGAGAAGACTAGCACCTCATTGTGAGTTCACTCAGCAGTGATTGTAGAGGTCTGCAGGCAGTGGTAGAACCAGGACAAGATAGAAGTTCTCTCTGTACCAAACATCACACGCTGTTTTGAGTGGGCAGGCTTTCTTTCACCTGAAAACCTGGTGTCTCATCCTATTTACTTCTATTTACTTCCATCATCTTGGCCCTCAATGCTAATTTAAAAATGTATGGTCCTGAATGTTGAAAAGGTTCAAGGTGCCAATTTGCTCTTAAGAGAGATTTCTCCTCAGAAGGGAGGCGCAGGGCAGAGACAATCTGTGCATGAAGTTACATGTCGGAAGAACAAACAATTAAATATATTGATGTGGGTTATACCAGTACAGTGCAGACTGCTTACAGATTTTTTAATAGTACGAAGCTTGATGCAGCCATCAGAGTTGACAATCAGTCTAGGCAACCAGAGAGGCAGGAATGAAGACAGGATACTGTTCCACAAATTGGATTTTTTTTTTTTCCATATGGGTTAGCCATAGAGAAAGTGGATTTGGTTTGGGGCACCATAAATACTTCAAATGAGGGATAATCTCCTTTTGATAAGTTGAACAGTATGTTTCAGTGTGGAAAGTGGGAAGTGAGAGTGGAAAGGAAACAGGACATCAGGAAAGCATGGGATCGCAGTTGAGGAGAGTTAAGTGGGAGAAAAATCAAATGAAACATTATTCTTGCTGGCGTCTTTAACACTGGATGTAGACAGAAGAAAGTACCAGTTAAGAACAAAGTTGTCAGACTTCAGTGACTGAAGTGAAGTATCAAATCAATATTTAGGCAACCCAGTCAGTGACCTGGATTTCAGAGATACTAAGTCACTTCAGCTCACACTTATGTAGTATTAATCATCTGAGAGCAGCAGACATAATTTTAGATGCCTGAATGTGAATTACAGAATCCCAGAATCACAGAATCCTAGGGGTTGGAAGGGACCTCGAAAGATCATCTAGTCCAACCCCCCTGCCAGGCAGGGTCACCTAGACTACATCACACAGGAACTTGTCCAGGCGGATTTTGAATGTCTCCAGTGAAGGAGACTCCACAACCTCTCTGGGCAGTCTGTTCCAGTGCTCTGTCACTCTCACAGTAAAGAAGTTTTTTCTAATATTCACCTTGAACCTCCTATGCTCCAATTTGCACCCGTTACCCCTTGTCCTGTCACTGGATGTCACTGAAAAAAGCCTGGCTCCATCATCCTGACACTCCCCCTTAATATATTTGTAAACTTTGATGAGGTCGCCCCTCAGTCTCCTCTTCTCCAAGCTAAAGAGGCCCAGCTCCCTCAGCCTTTCCTCATAAGGAGATGTTCCACTCCCTTAATCATCTTAGTAGCTCTGCACTGGACTCTTTCAAGCAGTTCCCTGTCCTTCTTGAACTGTGGGGCCCAGAACTGGACACAATACTCCAGATGTGGCCTCACCAAGGCAGAATAGAGGGGGAGGAGAACCTCTCTTGACCTACTAACCACACCCTTTCTAATGCACCCCAGGAAGCCACTGGCCTTCTTGGCCACAAGGGCACATTGCTGGCTCATGGTCATCCTCCTGTCCACCAGGACCCCCAGGTCCCTTTCTCCTACACTGCTCTCCAGCAGGTCAGCTCCCAGCCTGTCCTGGCACATGGGGTTTTTCTTCCCCAAATGCAAAACTCTACACTTGCCCTTGTTGAATTTCATCAGGTTTCTCCCCGCCCAACTCTCCAGCCTGTCCAGGTCTCGCTGAATGGCAGCACAGCCTTCTGGTGTGTCAGCCAGTCCTCCCACTTCTATGTCATCAGCAAACTTGCTGAGGGCACACTCTGTTCCCTCATCCAGGTTGTTGATGAAAATATTGAACAGTACTGGTTCCAGTACCGACCCCTGAGGGACTCCACTGGTCACAGACCTCCAACTAGATTCTGTCCCATTGACCACAACTCTCTGACTTCTTCCTTTCAACCAGTTCACGATCCATCTCACTACCTGATCATCAAGACCACACTTCCTTAGCTTATCTACGAGGATGCTGTGGGAGACAGTGTCAAATGCTTTACTGAAATCAAGATAAACCACATCTACAGCTCTACCATCATCTATCCACCTAGTTACTTCCTCATAGAAGGCTATCAGGTTGGTCAAACATGACTTCCCCTTGGTAAAACCATGTTGACTGCTCTTAATGACCCCCTCACCCTTGATATGCCTAGAGACAGTGCCAAGAATAAGTTGTTCCATCACCTTTCCAGGGATGGAGGTAAGGCTGACCGGTCTATAGTTACCCCAGTCCTCCTTCTTGCCCTTTTTGTAGACTGGAGTGACATTTGCTATCCTCCAGTCCTCAGGCACCTCTCCTGTCACCCATGACTTACCAAAGATGATGGAGAGTGGCCTAGCAATGACCTCTGCCAGCTCCCTCAGCACCCGCAGGTGCATTCCATCCAGACCCATCAATTTATGGATGTCCAGATTGCTTAACTGATCCCTAATCCAATCCTCATCTACCAAAGCAAACTCCTCCTTTATCCTTCTGGAGCTATAGGGATCTGGGGCTCCTGGGGAGAGTCTTCAGGATTAAAGACAGAGGCAAAGAAAGCATTCAGCACCTCTGCCTTCTTTATATTCTCTGTCACCAGGGCACCCACCTCATTGAGCAGTGGGCCTATGTTGCCTCTAATGTTAGTTCTACCTTCTATTTGAAGAAGCCCTTTCTATTGTCTTTGACCTCACTTGCAAGAATAAGTTCCAAGGAGGCCTTAGCTTTCCTAATTGCCTCCCTACATCCTCTGACAACAGTCCTATATTCCTCCCAAGTGGCCAGCCCCTCCTTCCATGCTCCATAGATTCTCTTTTTCCACTTGAGTTTGCCCAGCAGCTCCTTGTTTAACCATGATGGTCTCCTGGCTCCCTTATTTGATTTCCTACCCATTGGGATGCTCTGATCCTGAGCTTGGGACAAGTGGTCCTTGAATGCTGACCAACTATCTTGAACCCCTTTACCACCTAGTACCCTTTCCCATGAGACTTCCCTTAACAATTGTTTGAAGAGGCCAAAGTTGGCCCTGCGGAAGTCCAGGGTTGTGGTCTTGCTAGGTATTGTATTCTTCCCACAAAGGATCCTGAACTCCACCATCTCGTGTTCACTGTAGCCAAGGCTGCCATTGACCATCACCGCTTCAACCAGACCCTCCTTGTTGGAGAGTATGAGATCCAGCAGTGCTCCTCTCCTAGTTGGTTTGTCCACCACTTGCATTAAGAAGTTACCATCAATGCACCGGAGGAACCTCCTAGACTGTGAATGGCTGGCTGTGTAGCCCTTCCAGCAAATATTGGGGTAGTTAAAATCCCCCATGAGGATCAAGACCTGTAATTGCAAGGCTGCTTTCAGCTGCCTGTAGAAAGCCTCATCAACTCCTTCATCCTGATCAGGAGGTCTGTAATAGACCCCCACAGCTGTATCACCCATGCCAGCCTGTCCCTTAATTTGTACACACAGACTTTCCACTTGCTCCTCATCTGCCCCTGGACACAACTCAATACATTCTAGTTGCTCTCTCACATAAAGAGGAACTCCACCACCTCGCTTCACTGACCTGTCTTTCCTAAAAAGGACATAGCCATCCATGACCACATTCCAGTCATGTGAGCTGTCCCACCATGTCTCTGTAATTGCTAATTGCCACCAGATCACAACCTTTAGACTGCACACAGACCTCTAACTCCTCCTGTTTATTCCCCATGCTGCATGCATTGGTGTACAGGCATTTCAGGGAGAGATCTGAGCACACTGGTGGCACCCTTGGGAGGTGGGAGGCCTTCTGGTCTTCATCAACAGGAGAAGAATGTCCCACTAGTTCAAACCTAGCTACAATCCCCTCCCACTTTGAATCTAGTTTAAAGCTCTGTGAATGAGCCCTGCTAACTCTTGCCCTAGGACCCTTTTTCCCCTGCAGGACAGGGTCTTCCCATTCAATGCCAGCAGAATTGTAAATATATATCCATATAGGCAGATGCCTGAAGTTTGCCTACGTGTTACTAGAGGCTCATGACCTTAAAAAAACAAAACCCAAGCAAACAGAGGGATACTTGTGCAGGTGACATTTTCACAGGTTATTATAATTATTACAGTGTTGTTGCAGGATAAATCTTCCTTTTATATTGCTCCATCCATTTGTGGTCTTTGAGATGTCAAATGAAGGATGACTCTTCTACAGCTATAAATACCAGTATATGGAGTACTGCAGCATGGGTAAGGTCTGGACAGGTTTTCCTTTGAACAGATGCAATGTATGGGGTGATAAAAAAGGTGGAGATATACAGCCAGATCTCTGTTGCTGCATCTCACTTCTCCCTCTACCAACTCTTGGTATTGAAAAAGGAGGAGATTGTGCAAAAGTCTGGTAGGCACAGCAGAAGAAAACATGTCTTCAAAGAGAGACCTCAGATAGTGTGTAAACTGATGTGTAAACTCAGGTTTGAAAATATATAAAAATTAATATGAAATAAGACAAATGTTCAAAACTAATGGAATGTGAGTATGAAGAGTTATCTTTTACATTATATGATATGGTGTGATGATAAGGTGTTTCCAATGCTAGGTTGTTTACAGGAAAATTACAAGCATTTTTGATGGAAAAGACTTCCAAAATCTCTGAACAATGAACCTCATGAAGAAAAACTTTGTATGGGTCTTTCAGGGGAATCTTGTTTTAAAGTCTTAGCTTTGTCCTGAAATATCAATGTATACATGGAATCTAATTTTGTCAGGCAGTGTTCATTATTGATTTCAGTATGCTTATATTCCTTTCTAGAGGTGATGTGCAAGTATCTCATGGGAACTGTGCCAAGATGAGGTAAGCTGAGGCTCTTTTTCCATTATCATTAATGCTGCACCTGAATGCTACCCATCACTCTACATTAGATGTGAAAATATGCTTATACTTGTGTCACTTTAGCAAAAGGACACACATGGTGTTCATTCCACATTATTCACTAGCTATGGGAAGACAGATCATTCTGACATTACCCTGAAGTCTATCAGGAGACAATCACACCTTCAAAATTATTTCAAATGAGATTGAAGGAGCAGAGGGAGTTTGCACTGGCACCACTACATGTCATGTCATTCTGCATTTTGGGGTTTGTACAGAAAACACTAAAATGGAATATAAACCCTATCTGCACTGTAACCAGTGTGTTCTTTTAGTGCACGAAAATATCTAAAATGCCAAGGCAAAGATGCATGTGAAATACTGATGAAAAAAAACAAACCCATAATATTAAGTGACTGGAATATGACAATCCATAATTTTTCTTAGACACAGACAGCCTTCTGAACTCACTGGGTATGAACAGAACAAGCAAATACTTGATGAATACCTGATGTTTCTATTTGCACTGCTGTATTTCTAGAAGGATGCAAGATGTTATGAAAATGACCAGGCCACTACCTTATATTCAAGCTGATTTTATGCATCATTTTGAGCAGGCATAGGAGAAAACCCTGAATACTGTCTACACACAATTTATTACATGAATTCTATTGTTCCAGGCTCCATATGAATTATCCTTATCCCTGTTGCCTACATGCCATGGAACTATTATTTCTAACTAAGTGTGTTTTAAAGTGCTTTAAAGATACAATGCCAAGCATATAAAAAGTATAAGATAACCAACATTCTTATCTACAATTGAAGAATTCTTACAATAAAACAGCTTTCTTAGAAATCTCCTTCTTATCTAAAGATGTGCAGAGGCAACTGTTGCAATAAAATAAGTTGTGTCTCTTTCTAACTAAACTTGACCTAATTTGTGACATTTTGTTGATGTATACTGGTTTTGAAAGGAAAATGTATTTTCTCAGGGCATTTTTAATTTACTATGAGCTAATCAGAAATATTCATAGACATACTACTTTAACTCTACTAAGGTCAGTGAAAGCAGTAAATAAATTAAAATACCTTAGAAAATCATTGTTCTCTGAGCAGTGGGACATCTTTAGTGGGAAGCATTGATTTTGTTTGTCTTCTGCATTGCATTAAAGAGATTGACCCTAGAAAGCCATTCTGGAACAGTTCATGGCCACTGACCACTGAGAATGCAAGATTTCACAGTTCTACCTTAGAAGTGGGTTAAATTCATTCCACTGATTGACTGGCTTGTCCAAGCAAACAATCTCTATTAGTTCCAGCCAAGTTTACTGGTTTTCTGTTCAAAAGGCTGTGAGACACAATTTGACTGGTGCCATATCGCTTATTCAAAAGCTAGTATAAATAATATATAATTGTGTTTTAATCATTTACCTTCAGTAAGGTAAATTCAGCTGAGATACACAACCTCACACCAACTCTGAATCTAACCTCAGACACCAACTTATCTTTTGGGCTCCTGGATTGTATGTTGCCTGAAAGACACACTGATGAAGACAGAACCATCACATAGCTGTCATTAAACTTTGCTGAACAGTGTTTATATCCTGAAGAAATTGATTTCAGGTTATCTCTCATAAACCTGAAATATCAGGTAGAAAATTATTCTAGGAGGGCTGATCTGACATGGATTGCAGACTAGAGAAAAAAAGGACAATGTAATTTATAATATAGAGGGAAGACAGGGGAGCGGACAAGCACTGGCACTAGGTATACTTTGTGTTCAAAATTACTTGGGCAATGTTAACACGCAGGTTCAGATGTTGTTCCCATCATCTTTTAGCTGTTGCTACTAAATGTACAATGTGCTTTTGTGTACCGTCATAAGTCATCTAAAAGACATGTAAACAAATCAGGTAGATCTTTGTCTTTGAGATTTACAAAAGGCACTGTGGATTTTAATTATTATGACTTGGAAATTTTTTGCATTTCAATAGGGTGGACATTTTAAAGAAATGCCAGAGTCTATGGTTTGGATATAGAAAATACAAAAGCTTTTATACTAACCATGAAAAGAGGAACACCATGTAACAAAGGTGCACAAGTGGGAAAACACATTGATTCTGCTGGCTAGACTAATGTCCTGTCTTACTTAGATGTGCATTGTCAGCTTTGTCAGTTTAGGTAATTGTTTCCTCCTTTATTTCTAAGCAGTTGCTCATGTGTGTGAATTGTTAACAAGAAAAAGAAACACTTCAGTTGGGAGACTGTTAGCTGAGGAGGGTGGTCTAGTGAATGTGTATCAGATGCAGAGTTGAGCAGGAATACTTCTGTTTGATATTATTTGTCTGTGTTGTTGCTTTAGCAAGAAAAAACTTTTCAGAAAAACTTCTATTTTTTTTCAATATTCTCCAGTGCATGTTTCAGAGATGCCAGAGGAATAGCTGCTAAGTGAAGCAAGGCAACTTCTCCCTCAAGGGCATGAACTCCCCTTCTTAGTAGATGTCGCAGCCCTGGAGGCCTAGAGAGTGAGAGACCATATGATCCTATGTTAATTTAGTGTCTTTTTCACAAAGTATGAAACAAGTGCCCTGTTCCACTAATGTTTGCATCTTGAAAGCTTTATGGCAGCCACAACTTAGTCATGCTTTGCATTCATTGTGTCTCTGTGTCCTCCAACCCAGAGTGCCAGAAGTTTGCTCTTCTTCATGCCCTGGACTGAACAACCTGACAGCAGCCCCTCAACAGTCTGCAAAGGATCTTCCCACACTCATGGAAAGATCAAAGAGGACAGATCCTTTCCATTCACATTCAGTTCTTGAATTCCTCCACAAAAGCACCAAGGAGGTAGCAATGACTGAAAAAACAATGTTTGGTTGCTGGCAGTCAGGCTGGGACCCTCTCATTGTTTCATAACCCAATGTAACAGCCATTCAGGCACAATAATTTTCAGCCAGCTCACCTTTGATCACATATTCAGTCACTGGCCTGGGTTTAAAATTCTCTATAAGATTGTTATTAAATTTCCATTCCATCCAGTTCTTTAAAGCCAAACTATTAAAATTTACTCCAGGCTGAAATTCAGCCCTACAATATGTGCACAACATTTGTACTACAGGATTTCTACTACTGTCACCAACCCCACCCTCACAACGAAAGGAGTGTTCAGAAAATATTGAAGAAGAACGACAAATAAAACAAAACAAACAAAAAACCCTACACAAAAGAAAAAAAAAAATTAAAAATCCTGAAACGGGATTGGGAGGGCTGATCTGACATGGATTGCAGATGAGAAAATTTGATCTTTTATGAGAATTTTTTTTTTAAATGAGAAAAAAAAGGACCATGTAATTTACTATATAGAGGAAAGACAGGGCAGGGGACAAGCATTGGCACTAGTACACTTTGTGTTTAAAAATACTTGGGCAATGTTAACACACAGGTTCAGATGTTGTTCACATCATCGTTTCATCATTTAGCTGTTGCTGCCAAATGTACAATGTGCTTCTGTGTACTGTTGTAAGTCAGCTAAAACACGTGTAAATATATGCCACGTCAGTCATTAAAGAGAAGGGTATAATTACACTTTTAAATGTGGCAAAGCATTTGGAAAGTAGCGTATAATTTTCCAGAGTAGGAACCTTTATGAAACATATCTTTCCCTGAGTGTTTATACAGCTCGACATCTTCAGGTTTGTTCAGATCAAGAGCCCCACTGTGAACAAACAGGCTTCCAGACAAAGGCAGCAATTTGTTCTCTAGGTACCATTTCAACGAACGGGAAAAGCAGCAAGAGGGAGAGGCAGGGAAGAGTGAGAAGAGAGAGAAGGGCACACCATGTTGCTACACACACAGTTTAGAAACATGCCGGATCTGGCCTAATTACCCTGGAAAGGAGTGTTGAGAGGTGCCCACAGCCAGCTGCTTTCACTGTTGGTAAATGACTATGCTGTCATTTTACCCATGATAGAGTAAAATAAAGTTTAGTTTTTATACTTTTAATTAAATTAAATAGGCTCCCTGCTCACTTGGGGGAAATGGGTTCATATAGTCTTACTTGAAAGGAGGAAGAGCTGGAAGGTGCCAAGGCTTCTTACAAAATACTGATTTCTTCTTTTTGATACAAGCCCTCAATAAGAGGGATTTGCAAAGAGAGACTAGAGACATCCTCCCTCCATTAATTCTGTAAATTTTTAAGATAATTTTCAATAATGTGAGCATAAATGTTAAGTGTCTGAGAATAAACAAAGGATTTACATTAACCTGTCTACTAAGCTCAGCTGAGCCATCAGGCTATTTTGGCTTAGCAGGTTACCACTCATCAACTGAGCCATGATAATCATGACTTCATTTCTGTAATACCTCCAACAACTGCAACAGAGTAAGATCTCAACCCACAGTAACACAGGAAGGGCAAATTAACATTTCCTAGCACTTGCAATACACAAAGCACATTCGAACTGTGTCTGTCAGCTGACATCCAAATTTTTACATGTTTATCTGACCCTGATACCCATTTTTTTCTAGAAAAAAAGTATCTCTTTTCCTGGGAAATATTTCAGTTTGCTAGCAAAAGAAGATGCTGATGCTTGTCAAATAACATAAAATTTATGTTTTCTGTCCTTTACATCTTTGTAACAATGTCCTGGAAGTCCTTATTCAACCATGGGGCAAATTACTGGTAACTATTCAATAACTTATAAACATTTGAAAGATATGAGAAAATTATAAAACTAGTATCAGGGGACACTGATACAAACAATGTTAGGATGATTCCCAACTCTCTTTCTCCTCCTGACAGATTATGTTTGCCCAATCAGTTTGTTTCTAATATATAGAAGGAAGAAAACAATCTGTATTGTTTTCATAACTCGAAAACATAGTGACTCACATCTCTTTTTCATTGTCCACATCCATCACTAAAGCGCTCTGCAAGTTAATTTATGTCTGCCTGCACAAGCAATGAAAGCCATATAGAATACCTATAAAATAAATACAGAATAAACACATAGAAAGAAGCCTTGGAGTTACAGTGAAAAAGAATCCAGGGATGATAAAACTATGACTACTAATTAATTGCACTTTGAAAATGAAGACAGGAAGTATCTGAAAGTATTAGATATATATGTTTCACTACCAAGTGAGAAGAGAGTTCCCTGAACTTGCATCCACAAACATGGGGAAATTTGAAGCTTTCGTACTGCTGAAACAGTCATTCACCAAGCTGAAAATGGAAATGGATATTCCTGCACTTCTGTAACACTCTCTAGACTGCCCAGTTCTGTTTCTGACAATTTCAGCTGCATTGGAGATAGGTTGGGCAATCTATGGTTATCTAATTTTGTATTCTCAATTTTATCGGTTTCTCCAAATTCTTGCATATATTCTGACTTTCTGAGAATATTTTTCTGTAGTGCTAGAAGAATTTGCCCTAAATTTCTGGAATTTTCTTGGGCTGTAGCCCAAGTCAAAGTTTAGAAGTCAGGCCCACAATTAAATTACTTTGAATGTCAAGCAATGGTAATTGTAAGGTGAGTTTTGATCTGCCCCACTCGTGTTTTAACTATTTTAAATGTAGTATAACTCTAATTTCTTTCTAGATTGTACTTCTTTGAATTTATACCATACTTTCTTTACAGTCATCTTTATTTTTAGTTTTGGTCTTACCATATGCTGAATCCTCATTTAGTATGGCTGAATACGTGGGATACATGTGTAGTGAAATGTGTTGAAGTTTGTGTTGCATTAAACAGGCCACTTGACAACATGATTTGGATCCCAGAGCACAGCAACAAGACTGTGGGGAATGAATCATGCAAATTTTTATTTTGTCAGGGGAGAAATGAATATTTTCATATTTTAATACCTCTGTTGATTTCTAGTCCACACCCTCATTTTTGTTATTCAGTATGCAAGTCCCAGTCCAATAAAAATGCTGTACATGCTTAAATTCAATCCTTCCAAGTTTTCCCACAGAATTTAGCTCCACTGTTTCTATAATCTCTGGAAGAATAGGACTTTCTCTCACAGCAGCAGCCAAAGGTCTCAGCCAAGACAGGACTGGGCAGTAGAGAAACAGTCACTTGCATTATTTTACTGATCATTTATCTGAAAAAAAAACAACCAAAACACAACAAAACTGTAGACAGCAAGAAAAGTCCTAGGGACCTTAGCTGGCAGTGAGAATGACAACCAGAGGGATATTATCTGAAAAATAATTTCTTTAAACCAGGGGTGTTCAATAGCCTCGTAATGCTTATTCAAGTTGCCTTTCATATCACTGTGCTGCATCAGACTCTTCTTAAATTGGTGGTTTATCTGTCCTTACCAAACTACACCTGATCTTCTTTAACAGCAACAATGATCCTGCCATAGACAAAGCCAAAATGTGTAGCTCCTGAGAAGAACAAATTAATTGAAAGTTAAATGCCTGAATAAAGATTTATTTTCTCCAGTTATCACTGTCAACATAAATTTAGTATTTTATTTCCACTGTCATTAAGTAAAAAAAAGCTATGTATAATAAAGGTTCTAAGCTTGTCAGCCTATACTTTTTCAGCATAACTAAAACAAGTTTGATTACTAGAAGAAAAAATATTCTAAGTTCTTTTTATTAGCAGAAAATTATTTTAAATTTAGAATCTTGGGAGTTGGAATAAATGATCCTTACAGGTCCCATCCAACTTGACATATTGTCGTGATCCTATGATCTTAACTTTCAAATTCTCTTCATTTCAATGGGGATTATTTCATAAAAAAGAAATAAAAATATTTGCAGCTATTTTAATTTTTGTAAATGTTTATATTTGTAGCAAATAATGATGGTCACAGTGTTGAGCTCTTACGCAATGTTGGTCTCTGAATTGACAATCAGCACTCGGTGTCATTCTAGGTAATTCCCTGAGAATGTCAGTTTAGTGCTCTAAAGCAACCAAATGAGCAAATAAAATGGTAGTAATACTAGGGCATCAACAAAAAATGGAAAATGTGTTTATAAGTCCTTGGCAAGGTCACATGTTAATTGTAGAGTGGTTCTGGTCCTATACTACTTTAAAGAAGATAGTACAACAGGAAATGACACAAAGTGCAGTAAAGGTGATCAGACATCTGAGATGTCTCCTTGTGAGATAAAATAAGCAAGTTAGGCCATTTTTGGAAAAGATGCAGAAGAAAGGACATTATTATAAAGGCTGATAAAAAAATTTACGGAGGATGTAATGAAAGAATGATTATGCACCACCTCTCGTTAAAGAAAAACCAGGAAAATCCTGAAATAACATTGTAAACAAGTAAAAGTAACTACCTTTTCACATAAAACAATTTACCTGTGAAATCCTGCCACCAGACATTCCTTAAAGAGATACCTAAGATAAAATTATGGTCAAAAAATGATCAATGAAATTAAGGGGGAAAAAATAAAAATATTATAAACAAATATGCAGATATTGGCTTTTGATTAGGAAGTCCTCAAGTTACAGTTTTCTAGAATCTGGGACAACATACTGAACAAAATGTCACTATCTCTTTACCCAGTTTTAACAGTCTTCCTCAAAGCACCAATTGCATGTCACTCTTGAACACAGGATATAGGGCAGGGAGGACCCTTGCTCAGGTCGAGAAGGGGATTCTTTCTCTCCCTACAAGTGAAACTGAGGATGGAGGATTAAAGGAGGTGACTATTTACACCACAGAAATTACAACATTTTAAGTTTTCAGAGAAAGCATAACTGCATAACTCATCGCATTGCATATTTTACCCTGTAGTAGGTTGTAGGCATTTTTAAGAGATAATACTGCTAATAACCATTACTATTGCATAACAATAACTCTACCACAGATAAAATATTTTTCCCTTCTTTCATTCCTTAAGCTTTAACAGCAGTGTTTTGTCCCTAGTTTTCCTCACATATGCTGATATACCTCATCTGTCAAGCAGATGTCTCCCACAGTTGCAGTGACTAGATGTGAATGCTTGTTTAAGAGGGCTTTTGTTTTAATGAAAAGTCAAATGCCCCAAATCAACATCTTTCTTGATCATTCTCTTAAAAGGTAGGTTTAGTAATAAGAAGTAAACTAGTAATAAGGTTAAGTAGCACTGCCTAAACTTGTACTGGTACTCCTTGTTTAAATTCTGGTTGTTTTGCCCTGCAGGTAAACCAGGCTTTTCCTGGATCAGCATCCATTTACCATTGGAATAATCCCCCTATAGCACTGAGAGACATTCTGCCACAAGGAGCAAAAGACTGAAATTAATCTCTGGATCTGCTCTGTCCACAATTGACTTTGTGTTTATAAATGTATTTTCTACTTGAAAACAGGAAGTTGTGTAACAATAGACCCACCATCGATACTTTAGTGTTGGTATAGACTATGGGAGCAACCATAAAGGTGACCTGTAACAAAAAAGACCTCTATGTGAAATATAATATTTTCATGAGCTAATTATAATATGTGGAAGGATTTTACTTGCCCTGATTGTACAGTTATGGCCTTTTTATCCAGGGTTAAAAAAGGCTCTTCAGCCACAAAATGCATGTTTCTCACTTTCAAAAAAGCAGCTGGTGCTTAACAGAGAAAAGCAGCATTGGTAGCTGTAAACTGATGAGGCAAATAACCCTGTGGAAAGATGACCAAGTAGAGAAGAAAGAAAGTTTCTGAAGAAAGAAAAAGAAACTAAAGAAAGAGTCATTGCAAATTGTTCAACTTTTCCTTTTCTCAGTTCCTTAGTTGCAACTAGCTTTGGATTATCACTGTCTTTATATGATTCCATTTTGGGGGAAGTCTTAACAATGTAAGACCATTGTTATGAGCACTCTTAATTATTGCTGCATTGCATTTTTGTATCTTCTGCATGTCCAGGAAAATAAGCCAAAATAGAATTTAGTATAACAGAGAATCAGGCCTTTAACACTGAGAATCACAGAATGATAGAATGGTTTGGGTTGGAAGGGACTTTCCAGCCCCTCTTCATGGACAAGGGCATCTCCCACTAGACCAGGTTGCTCCAAGCCCCATCCAACCTGGCTTTGAATACTTCCAGGGAGTGTACATCCACAACCTCCCTGGTCAACCTGTTACAGTGTCTCACTACTCTTACAGTCAATAATTTATCCCTAATATCTAATATAAATCTACCCTCTTTCAGTTTAAAACTGTTCACCCTCATCTTACTGCCACAAGCCCTTGTAAAAAATCGATGCTTGTCTTTCTGGTGTAGGTAGGAAAGCCTAAAGGCTTTCCCTTTAGGTACAGGAAGGCTGCTTTAAGGTCTCCTTGGAGGCTTCTCTTCTCCAGGTTGAACAACTCCATTCTCTCAACTTGTCTTCACAGGAGAGATTCTTCAGCCCTCTGATCTTTGTGGCCCTACTCTGAACTCTCTTCAGGAATTCCATGTCCTTCTTACATTGGGGTCCCCAGAACTGGACACAGTACTCCAGGCAGGGGACCTCACAAGGGCAGAGCAGAGGGGGAGAATCAGTTTCTGCATGTGCTGTAAGTGCGTACACTCATTGCAAAGGTCTGCTTTACCTAAAAGAGGAGAGAGCAACGTATCACCTCAAGTTACCAAATTATGTATTATTGTGAGTCTTATTTGAAACTACAGTAGATGCACAATAGGCCTGAGCAATGCTTAAAATCTTATGCTACTAAAGATTAAACATTAAGAGGTAGAAGTCCTACTTTTATCTTTTCTCCCACCAACATTTTGAAGGGTCACTCCTCTTCACGTCCTGGCCCTTCCCATCCCAGGCTGGGTTGTACAGGACCTGAAGGTCTGCACCTGAACAACAGTAAAAATAAAGTCAGGTAGCAGGGATTTACATTTCAGCTAATGCTTGTAGGTGTCCAAACAGTGCTCTATGCTACATGTTCTAGTTTGTCATGGAAGTATTGCAGCTCTGGCTCACTAGGCTGCTGGTGCTTTCCTGGGAAGGAAGGGGAGAGAGAGGTGCCAGTAGCTCCCAGAGGCACAGATGGGGTTTGTACTTCTCCAGTGTGAGCTAGCTGCACGCTGTCCTTCACAAAAGGCACCTGCTTTCCAGATTCAGATACAAAGTGTTGGGCTACCAACACAGTGTCTAGAAGAAGGTAAAAGGAAACATCTTCGTAGTTATATTTTAAGTTCTGAATCTTCTCTTGCTACCTTATCAGAGCCAAAAGCAGAGCATAAAGTTTAGACTTCCTGTTGTGTGTTATTGTAAGACTTGTCATTTCTCATTTGGAAGGTTGTTGATCCAGGCTACTTGAACACATCAAATCATAACACAAGTAGTATTGCTTCAACTCAATCACAAGAGCAAAGACAAAATGTTCTCCTAAAGCCTTAATTTTAAAATAACATGAGTTATAGAGGATGTCTTAGCCAAGGAAGGCCATCCAGAGGGACCATGACAGGCTGGAGAGGTGGGCTTGTGTAAACTGCACGAAGTTCACCAATGGCGAGTGCAAGCTTCTGCACCTGGGTTGGGGCAACCCCAAGCACAAAGGCAGGCTGGGTGGAGAATGGATTGATAACTGCCCTGAGTAGAAGGACTTGGGGGTGATGGTGGATGAGAAGTTCAACATGGGCCAGCAATTTGCCCTTGCAGTCCACAGAGCCAACCCTGTCCTGGGCTGCGTCAAAAGAACTGTGGCCAGCAGGGCCAGGGAGGTGATTCTCCCTCTTTACTCGGCTCTCTTGACACCCCACTTGGAGTACTGTGTCCAGTTCTGGAGCTCCCAACAAAAGGACACGGAATTCCTGGAGAAAGTCTGGAGGAAGGCCACGAAGATGATTCGAGGGCTAGAGCACCTAAGATGACAGGCTAAGAAAGTTGGGGTTGTTCAGTCTTGAGAAGAGGAGACTTCGTGCAGTTTACACAAGCCCACCTCTCCAGCCTGTCATGGTCCCTCTGGATGGCCTTCCTTCCCTCCAGTGTGTCAACCACACCACACAGCTTGGTGTCATCAGCAAACTTGCTGAGGGTGCATTCAATCCCACTGTCCATGTCACCAACAAGGATGTTAAATAGCACCAGTCCAAGTACCAACCCTTGGGGAACACCACTCGCCACAGGTCTCCATCTGAACATCGAGCCATTGATCACCACTCTTTGAGTGAAACCATCCAGCCAGTTCCTTACCCAATGAGTGTTCCATCCAACAAATTTCTATTGTTCAAGTTTAGATACCAGGATGTCATGTGGGACAGTGTTGAATGCTTTGAACAGGTCCAGGGAGATGTCGTCAGTTGCACTTCCTTTGTCCATCAATATATTTACTTTCTATCGCAAATCATGATACTGCTGAGTCATAGTTATCTGGTGAGCCACCAATATCTTCTCTACTAAGGGTATGTCCCATTTTCACAATTGTCCTTGATACTTCCCCAGCTGTGCTGTACTGTTTAAAAAGTCAAATAGTCAAAGTTAGATTTTTGAAAGTGAGAGATTCACATACAAACTACTGTCAGTAATTAAAAGTTTATTGGAGGCACTCATGTTATTTAATTGGTAGCTCTTCTGGCAGACTGTATATATATATATATAGGTATAGAGAGGGTTCTTAAAAATACATGCTATTTACCATACATGAATGTTATTACAGAAATTTCACCTAAACCCAAGGAGTCATTTAAGGCTCTTGGGTGAATTTACATTTATGAGTGTTTTCTATGAAATGTGTATTATTTATCCACTGCATCCTGAGAGCTCTGAAGGTTACAGAAAACTGTAAATATGTGTGTAAGGGTATTAAAAAAGGTTCATACACTGTCTGATTCTATAACATCAGTACTATTAGTACAGGAATAAAGGAGTTAAAAAAATTTAAAAAAACCTGAATGGAGCAAGGCATGGATGAAGAGGAGAATGCCAAAAGGGAAACAGGGAAAGCCTTATTGCTTAAGTGTTTCTCCTACACTGTCTAATGCAGAAGTTGAACATGGTAAGTTAACACAGAAACCAAGGGGAGAGGCAGAAAAGACAGCGTCACCTAGCCGTTGTAACATCCTGTTTTGGTTGTGGCTTCTATATCCTGGAAATCACCCACTACCTGCATACTCATCACTTTCCATGAATTATCTCAACTCGTACACAACCCTTGAGGTGGCTATTCACTCTAGAGGATTTTGACCCTTCTCCATCCCAAAATCTGCCAATTACCCTGCTCAGTAGTCCAAAATAAAAACTGGAAATAATAATAGTTTTTATCTTGCAGCTTAGCACCTTCAGAATTCCCTCTCAGATCTAAGTATGAACAATATAAGAATAATAGGGAAGAGCTACAGAAATATCTGTAATTTAACCAAAGGTATTTTGGAAAAATAAACAGAAAATAGGGGAGGAATTATGTGTTTGGATGGCTTAAATACTTTCCAAACAGAAAACTTTTTGGAAAAAATAAAATTAGCATGGATGAAACATATTTAATCTATGCTAATAATCAATGACTGAGCATTAGAACACCTTTGGTGCATTGACACCATGAAACTTGAAATCTTCCTCAGGAAGTCTTAGAATCAGTCGTTCTCATTCAGTTTTTTTTCAACTGCAAGTTGTTCTTTTAAATATTAATTCTCTGCAGAAAAAAATATGCTTTTAATTGTTAACAAATATGTCAGTGACATTGGTCTTCCCCCGTAAAAGTTCAGCCTAGAGCCTATTTTTATATCTAAGTTATGATCCCATGAGATCCTAAGTTTACAGAGGATTCTGACAGATCTCTTTTAAGTCTATAGTAATGACACTATCATTTCGGGTGTTATTTATTAATTTGTATTAAAACATAATAAATATTACTGAAGTAACAGGGATTTTTTTAAGAGCAAAATGCTTTGAAAGCTGTCTCAAATGTCAAACAGAATGCATTTTGCAGTAGTTCTGTATAATTTTTATTGAACTCAAACTTTTAAATAAATCTTCCTATATCTAATGCCTCTTATCAAAGCACAAAAACACATTATCTGATTATAAGAAGAACCTCAGAACTTACTGCCTTCAAATTTAATGGACTCCTGATGCTTTCTTTCCTGCCTAGACTGTTTTTAAGGCATTTTACAGTATTTTATACATTATAAATGGATTCCATTCTTGGCTTAGTAATTCATTTAATGGACAATGGATACAAAAAGCTGTAACTCCAGGGACATTAAATTGGTTCTAAAATATTAAAATTACAGCTTTTTCAGAAAGAAGAAAATACTAAAATGTGTCTAATGCAACACTGCATCTCATTTCCCACTACCTATAGGATCTGTCTAAAAGCTCCTAAATTTCTTAATGTCACAATATGTTAAAATTGCATTCTTCTATATTTAAATGTCTAAAACATTTTTCATTTTTTTATAACCCTGAGGAGATCCACCAGCAAATGGGAAAAAACATGCTTGTCATTCCACTATCTGGGAACTCAAAAAGCACTACATTGTACAAGATAACTGTAGTATTTTGTATCTGATCATGGTCAGAGGTGATTGCTTCAGAGAAAAGCAGATACTGTCTTGTAATGAACAGGATTCTACATCTCACTTCGGGTAACCAAATGTAATGACACATAACATATGGCAAGTAACAACATTGCACAGGAAAACCCACTGTAAAGACCTTGAAAGTCTTTAATCGGAATTTCTTCTGTTGGATCCTCTGCGGTAGAAGTTTTCAGCAGTCAGCAATGCAACAGATGCAATACCATCTCTCTGTCCACTACTCTCTTTCCTGTCCCTCAGCAATGCTGTGCAATCTACTCTTTGACCTAACACACCTTGACAGCAACAAAAAGTCAGAGAGAGAACAGAAAAAGCAGCTTTAATGGCCTTACTAATTTGTATTGCTGCAGTAAGTGCGTGCAGGTGAAAAGTATGCTTTCCTAACTCCTACTGCTAACCTATCACTTCCTGAAGAAAGGGTGTTTTTATGACACTATTGTAGTAGAAGAAAAAAAAAAAAAGAAAAAAGAAAAAAGGACCAAAGAGGAAAGTTAGGAAAAAATTATTCTTCAAATGTCTACTACCAGGGAAAATTTTTCAGCTTTACAGAAAATTTTTGCCAAAAGTATTGTTTAACTGTCTTTTATGCATCTATATATATACACACACACATTACATATAATCACTTGTATTTCCTTTACACTACCACTTTTGTCCTGGTAATACAAAAAAAAAAAAAAATAAAAAAAATAGATGGAAGCAAATGTATAATCTATTCCCCATAATCCATTATGACGTTTATCTTTCATATATCCTCCCTCATACACTTCATCTCATGTTACACTCCAAGACTCACAGAGGTTGGGCAGGATCTAGGGGGTTCTTTCTGTTCAAACTTCTCAGACTAGTGTCAGCACTGAGTTTAGACAGGATTGCTTAGGGCTTTGTCTGGTATTGATATCCCCCAGACTTCCAAGGTCTGAGATTCTAGAAGTTCCTTGTGCAACCTGCTCCAGTGTTTAACTGATTCCGTAAGTCCACTTAGAACCAGAAATGTTTAATCTTCCCCTAGGTCAGGGTAGATATGGATCTAAGCGCATCGGTTGCCTTTCCTCTGTTTTTTCTGCTGCATTTTTGTGAAACCAGATAAAGATTGCCAAACACCACTTCCTAGGCTGGTAATACAGAAACCTGAGCAGATGGTTAGAGTAATATTCTCAAAGCTTACTGCCAGAAACTGAAGCTAGCTTTCCCATGTTTGTACCTCTCTATTTCTAAACATTACCATGAATAAAAATTTCTTTCCCTAACAGCTTATGAAAAAACACATTTAAGCACACAGATTTATTTTTTTTTCTGATATGCACATCTCTATGACTTAAGCATTAAAGCTTGGTTTCAACAACATCCATGTTAATTTTTAGCTTTGCAGTTTGCAGTTACAAATTGCAGTTATTAGGCTGTTTTCTTAGCACAGTGGAAATGTTTCAAAAGAATGATCACATCACAGCTTTCCGCAGTAGATAATCAGTGTTGCAAAGTACGTAAGATACACAATATAAGAGTATACAAGACAGGAAAAATCAACATTGTCAACGTTTGACTCAGGATCGAAAAATAAACCAGAGACAAACAATGCTCTCGATCCCCTCCCCCTCTCACCCAGGTAGGGAAGGAGAGAGAGAATTAGGAGAGAGACTTTGCTGGATTGAAAACTAAATTAGACAGCTTTAATTATATGTACAATTATATACAAGTATGTTCAGGCATGTGCAAAAGCCTCTTGCCTCCCCCCACCCCCAGCAGCTCCCCCGGCACTCTCCTGAGCTGTGAGCAGTCCCGAAATGTCTCGGACCACGGTCTGAGATAACAGCAGAGCAGCCAGGGCTGTGGGGAGAGTTATGAGGGTCAGGGCTGAGCCTGGGGTCAACGGTGACGGATGGAGTCCTCCCCAGACACTGGCCATGGACAGAAGAGAAGGGAAGAAGAAGCAGGAAGGAAGTTGTCTTCTGTGATCTCTGACCTTCCTGAGAGCTTACGTAGATATATATGGAATGGAATACCTTTGGTCAGTTCTGCTGTCTGTCCAGCCCAGCTCCCCACGGGGGAGTCACAGATATAATTCTGCTGCCCCAGTAGCCTCTGTAGCAGCAGAGCTAAGAAGTGACCTTGGAGTCTCAGCAGAACCATAAACATTCCAGTGTTATCAGTCCACCAGCTGGAACACTTGCTGCTAGGTAAAAGAAAGCTTACTGCAGGAAAAAAAAAAAAATCAGTAAAAGGAAAATTAGCTTAATCCTGGCTCAACCCAGGACAAACATGCTGAAACACTCCCTAAAAAAATTCATTGCAAATTGAACACTGCATTGCCACTACCTTCCTTAGTAAAAAGACTCCATGAGAAAAGTGGAAAAAAAATGTAAAGAACTGCATGTAGGGAAAACTCTTCCACATAGTGGTGTGGGTAAGGGCAAAAGGGAAGTGGGGGGCGGGGGAGGGGGGAAGCAGAGGAAAGCAGAGGGAAGGGGAGGGGAGAGAAGGGGAGGGGAGAGAAGGGAAGGGGAGGGCAGGGAATGAGAGGGGAGTGACAGGACAGGGCAGGGCAGGACAGGACAGGGCAGGGCAGGGCAGGGCAGGGCAGGGCAGGGCAGGGCAGGGCAGGGTAGGTGTAATGTTCCTTTGTCTTACAGTCTTCAATGAGGTGTGTAATTCACTGCCTAAATGAAAAATGTCTCCCCACTTTTACTTTCTACTTTCACACAAGCTCTGCCAACTGTAGTAGTGTTCAAACTTCCACTCATAGTTTTTTGCAGTCTTTAATTTCATGAGGTCATTGTTGATGGCCTCTTTACTAGTGACCTGTTATTTTATTGGATTTGGAAAAATCATTTGCCCTGACCTCGGTTGCCTTACTGGATTTCTCTCTTCTTTGCTCCCATACCACCCAAGCAATTGAATTTCGGTCCCAATTCTAGTTTTTGGATACATAAAGTAATTTCATTTGTATTATTATTATTATTATTCCTAGCTGAATAGTCTTTTTGCTGTATGCCTTCCTCAACTCATAGTTTAAACCCTTTTATTATTTGTAATAGCAGTCTGTTTCCTTCTGGTTATGATAGAGGCTGTTCCTAATATCATAGAGACTTTTGTCGACCAAAGACTCCCTTGGTCCTAATAAACTGAATCTTCTTACCTGAGGAATCTTCTTAAGCATGCACAGACACTTTCTAATTGACCTAGGGTACCCATGCTGGAGATGAGCACATCTACTATCAGCATTGAGTCTACCAAGTCAGGTAGACTTTGAGCTCTTTTGCAGGGAAAGACTGGTTTGCCTGTTTTCCCAGCTTCCCTAGAATTTCAGGCTGTTAATGCTGCAATCCATTGCAGGATTCATTAACCTAGACAACACCCTTTTCTAGATTTTCCCTAGTGGTAGGTTTGCAATAATAGAATGTTACAAGGTGGTTATAGGTCGCTTGAGAACAGTGCTTTGCACTGCACAGAGAAGAATACACGGCTCTCATGGATTCTACTCCAAGGTTTATTTTTAGGAATAATTATTTGATTTGCATTTTCCCCAACTTTCCAAATACAAATACAAAAATTATTGCTGGTATTAATTTCCTCACAGCTTTATAGTTCCTAAATTTTCTGTCCAAGGCCCAGTTACAGTCAGTGAACTTTTGCCCATATTGTGGCATATGTCTGAGATGGTTTCATTTCAAAAATCAAAGTTCAATTAATGAAAAATTTTTAAACTATTGTTTTGATAAAGAATTTTAACTTATTTGGGACATTGTAATGATTTTCAAAATCTACAATACAGTGTTATGGGAAATAATATTGTGCACAAAGTAAGGATATATTAATATTAGGAAGAATTTAACTGAAATATAGAACTAAGTAAACTCCACCCACAAGTTGAGAGACATACAGAGAATTTACCTCTGTAGAGTGGCAGTTCCTGAGTCATTTTTCTGTCTACTTCATGGTAAGTACTTGCCCCACTTTGAATGTTTCTTCTAATTTTAGTTCCAACTAAAGTCTTAGAAGGGTTACCTGCCTTAACAAAAGGAAATCTCATATACTCAACCATCAGAATGAAGGGAACTTTTTAAGTCTGCACCTTGTAGACTGTATTTTACTCATACTCTATATGAATGCTCAATAGGAAGTGGATTTTCTTGACCCTTATCCATCTGTCTTTGTCTCTCATGATTTGGAAGAGTCAGTGTTTAGCAGATTAAGAGTAATTTATAAAGATTAGCTAAGAAATGTGTCAAGGTTTGACTCAAAATTGGAAAATAAACCAGAGACAACAAGCTCTCGATCCCCTCCCACCCAGGTAGGGAAGGAGAGAGAGAATAAGGAGAGAGACTTTGCTGGATTGAAAACTAAACTAGACAGCTTTAATTATATGTACAATTATATACAAGTATGTTCAGGAATGTGCAAATGCCTCTTGCCTCCCCCCACCCCCAGCAACTCCCCCAGCACTCTCCTGAGCTGTGAGCAGTCCTGAAAATTCTTGGACTGCTGTCTGAGATAACAGCAGAGCAGACAGGCCTGAGGGGAGAGTTATGAGGGTCAGGGCTGAGCCTGGGGTCGACAGTGATGGATGGATGGAGTCCTCCCCAGATGCCGGCCATGGACAGAAGAGAAGGGAAGAAGAAGCAGGAAGGAAGTTGTCTTCTGTGATCTCTGACCTTTCTTGGAGTTTACATAGGTATATGGAATGGAATACCTTTGGTCAGTTCTGCTGTCTGTCTAGTCCAGCTCCCCTATGGGTGGGGGTCATAGAAATGACTCTCCTGCCCTGGTAGCCTCTGTAGCAGCAGAGCTAAGAAGCAACCTTGGAGTCTCAGCAGAAACATAAACATTCCAGTGTTATCAGTCCACCAGCTGGAACACTTGCTGCTAGGTAAAAGAAAGCTTACTGAAGGAAAAAAAATATCAGTAAAAGGAAAATTAGCTTAATCCTGGCTCAACCCAGGACAAAATGGAACAGTGCTAAGTCTTGCCAAGATTAGAGAATTCTAGTAGTGTAACTAAGCTGTATGCTTTTCAGAAAAAATGCACATTTCAGGATATACTTGGATTGATTATCTGGACTCAAATCAAATTTGTACTTTGCTAATTTGTTTCTTAGATTTTTTAATTAGCTAAAAGTCTGAGCATATAATGGCGAACTTTCGAGACTGCAGGAAACAGATTATAGAGGAGGAAAAATTGTTGCAGGTTGGTCAACACAATCTATACATGGTAGTCCAGTAAAGGGCTGCAAGTTTGGTCTCCTACATTATGATCTTGGCTTTTTAGTTGATCTCCAATACTAAATTACACATTTTCAAATGTGAACATTTAATTTACATCCAGAGACTGAGTGATTACGTGTTTATATACTGTAATCAAGTAATTACATGCATCAGTATCCCTTTATAAGCACCTTTCAAATCATGCACAAGAAAATATGTTACCCTTAAGGAAATGCAAGCATCTTTACTGGTACAATATCTGAGTCAAGAAACACACTGTGGACATTAGGAAGAAAACTTCATTTTTAAAATTTATTTTTGATGGAAGGAATCAAAGCTTCAGAGCTAGAAAGCGACTGGTAATGATCAGTTCCATTGTGTGAAAAAGCGCCGAGATTCATTATCTTCATCTTGATATTTGAAGACCCAGCATGTGGTTCCTATGTACATTTTTGTGCAATGCACTAGCATCAAAAATGTGGCTGGGAAGAGGAATCTCAAGAACTGTATTGACTTCATTAGCAGCCACAGAAACATGACAAAAGAGAGACTTCATTTTTATTTAAAACACAGGACATTTCTATTACCAGCATTAAGTAAATGGACAGTGGCATAATTACGGATCAGGTCTAATATTTTAAGTATTTTCCTTGCCCTTTTCCTGTGCAGCAGAAGGTGATGCTTGGGCAAATGCAACATATATCAGAACACAATGCAATGAAAAGACAGAAATGTCTGTTCTGAACATAAGGTGAGGGAAGTTTCCTTTAAAGCAACTTTCTAGATATCACTCTGGCTGACTTTAAAATGTGTTGCAGAATAACTGTAGTTAATTTCACAGCTAGAAAGGGGATAAAATTCCAGAAGTGGAATAAAAGGTTACTTACTTTTCCATTCAAAGTAGTGTGCTGCAAAATCTATGTAACTTGAAGCTATGTCAACATTTATATGTTGGCTTATGTTCAACCTGCTATCATTATTTACTGGTGAAGGAGCTGAGAAAAATCCTACTTTTGAAAATCTTGCCTCTACTGTGCACTTCCACATTTTTCTTTGCTTTTTGTCCTCTTATGTATTTATTCTTGTGATGTCCTTCTAACATAGCAGGAGGTTTGCCAGCTCTGGGTCCTGCAGAACAAAGCTGATGGCTGCATTGCTGACACTTCTATGGCAAGGGGTCATATTTCACTAGGAGTGCCAGCACCCATAATATGGACACTGGATCTTGAACACCAGAGGAAGGAATGACAGAAACTCAATCATTGCTTAATCCCTCAAAAGCAGAGTCAGTTTGAAACTTTATTTTGGTGAATGTGAACTAGAATGAGAGCAGAGAGATGTATATTTTCTTAATCAGAACGAGGATGAAAGCAACAGTTTTGGCAGAACTGGAACTGAAAGGTCAAACTGTGCAAAGAATGACAATATTTTTAAAAGCTTTATTCAGTGCAACTGATTTTGACTGAATTTGAGTGTTATAGAAAGTCAAACACTACAGTCCCAGATTTTATGCACTTGCATATAAACACACACATATATATAACTGCTTTCTTTATTCTAATAATAAATTTCAACATGAATTTTTTTAAAAAATTATGCATATATCCATTGGAAATCAGGTCTAAAAATGAAATTGTGAAACACAAATGCTGTTTTCTTTGAGAAACTAACAATTGTACACATGGAATAGAGTAAGAATTGATAAAAATTCATTATCACGGATCTCAAATATCACTCCTTTACTTAATTTCATAATTAATTGATTGAACATTCGTGTGTTTGGATGCAAACTGCATTTTAATAGATATAGTACAACAAGGGCGGGTGTTTCTTTTACATTTCACAGAATCACCGAATGTTAGGGCTGGAAGGGACCTCTGAAGATCATCAAGTCCAACCCCCCTGCCAGAGCAGGACTTAGACAAAAAAACAAACAAAAAAACACACAAAAACCAAACAAACAAAAAACAACAACAACAAAACACACACACACACACACCCCACAGAAACAAGGGCAGAAACTAAGGCAGATCACTCAGAAAGGCATCCAGACATGTCTTGAAAGTCTCCAAAGAAGGAGACTCCACAACCTCTCTAGGGAGCCTGTCCCATTGCTTTGTAACCCTCACAGAAAAGAAGTTCTTCCTCATGTTGAGATGAAACTTCTTGTGTTTGAGTTTGAGTCCATTGCCCCTCATCCTATCACAGGGCACAAGTGAAAAGAGGCTGTGTCTGCCTTCTTCATATCCAGCCCTCATGTACTTCTAATTAGATTCCCCCTCAGTCTTCTCTTCTCTAGACTAAACATCCCCAGATCTCTCAGCTTTTTCTCATAAGGCAGGTCTTCCAGTTCCTTAATAATCCTCGTAGCCCTTCATTTCACATTCATTAACAAAATATATAAAATATGCATTCACAACTAAATCAGTATGGTAGTTCAGGAGTTACACTCTGAGGAATACGACACTATTAGGAAGTCTAAGTTCCAAGTGAGTGGAGAGTAAAGACCTGAAGACAGAAATAACATGAGCTAGAGAAGAAACATTATTTGTCAAAACATGTACACTTGCTTAAAAAGACAAGAGTGTAAGGTATAAGAAGGAAAATAAAAAATTTTATTTAGGATTTTGTTCTTCTAAATAATTACAATAGAAAAATGCATCAATGTCTTGGGCATGAATCCACTTGAAAATGAACACCCAACAGAGTGTTTGTCTAAGGTCTTTCACCTTGCCTTGTGTTATGGTTTGGGAGACCCTGGCACAGTGTTGGACACCTATCGGAGAGAGAGGGACCTTAGCACCCTGGAAGGCTGACAGGGGTCAGTATTCCCACCCACTTGCTGTCACAATCTATAAAAGCCAGGAGAGCCAGAAGCTGCTCTGTCCTTCCTCCTACTCTTTTCCCCCTGCTGGGTTCCTTCGGGTTCCCATGTGCTTGCTCCAGAATCCAACTACATCGGGTGCTGTGAGGAGCCGTGGACCTCTGCTGGAGCAGCCCAGCATTTCCCATATCCCTGCCATCATCGAGATCAGATTTGTATGTTTGTATATAAATATTTACCCACTCTCTTCCCCCCACCCTGTTTTACCCTTTTCCCTTGTGTTACAGTAAACTTGTTTCTAGTTTCAATTTCCAAAGTTGAAGTCTCTCTTTCTTATTCCGCTTTCTATCTTCCCTTGGGAGGGTGGAGGGGGGGTAATAGAGAGCAATTCTGTCCTCTGGTTTGTTTGGGGTTCACCTTTCATATTTAAACCAGAACACCTTGTTTCCATCCTATTAGATGCAAAGACCAAAAGAATATAGGCAGTATGTTTTGGTTCACAGGAAGCCATCAACTGGATAGCATAGTTGCCATTATCTTAATTCAGTTTGCAGGCAAACAAACATGATAAGCACTGTACCAGCAAACTAGTGGAGCCAAAGTGCCTCACAGATACTCTAAGTTTGCCTACTTAATGAAAAATTCTTAGGTATTTTCTATTTTCACCTGAGGTCTAATGACTCTTTATTCATTTAAAAAAAAAAAAAGTTAATTTCCTTCAATCTACAGAATATGCCTTACATTTTCTATACTGCTGAACAGATTTCATGAAAACTTAAGTGGGATATTCTCAGCAGAACTTGTTTCTGCCAAGTATGGAGTCACAATTATGCAAAACTACCCAAGCAGTAAGTATAGAAAGGTTTATGATTGGCACAGGTGAAAAAGGCCATTTAATATTTGGATTAGCCAACAAACTGCAGATTAAATAGTTAAAGGCACTGGAAGGTTTCCCCTTATATTTTACATCCAAGGAGGTACTAGCACGTTTCTTCTGACCACAGATCACCACCAACTCATACTCTACTATAGGCATCCTGAGGACTTGCACGATATGTGCAGTGTGATCAAGTCACTGGGGCTCTGGTTAAGTGGTGCAAAAACTTTCCTGTTTTTTTTCTGCTGGCTCCTCTGTTTTCTGAGAGCATGTGTTCTTCATTGGACTTATGACTGTAACATACATCCCAGCTTTGCCTTCATCTTTCGTTTTCTCTACTACAATTCATATGATCTGTCCCTTTATCAAAAAGCAACCAGTACTCCTTCTCATCATGTTCAGCTCACATCTGAGAATTGCCTTCTAGTGTATTCAGACAGGACTTGTACCCTTCCTCCATTTCTCTTCCCATATTCCTTTTACTATTTCTGCATTACGTTTTAAGTGGAGTGCCTTACAGCTGCTGCATCTTTCTATCTCTCAGTCACTTACACATCATTAAAGCACAGGGACAGGTTTCAAGCAAAATGGTCTGTGTTCTCCAGGCTCTGAATCAAGAATTCAGCTCAAAGTTTTCATTACTGTTCTCTCACAGTGACAGCTTATAAAGAGGCACCAGAGTAGGACTACTTCTATGTAGCTTAGCATTCAGATAAATCACAGATCTTCTGAGTGGACTCACTGATGATACATTTCAATGGTTCTGGTGCAGAAAGACAGAAGCATTATTGTAGAAGTTGTTATAGATCTTAAGCAGGATGAAGGAGTGAGAAGAAAAAGAGGATTTGTAGGAAAGAAATACAGGAAATTTAGAAAGCGACAGAGATCAGAATTCTCTCTCAAAACAAATCATCCCATGCATCATTATTTTTTCCATGTTTGTGCTTAAATGCTTTTGTTAATGATTTCACAGGCAAAGTCAGGAATGCCGAGTGCATGTTTGACCATTGTACTCAGAAGCTGGTGCCATGCTTCTTTTAAAGCCTGCAACACATGACATCTGCCATTGCAAAACAGCCCATCCTTTTAGTGATTCAGAAAGGAAATATCAATCAGAGGAACATACTTCACAATCAGATATTTTGTGTTTTTCAAACACTGTAGAACCACTAACCATCTTACCTCTCTATCAAGTGGCAGCCCCATGCAGGCAAGATGGCCACTTGAGTGCAGAGCCACTGAAAGCTGGGCTGCACTATGCCCTGCTCTTACTGGACTCCTGAGCAGTATATGCTTCAGGTAAAACAGTTGGGATACACCTGCCCCTGCTGACTGTATTTAGCACAATGGTAGTGGTTCCTTCCACATGGAAACCAGGGCAAACTAACAGGGATCAGCTGAAGGTCAATACACTTACCAGTTGGCAAATTGAAAAGAGTCAGGGGAGTGGGAGAGGAATTTCTCTCCCTGTGGATAAAGATGTCCTTGAAAAACATCCATGTGATACTTTTAACAGCCTAATAGCTGAATCTGCACCTGAGATTAATTATGTAAAAAGGTGGATGTGGGAAAACTGTTATATCTGAGAAACAATGAAGACAGAAAAGCTGTTCTTTGCAAGAGCAACAAGAGTAGAACTGGAAAAAAAGACCACACAGAGCTAAGGACTTTCTTCACACCAGCTTCTTCTGCATTGTCTAAAAATAATTCTGCTTTATTTGTCTCTGCAGTTTATGTTTAATAAAGCTAAAGATTTCTATCTTCACCTCTCTAAAAAGGCATAGTTTATGTTGCAGTGTGTCCTGCAGCCTAACAATGAGCTTTATGCAACTGACACTTCAGGAGAAGCGTGTGCCCAGATTTGACATTTCTCCAGCATTTTTTCAGCTCTTCTTTCTTTAGAATATTTTCCATCTATTTATTCATATTTAGTATTTCTTAAACACTTAATGCATGCTACTTTCATTTTTGTTTTGGTGTTCAACTCTCCAAGCATTCGTAAATGTTGGATTGGAAAGTTTGTTGCAATCAAGGAATCAATTTCTCTGTACTTTTTATAGACCTTCTTTCAGCAGGATAGAGAAGCACTCTATAGTAGATGCAGACCAAAGAGATAGGGTTGCACATTATTGTTAAGTTGACGAGATTTGTATTTGAGAATAATAAAAAAGCAACGTAATCCAAGCTTTGAAAGTACAAAGCAAATCAAAACAAAACTGCTACTTCCATTTGCCTTTTATTTATACAGCCAGTGAGTGGACTACACATACAAAAACACTCTTGTCTGAAAAGTAGCAGCAGAAGTTCAAGTCCATGTGCATATAGGCATCTTGGTCCTCAGAAATGCTAGCAACTGACTTTAAGGGGAAAGACACAAGTGACCACCAACTGAATTTTGGACATTTGTACACCATCATCACACCACTGGGATAACTTGCCACCAACCAACACGTGGCACCCATTCAGTACCTTGAACAGAACCTCAGGGAGCAGGTGTCTCTGATCACAGGGCTTTGATTTTTGCAAGGAAACTGTATAATTGGAGGAGGTCAGGTGTACGAGCCCCACAATTTATAACACGAAATATTAACAATAAGATAAAGGCAACTCAATCAATCATGAGATATTTTCTAAAAGTAACATTAAACAAATGTAATTTAAAAACGTCAAATCATGGTTTTTAAAAGCAATGGTGAACAAATGCACTTATACAACATGCAAAAAAATTCAAATTAATGTTAAATGAACGCAATCATAAAACATCTGAAAAGCATTTTCTAAAAGTAATGTTAAACAAATGTACTTTAAAAATATAAAAAACAGTTTTTAAAAGTGACACTCAGGACTGCAACCTGAAACAAGCTGTTTGTAAAATGTTTGATTGAGTTGCCTTTATCTCATCATTAATTTTCCATTTCTCACAAGTAATTAAGTTGCTTTTATCTCATTGCTAAATTATCATGTTGCAAATTGTGTCACTCATACACTTGAATTCATCTATATTTATATGGTTTCCTTGCAAAAATCAGAGCGTCGTGAGTAGAGAGCCCCAAGGTTCTGTTCTCAGTGATGAACAAGAGCTACCTTCTGGTCGTCTGTGAGTTGGCAGTGAGATGGTGGTGTAGAGGTGTCTAGCAGCGAGTTGGCGGTGGTGAGCTGGTGATGTTCAGTTGGTGGCAGCCAGTTGTCCTAGACCTGACTTTATTTGCTTCTCACATGCTAAATTCTCCAAACATAGACCTCCACAATGTTTTCCTTAATTAATTTATTTAACCTGAGGTCTGTAAATAGGAGTCCAAATGAATACATGTTAAACTTAGCAAATTTCACAAAAAAATGTCAGTTCTTACGATATTTTTACCAAAAGTTAGAAAAAAGGAAAAATAACTACACCATTGTTTAGGTTCCCATATCCCAAAAGTATTTTTATCAGTTGCACTGTATTTGAAAACTGTTATTTATCTCATTCAGAAGAGAAGGTACATAGATATTTTAGAATAGTAGATGATCCTAATAGTTCCTGCACATGCTTTAGTCTGCTTTGCTCTATGGAGACAGCCACAGCACTCCTTCCAGTTCCTCCTTAAGCTACAGTTGGTTGCATATGTGACAATAGTTTCAGTTTTCTGAGCGAATTTCTTTGCCTAAGCACCTCAGTTACTTCAGTGAATTTTGACTGTAGCTGCCTCTTAAAAAGACAGACTCCTTGAGGAGGCCTCAGATTCCAAAGGTTACATAAAATATAAATGATAATTTAAAATTTAAAACCTGAATTATTTTTCTAAAAGTATGTGAATAATGTGATCATTCCTACTGGACAAATTTGGTGGCAAGCCACTTACAAGAAATTCTGAGGAGGGTTCTGACCAGAACTGTAGCGAATCCATTTGAAAATTGTAACAAGAGTAGATTCAAAACTTTTCTGTTGATAACCAGATTTGGATGTCTTTTCTTGACACAGATTTAGCATGAATTAATGCAGACAATCTTGGAGCTGTTCATGTTCATTTGTCGTTTTTCTAGTGAGAGGCAGAAAAGAGTTTCAAAACACACATTGTCCATAAAGGTTATTCAGCCTGAGGCAAGCAACCAGCCTAGAGATTTTGGAAGTAACAGGTTTGTAACCGAAAAAGTGTAGAAACAACATGTCATTTTAACACTTTCTGTGCCTTGAACATGCTGTTTTCTCACTTTATAGGTCATTCATAAACCACAGGATTTATCAGGCTGAGTTATGTCATCATTCCACACTTTTACTTCACTAAAACATCAATGTCAAAGTAAGCAGAATAAGAAACATTTTTCATTGCTAATAAATTTTTCCTTTTAAACGTAACAAAAAAATCTACAAATTTGTTTCAGAGTTATCAATTAGCATAGCATTATTGGGTAAAACAAAAATCAAAACTAGTAATTGTTCTTTGTAAAGGAAAGAAATTAATATTAAAACTACTATATTGATTTTCTCTGCTCACTCTTTACTCCATTGTAACATGGGTCAATGAATTCTACAAGATGATTATTAATGAAAAAAAAAACAACAACAAAACACAATGATTTGGCGTGTTGAGTTGGCAACAATGTATGCTAATATTATGATACTATGATAATTTAAAATACAATTATTTGCATTTGTCTTAATTCTATTCCACCCCACATGTTTTCAATTATACATTGTTGGTTTTGTTCTTTTCTGTTTAGTTATTTCACTCATCCATTACTGCATGTAATAAAGATAATTTCATCGAATTTTCCTTGCTTACACTTAGGGTCATGTTGCTCAGCTGTTGCACTTAATGTAGAACAGAAATGAGCAGAAAGAGTGTCGGGTTTTTTCCATTTTTTTCAAATTCACCTTGTACCTTGCACTTTTTGGCAAAGAAGTCTTTTACTAAAGACTCCTATTCACTGAAAATGTGTTGTTATCTGTTTCTAGGGATAGTCTAACTGGTATGCCAACACACTAGGATCCTGATCATCACAGCACTGGAACTGGTTTAGCACAGGCAGCAAAGTGCCTATATGTTGCCCTCCTACACAGTTGCCATCTGCATGGCTGCACACACAGACCCAGGAGATGGGAAGCATTTTTGGATTCATGAAGTAAAAGACTTACTAAATAACCACTTCTCTCAGGTCTTGTTCAAATACCCAAATCTTCATCAGCTTCAAAGTTCAGCAATATATATATCACTCCTTCTTTTCAATTACACTAATAACTACACTTTAAAGAGATCTAGAACATTATAATAAACTCTTTTTATATGGAGGAAGCAGGTATCCCTATCCTGTAATTGCAAAACTTACGTCCTCAGAAAACCTTTTAAATAGTACTCTGCAGCATCATAATAAGTCTGCTGTAATTTAACATCAAATAAAAATGAATATTTATATCTTGCATCTAATGTGTTTGTGACTGTTTCTCCCAACAAAGCATGTCATTCTTGTGCCAATGTGCTAGTATTGCAATAGACTCCAGTATTACAGCCTTTGCTTGACCAGGGGGAAGAAGGAAGGTAAAACACTTTGCACAGAAGCAGTAAGAGAATGGAAGGTCTCACCTCTTTTCTTACTACCCACGGATCACTATTCTTTCTTAATATGTGGCACAGCTTTCTGAAGTGCCTTGGCTGTGCTGAATCCTTTTTTCCCACAAGTGTTCAGATGTAATAAACACACATTTTGAAAGTGGTATTCAAACAAAATTGTAATTTTGTCTAATCCTGAGATCTGGGGATATTTTACATAACCAGGGTCTTGTGGATCAGTTATGTGGCAAGGAAGGCAGAAGTAAAATGCTACATTTCTGATCTGAGATACATAACAGTAACCACACAAGAGTAACTCCCCTGACTCCAGTAGAGCATTTAAGAATAATTAACATCTTCTCAGAGCAATATTTTAAAGACATAGCACTGAAAGGAAGGAGCACGTCCTTATGGAATAAGTCAATCGGAGCAAAGAGGGCACTGTTACAACAGTGTGAAAGCATTCCTAAGGGAACCAGAGACAACCTTTATCAGCAGGCTACAGTAGGTTTGGCAGCATGTGTGTTTATTGAGATTCATACTCTGTTGTGTGGATGTCCCATCTTACATGTTTTCAGGCAGTTGTATTTTCTTCTACAGACATAATAATATTGTCTTTACTTGTTTGAGACAGGACAACTGGGAGAAGAAGCTAAAGCATATACATACCATAGGGAAGAAAATAAGAATAAGCAAACATATGAAATGTCTGGACATCAGGATACAAACCCCACAGGATCTAGAGAGCACACATTTTTCCTCACAATAAATCACAGCCAGCTGAATCTACTCTTCTATGTCTTTAGAGCATTCAGGCTCCTGTAGTTAGAAAACTGCTGGAATCTGGAGATACAGACTAAGCTGCTACAAAATAATAATGAAATTTTCCATATGTATATCTAACCAGGAAACACTTCTCTGTAGTACATACATATTTCCTTCTGACTGTAACCCTCTCACAAACTCTCTTCTATGATTCAAACAATGTTAGAAATTAATTTTCTACCATTAGCATGAGAAGCTGTGCATTGCACCCATCCCAGTAACTCAGTTTCTTCCTTAACAATCTATTTTTTTTAAAGAAAGGAGAAAGATTCATATATGTAAACAGCCAAACGTAAGTAACAACATAAACAAAGCACACCAGCAGTGTAGTATTCAAACCCTGAGGAAGATGGAAAGGCTTGTGGGATAGTACAGGGTAGACATGTAGCAATTAGCAAACTCACCCAGAATAATTGCAATTTCTTCTCTTTTAGAAAGAGAGGATTTCCTGTTACTTAACCCTTCTCACTAGTTCCATTTGGCATGTGAACTCAGAAATAAACAGGCATTATGACTTTCAAACTTATTTACACTAACTGAGCCAAACAAGAGGTCAGACTACATTAAAGCTAATAAGCAGTTAGCACACTTAACTCCTGGTTAAGAAGGCTCTACAAGGGTAATCCAAACACAACAGAAACAAGCTGAACAATAAAACACAAAAAATATCAAAAATTTTTCCAGGAGTTCCTCTCACCAAAAAGAAAAATCCAAACCACATCTATGGGAGCCATCATAAACATATCTGCTAAACACATGGAGAAAAAATACCTAACTTCCTATCTTCATATAGTCACTGCCATATTCTTCTTCAGTCAGATCTCTCCTGAGAAGTGGATCCTGCCATTAAAATACAAATAAACAGTAAATGTTTGCTAGCAGTGAGAGCAAGATTGTCCGGTGACTTTTGGTTATTATGCTAAAAGGGATGGTTCCTTCCTTACTTTATTCTGCCCACCTCCTCTACCATATCTGCTTGCATTTTTTATTTGCTAAAATAAAAAAAAAAAAAAAGCTTTTTGTAGCAAGGGATGTCTTTTTAATTACGTGTGCTAAAAATACGTGGCTTAATGGACCAATAAAGCATACTACATTACAAAATTATAATAATATACACTTTCCTTACGGAAGAAACTAAATAAACAGTTCTGTTCTTTCTGCAACCCCCATCAGAGCACAAATAAACAGAGAATCCTATACCAAGCTTTAGATATAATGCTCAATCTCTTCAATAGAAACAACTAAACCCACAGAGACTGTAGAAAAGATGAATTTCAAATTCTAATAGACACAAATGGACTTTATTATGTCTCTCCGAAAGATCTTCTGACTAGCAAAAATCACAGGGGAGAAGATTAGAGTGATAATAGCAAGTCACAGTCATGTGTGTATCTGATACGCTTTTAAACTGAACAACAAATCTAAAACAAACAAACAACACATATCCAGAATGCCAAGAACTACATTTTTCTTGCTTATGTTGCCAGCTTAAAAAATCCTATCTATTCTTTTTGTCTTCCTCCTTTGAGGACAACATTTTTAACACCATCCAGCCATCAGAATTTATAACAAATACTTAGCACACGCAACAGATCAAGACTTGGCCTGGTACAATCACTTTGCAAGAGAAAAATATTCAGAGGTACACAGTGGAAACAACATAATATGACCTATAGTATCAAAATATTGCACAAAACTTCAAAAAACTGCAGTCATTACAACACTTAGAGAAGAAAGATGTCTAAATGAAGTATACTGTTCAGTGGGGAAAAATAAGAAAGCAGCACACTTGCTTGAGCAAATCTCTGCAAGCACAATGTGAGCACAGAAGTGGAGAGGAAAGGAGCTGCAGAGATCCCTGAGCAGCACAAAGATTTTGGGGACAAGTCAGATCTTGTAGAAGGCTCTTGAGTGTAATGGAGCACTTGGAGGATGATTTCTGTGAGCATTAGGACACAAGTTCTCCTCCTGATCTACGATTTTATCCCAGAAATTACATCCTGGCAACTTTATTGCTAAAACAATATGAGATCATTTCAGTACTTTATCCTCTTTTATACCTTTCTTACATCCCTTTTCATCATAGTTTGGATAGGAAACTTTAGTCTCACTTTTCCAAAATATAGGTGGCAAATACTTGAATGAACAAATATTGGGATACCAGGAGAGAATCCACTTATTAAGGTTTCAGTCCTGTGCCATGCATGTATCTGATGGACATCTGAAAAGAGATTAAGGAATGCTTTGACATTTCTCTGAAATCTTAAGTGTTCAAATCCCAGAAGCTGTTCTGTTAATTCTGAATTATCAACCTTTCAAGCCATGAAATGTCATACCAATTGTTTCGATATTTGAAATTATCTGGCAAAGCCCACACTTTGTGTGATTAATAATGCCTTTGTTATTGCCACTTATTGCAGATAACTGTTGCATGTCCAGTGATTTCGGTTGTCTACAAAATTATAGAACTCTTAGACTATAAAATATTTTCCTTTGATTGTGAATGGCAAACAATACACAAATGACAATACTGGTTTTCCACTTTGTTCCTGTGTTCTGAGTCACCTACCACTCGTGATGAAGATACTGTTTAATACATTGTCGCGGACCGAGATAGGTAAAGCCGCGACCACACCCCCACCTCGGGGGTCGAGGGCTGAGGACCGCTCCCCGTCACACTCACAAACAACGCTCAGGAATCAATAGATTTATTAAAGGCACTGAGGGTTTGGCAAGTCCGATATCAAATGTTATATATACAGATAACACACAAAAAGACTATCTACATATCTGTATACCAACAGCTATACAACAATATATCTATATACCAATAACAACACACATAGAAAACAATAGACAACACCCCCCCACCCCGCCTTTACCCCTGCTCCTGTTCCCGGACAGGGATAAGAGGGAAAGCTTGGAGAGAGCTTTTGGGAAATAGAGGAAAATTGAAAAGAGAACCAGGGAGTACATTACCAGGACTGGTCAGTAAATGTCGCTGGATTGAAGGCCATTATGGAGTCTGTCTCTCACATACATTTATTTGGATGGTTTGCTATGAATTCAAAACAATGAAGCTGAATTTACCAAAAACAGCAATCAACAACAAATTAAACAAAACAAGCCATGTCTGCTTCTCATGTGGAAACTGCATAAACTGGTGCCACTAGACCACACAAATCACAGCACTCTCCTTCTGAAATAATTACAGTGTCAATAGCTAAGTTTTTTAAGTCATCATATTTTACAGATACTGAGCTTTCTTCTCTGTTGCTCTGCAATATAAGCTTGTATACAAAAGGAGCACAGTTTCAGGAACGACTTTTCAAAATCTGTATCTATTCAGTTAAGATAAATCTAATTATAAGCATTTACATTTCCTGTGTCTTATTTTAGACTCTTCACCTGAAAGAAAGAGAACAAGAGAACAAGAAAGCAAACTTTTTTCTAAGGAAAAAAATCTCTCTTCAACTCATGGCATCCTGGAGTTATTTCTCTGCCTTTCTTGTGGGGACAGTGAAACACCATATTATAATTTGCATTGTTAACAACAACCCGCGTGGTTTTAAGAATCAGTTTCCACAACGCAGACATATGATTGGCTACAGAAGATACAAAGCAATGGAAAATCACGTCCTATTGCATTTAGGTAGTTCTCCTTGAAGTTAGAGAAATGTTAAGGAACAGAAGCGGGATCCAGTCCTTTGTCTGTACAGTGGATTCACTATGTAGTGAATGGTGTGTTTTCACTTCAGCCTACTTTCAGATCTTCTTGTAAACTCTGCTAAACATATGGTCTAGTGCAAAGTACATGTAAGTCAGTGGAAAGACTTCTATTTATTTCAATAGTCTTCAGATAAAACCTTTAGATATTTATTCCAAGGGAATGCTTGTCAACAAAAATAAAGGGACCAAAAAAAAGGCACAGGGTAAGAGGAGAAAGAACTAGATTTTAGTACGGAGTAAGTCTGTTTCACTCTTTGCTCTAACAAGAGCTAGTGGAAAATTTCCAGATGTCTTTTTTATACATTAAAATACTTGCATGTTGATATTAATAACTTCCAGGAATATTTGTGAGGTTTACACTTCAGTGAAAATGAAAGCAAAACCTAACCAGTTTCCTTTAATTCTTTCTCCATTTTAAAATGTTTCCAAAGTCTTCTTTCTCCTCTGACACTTTAAAAATTAAAAATTTTGCTTTCTAAAAGGAGGGCTTCAGTGTGGCAAAAGTATGCATAGGAAAGTTTTTCCAAGAGATTCTGTTTCTTGTAAATTAGTTTGACAATTACTTTCATCATATTACTACAAAAACAAAATTAACAAGGCAGACATGACCCCAAAAATGTTGTCATTGATTTAATACTAGTACAGAGCACATGTGTGTATTAGAGTACATAAATACACATATTTCTTTCTACTTTCTGTAAAGTGCTTTGTATAGATAATAACAGGGAAAGCTTTTGTCCACAGCCTGGAATGCTTCTCCAGATAACTATGGACTATGTAAATGTAAATAATAAATATTATAATGTGTATGTCTGTATGCTTAAAGTATTGACAAGGTACAGTACATTGGACAAATATAGTGTAGTGTTCATAAACATTGTTTTTGTTTCCCTATCATATGTGCACAGGAAATGACATCAGGGAACAGGAAGTGCCATGCAAGGGCAGCTCTTCAGTTGTGAAACACCATTCCTAGACGACTTGAAGTATTCTCTTGCCTAGCCCTTGCAACGTCAAGCCTAATGCATTCTGGTTCCTTTCAGCCTCCTGAAATCTGCAAGAAAGAACTTTTTTTCCCGTTTTCTACAATGATGAGACTCACCCTTGGTGGTATTTACAGTATACACAAGAATCCTCTGTCATTGTGAATCACTCGAGGTTTCCAATTTTTTTTTCTTTACTTCTAAAGATATGTGAGCTGCATCATCCAGCATAAACCATATATGAAAGGAGTTCAACAGTCTTGCTAAGTGGCTGCTGGACAATATGCTGCATCACATGGTAAAGGATTAAAAATAGGAGTGTGTCAAAGAATAATGGATATAACAGCAAGTTCTCAAATTAAAGGCTGATTTTACAGAACTCAAGAGAGACTGGAAGGCTCTTAACATCTTATATTCCATTTCAGTGGGAGATAATCCTCTGGAGTTCAATCATCCACTTATACAGCCTCCGCATTGGAGCCACCAATGCTGCTGCTGTGCCTCGTGGACTCCTTGCCTGCCCACCCTGACTCCCAAGTAAACACATTGTGGGCTCTGCTGCATGCCAAGTCTTACCACAGGACTCTGTGTCCTCAGCATCAAAGATGCAGGGTAACATAAAACAGCCTATAGTACAGTAATGTATTCTATTATAATGCACTGTACTGTAAAACTTTGCTATAATGTTTAACAGTAGGAAAAAGTACTCATAATTAAAAAGTTTGTTGTTGGTACATATTTCCTTCTTCCACGATTGAGGTCATTTATCTCCTCTAAAAAGTGGTCCCCACAGGTTTTAGACACAGCCTGGTGTCATGTTTTAACCCAAGCTAGCAACTAATCCCCACACAGCCTCTCACTCACCCCCCATGCAGTGGGATGGAGGGAAGAATAGAAAGGGCAGCAGTGAAAAACCTCATGGGTACAGATAAGGGTAGTTTCATAGGTAAAGCAAAAGCCACATGCACAAGCCAAGCAAATCAAGGAATTCATTCACTGCTTCCCATGCTGGCAGGTGTTTAGCCACTTCCTGGAAAGCAGGGCTCCATCGCGCGTAATGATTACTTGGGAAGAAGAACGGTTACTTGCCATAATGCCGAATGTCTCCCTCTTCCTTCTTCCACCAGATGTATATGCTGTGCATGATGTCATATGGTATGGAATATCCCTTTGGTCATATGAGGTCAACTGTCCCAGCTATGTCCCCTCCCAACTTCTTGTTCATCCCCTACACACTCACTGGCAGGGCAGTCTGGGAAGAAGAAAAGACCTTGACTTTGTATAAGCACTGTTCAGCAATAATGAATACATCCCTGTGTTAACAACATTGTTTCCATTGTTTTCAAATATAAAACATAGCTCCATACAAGCTACTATGAAGAAAAAAAACTCTGTCCTGCCCCAACCAAAATATCTGGCAAAAATTGCATGAGGTCATAATGTTTTATATTAACTGATACTTTTCAAAAGAAAAGAAAACAAAACAAAACAAAAAACAACACTTAGTATTGATACACAAACCCCATCCTTAAGCGTGCATAGGCAAAACTTGTCTCTCAAGAGATGTTTCACATTGTTCCATATTGGGGATTTAACACAGGGAAGGATACTATTTTCACCAGAGAGGGAAGTGATAGGACAAGGGGTAATGATTTTAAACTGAAAGAGGTTAGGTTTAGGTTAGACATGAGGAAGAAATTCTTCACCTTGAGGGCAGTAAGGCACTAGAATAGGTTGCCTAGGGAGGTTGTGGAAGCCCCCTCCCTGGAGGTGTTCAAGGCCAGGTTGGATGAGGCTTTGTGCAGCCTGGTCTAGTGTGAGGTGTCCCTGCTCATAGCAGGGGGATTGGAACCTGATGATCTTTAAGGTGCTTTCCAACCTTAACCATTCTATGATTCTATGATTACTAAGGGAAGGGGAAGGCTGGTGTTTTTTACGGCTATACATCTTGTTAACATAGCACTTGCATTATTAAACTGGGAAGAAAGTGAAGAGCAGACACGGTTGTTTTGGTGACATAACCAGCTAAGGCAAAATCAATGTTTCACAGGAGAGTCTGAAGGTGATGAGAAGAGCCTGCTCAGGTAAGAAGAAAACTGTTAGTCAAGAAACCAGGTGACTGAGAGAGCTTCTGCTGGACTTACGCCTTAGAAGTCACCTAGCCAACACTACAGTAATCACATTAGATGGTGAACTATAGTAATCAGATTAGATGGTGAAAACAATACAACATCATTCACATCATTCACAAGTGTTTGATACATACACCCCATTCTCTAGGCTATAACCTGCCAAGAACAAATCTTGCAGAATCATCCACCATACCTATTCAGCCTTGCAAATGCTGAAGTTATGGCCAAAACCTGTAAGAGCGAACAAGAGTCACTCAAAATAACATTTCTCTGTCACGCTATATAACAACACGTAACATTGAATTTGCTTGTTTTCAGCTTCTAGACAAAGACAACAAAAGTGAAGAATCAGGATCCAGATGTTGAGGTTTACACATTTGTGTTCTGTCTGTCAGTGCTATCAGAGAAATATCTTTCTTGTTAGTTCCTATAGTTGTATCTGGTGCTATCTGAAGAGTTACCTTTTTAAACTGAGTAGCAGGGTCTGTTTTGATTTCTCACAAGTTCTGAATTGCATGTAAGAGAGTGGATTTCACAAGCAGACCAAAGAAGGCTGACACAGGAATTGCTAATAGACCTAGATCTCACATATCTTTGAAAAATCACAGTGCAAGCCTTCCTAATACGTTTTTTATTTCATGGATTACATGGATTGCTCCCGTTTTTGGAAGCCTGAACTGAATAGCAAATACTCAGATGTTCTTCTGCTCTGGAAAAATCCTTTCCTCAGCTCCTTCTGATCTACATTTGTTCCTGCATATAAAAATTTAAAGTCATAATAGCTTTTATTTTAATTTCTACTTTGAATATATTTTTACTTCTAATAGTATGATAGACTACATTTATTTCTGGAAAAGAGAGTATAAATGTAGTGGGCCTGGCCTGTTGTTAACAGAACTGCTCACTGGGATTCCACAGTGGAGACAATTCTGTCCTCAGTTACCTCTGTACACCTTTACACAAAGAGGAAAGAGTAAAGGCAATAAGTCACTGATGTATAAATGAAAAGATTGTAAGATCTGTTACCAGAAACAATGTATGTGCCAGAAATAGTACAGCTTGCTGTTTCATCAAGAAATGTTCTTCAAGAAAACACAGATTGCACTTCTTTAGAAAAAAAAAGATTCAGGGATTACTATCTTTATAGATTCATTATAGAATAATTATATTTGAGGACGGATGGAAAGAACCACTTTGGAAAAACCAAGGTAGTACATTTTTATTTATCCCTACATGCTAAGCACTGGCAGCCAACACACTCAGCTATCTAAAGCACTGCAAGACGAACACTAAATGTTAACTGTATCTCTTTCAGTGTGCCTTTTGATGGGGAATGTCACACACATATTAATCTGTTCCTACCTCTTCTCTTCCTAAGTGATTTATCTTTCATTCAGTTAATTGTGTGAGAGAATACAGTGGAGTAAGTTTGGAGAGAAAAAAGGCTAAGCAAACTAGCTACTCACGGAAGTCTCAGAAATGGGCTTTGAAGTAGACCTTGCATTCCCAGAGAATTTGTTCCCTTCACTATCCTCAGTGCAAAGTTTTTAGAAAACACTGAGATGTTCAGAAAGCTCACTAGGTGTACCAGTGTGCTGGAGCATCTCTGGGAATGAGCACTGCCCCAGTGAAGTCTAAGAGACACTTCAATTGGCTAGCAGACTTGTATTTAGACTATACAGACTTCCTAAGTTATCAAGTATATTTTTGTTAAAATGTGTGTTTTACATTCCATGATAATAACGTTTTATTTGCTGAATCCCATGTCTGCTGGGCTTATTAGATTCAATATAAAAAATTATAACTTGAGGCTCTGTGCTTCTGATGTCAAAGGTGCTTAATGATTCTATAGCCAAAAGGATTTCATGGAGGTTAAGGCTGATACGATCATCTCTTCACTGTGGAAGTTCCACAGGAGTTTTAGATCCTGTTGTAAATTGTGGAAAAGTGTTAGCTTTGGAGACCTGATTGCTCATGAGAGGCAGGGATAAGCACAGTTCAGGTATTACTCAGGGTGTGGGGGATACCCACCCTCCTCTGTAAGGAGGAGATGCTCTGAGAAGGTACAAAAAACCAAAAGGAAAGCATTCTTGCAATCCATCCCCATTAAAAGGATGCATACATTTCACGTTAATGCAACCTTGTCTCTTAGACCTCCCTTTCTAGGCCCACCTAATGATGATTGGGACCCACGGTAGATCCAGCTGGATTGACTGTAGCGACATACAGATAATGTATCTTTTATTTTCTTCCCTTCAGATCTTCCTCCACACAGTTTCTCAGGCAGAACCAATATGGGCAAGGTCACTTCTTTCCTTCATATTTTCCCTGCATGACTGGGAATAGCACAATCTATGTGTTGTTTTCCCTGGCCAATATTTTCAACAGGCTCAGACTTACAGCTTTCAATGGTTCCACTCATTCACCATTGTCACTGAATTTCAGTAGTTGTTTCATTTCTGATATACAGGCTCTGCCCTCACATATGCTGTTATTTATATATAGTGAGCATGTGTATAACATATGTGAATATATACAATGGATGTATATAAAAATAAATATATATTAATGTAAGGGGGTGTATGTACATACACATAAGACATAAAATCTCACACCCACACTGAAGGCAGTATTTCCTCAAGGGAGCATTGCAGCAGAGTGGGGTGAGAAAAGGAGCCTTCCTTCTCTTGACAGTGACAGGACAGCTGGGTCCCCAACGGACCGCAATGCACAACACAAAAATCCTTGTTTCATTAAATTTTCTCTCTCTGTGAGGGGCAAGTACTGGAAGAATCGTTGGAGTTTGCTGCAGGACACAGTATTTACAGGATACCTTTTTTTTTTTTATGGCACTGGTCAGCATCAACCTACTCAGTGACAATAAAGGGCAGCATTACCCTAGCCAATATAATTCTTGCTTCACTGGCAAATGCAAATCACCTGGAGTCTTTTTCTTCCCTTTACTTCCCAGCTAAGATGCTGTCTTTCAATGCGTATACATCAACAAGCATGAAGGTTACTCAGTGTTGCCACACAGAAAGGACTCAAGAAAGTAATGTGCTGTTCGGGCTGTCCAGCTCTGCAATGGTATTTGCTTCCCATTGAGGGGCAGGCTGATCCTTTGAGGACTATCAGTGTATATTATTCTTCCTTCTGATGGAAAATTATTTCACATTTCAAAGCCTCAAAAAATAGTTGGGAAACAGACTCTTTGTTTTCAAGTCAGATAGACAAATAAGTTGTAAGTCGTGAGAGTTTCAAAAAGTGGAGCCTTTTTCTGTAAAACATCATATAACTCACATTCGGAAGTGACAATTTTTTTGGAATTACAAAGAAAGCTAAATTCCTGGCACCCTGAATTGCTATATAAAGCATTGCTATATAAAGATTTGTCACTAGGAGCCACTGAGGAAAAGATAGGTAGTGTTGGCCCAACATATCTGTAATCTTGATTCAGGTCTTTGTTTAAGTGTTATCAAATTAAAAGCCATATTGGGAAATAGGTTGGAAAAGCATTATCCATAAACTCTCTCTGAAAAAATCTAGCCTTTCCTTCTCAAGAAATCTACCTAAATGCTACTTTTTTATATCACATAATTTGATATTTTATTGACTAGAAAATTGTTGTGTTGGGGAAAACATGTTATTTTATTGATTTCCAAAGGCATATCTCCATAACTACAATCACAGCATGGCTGTGTTTCATTCAATACAATGAGGTTTAAAAATTCATCCGTTTGACAGAATTGAATTCTACACTACTTTTTTTTTTTTCTTATTTCATTAGCTTATCTCAGCAGTATTTGTTGGACAGGTTTCATCCTCACATGTAAACAATATTTTAAAAAATTAACTGCAAATATAATCCAGACTTCTGTCTACCTATCAACATAACAGATGAATCTCCATCATAGCGCTTCCATCGTATCTTCAGAAATTCATAGCATAGTGTCTTAGTAGTTCAGGCTTTTTCCTCTCTGAGAAAATAAATATCCCTCCCTCTCACAGATGTCGAGGGCTAGGTTGTACACAAGTGCTCATTAATCACAGTCAAGGTACTTTCTTTAGAAAAGAAACATCTGAATTAAATGTACTGGCTTCTGATGCAGAAGAGATCAAATATTTGATGTGACCTTGTACTCTGTGACCCTATTCATTTTTAAGCATGATCTGCTGCACTTCCTCTCCACAGCCCTCTTTGAAAATTAGTGAATTTCTTGCATAAAATAAGAGAGAACTTTTCCTAATTTCGTGATTCTTTAAAATTAGTTTTGAGTCAGACAGACACAGAATTTTTAATCTTATTTGTCTTTATAAATTAGTTTAATCTAATCTGAAGCTACAACTGCTGCTTTGTCATAGTAGTATTAAACAATCATTGACTTGAGGACAAATTTCAGGTTTACATTTCACATTAACTGTGCAATTCTATACCTTATCTTTCCTAAGTTTCTTTTACAACTCCCTGTATTTATATTTGTTTCTTAAAAGACATTATAATTGCAACCTTATTCTAGTATAACTTTTCTTTAAATTAATGGCATGTCACTTTACTTCAATTTAAGATTTACTATATGGGACATACCTTGAAAATAGACAGTCTGGAAAGGAAGGGAGATTATGAAATGCCAAGTGAGGCTGGGTACAGTGCAATAAATAATATTTTATTTAATTTATAGTGGAAGTATATTATCAGAAGAGAAAAATCCTTCTTTAAATGATTACCTTTTTATCCTAAAACTCACAAGACATTTCAGGTTCTGTAAAGTTATGGTCCCTAAAAGTCCCTGCTGTTTTTCCAAAAGGTAAAGAGAATTTATAGGGTTCAAGTGTAGCCTACATTTCAATTTCAAATCTAGTCTTTTATATGTGACTGATGTTTTCTGATATGAGTAAATATGACATTCTCTAACCCAGTGCTGACTAAAGTACAAAGAGACATGTTAGAACGCTCTTCAAGTTGCAAGTGTGATGAAATATTCATCAGACACTTCAAGGGTTGTTTTATTTTTTTTCACATGAAAGTACTTTGCTTGTTGTAGCTGATCTTCTCCACAGCTAGCAAAAAGGTATTTGCTCAGACTAACTTTTCCTTTTCTAATGTTACTCCTTGCAATGTACAAAAACTTTCACAGCGTGTTAACTCATTATATTTAATCTTGTCACAATTTTTTGCAGACAGATATATTCTTGCACGATTAAGGCACTGTAGGTTAGACACCAGATGTCTGATAGAATCATATCTTATTATTAATTAATATTAGACAGGATAAGAGTCATTAAATAAACCCAACCCCCCCATCTTTTTCATGCATACTTATTTGTAAATTATATATGTTAAATCTTTATGAACAAGCAGCTAAGTTAGCAGATAAAGCTGATAACACTTTGCTTTTCAGGGCTAAAAAACATAATATTTTTTGTTGTTTTTCTGCAGAATATAACTTTCGACAAAAGGGAGGTTGAGTCTAATTACTATTTGCTATTATTTTACTGAAAAAATTACAAACCAGTGCAGCTGTTCTAGCCATGATTTATATATGCAGCTGTTCAAAACTGCTGGCTTTTTACTTTCCAAAGATTTCTGTAAATTAGTCCATTTGTGAAAAAAAATGCATGGGATTATATTTGACTAAATATCAGTTTCTGTTCTGAGTTTAGAAGTTGAAGAGCACATAAGAATAGTTAGAGGTGATAATGCAATTTACTGAATTTGCACACATTCATTTGTCTTCTTCATATTTGTACACTGTCTTTAGATTTAGGGGCACAGTCAGTAGTGCTCAGCAGTGGAATTTTTCCAAGATACAACTTTAAATCAAAATACCTACATGTCTTGGGTTTATATCAGGATTTACAGGAGTTGTTTTACATGAGTTTAAAAAACATCCTGTAAAAATGTAATGTAGCGAGTTCAATTTTTATTTGATGACAATACAGGCTGTTTCAAGATTTTGCTTTTGGTATTTCTTACTCTATAACATCTACATCAATAAACTCACCCAGGTTCATAGAAAAGTTTGTTGTCCACAGTAAATCTTTTGAGAGCTTGTGGCTAACCTTTGAGAGTTGGATGCTGACTGCAGAACCACACTCCGGACAAACAGAAACACCTTACTACCTAGTTGCTGCAGCAGTGAGTAAAGTTTGTGGTTCGCACCATGGGTGACCGCATACATTCCTGGACACACTTGCACAAGAAACTAGAATTAAGAACTCTATTTAATCTTCCCTACTGTTTTAAAAATGCCAATCATCAGTCCAAATGGACAGTAGATCCCCTATACCTCTCATTCTGGCTAAGCCATTAGTTGTTTGGAATTTAACAAAATAATAACATAGAGGGAGCTCAAAAATATTTCAAGGCTTACTTGAGAATATTTGACTCAAAATTAATACCTTGGACTTGCTTAAGAAGTAAAATTTGTCTCAGATTAAAAACAAAATTAACGCAATCATATCAGCTAAAGAAAAATAAAATGTACATGAAAATAAATCTTCCAAATCCTGACCAAATATTTAAGTGTTTGTTGCATGGACTGATTTAACTTCAGTGTGTAAGATATACCCAGTTAAACACACTGAAAAAGTGGTCTGAACTCATGGAGAGACAATTCTAAGCTTGGAAGGAGTAGTTCACTTTTAAGGACACTGTACAAATACACCGTATCAGGAGCTGAGAATCCGCTCCTTTTAGAATAGTCGATGACCAGGATATTCAGGGTCAGTTACAGTCTTGTCAGCTATACTACCAATGAAAACAATAACAAAACTTCAGAATTTTCAGAATCTAGGCTTTCTTTTCTCCTTTGCTTACATTTCACCTAACTACCACAGTCCTTGAGCGCTAACAAAGTCACTAAAAACCAAAACCAACATAGCCTATAATGCTATGCTCATTATTAAAAACAAGATAAAGTTATTGTCATTTATTACAATTAGAATGCCAGAAATATTTCTCCTTTTAAATAAGTATTTCTAAATAAATCATATTATTCCATGTTTTTCTTCTTAGTAGCTGCCTCTTGTCTTTTAAGACAGGTATTATGATTTCAGTTGGCAATGGACCATCTGAATTAAATGTCACTTCAACAAACAACATTTGCCAAAGAGAAGATGAAAAAGAAAAAGCTGATTCCACCAATAATATTGAAGAAAAATCTGTCCAGAATTCTGAATACTGACCAAAAAAAAATTATTCAGAACCATTTCCATACTGGAAAAATAGACTGGATTTTTTTTTAAGATTTACTGAATGAATATACTTTTCAAAATTAGTAATCTGCCTATCTCCAAAGTCATCATGCTTGCTGTAAACTCAGCTATTATTATTTTAAATAAAATACACCCTTTCTCACATTATTTCAAATACAATAGACTTCATACACAAAAGAAGTATTAATGTCATTAGTAAAAACATTTATCTGTCTTTCAGGTTTGCTTCCTTTTCTATTGCAGGTTGTGAGGACACCCAGCTAGAATCTTATGATGTGAACACCTGTAATATGCTGAGAATGTAATAAGTGAAAGTGATGTTTAGGAAATTATACGATGAAAATATTTAGAGCTTCATACTTTTTTAAAGAGTTCACTTACATGAGACTTGCCTATGTAGGGAGAAAAATCTAGCTGTGGGATGCAAATTAAGAGCACATAGTATTACAAAGAGGTTTAGTTGCATGAAAACAAATTCTTCATTCTCCCTTCAATGACTATGTGAAAAGGATGGGTGTATGTCTTTGAACATTTCCACAAACTGGTATGAATGGATAGAATATTTTTTTCATGTCATTTCACAATAATTACGTTGTATATGCCTTTATTTCCCCTCTACTCTTCTCATACTTTCTTATTCTTGTTTGAGTTTTACATGGAACAATCACGGCAACTTTTTCTGTTTTTTTCACATTGTATTTCCAGATAGCTTTATTTACTGTTGCATGGTTTTTAGTGTCCTCTTATTTCCCATGTCTACACAGTTGAATTTTTGGGATGAGCAAGAGGCAACTTGAGACAAATTACTGCCTTCTATGCCAACCATAAACTGCTTATCTTTACTTTTAAGATACTTCCATTACTCCCAATATATTCCCCTTCTATCATATTCACTATTGAGATGTTCAGTGCAACCTGCACATCCCAGTTGCTTGTAATGAACAGTAACAAATCACCAGCACCAGATGGTATTCATCCAAGAGCTTTAAAGGAACTCAAGGATGAAATAGCCAAGCTACTAACTGCAACATGTTATCTCTCACTTAAAACTCTTTTGGTGTCATAGGAATAGATGGTAGCCAGCATGATAAAAAGTGTTTAGAGAAGTCATAGGGAAGCACTTGGAAATTACACACCAGGAGCCTGAGGAGCATATCAGAAAGAACAATTGCAATTAAGGTAAAGAACAATTATCAGCTACATGACTAAATATGATGTCTAGAAGAAGCATCAACATGGCTTCTATGCAGGGAAATAATGTTTCACTAATCTATTGCAATTTCTTAAAAGAGGCACCAAGCACAGGGACAAGGTAGATCAGTTGGTATTCAAAAGACATTTCATAAAAGAAACCAAGGTACTCTTGGAATAAAAGTAAATATTCATCTATGTATTCATAACAAAATACAAGATAGAAAAGAAAAAGCAGGACATAGCTTACTAGTGGAACCCCACAGGAGTCTTTATTACTCAGTATATTTGCGAGCGATCTGGAAAAGACAGCAGTGATACTATGCTTTCTAGGCTGGTGAGGACAAAGGCTACTTACTGAGAGCTGGATGAAAGCCTGAGTAATAGGGTAAAATAGCAAATGAAATTCAGTGTAGATAACTGTAAAGTAAAGTGTAAAGGAATAAAAATCCAAAACTTTCAGAACAGGATTGGAATTGGATTTTTAGTGCTGAGGAGAAAAGTCTTGACTTTATAAAAGTTGGTTTTGAAAGTGTTGACTCAATATCTAGTAATCATTTACAAGGCAAATAGAATGCTAGGATTCAGTCATTAGGAAAATGTGCAGATAAAAAATGAAAAATATCTTTATGCCTCTGTGTAAATTTCTGTTATGCTCGTAACTCTGAGTGCTGCCCATAGTTCTAGCTTGCCCATATCAAAATGGGTAAAGTAGAACTGGAGCGGTACAGAAAAGTAACAGACAAACTGACACATGAAATTATTTTTATATAAGGACTCTTGAGCTATGGAAGATGACTGCAAAATCTGGAAAGGTCTGACAGGGAATGTCTCTTCCAGCCCAAGGATGAGGTGCAATAATTGACAGCAGCATGTTCAAAGCTGACTCCAAGGTGGTATTTCTTCCAGTAGCGAACGTCTTCTGATCTGTGCTTGCACAGTACCAAGCAACAAGGGACACCAATTTCTGTCTAGGGATTCTAAAGGTATGAAAATTATAGTAATTAATGTGATGAAGAATATCAAAAATGGATTTTTAAACAAGTAAAATATTTTAGTCTAGGCCTTGCTGCTATGTGGGATTTTCAGTTTCAAGACATGTAAGAATCATTGAACTGGGAGTGAGAAACACCTGAGCAGTTTCCATCCTAATAAACATGCATTAGTATGTACCTTAAGGAACTTCTTTTATGGAAAAGGCACCAAGTCTTTCTTTGATCAGAGGTGTTTATGTATCTCAACTCCTCGCCAGCTTTAGATATATTAAGTATAACCAGAAAGAAACTTGAATACAAAGAACTAAAATACAGTTTTCATTTAATAGTATCCGTGAGCAAAACCGGATGTTGCTTTTGTATTGCTTGCTCATTTAGGTCCAAAGTCCTCCAAAGATAAGAGAGGAGAATGTAGCTTCAGGAAACCTCCAAATCATTCTCAAAGAGTTTTACTGAAACAGAGTGTGCTGTTGATGTCTCCACTACAAAGCTGTTGTTGTTTACAATACTGAACTATCATGATTTTGGATAGTGTTCATACACATATTTTCTTGTGTTTATGTGGCACCCTGAAGGGTACCTAATGGAATAAAATAAGCCAAAAACCTGGGTCACTTTATTCAACAAAAATAAGGTTGTTACAGTGAAAGGCTTCTTTAACAACAATCAAACATTTATTCAGCTTCCAATTACTCATCTCAGAATTTGCTATAAGCATAAGAATAGCAGGGGAAAATGCTGCTCTAGATGTTACTTCTTTCAGATTCTATTAAAACTCTAATAGCCTGCTTCCATTATACATTTTCCTGTATATTTCAATCAACATGTCACTTAGCTGCTGCTCCTGAAGTGCACTTAATATATTCATTAAAATCAATAAAGGCAAGAAATTACAAGAGTGCAGGTGGATGCAAGCAATTAAACTTCTCCTATATGTATTGTTCACTAGCAGTTGGAAAAAGAAGCTTCATTCAACACCTGTCCCTTTCCTTTTGAATGGCACCTAACAGAAATCCACTTAGCCAGCTTTCGTCTGCTTATTTTGCTGACAGATGATGTGAAGGAGTAGGCAGTTATAGGGCCAGTAATTCAGAATTAATTTTCCCTTCAAAAGAGTGATGTGGACAACTGAGTGCAGTAATGGTACCTGCTCAAAATTCAGGGGGCAAACAAGATAATTTGAGATGATGGGACAGAAATAAAAGCTCTTTAAAGGTTTGCTCCCCACATGGCTTTCAAAGGCACACTCACTAGCAGTTTTTATCCACCTCAAATGAAAGTCAGAAGAGTTAATCATTGAAGCATTAGCCTGATGTACTTTTGTGTGTGGTAGGATTGAAAAGGAAGCAAATAAAATAAGAGACTGAGGATTGTGCCCTACCTCAATATTAGAAGTATGTGATAGGAAAGACAACACCTAAGCCACACAGCAATTTTTTAATCAATCATATTTTCAGAACATGCTGCAAATTAAAGGGAGTTGCTGAATGTACATAGGCTGCATATTCGCAGTAAAGAGAAGACATATCTTCAGCCATCCAGCAACATTTTTTTTTTAATCATGTTAGCTGTGCAGCACTAGCCAAAGTGGACTTCAGTACTAGAAGAAAAATGCAGTGTGGAAAGCACCATTGCCTACAGAGGAGACAAATACAGTGATTCATTCTCTAAGTATGCACAGGTTTACGTGGAAACTGGAACAAGTCTGGACCCATTGGTCCAGATGTGATCTTAAGGTTGCCTACACAAACATACACACAAAGAACCAAGGCAGCATCTAAACACTTTTAAGAAAAGTGTGCATAAGGATAGATCTACCTGGGTATTTCCTTTAAGTCATAAGTACATTTACAGCCATGAAGATTTTAAGATGATTATCAAAAAGAGAGGGAGCCTTCTAAGAAACATCTGTTGCCACAAAGCGAGCCAAATTTGAGGTCTTTTTTTGTTTAAGACCTTCAGAGCAGTGTAGACAGCTCTCTTTTACTACAGGCACACGATCTTGGAATTAGATACCTCTATTGATTTCTGGCTCTCTAACTACTGGATGTTGTTCTAACAGGAATTAATGGGACTATTCATGGGACAGCTGCCAGACCAAGATGTACTTGGAGTCTGATGCCTCATAACCTTTCTTTCATCTGTCTTCAGCATTCAAGCCTACTTTGTCATCCAATATCATTATTACTAGTTGGCTGTTTACTCTGCACTCTAAAAGCTACAGCCTACAAAATATATGGAAGTATTTAGTACCTAAGTAATGTTCACTGTGACTGCAGTCCCAGAAAGGGAGTGGACTAATCTTCAGTACACTCCATAATTCAGTCTTGTTCATATTATATATGAGAGATTTCTGGGACTCAGACTCTTGTACCAGTGTGTTGAAGAGCAGCCCAGGCTCAGGCTTCTCACAAAACACAGCTGATTTTGTGTCTGCCATGCACAGTCAGGCCTTTCTAGGGAACACCAGGTGTTCTTCAAGTTTACACCAAAATACAGTGTTGAAAATCTGCCAGAGCTGGAAAGTTCACAGATATGGGGACCAGGCAAAGCTTGTGTCCAACTTTCTCTCTACCACGCCTGTCTTCCTATGCACCCTGAAGCTCAGGTGTGCCTAGAACGGGTAGTGAGTGGGCACCACCAGCAGCTCCTCAGGACTGTAGCAGAGCTGTATCTCACTACTGGACAAGCTGAGCAGCTGCTTACTGTAGCCACAGTGGTAGGTCTATACATACACTCCTCTTATGTGTCAAACACTGTGTTCATGAGCTATGCTTTACAACAATACACCCCTCAGTCTTACAGGGTGTCCTTCCCCAAACACCATCCCCACTCTTCACCATCCTGACTGTCAGTACAGGCTTCTCAAACCACTGTACTCTCTTTCCATAAGTGAGAGCACATCAAACAAGAAACATATGCTGAAGTATTTCTCTTTTCTTTACTTCTTCCTCCACCCATGGTACTCTCTTTTGTTACATCATATCACACCCAGTCGTTCAAAGATTTGTAGCTTCTTTTCTGTAAAGCTTATAAGAAGTTGTCTAGAGAGGTGTACAAGCACCTCATTTTGAACATGAACAAATAAATGTGCAGGATCAGAGCCTTCGTTTGCAAATCCCTTGTTGTACAACTCATGTCTTCTTCATTTGATGAAAACTTACGTACAGTCTGAGATATATTAAAATAATAATGCTCTTATAACCAACTTTACCAGAATAACTTCTTTCTCATCACATGTTTTCATGGAAAAGTATAGGCCTTACACATTTGTTAGCTGAACTATATAATGTGAATTTTCTCTGGAGAGCAGGATACATATCATATGTAACAGCCTAGGCTTTTTCCAGCTACAATGTTCCATATGATACACACTAATTCATCATACATATGCAATTTATTTCAGATTTACATAGACAAGATGCATCAGAATCTGGCCCAATCTGTGCATGAAGGTCAGGTGATGCAAAGTTGCTATGGTAATGGTTTATTCCTTTTGAGTAACAGGGTAACTATTTCAGAAAAATCCTGTATCTCCTGACATCAGATTAAATCTGTTACTCCCATGTTCCTCACTGAGTCATTGAACTTAAAAGCAGAAATGCTTATTCTGCAAAGTAGACAACCTTTATTAAATTTGATCTTAATGTATATCTAGTAATGCTCATCTTGTGACTGTGTACAGGCTTGCTGTTCTATTATTTTAAGAGAAGTCTATGTGCATAGGCTGCTAGCATGACCCAGAGTAAATCTGGATTGTATCAGTACCAGAATTGTATTGATTATTTGTTTTTAAGGTGCTGCTAACATGTAAGTCTGTAAATTGTTTATCGTCATAGCCATGACACTGTCTTCCTAAAAGTGGTGAACTGAAGAGGACTGACGAGCACTGAGCTGCAGTCTGACATCCTAGGTACATTACTTGTACCTTTAGAGAAAGAATGAAAAGTGAAAAGTAAGTGAATTGGATCCACCTATAATTAAAACAAATATGTATGTTTTCACTTGCATATGACTTTATAAGAAACTGGTTTGTAAAAAAAAAAAAGAAATTTATAAACCTAGATGGAAGCATGAAGTTGCATTTGGATATTCAGGATATTTTCTCATACTCCGTGTTTTATGACTTCTAGAAAAATGTGGTTATTTAGCATGCAAATCAGCTGGTCTAAAGTGTTCCCACTTCAGGCTTTCAAGCTTGAGTTGAGGAGTGGCTTCCCCACAAAAGTGTTCTTACAACAAAATCTAGTACAGGCTTTACAGCAAAACTATAAGCACAGCTGTATACTGCCATTTTTTTGCTGTGCACGGTGTGTCTGTTGTTAGTGCTTGCTTCCTCAGTTATTCAGGTCATACACTTGACCTGCAGCACTGAGTATTTTTTAGTAAATTTATCCCTATCCCCATAGTTCTGTAGCAATGACTTCCCAATACAAAGAATTACATCTGTTCTGAACTCATTGTGAGAACAGGAATATGATGGTACTTTCAATTAGAGATAAAAAATACAGGCTGTGACAGAAAACAGATATTTAGTTCTTGTTCTTCTGAGGACTGTAAAATAAACCATTTTTAATATATTTTTCTACTGCTTTATTATTTTTAATAGTGCCTGCATCTTAACCCACAAAATGTACTCATTTTTACCTTTAATTCTTCTTCCTTTCACTATTGTCCCTTCAAGATTCAGGACACTGTTCTTGTTTGTCTTTGTAACAATAGTTTTCATGAAGGATTTTACTAAGGATTGATACTTGCCTTAAGAAGCACCCTTTTTTAACTGAAAAGTTTGTTCTATATGTCTACATAAAAAATGTACTTTGGTGCTGATCAGCCCAGAGAAGACACTTTCTCCCAGCTTTAATGATTAAATATTTCATTCTGAATAAGATATCATCCAATGTGGATAATGAATACAATTAGAGCTAATTGTCAGAAGTATGACAAATCATATTAAGCAAAATTAACTTTATGGCTTACTACTGATACTAGTTGCTAAATATAGCAATTGTGGAAATCTGCTAACTACATTACTTCAAAGAGGCATTATGTGTATATATATATGAAATGTATTATATTATATATTTTATATATATATATGTATGGCAAAATAGATCAGACCACGCCAGGAAGTGATACACATTCTAAATATGTTAATTAAAGTCACTGATTACATTATAAGGAATGTGACTCCAAGAATCTAAGGTGAAAGTTCATTCCACACATGGCCCCAGTCTTATCAAAAATATAACCAACTTTTCTAAGAGATAGTGCTATTATTTGTACTCATAAAGCCTTGTTTAATCAGAGTTCTTATTTCAAATGCTCACTAAATGAACCTCTAATCTTCTTTCTACTGGTACTGTTAATGAATTCTCCTACTGCACTTCATTCTGTACTCAAGTGCTAGAAGACAACATTCGCATTTTCCAGTTTACCAGCAACTCATGACAATGAACTGGTAGGATCACTTTAATTGGCAGCAAGATTATTTGTGAACACAAATCAAATAGCTGAGAAATAATAAAAATCATGTCCTGGTGTAGTGTTGGTGACAATCCTGCAGGAGTTTGGTCTGAAGACTCTATAGATCTTTTCCAACCAACACTGCTGGGATTCTGGGAAAATGACAGCATGAAGAAAAGTACTAAAATATTTCAGCATTACACTTTATTGGTATTTTCACCTATAAAATACCTAATCTGTAGGATTAGCTAAACTACATATTTCAAAAATTAGAGAAATTACCACTATTACCTATAATCCCTATTGCAGTGTAAAGAATGAAACACATTTGCCACCCTGTAGGACTGAGGGCTGTAACTAAGCTAAAAAAAAAAACCTAAGTATAAAGTAGCTGAAGCAAGAGGAAAACACATTTTTAAAAGGTGTAATAAAACACACAAAGAGTAGAGTTTCTGGTTTATAGGTAAAACCCTTGCTCTGTTTGGTTAAAATAGTGGTCTCCAGTGGGCAATAATACTATTTAATGGTCCCTTTCCCAACCCAGAAGGCAATTACTTCTTTTCCACTGTAAACCTCAACAGGAATAATATGGGCATATATATATTCCTATTTATAGATCAGAATTAATTTGCAATAGTACAACAAATCATACAGCTATGGAAAACAGATATAAACAAATGAATGGATATAAATAACACAGATATACAATATTGCCATTGATTTCCTTCCTGAAAGAAGAAGACCACACTACATCATGGTCTTTTATTCATGACCAAAACACAAGGAAAAAGCTAAAACAATTTCAGATGTCTGCGCAGACACCATTCTCTTGTCTTTGCAAAAAAAAACGCAGTATACTAGGAACATTACAAAATTATTTTGTAATCCAAAAATACCTGGAAAAGCTGACAGGAAATCTTTTCAAAAGCCTTCTTTAATATTTTAAAGTTCTTTAGCAGCTGTCTTCTCCTTTATTTTGCAGCCCTCACATTCACTCTCATCAGCCTGTTTTTTCATTTACTGAACAAAGCAGTACTGTTCATATGGGCACTATTTCAGATATGTTTGGGGCATCTGGCCATTGATCTGGTTTTCTCACCAGGATAAAGGCTTGTCTCTGCTTTAAATTCTGAGGAGTTTTAATATGTATGTTATGATCAATAAACTCCTTTTTTGTTTGTTTGTTTCTTGGAAATTGTCCAACAGGATAAACCAAATATCCATGTTTGGGGTTGAGAGGGATGCTCAGAGAAAGTGAGATCCACATAAAATTTGTGCTCAAAACCTGAATGCATCAAGGAGAGACTGGTGCAGGGGAGAAAGCAGACCTGGAATAGGTAATGCTTCATCTAAGTGAGATTATGATCTGTTCAGAATTGAAAAAACAAAGTGTCACCACCAACTCCACACACACACACTGTGGGATGGGGAGGACAAAGGCCAACTACAAGCTCGTGGGTCAAGACAAAGGATAAGGAGGGTTTTTCACTGATTAAGGTCATGGGCAGAACAGACTCAACTTGGGGAAAAATAATAATTTAATTTACAATTAATCAAATGTACACAAGACACAGACAACACAAAGAGCAGGGCTTACAGACATTACCCCACCCCTCCCTTCTTCCTCGGCCCAAATCACTTTGTTCCCTATTTCTCTACCTCCTCCCCCAGCAGCACAGGGGGACAGGGGATGGAGTTTAGTCAATTCACATTCTGCTGGTTCTTGCTGCTCCTTCCTCCTCAGGAAGAAGGATTCCTTACAGTCCTCCCCTGCTTTCCCATGGGGCCCCTCCCCCACTGCCAAAATGATGCCAGAACCAAACCAGCACACAAGGTAGTGCTGAATGCTAATTAGAATACTTCATGAATACCCAGCCTTGCCCAAGTGGGTGTGGAAGAAGCTAGGCCTTCAGAAGAACCCATTCACTCTCTGAAAGGTCTGGCAATGTAGCAAAGATAATAGGTCTTCCAACCATACATCACTTGCATCTCAGCAGTAACACAGCCGTATTTATTGGAAATGACATTTCTTATTTACTTTCTCTCCCACTTTACACTCCTAAAGCATTTATACATCTAGCATTTCACAGTAACAGACAAGCCACCAAAAGTCACTGTGGTACCTCTCTTATAATCCATGTCATCTGTAGAGTGGATGGTTCCAAATATTTTCTTCAAATTATTCAAGAGGTTGCCCTCTCCCACAGCAGAACTCACATTATCTGTGGAATTTTTCAAGTGTCCCAGGACAACTCCTTCCCATGCAAATTTAACATGACAGGTAGGACAGCCATGCTGCACAATCGTTTGTGCAGAATCACATCACACTCTGACCTACCAAGGCTCACCACTCAGCCTGACTGTTCATGACACAGAGGGAATTATCTCAGTTTTAACATGCATTGAAAGTACTTTACGTGTCTGTCAGGATTTGGTCCTTGCTTGGTGAGACCAAAGCCTCTCCCCAGATAAAACAGGAGGTTACCTAAACAAAAACTTCGTGCAGTTTGATGCTAAATTAGAGAGGTTTTTCTACATGTTATGCTGAACTACAGATAAATATATCAAGTTTTCCAGCAAAATGTGTTCCAAGGTTTGCTTAATTCCATTACAGTGTGAAATGATGCATTCTAGCTGTACAGAATGGTAAACAGAATGGGAAGTGTTTCTGAGCATCCTGCAGATAGGGCAGGAAAATCAATAATTTGTGAGGGAAGGCTTCCAGCAATATAGATTGTTTGAACTACTTACCATTATGTCAAATTCACTTTAGCATCAGCAAACAGACACACCATAAGATGAATATTGAGAGAAGCACTATTTCTACTGTTTGCATTTAAAGGCCTAAACTTGTATAGATTTTTATAACCAACTAAGTCTTTATAATTCAATACAAGGCTTTTGTATAGCCCTTAAACAGCTGGTGGACCAAGTATTCTTTTTCCAATTTGAATCAGGCAGAAGTCCAGTAAAATTTTAGACATAAAGTTTTCTGTTCTTTATTCACTCCCCTATGTATTATTTATAATTTTCAGAATGCCCTCCTTTGTAGCAATCATTTCAGTTGAGACCTGAAAAAAAAACCTGGTGTCATCTGAAAGTAAATAAATACGCCCTACCTTGAAAAAAACCCACCAAATATCATGTCTGGTTGCTGGGTTTTTTTACCAAAAATATAATTGCCTCTTAAAAAGGTATATTCAACATGTGTGTAAAGTTAAACATGCACAAAGTGTTGAAAAGAAACTGAATTAAGCATCCATTTTAGGTACCTGTTTGCAACAAAATCTTGAAGCATGTAATCAATTTAACTTTGAAAGACAGGTATTGTGGTTTCCAATCAACTGGTTTCCCAAAACTAAGACTACATTCTAGGCATGAGGTTCACAACTGGCCTGCATTTGCTCAGAACTGAGTTGTCCATTGCATATTATGATTCATCCAGGCTTGCATTAAAAAAGTGCTTATAATATTTACTCAATCTGATGACCAAGACTCTAGTTTAATTTACTACAATCATCCAAAACATTTTTTATTACCTACTTCGGATAGGAAGATGGAAAATGAGATACTGAAGCATACACAAATTTGAGGTTATTGGAACTTAAATGAAAAAGGGACAGATCTGCACTTTACAACAAATTTGCCTACTAGGGTATCTTCAAACTTCTCTTACACCTCTAAGTTTCCTAGTAAGAGCCTTCCTTCCCAGGAAGGGAAAAGAAGCCCATTACTGCTTTGAGGGGTCTTGGTTCTGCACAGTTGGTATTTCAGCCAAAACATCTCAACTTACCAGTATGCAGAGCCAGACAGATCACTTTCCTCAGGTACTTTGGATTTTAGATACCTAACTTCATCCCTCTCACACTCTTGGTAACTAGGTACTCATGTAAAATTGATAGCACTTTTCTTGAGCATTTCTTATATCCGGGAAATCTTTAACACCTTCAGATGTAAAGCTTTCCTTGCTGGCCTTCTGCTTATGGTGCTCAAAGTTTCACCAAGGAAGCCAGCTTCTGCAGTATACATGGTACAGGTAAAAGCCTCTTTTCATTAAGTCTTATTAGTGGATGGTCACTGAATTCATTAGTGTGGAACCCAAGGCTGTCAAAGAGCCAGTTTCAATAAACTGGGGGAAGAGGAAAGGTCTTCCTGCAATAAGCAATGAATTAATTCAATAAGAGATTCTACTTGATGTGATAGGTGTATACATTAAAGCTCACGCAGATATTACTCACCTGAGCACATGACCCCTGAGAGGTTCCCTTGAGGGTAGCATACAGATGTTGAACAGCACTGGAAAAAAGAATTTATGTTTTTTAGACCCCTGAAGCTGCGTGTGATAGCAGGAGTTTCCCATGTTCTGTAATATCACTGCTAGCACTCTTGCTCTTTAACAAAATTCTGGATTGTTCATAGGTCTGTACTATGGTGTCAGTAGTTGAGCTGAATTAGCATGGAGAACACTATCATCATTATAACAGACAGCTTTGCACTCTAGAATAGCCTTTTTGCATCAAAATTTATATTTGTTCCAGAGTCATCTCCATATCCACGTGGGAAATCACATTCATTCTGTCCACAGTGAATGTGCTACATCTCACTTCTTGTCATTGCCCACCACCAGACCCTATCCATGAGCATCCTGGTATTGGAGGATGTTCAGAAGACAAAGCTTGATATCAGAGTATGTTTGCCTCTCTAGAAAGGTTTCTTTTCTTGCCACTGTTCCAAGGGTAAAAGCTGATTTCTCAGCCATGAACTCAGAAAGAATCTATTCCCTGCAATATACAGATATTGTCAGATTTCTGAAATGTTCCACAGAACAGCTGGAAGAAATGTTTTGCCTACAACAGTCTTACTGTATATTTTAAGATCCTTTGCTTGACATTAAATGAAGTAAATTACCTTAAGAAAACTCAGTGGTGTTGCTGTATGCTGTTTTCCTTCCTGATGTTAAAGTATTAAGCACATGAATCTATCCTGTGTACTTGGTGAGAATCTGCCTGGATGCTGAGTGCATAGATCCACTGAAGCAGTCTAGGTAAGTGACTACACACCAGTAAAAGCAGGATCACTGGTTTTTCCAAACCCTGGAGCAAATTCTGGCAGTTCAAGTGTGTGCCTTCAAAAATTCTGAGTACTAGAGCAGCACCAAAAGCTCATCTACATTCACCTCATTCTCAGCCTTGTTATCCTACCCAGATGTTTCTGTGACTGTCCTTTTAAAGAATTCCTGTCTAAAATTTATTTATATTTGTTCAGCAATATTGATGCTTAATGAATAAATGCAGTATGCTGTCAGTACTGGAGACTAATTACATCAATGTATGAGCTGGAGAACCTGATTGAAAAATCTGCAGTAACTAAACTGGGTTAAAATAAACACTTTAGTGTAGTGCTTTAATTACACTTTAGTTTGTAATGTAATTTTTGGCTGTTTAAACTGTGATTTAGTCTGAGCTAATTACAAATTATTTTCTACTTGGTAATTAATAATAACAAAATTGTAATTAGACAGATGCTCTGGATCAGGGTGGCAGTTTGTGTTAGCTGACTCATGGATAGACTGGCAGATAGACAAGAGCTGCATTTGGGGACTGGAACATGCTGCACCTTTCTGTGCTCCTTTTTCAGTTAGAGGAGCTGTTATGGTTTGGAAAATTAAAAAAATGCTCCATGTCTTTGAGGACTAAAGTTTGATATTTGCAGTTAATGAACGTGGGTCATTCTACCCATGGCTGACAGAGATTGTGCAGGTTACTTTTTCCTGCTCAACAGAAAAAAAACAACCTCAGTTTTTTCTGCATGTTACACGACTGCTTCACCCCAAAGTACCCTAACAAAGGGCAAGCAGACCAGTAACATCAGCAGCTTTTCTTTTTATCCATCAGCCACCTGAAAGCTACATACACCACAATAAATAAAAAATAAACTAAGGTGGATACTTCCATATTTCAGCATCTCAGTAAATACTCTATGCTCCAGATATGCCTCGTGATAAAACACCTCTGATATCAGCATCCTTCCTACTCCAAAAGCTGCAGACCTAGTGAAGGGGATCAGTCATGTAACACTGCAAACACTGCAGTATTTCTGCTGCTTTGCAATCTTCTTTCTCATTATTTATATTCAGCAGACCATATAAGATAAGCATAGGCTCTCTAGACTTACAGTCAGATAACCATCTCAACTGTCCTGTAATCACTTGGGATTTCTTTCTGGAGCCTAAATAGGTACCTGAAAAACACTAATCACACACTGCTATGTCCCATCTTGATTTGGGGTTCCAGAGTTCTGAGTTTCTGACATTGACTCTATTTATCACCCAGTTTGTGTGGCAGATACTTCGCTTTTTGAAAATGCAGTAATATTTCCCCAATTTCTGGGGGGAAAAAAAAGATCAAACAAACAAACAAATAAAACCCACCAACAAACAAACAAACAAAAACCCAAACCAAACATTAAAGATTTTAACAGGTTAGCTTTGGAATACATTTTGTATCCTCTTATTCCAAATAGCATCTTAGTGTAAATTTGGCTAAAGTTGGAGAAAAATATAAAAACCGATCACTCAGTAAGGGCTCTTAAGAAAGTTATTTCTGCTAACAGCTGAGTTGAGCTTTCTTCAGAAACTCTTTTGAACTGACCACCAATCATGTTTATGCCATTTAATGAAAGATAACAATTGAACACTGAATAATACAATGAAAAACACGCTTCACATACCTTAGGATCAGAATCTGCTATAACCTCTCATGTTTTCAGCACATAGACAAAGTACAGCTGAAATGAGACTTCGACAAAATTGTTTCTATGTATGTTTAAATACACATAGAGTTGTGCCACCAGAGGATCTTAAATACACACAACTACCACATCATGTAACTTCATGTCCAAGTATTTGTGAGTTACTAGCAAATTTTATGCATCTCTAATTGAAAAGTACACCTAAGGATGGACAAATCACTATGAACATTCGCACTAAAATACAATAATCAGCCATATTAATAGGAACCTTAATGTCACTCCCAGGTTATAATTATGTAAGTAGTTTGAACAACATGTTGTAGATGATGTTTTACTTAAAATATTTATTTCTAAGCATGTTGCTTTCTAACAGAGCATAATCATCAATTTTACAATGTCTCCTATGACATGGGAAAATATGAAAGATTTTGTCTGAGTCTAAAACCTAAACCCCCAGACTGCTCTAACTTAGGGCAGGATCATAAAGTTGAAAAACAGAATAAAATGACAAGTCTTTGGATAGACACAAAAATTTAGGAAATAGTGTCTGCCTGAACACTTTTTTTTCATGGTCTACAGAGAGTGAGATAATCAATCTAATAATAGATGTGTTTAATTAACAATCATCTGGGTATCCCTTTTCTGTCTATTTAAGAACACTTCTCTGTTAAAACTGTTCTTGATCTTGCTCTGGTAAAATTCTGCAAAATACTTTGTAGGCTCATATTTCAGTCCTTTATGTTCTTGACATATTTCTTATTCAATTTTAAACTAAGATTTCTAAATTTAAGTAACAGCACTTTCTATATCGTCATGTCTTTGTATGTTTTTAATGAACCTTGATAAATTAAAAAAGGAAGATTTTTATGTTGTTGTTGGCTTCCTAAATTGTTGTTAGAAGCAACAGTATGTCTTTTAAAAATCAGTAGAGCAGTTATATATACTTGGTAAATGGATTACAGAAGATCCCTATTTTTAAATTAAATATCATTTTTAGTGAGACATTTACTCCTAACTACTGGAGCTAAGCTAGCTGACATCATTCCATAAGCCATTATTGAATCTTTGTCTGATCCTCTACACAAATGTAACATGCACCCTGGATTTTCAGAGAGAACTAAATTTCACACCCTCCCACCTTAGGACTAAATTTTACCCCTAATTTTTATGTACGTATGTTTTTATGTTTGATTAGAACATTAGTTTCAATTTTGATACCCATTGCATGATAGAACAGAACAACATGAGCAAGTAGTAAGACTATAGAAAATTATTAATTTTAAAGTTTTCCAAAAGCTGTTCTAAACTTTTCTTTTTGATATCTTACTGTAAAAACAGGGCATACACTTTCACCAGAAAAAAGCCAAAGTATATTGCAGGCATAAGTTAAACCATGTAGCTCTTTTGAATAAGCTCTTATTTTTAACCAGTTTTTCCGAACTAAGAAATACAGACTGAAGTCTTAGAGTTCCTCAGAAGAAAAAAGCTAACCACACCATAAGATTACTAAAGCATAACCACCTAAATTAAGATGTACGGATTTTGAGCTTGATGTATTGAGTCTTACAGTAACTTATGGTTGCAAATTCTTTACTATCTTTTTCTGTTTTATTTGGGGGCTAAGGGGTCTTTTGGTCACCTGAGTTTATATTATCTCCGAAATAACTTTTAAGTCTTTATTTGTCCCCACATCTTCTGATCTAAGAGCTGAATACAGCTTCAGTACTTCTGTCTAGGTACTTTGCTCTATTGGTTCTGTGTGTTAATTAGTGGTGTAGTGCTAAACTTGAAAAATAACTTCATTACAGGTGAAATTGGTCAAAAAAGGAACACTAGGAGAAATGTGGGCATTGAGCAACAAGTTCGGGGACCTGGTTACACGTGACATGGAAAAGGCTGCAGTATTGAATGGCTTCTTTGCCTCAGTCTTTAGTAGCAAGACCAGCCTTCAGGAATGCCAGGGCCCAGTGACTGAGGGGAAACTCTGAAGAAAGACCGATGTAACCTTGGTGGAAGTTGATTAGATAGGCCAAGGAGTACCTAAGCAAATTGGACAAACATAAATCCATTGGCCCTGATTGGATGCAGCCACAAGTACCAAGGGAGCAGGCTGATGTCATGGTCAGGCAACTCTCAATAATCTTTGATCAATCATGGTAACTAGGAGAAGAGCCCCAGAGCTGGATGGAAAAAAATGATGCTCTTTTGTTCAAGATGGTCAACAATTAGGACCCAGGGAACTACAGGCAGATCAGCCTCCTCTCAATCCCTGGGAATGCAATGGAACAGCTGATCCTCAAAACCACTTCTGGGCACATAAAGGACAAGAAAACAGAATAACAAAATCACAAAATGGTTTGGATTGGAAGGGACCTTAAAGATAATATAGTTATAAACCCCCTGCCATGCGCAAGGACTTCTCCCACCAGCCAGGTTGCTCAAAACCCCATCTAAACTGGCCTCGAACACTTCCAGGGAGGCACAGCCACAACTTCTCTGGGCTCTAGTTACTCACCACCCTCTGTGAGAGACGGTTTGCGACACCCTCACATTAGAAAATCTCTTTCTAATATCTAATCTAAGTCTCCCCTCTTTCAGCTTGAAATAATTCTCCCTCATCCTATTGCTACATGCCCATGCAAAAAGTCCCTCCCCAGCTTTCTTGTAGGCCCCCTTCAGGTACTGGAAGGCCTCTATAAGGTCTCCCTGGAGCCTTCTCTTCTCCAGGCTGAACAACCCTAACTCTCTCTGCCTGTCTTCATAGACGAGGTGCTCCAGCCCTCTGATCATCTTCATGGCCATCCTCTGGCTTCACTCCAGCAGCTCCATGTCCTTCTTGTGCTGGGGTGTCCAGAACTGGACACAGTCCTCCAAGTGGGGTCTCACAAGAGAATCATATAAAATCATAGAATAGATCAGTTTGCTCAGAGCCCCATCTAACCTGCCTTGAATACTTCCAGGGATGGGAGCAGAGTAGAAGGGAAGAATCATCTCCCTTGACCTGCTAGCCAGGCTTGTTTTGATGCAGCGCAGGACACAGTTGGCTTTCTGGGCTGGAAGAGCACATTGCTGGATCATGCTGACCTTCTCATCAACCAACACCCCTAACTCGTTTTCTTTAGCACTGTTCTCAATTCATTCCCTGCCATACCTGTATTTGATCTTAGGATTGCCCCAACCCAGGTGCAGGACCTTACTCTAGGCCTTGTTAAACATCATGAGGTTGGCATGAACCCACCTCTCAAGCCTGTCAATGTCATTCTGTATGACATCCCTTCCCTCCAGTGTGTTGACTACACCACACAACTTGATGGCGTCAGCAAATTTTCAGAGGGGACACTCAATGCCACTGTCCATGCTGCTGACAAAGGTGCTAAACAACGTTTGTCTGAATAACAACCCCTGAGGAAAGCCCCTCATCACTGATCTCCACTTGGACATTGAGCCATTGACAGCAAGTGTTTGACTGTAACCATATAGCCAATTCCTTACCCACTGAGTGGGCTATCCATCAAATCCATATCTTTCCAATATAGAGACCAAGATGTCCTGTGGGACGGTGTCAAATGCCTTGCACAAGTCCAGGTAGATGACATCAGTATTTCTTTCTGTGTCCACCAACACTGTGACCCCATCATAAAAAGCCACCAAATTCGTCAGGCACAATTTGCCCTTCGAGAAGCCATGCTGGTTGCCACCAACCATCTAAACATTTTCTGTGTGCCTTAGAAGACGCTTCATGAGGATCAGCTCCATGATCTTGCCAGCCACAGAGGTGAGACTGACTGGTGTGTAGTTCCCCAGGTCTTCTTTTTTTTCCTTTGAGAAAATGGGGGTTATGTTTCCCCTTTTGTGAGAGACGGACTCTATAATGGCCTTTAATCCAGCGACATTCACTGACCATTCCTGGCGATGCGCCCCCCCGGCACTCGTGGGGAGAGGACAGAGGTACCAGGCGCATGCGCACAGGCCCACAGACTACAGCTCCCAGGAGGCACGGCGGGGCCGGAACCGGAAGGGGAGAAAATAAGGCGCACTCTGTGAACACACTACGGATCCAGCCGCCGCGGTGAGCGTACCGCTGCGGAGGCTGCCGTGAAGTTACGGCGCCTTTTCCTGTGGTTGTTGGCGTGTGGACGTACCGAACGGACCGTTTGCCTGGAGTCTCAGGGGACAGGACGTGGATCCCAACCAGGGATTGGCTTCGGCCGTACCCCGGTGGTGAGAATTACAGACATCTTACTAACATTCCTACAAACATTCCTACATAATATTCACACATACCAGACACTCACTTCTCTTTTCCCATATTCTTCCATTTCCCAAAGGCTCTCTCCAGGCTTTCCCTCTTATCCCTGTCCAGGAACGGGAACAGGGGGGAAGGGGAGAGGTTCTCTCTTGTTTTCTGTGTGTGTTGTTGTTGGTATATAGATGTAGTGTTGTATAGCTGTTGGTATATGGATATATAGGTGTGGATATAGATATAGAGATAGACCCTGTTGATATCGGACTTGCCAAACCCTCAGTGCCTTTAATAAATCTATTGATTCCTGAGCGTTGTTTGTGAGTGTGATGGGGAGTGGTCCTCAGCTCTCGATCCCCTGAGGTGGGGGTGTGGTCGCGGCTTTACCTACCTCGGTCCGCGACACCTTTTCCAGCCAGTGGGAACTTCACCAGACTGCCACATTTTCTCAAGTATGAGGGACAGTGGCTTAACAACTTCATCTACCAGTTCTCTCAGGACCCACAGATGCATCTCATCAGGTTCCATGGACTTATGCATCTTCTGGTTCCTTAGATGGTCTCAAACCTTCTCTTCTCCTACCATGGATGGTTCTTCATTCTCCTTCTCCCTGCCTTTGGATTCTGTGACTTGAGTGGTGTGGCTTGACCACTTGCCAGTTAAGACTGAGAGAAAAAAGTCATTGAGTACGTCTGCCTTCTCCACATCCTGGGTAACCAGGTCTTCCGTTTCCTTTTGAAAGGAATCCCTAGTCTCTCTTTAACCACTGATGTACCTGTAGAAGCTCTTCTTGTTGCCCTTGATGTCCTTGACCACATTTATTTCTATCAGGGCTTTAGCTTTCCTAACCTGATTCTTGGACGCTCAGACAGTTTCTCTTTATTCTTCCCAGACTACCTGTCCTTGTTTCCATCCTCCATAGGCTTCCTTTTTTGTATTTTAATTTGTGCAGGAACTCCTTGTTCATCCATAGAGGTCTCTTGGCATTTTTCCTCTTCACTGGGATGCATTGCTTCTGAGCTTGAAGGAGGTGATGCTAGAATATTAAACAGGTTTTTTAATCTCCTCTTCCATCCAGGGCTTTATCCCATGGTGATCTACCAAGCAGGTCCCTGAAGAGGCCTATGTCTGCTCTCCTGAAGCCCAGGAATTTCATGTTCGCTGCAGCCAAGTCTGGCCCTTGAGCTTCACATTGCCCACCAGCCCCTCCATGTTGGTAAGAACATGGTCCAGCATAGCAAAATAATAAAAGCATAGACAGCGTATATTCACCAGAGAGAAGTCATGCTTGCTTAACTTCATAAAATTCTACAATGAAATTACTGCCTTGGTAGATATGAGGGGAGAGCAATGGGTATTGTCTGCTTGGAATTCAGTAAGGTCTTTGACATTGTTTCCTGTAAGTTTTTCATAGACAAGTGGTTGATGAATAAGCAGATAGTGATGTAGGTGGAAAACTGGCTGAATGGCTGGCTCCAGAGCATAGTCATTGGTGTCATGAATTCTAATTGGAGGCCAGTAGCTAGCAGCATACCCCAGGGGTCAGTACATTGTACATTGTAATTAGCAAACTGGATGATGGAAATGAGTGTACCCCCAGGAATTTTGCAGACAACACCAAATGAGAAGTACTCATTATACTAGAGGGTCCAGCTGCCATCCAGAGGGAACATATCAGGCTGGAGAAATGGGCTAACAGAAACCTCATGCAGTTCAACAAGGAGAAGTAGAAAGTCCTACACTTGCAGTCCTGCACCCCCTGCACTGGTATATGCTGGAGGCCATCCAGCTGGAAAGAAGACTGGTGGAAAACGATGCAGCGGTCCTGGTGAACACCACGTTTACCATGAGCCAGAAATGTGCCCTTCTGGTAAAGAAGGGCAATAGTGGCCTGCATTAATAGGCATTGCCTGCAGGTTGAGGGAGGTGATTGGTCCCCTTTCCTCAGCACTGCTGAGTCCACTGCTGATGTACTGTGCCCCCTTTTGTACTTTGTCCAAACGCCACTAGAGTAACTTGGTCAGAGAGAGGAGAGGGTCAGGAGTACCTCCCCATAATAGCATGACAGCCTGCACAGATCATAGAATCATAGAATCATAGAATCATAGAATCATAGAATCCTAGGGGTTGGAAGGGACCTCGAAAGATCATCTAGTCCAACCCCCCCTGCCAGAGCAGGGTCACCTAGAGCACATCACATAGGAACGCATCCAGGCGGGTTTTGAATGTCTCCAGTGAAGGAGACTCCACAACCTCCCTGGGCAGCCTGTTCCAGTGCTCTGTCACTCTTACAGTAAAGAAGTTTTTTCTGATATTCACCTTGAACCTCCTATGCTCCAATTTACACCCATTACCCCTTGTCCTATCACTGATCAGCCCCCAGCAATGCCCCCTCTGCTGTCAGAATGGGGGCCTGTAGGGAGCCATTGAGAACAGAGGCACAGGGCAGCTCCAGAGCCCTCCTGCCAGCAGGCTCCTGCACCCAGCACCTCTTGGGAGAGAGCTCTGCTGAGCACAGAGGCATGCTGGGCCAGCCCTGAGGCTACAGCCTACGCATGCATCAGCAGAGTGGTGCTGTGAGCTCAGCTTTTCACCTGGAGATTGACTGCTGTGACACCCATCTACAAGAAGCTCTCAAACGAGGATGCTGGGAACTACAGGCTGGTCATCTTGATCTCAGTACCAGGAAAGCTCATGGAGAGACTCATCTACAGTGAGCTCTCATGGCAAGTGCAGGGCAGGCAGGGGATCAGGGCCAGCCAGCATGGGTTTATGAAAGGAACGTCTTGCTTGACCCACTTGATCTCTTTCTGTGATCATGTGATCTGCTTATTGGATGAAGGGAAGGCTGTGGACATTGTCTACCTAGACTTTGGTAAGGCCTTTGACACCTCCCACAGCATTCTCCCGAAGAAACTTAATCGTGGCATAGACAAGTGTACTCTTCACTGGGTAAAAAACTGGCTGGATGGCCGGGCCCAGAGAATTGTGGTAAATGGGGCCAAATCCAGCTCATGGCTGGCCACCAGTGGTGTCTCTCAGGGCTCAGTCCTGGGGCCAGTTTTGTTCAGTATCTTTATCAGTGACTTGGATGAGGGGATTCAGTAAGTTTGCAGATGACACAAAATTGGGTGGGAGTGTTGATCTGCTTGAGGACTAGGAAGGCTCTGCAGAGGGACCTGGGCAGGCTGGATCAACGGACCAGGGCCAATTTTATGAGATTCAATAAGGCCAAGTGTCAGGTCCTGCATTTCAGTCACAACAACCCCAGGCAACGATATAGGCTTGGTGAAGAGTGGCTGGAAAGCTGCCCAGCAGAAAGGGGCCTGGGAGTGCTGGTTGACAGCCTGCTGAACATGAGCCAGCAGTGTGCCCAGGTGGCCAAGAAGGCCAACAGCCATCTTGCCTGCATCAGGAATAGCATGGCCAGCAAGAGTAAGGAAGTGATCATGCCGAGTACTCGGAACTGGTGAGGACACACAGAATCGCAGAATCACAGAATCATCAAGGGTGGAAAAGACCTTTAAGATCATCAAGTCCAACCATGCCTGCTACAACCCCTAGCCACTAAACCATCTCCAAAAACACCATGTCTACCCGTGTTTTTTACACCTCCAGGGATGGTGCCTCTACCACCTCCCTGGGCAGCCTGTTCCAATGCCTCACCACTCTTTCTGTGAAGAAATTTTTCGTTATATCCAATCTGAACCTCCCCTGGTGCAACTTGACCCCATTTCGTCTTGTCCTACTGCTAGTCACTAGGGAGAAGAGGCCAACACCCACCTAATCACAACCTCCTCTCAGGTAGTTGTAGAGAGCAATGAGGTCTCCCCTCAGCATCTTCTCCAGGCTGAACTGCCCCAGCTCCCTCAGCCTCACCTCAAGTACTGTGTTGAGTTCTGGGCCTCTCAGTATAAGGAGGAAACTGAGGGGCTGGAGCATGTCCAGAGGAGAGCTACCAAGCTGGTGAAGGGTCTAGAGAACAAATCATATGAAGAGTGGCTAAGGGAACTGCAGTTGTAAAGTTTGAAGGGGAGGCTGAGGTTTAGATTGGATATTAGGAAGAATTTCTACACTGTAGGAGTGGTCAGAGACTGAAACAGCCTGGCCAAGGATGTGGTTGAGTCACCATCCTTGGAGATATTCAAGAAATGTGTAGATGTGGCAGTTCAGGGCATGCTCTAGTGGCCAAGGTTGGGGGTTTTTGTGGGTGTTTTTTTAGTGGAGTGTGTGTGGTTGTGTTTGTTTGTTTGGTATTTTTTGGTTGGCTGGTTGATTTTTTTGTTTGTTTTTTGGTTTGGTTTGATTTGGGTTTTTTTGTGCTGATCATTGGACTCAGTGATCTCAGAGGTCCTTTTCAACCATGCCAATTCTGTGATTGTGTGATCCAAGAAACACCCAGATGCTTCCCAGAGACTGTTTTTCCCAAAAAAAAGGGTCTGGGGGTCCTGGTGGACACCAATTTAAACACAAGCCAACAATGTGGCTTTATGGCAAAAAAAAAGAGGCAACAGCATCCTGGGCTGCACCGGGAAGAGCATGGCATGCAGGCCAAAGGACATGAGCTTTCCCTTTGTCCTCAGCATGGATGAGGCTACACCTTGAATATCATGCCCAGTTCTGGGTTCCCCAGTGAAAGTGAGACATGGGCTTACTGGAGAGACTACAGTGACTGGCCACTAAGATGATGAAGGGACTGGACCATCTCTCCTCTGAGGAACCACTGAGAGAGCTGGGATTCTTCAGCCTGGAGAAGAGAAGGTTCAGGGTGGATCTTCTTAAAGTACATCAATACCTGAAGGGATAGTGCAAAGAAGACAAAGCCAGGCTTTTTCCAGTGCAATGGCCAGTGCCCAGTGACAGGACCAGAGGCATTAAGCACAAGCTGAAACACAGGAGGTTCCCTCTGAACATCAGGAAACACTTTTCACTATGAGGATGACTGGGCATTGGCACAGATGGCCCAAAGTGGTTGTAGAGCCACCCTTGGAGATACTCAAAAGTCAGGTGGACATGGATCTGGGCAACCAGTTCTGGGTGCCCCAGATGACTGGCCAAGATAACCTCCAGACGTCCCTTCAAACTTCAACCATTCTGTGACTTCGTATCTCTGATCTTCCTCACATAATACTCTAAGGAACAAGATCCTTTGACTCGATATTTTTCTGTTTTTATAGTAAAGCCTCAATTCTCATACAGTACCATTAATTATGAATCTTCATACTTTTTATACGAAAATATCACAAATTATATGGACCAAATTAAAGAATCTATCTCTTTGAAGTCAGATGTTAAGGTACAGAATTATCCTGGTCTGCATCAAGCATAACGTTGCCAGCTGGTCAAGGGAAGTGATTGTTCCACACTACTCTGCAGTAGTGTGGACCCACCTTGAGTACTGCATGCAGTTTTGGGCACCACAATATGAAAAGGACATCAAGCTATTGGAGAGTGTTCAAAAGATAGCCACAAGGATGGTGAAGGGTCTAGAAAGGATGTCTTATGAGGAGCGGCTGAGGTCGCTTGGATTATTCAGCTTGGAGAAGAGAAGGCTGAGGGGTGACCTCATTGCAGTCTATGGCTTCCTCAGGAGGACAAGAGCTGGGACAGGTACTGGTCTCTTCACTCCTGTGACCAATGACAAGACTCAGGGAAATGGCAGGAAGCTGAATCACGGGAGGTTTCGGTTAGATATCAGGAAAAGGTTTTTCACCTAGAGGGTGTTTGAGCACTGGAACAAGTTCCCCAGGGAAGTGGTCACAGCACCAAGCCTGCCTGAGTTTAAGAAGCGTTTGGATTATGCTCTCAGGCACATGGTGTGATTCTTGGGGTGCCCCACACAGGGACAGAAGTTGGACACAATGATCCTGATGGGTCCCTTCCAGCTCAGCATATTCTATGATTGTATGGATCATTTGAACAGAAGATTGCATTCTAAATCATCCAAAGTAAGACAGCTGACCCAGAGCATTTCTCATTGTCCATAGAACAGAAATAATAAATGCTACGGGATAGCATTAAATATCTTAAACCATCATTGTCACAGAAATTTTTTGTTAACAAAGACTAAAAATGGCACCATTAATGCATGACTTCTCATTTACGATCCAGTTCATCATGGACCTTCAATGTTTTAATACTGCAAGTGTGTGTAAGTTGCACTGAAGTCAGTAAATACATTCAAAAGTGCCAGGCCAGAGGATATTTTACTCCTTGTTGAACAAAGGCCTTTGGGCCAGCTCCTCAGAAGCAGTCCTCAGTGCTGAATCTTGTCTGCTGCTTCTCTTAGGGAAATGCAGTCTATTTTTCTGACTTCAAAATAAAATTACCAATGTATCAGGTAACTCAGGACTTTAACAGGCTCAAAATGGAGGTTTAAAGAAAAGTCTCACTATGGCTCTTTTAGAGTGGGAGAAAACTATGGCAGACTTTCCAACCAACATGGTATGACCCAAAATCATTAAGTGTATTAAGAGACCCTTGTCCTTGGAAACTGCCAGAACTACCAGAATTACCAGTACTTCACTTCGTATGACCATGCTGCAGCTGTCTGGCATCTGTTATTTACAATTACAATGCTGATTTACTGGAAAGTAGCAATTTGCCTTTTAAAAAAAAATAACTGAAGTACTGCCTGCTTTAAGAAGAACAGAAGGGGATGTAGTTGTCTTAAGAGATACCTCTACAGTGCTGTCAATACAATAAAATGCAAGGTTTTCAAAGCTGATACACAGAGAAAAAAAAAACAGCCTTCAGAAGATGGAATGAGAAGTTTGCACAGCCACTGCTGTTTAGGAAGAATCACAGCAGTGAGACTAATGTTTTGGGATTTTTAAATGATAACCTGGAACCTGGTTCAACATGAGTTGTTTGGGGAAATGTGCCATTTCACAGGTGGTACAGGAATTCACCCACTTCTCATATTCTGACATCATTCTCCTTTGTCCTTGAATACAGGACACATATTACATGTAAGTCTATTGGGTTTGCACGGCAAGGTTTTGGTAGCTGTGGGGCTACAGGGGTGGCTTCTGTGAGAAGATACCACAAGTCTTCCCCCATGTCTGGCAGAGCCAATGCCTACCAACTCCAACACGGACTCACTGCTGGCCAGGGCTGAGCCCATTAGAGATGGTGGTAGTGCCTTTGTGATAAAGTATTTAAGAAGGGGAAAGACTGCTGTGAAGCAAAAGCCAGAACACAGGATTGAGAACATGTGAGAGAAATGATTCTGCAGACACTAGGGCCAATGAAGATGGGGGGAGGACATACTCCAGGTTCCTGAACAGACATTCCCCTGCAGCCCATGGTGAAGACAATAGTGAGGCAGGTTGTCCCCCTGCAGCCCATGGAGGTCCATGGTGGAGCAGATAACCACTTGCAGCCCACAGAGGTCCCCATGCTAGAGCAGGTGGATGCCTGAAAGAGGCTGTGACCCTGTGGGAAGACCACATTGCAACAGGCTCCTTGAAAGACCTATGGACCCATGGAGAGACAAACCCACTCTGGAGCAGGTTTGCTGGATGGATTCGTGACCCCCTCAGGGACCCACACTGGAGCAGTCTGTTCCTGAAGGACTGCACTCCATGGGAGTGATGCATGCTGGAGCAGTTAATGAAAAAGTACAGCTTGTGAAAAGGACTCAAGTTGAAGAAGTTCACAGAGGACTATCTCCTGTGAAGGAGACCCCACACTGGAACAGGGGAAGAGTATGGGGAGTCTTTCTCTGTGAGGAGGAAGAAGCGGCAGAGACAACATGTAATGAACTGACCAACCCCCGTTCCCCATCCCCCAGCAGCACTGAGGGGAAAGAGGCAGAGAAATCAGGAGTGAAGGTGAGCCTGGGAAGAAGGGAGGAGTAGGGGAAGATGTTTTTAAAATGTAGTTTTACTCCTCCTTGCCTAGTCTGATTTGGTTGGCAATAAACTGATTAATTTCACCTTGTCAAGTCCTTTTTGCCTATGACACTAATTGCCGGGTGATCTCCTTGTCCTTATCTCAAGACACGAACATTTATGGTGTTTTTTTCCTCCTGTCCAGCTGAGGAGGGCGAGTGATGGAGCAGCTTGGTGGGCACACCTGGCCTCCAGCTGTGGTCAATCCACCACAGCAGGTATTGTTATTGATCTGCCATTTCTACTGGTTGTCTGCATAGACCATCATGCATTTATCAATCATCAGGCTTATGGGACAAAATGTGGACCTGCAAAGTCTTGACTATGTTTTTTAAATATCCAAAACTTGCCTTCTCATGGAGAAATGCATTTTATTTAGAACCAGCAGGTACTGGTTATAGCTGTAATTTTTCTGCCAATGTAGTGTACTTTCCACATCATTTCAATTGTCCCTTATATTCTTTTTTTTCCCATCCTTATGGTAATGAATAGCTTTGGAGTAGACATAGGGCTTTCTTGAATCTCTGGATCCACCACAGAACTTACCAGGTGAGGTTTGATATTTTATGCGAGACAGGAGGCCAGATTAAATTACCGCAATGTCCCCACTCAAAGTTGGAAACTGTGGCTCATACTAAACAAACTTGAATGGGAACACAAGGGTCCCACTGGGTCAAATTCTAAATAATAGATGCAGGAAATGCTGTTACCAGCCTTCTCTACCAGATATTGTCAGATCTCTGCTGCTGCAGATGATGGCTCTTCTATAAAGGGCCAGTTTCAACAGCTATATATTCCTTTCTTCCTCTATATTTCAAAGCAAGATGGCTTTGAAAAAAACCCATGTTTGCAGGAAAAAGCTTCCTGACTCTCTGTTTCTAGCATAGGGAACACTTTTTCTCTTTTATACTTCAATTATATCTCAGATATTTCAGGAGTACAAGAGAGGGATGCATGATTATAACTTCATTTTTAAGTGTTTAGAAAATTGAGTGATACTAGGGTAACAGAAGTCTCCATGTCAGTCAGTGCTCAGGGACTGAGAAAGAACGACAAGAAAATTACAGATCAAAATGGAAGAACAGACAAATGCTGTAGAGTTCTGTAACAAAATTTTAAGTTTCTTCCCTCTCTTCTTGATAGTAAATGAAAACAAAATAAACCTAAATAAATTTGCAGATAAAACTGAACTATAGCTAATGCATAATTTTCCAGTCAAATCATAAAATCATAGATTGGTTTGGGTTCGAAGGAACCTCAAAGATCATCTAGATCCAACCCTGCTGCATTGGCAGGGACACTTCCCACCAGATCATGTTGCTCAGGGCCCCATCCAGCCTGGCCTTGAACACTTCCAGGGAGGGGCATCCACAACTTCCCTGGGCAACCAGTAACAGTGTCTCACCATCCTCACACTAAAGAATTCTTCTTTATGTCTAACCTAAATCTCCCCTCTTCTAGTTTTAATCCATCACCCCTTTTTCTCTCACTACAAGCCATTGTAAAAAGTCCCTACCCAGCTTTCCTGTAGGCCCTCTTCAGGTACAACCCCAGTTGTCTCAGCCTGTCCTTATATGAGAGATGCTCCAGCCTTCTTACCAACTTTGTGGCCCTCCTCTGGACTCGATACAGGAGCTCCATGTCTCCTTCTTATACTGAGGGCTCCAGAACTGGACACAGTACCCCAGGTGTGAAATCCAGAGGGACCTTGACAGGCTTGAGAGGTGGGTTTTTGCAAACTGCATGAAGCTCAACAAGGCCAAGTGCAAGGTCCTGCAGCTGGGTTGAGGCAATCCCAAGCACAAATGCAGGTTGGGTGGAGAATGGACTAAAAACAGCCCGCAGAAGAAGGACTTGGGGGTGATGGTGGATGAGAAGCTCAATATGAACATAAAATGTGCCCTTGCAACCCAAAAAGCCAGTAGTGTCCTCGGCTGCATAAAATTAAACATGGCCAGCAGATCAAGGGAAGTGATTCTCCCCCTCTTCTCAGCTCTCTTATTATTGCATCAAACCCAAAGTTTAGTAAACTGCTTGTCATTTCAAAGAGTCTACCTCTGATTACATGGCATTCTTTAGGCTGAGAGAAAGCCTTCCACAAGATCACTTCTGACTGGAGCAAAGAAGACAGACAACACAAGCCCACCAGGGTACTAAGTGCCAAATACTCATATTTAGTTTGATATGCGTGGTTTGTATCTACTTCAGTACTTTGTTTCAGAGAAAAAATGCTATTCGGAAGAGAATCTTTTTATGCAACTAGTGACTGCGTTTTGGTTTATTTTTGATATGCATGAAAAACCTTCCTTTTGGAGGACACTGACAGTGAACCACTGGTTTGGGCATTCATCAAATGCACCCACACTCCAATAGGGATCCAGGGCAGTAACTGAACCTTAGACAGCCTCAAACCGTATCTCTTCATTGCGACAGCAGTTCCAGCAGATAGGACCAAATGTGATCCAGCACACAGTACAGATGCCAGGGTCTCAGCACAAGCTGGTCCAGCATCCTGATCAGATAATCCCTCAGGTGGGGACAGAGGTCTCTAAATCCAGTCTCCTGCCCAGACCAGATTCAGCAATGAATTAAGACCAGGGTTTTCAGGGGTTTGCCCTGCCCAAGTCAAGGCTTCAAAACCTCCAAATACAAAGACTTCATAGTTTCTCTGGGCAACCTATTCCAACTTACAACCTTTCCCAGTGCTCCAAATTGCTTCTTCATGTAAACAGCCACGGGAACAGATAGGCAGTAGAACTGTTCATTATATGAAAAAATTTGTATTGCAAGGCCCTTTTTCCATTACCTTTACCCTCTCTGTAAAACAGCAATGAATACTGCTTTTTGCAAGTCAAGGGATGTGTGTGTGTAGCTGAGTTTGTTTCACCTTCTTTAAGTAAGACACAGCATTGCAGAGGATTTGTGTAGTCCAATTCTGCTTCTAGTTGTAATGGTTATTTTTCTCCACACACCTTTGAATACTTCAATCCTTAATGCCACTACACAAATCATCATTTCTATCAGTGGAGTTTAATGTTCGGCAAATATTTGTCAAGAATGCTGTATGTCTCTGCCTCAGGCAAAGGAGTGGTCTAAATTTTTGTTAATCTTCTCCAGTCTTTATTCTGAGTCTGTGACACATCACATCAACTCAGAATTGTCCTGATCAAACCATTATTTTACTGGAACTGTAGCATGAAGAAGAAAGTTGTATCCTATGTTTTGCAGCATGCAGTAGTGTTTGATGATGTTGAATATCATGGTTATTTAAAGTGCAAGGCTAATAGCCAAGAAGTTTCAGAACAATCATTTTCCCTCAGCATGCAGAGCAGTCATGTACACAAACACAAGACATAGAGCATATGTGCTTTTCAGCTTCTCTTTCAGCTAGCATTTTAGAAGAAAAATAATGAAATGGCCCATCTTGTTAAGCACTTTTTCAGATTTCTTTCTTTGTGTGATGGGCTGGCCACAATTTCTACATAAAGTACCAATTGAAACCAGCCCTGTCATATATACTTCTACAAAATATGAACAGTACTAAATACATTAAAGTGAATCGATTTCCAGTGAAAGTGTTTTAACCTCCTTTTAGGTCAAGAAATAGAAATTTTACGAGCTCACTGTAACCTGAGAATTAATCCTGAGAGGTGAGTGTGCACTGCATACTTCATGGGGTCTGCAAAATTTATTGAAAATACTCTTTCTCAGAAATGTACTTGAAGCTTTCTGTTATAAATTTTAGGTGCGGTTCCTCTAACTTGTTATTCTAAGTTGTGTTCAGAGTTGATTTCTCTCAGATCAACTAGAGGATTTGCAATTCGCAATCTCTTCCTTTGTTAAGAATGTAACAACAGAATGAGCAGCAAAACATGACTGGGTATGCTCATACACATAAAACTTGGGTACACTGCTGAAGCAATTTGCAAGTAAAAATATGCACTCTGTGCATTCACAAGAGTGGAGTACTCAGAAAAATGACATTCTGGCTCTAGTCAATCAAGGGGTTTTTGTGTTGAAATTCAATTTCTAGATGTATTGCATTCAAGATTCAGTACATCCAAGAATAAGAGCACAAAAAGCATGGCTCATACTGTTGACCCCATAAACAGCTAGTGGTGCAAGGAGACAAATATTAATTCTACAATAATTTTTCAAGTCACTCTAACCACGCTAGTGTCAGAATGCTTCATTCCACAGACCAATGAAATATAGTTAGTGTTCCTCTTACATCACTGTTAGTATGTTTATTATTAATCATAGAAAAGGTTTTACATCCTTCATAAGTTTGCTATTTGTTCTTCATCCTTAAACCATTTATTCCTAGAGATGAATGTCCCCCATCAATAACTGAGATCAGGTGTTTTGTACAAAACATCTCTCAGTATTAGTGGAATATTTTTTAGTTGATTAGGTGGTGCCATTTTTTTTTCCTTCCAGCAATGAAATAAATTAACAATTGCAGCCTGTTGTCCATGGACATTCAACCTGAAGCAAATGAGCTCATCACATGATATTCACCTTTCTCATCACATTTTTTGCTTTAGGCTTTCACAAAATTTACATTTTGTGGAATATACTGAAAAGGCATAAATGAACTTCTGAAGATGTGTAGGATTCAGCCAGCTAACTTCCAGTGGCAAAAAAAATCCTCTCCTGAACATGTTGTGGGTTTTGTTTTGTTTTTTTTTAAGGTCCGTTTTACCCATCAAGGCTTTGGCCACAATAACGCCAGAAACATAAAGAAATCTACATTTTACTCCAAGTATGGGCCAAAATACTTGCTCTACTGGGTCAGTATAATGCCAGAAAACTCAAATTATGTGGAAAGCACTGTTATGGTAGACATGTGAATGGTCTGATTGCAGACACAAAGCTCCCATTATGGAAAGATTTTAGATATCAAATTTCATATATTTAAAGCACAAACTGAAGCATCAACAGAACCAAAAAGTCAACAGAAATATAAACACCAGTTTTCAAAACACAGAGTGCCACTACATCATAGTTATTTAACCCTGTAATTACTCTATTACTCTATATTATTCCAGTGAGACACTGGAACAGATTACCCAGAGAAATTGTGGTTGCCCCCTCCCTGGAAGTGTTCAAGGCCAGGCTGGATGGGACCTTGAGCAACCCGTTCTAGTGGGAGGTGTCCCTGCCCATGCCAGAGGGGTTGAACTAGATGATCTTTAAAGTCCTTTCCAACCCAAACCATTTTATGATTCTATGATTCTACATCGCATGTAAAGTATGTGCACATTCTATTCACTAGCGAATCACAGATGTATCACCAAACTTTGGCCTAACATTTTCCTCAAAGTTTCTGCACCTCCTCAACAGCTCCATGTTGACATTAGTGGAATTTTATGGTCAATTTCCTTTCCCCTGCAAGGTATCTGATGTTGTGTTCTGTCACCCAAAAAAATACAAAAGCTTCCTGTCTCAAACAGAATTGCTAATCTGCAGTTGCAATCTTCGTATTCAGCTTAATACATAACGTACTTTGCTTATTCCTGATAAGCACCCTTGGTCTGTGGTATATTTCATTTCTTTTTCTCTGGAGATATCTCATCCAGTCAGCTTCTGACTTGTGTGTGCATAAGTTTACCTCAAGAAATAGACCTAATTCTTTATGTGTAAGAAAATAAGTTCAAGAATGAGCTGTGCTGGGAAAATGTACTGTTGACCTTGCAAACTGCATTAAAAGCTCATGTCAGTAAGAAAGAGGAAGAACGAGTTTTCATCTACCTTCTCTCTCTGGAATTTCTTTTGCAAAACATATGTGTTCTGAATTCAGGATACTTCACTGAAAACGAAACACCACTAATTGTTGAAGATACCTGTTACTGGAAGAAAATTAGAATACAGCTGTTACTTTATGAGAAATATGCCTATTTGTAATCTGTATCTGTTTGCCTGTTGTTTCCAAGATCCTCTGGAACATGCATACATACTTACAAAGTAGTAAAAAAATATGTAAATATATTTTCAAGCCACAAGTTAAAATTAACGTTCTTCACTGGAAATTACTGCTGCCAGTAGATGAAATCTGGCAGTTCTTAGTCAAAACTCTATGTAGTTTTTCAGAGAGTTCATTTTTCAGAGAGCTCATCTTTCCGAATTTTTCTTGAATAAGGAGTCACTGTGGACTATAGTCAAAACATCTTTTATTATATACTTCTGCTGATAGCCACTTTATCATGCCTCTACTAAAATTCCCAAATTTTAGCTCACTAATTAATTTCCAGAGCTCTAGTATTAAAAGGAGTTGACATTACGTACTTGAAATACTTTCTCAGCATTTACAGTGTTTCCCTGCTTATATTCTTTGAAAATAAGAGTTAATTAGAACATTGTTACACATACCCTCATGTGCTATAAACACATCTGAAAGTATTTTAGTTCACTTTTTTCTTTTTCCAACAAGTTATACACAGTTTTCACCAAATTTCGTGTCCCACAAAGCAACTGACATGCATAAAAAGATAACAAAGGAATGAAGAAATACAAACCAAACGCAAATCTTAGAATGAATGAAGAAAATACACTTCATATAAATGTACTACATATTGGCTGGTTCCTGCATGTGCCACATTGCAAGGGGGATGTAAAACACCAATGTGATTCACTATGTATGGTACAGGGAACTTGGAAATCAGGTCCAAGATTTTCTGTTATAGGAATTGAGTCTCAACTCCTCATGACACGGGAGAGGCTGTCACAGTGGCAATGGTGAAAAAGCTGGCCCTCAGTCTGCTTCTAAGGAAGCAAACTTACCCCTATCATTTCATTGTTGGCATCTCCCTGTAGCCTCACCAACACTCACTTCCCAAATATCTTCCAGGAGTGGCTGTGCAACCATATGGCGCAGAGATTCCTTCAAATAGCAGTGCAAGTGAGACCAACCTGTCCTGAGAGGAAATGAAAGAATGTACCCAATTTGGTAGAAAACCTTGCCATGCACTAGTTCTTGGGGCTAAAAAACAGAGCATGCCCTGATTTCTTTGTTGGGGGAAGTGGGCAAGGAAACATAGGAAGACTGTCAGACAGAAAAACAAATAAATTATTATAGATATATTAATTTTAGAGCTGATGGAAAACTACTGGATACAATACTGGCTAGAGCTACCTTAGGCTGTTTATTGTTTAAAATGTTCCAAAATCACCTTTATGGAGCTGTCATTATTTCTCCATTTACTGAGATATATTTTGAGACTGAATTTTGTTGTACCTACTGTACAGTAACTTAAATTTTATAGCTGAATAGACAGACACAAGTGTGAAGTGACTTCTAATGAAAGTTCAATGCACATCACTCAAGAAAAAGAGAATAATCAGTAATGGAATACAAAAACAAAATTCCAGAGAGAATCTCATCTTAGGCCAACACAAAATCAATCCCTGATTAACAAGACCAAAAGTAACGTAAACTATGACATTTGTAGGTACCCTGGCTTTTAAAATAAGGTAAGTAAATAAATGTCCATGCAACAATAATAAGAACAGTTAAGCCTATTGTTGTGGTCCAAGTTCGACCCGGGCTGGAAAACTCGAGTCGAGACACAGATCTCTTCTCCTCAATTAGAGGAAGAATAGCCCCTAATTGACTGGTTTTAATTTCCCAGTAGTCCATCCCTAGGTTGGGATCGGCTGGCTACCCCGGGTATGTCTATAGAACGCAAACCCTGCCCAGATGCGCGCGTGCACCAGCACAAACACAGAGACTGTGTGTTTAAAACACCACTTTATGGTAATAGTTTTGGAGCAGAGGGAGTATGTGGGGGGGAGAGGATATCCAAATGTAGTTATAGGAGACAAACTTGGGGTGTGTAACTTGTGATAGGTAAGGAGAAAGAAACAAACACTATTATAATTGGGGGTAGGGTGCCCGGGCGAGTTTCCCTTATAGGGCAGACGAGGTGCGTGCATGTGGCCGACTACTTTTGCCCGGGGAAAAGGACGCAAAGAAAGGAAAGATTCTTACCGACTCAGAAGCACTGACAGGTCTGGCGGCGTCTGTGGCTTTAAGAGCGGGTTTTCGGTGAGCGCAGTTTTCGGCGAGCGCAGTTTTCGGCAAGCGTGGCTCGGGCAGGGGGCTCGGGCAGGGGGCTCGGGCAGGGGGCTCGGGCAGGGGGCTCGGGCAGGCGGCTGCGGCGGCAAGCGCGGCTGTAGCTGCAGCGGGACACGGGGACGAGCGGCCACGCGCTGCAGCTCCAGAGCAGGCGGCTGCGGCACGTGCTGGCCGTGGCCCGTGGCGGCTGCCTCGGCCTGGGCAGCAGTGGCTGTGGCTGGAGCTGCACCCACTGGCCTGGGAGCGCTGATAACGGAGGGCTTTGGGGAGCGAGCAGCGATTCCAGCTCTTTTCGCTTTTTTAGTATGCTCTAGCTCTCTTCTCCGTTTCTTCAGCTCCTTTCACGCAGCTCCTGGGTGAGCAGGCTCCACGAGAGAAGAGGCAGGAGTGCAAGCAAGCAGGAAGCAGGGAATAGCAGCAGTCCCGGAGTGCAGGGGTGCAGGGGGTATAGCTGGAGTTGCACCCCAGCCACCAGAGGCTTTTTGTGATTCTGTGTCCCATTCCTTTTCCTTCTATCTTCTTTTCTTCTCTTGTCTTTTCTTCCAGCAGCAAAGAACAACGTCCACCGGCGACCAATAATGATCCATAATGGTCGTCCTATTTACATGCTTATGCAGGCTTGTCTGGCCTTTTGTCTGTTCAGTCCTCAGCTCCTACCTGTGGCTTCTGTGACAATTTTGCCACGCTCCAGCCAAAGGCTGGGTCCTGGCTGCACACATAGCAAGGGGGCAGGGGTCTCTGCCCTTCCTTGTGTAAGTCCCAGCTGCACCCCCACCCAGCCCCCCAGGGTTGTCGCCGCTTTGGTTTTGGGTTTGGTTGTTTTTTTTTCTTTCCTTGACTTTTACGTCTCTCTATTGCAATCAATTTGTGTGAGAGACATACCTTTTTTGGAGGCCAGTCCTCCACACCTATTAGAATAATAATGAGCTTGTTCCATTTTATTTCATTTGATCAACCTTTTGTTGTATACAAATTACAGTAAGTACAGATTTCTTCCATACTAGCACAGCTGACAGGAAAAAACAACCATTTGATCTCAGTTTAAAATGTATGTATATACTTTAAAATATATAGGAAATCTCATCTCCCAGACATTGGCTGACTTTTTTCAGATCAGCAACTGATGTTCATTGAGAGTAAGGATGAAAAACTTTTTAAAATGGATTGATGGGATCCTTTCTCAAGTTCTCATTTTTTACAGCAATAGCAAAAATTATAAAATGTGTAATACTGCTAGAAGATATTAGGGGGAAAAAGAAAAAAAAAAAAAAAGACACTTCTTTCCTACATGTTTCCTTCTTTTATCATCATGTCATCGATAAATGGCCCATCTAAAGCACCTAGTCAATAATGGCAGATAAAGTAAGCAATATCATTTAGGTAGGGCATGAAAAAAAAGAGTTTCCTCTTTGCTAGTTACACATTGCAACAGATCTATTACAATTTGTCACGTCAAAACTCTTACGGCCAGAGTCAACACCTTTTTAAAATAGTGTTTCAACCATGGAATTTCTAGTGATGACTTTGACATCTAAAAGTTGATACTACTTACAGTAGGCCCTCAGAAAATGCAGTACTTAGCTTATAAATAAAATTTTTCATTTATTCTACCAATGATTTCATATTTTGTCTCTAGATGTCCTTGCACAAATGTAAAATAATTCCACTTAATTTCCTCATTACACATATCTGGAATTATCTAAAAAACAATAATAATAATAAAAAATGTTTAGAATTATTATTCTGAATCTTCTTCTGATCATATAAAATGGTATTTTTTTAGCTGAGTAACTTTTCAGAATAAACCAGATGCAGGCATTTGGGAGGGAAGGGGAAACAACACCGTAAATGTCACATTAAAGGTGTGCTTAGACATCAACCTAGAAACATTAAATATAGTGTCACTGTATTTATCTTTGAAATAGTGTGACAACCTGATGTTGCATCCTTCCTCTAAGATAATTTGAAACCACATTAACCTTTTCCCTTTCTCAAAACAAAAAATTTCATATCACACATATATCACACATAGTATGTTGTTCATTGACAATAGTCTGTTAAAAGTTACTGAACAAGATAACCTGGATAGTAATTTCAGTTATTCTGTATTTGAAAGGTGCCTCCAGCTTTTATTTCTGATAAACTTACACAGGGCTTATGAAATGTCTTTGATTAAAAAATTACTCTCTACCTGAAGGTAAAAAACCTTTTAGAATTCTTTCTCCAAAGATTGCTGATTAAATTTTCAAATACATTTCCATATTTTTGAGAAACAACTAATTATGTCTTTCAATTCTTCCTTTTGCAAGCTTGTAGATGTTTATTGTCTTTTTTATTTCAAAACAATAACAATGTTTCTTCGGCTATATGTCTTATCTTATTCGACTAATACAATTGAATAGTTGTAAGTGACCTACAGCAATTATCTACTCCAGCTGCCTGGCCACTTCAGAGTTGACCAAAATTTAAAGAATATTATTAAGAATATTGTGCAAACGCCTCTTAAACACTGACAGGCTTGGGGTATCAGCCATCTCTCTAGGAAGCTAGTTCCAGTGTTTGACTACCTTCTTAGTAAAGTAGTCAAGTCTGAACCTTACAATGTCACTTTTGAATCTCCACTGTTGTATAAACAGTGATCCAAATAAATAACGAAGAAAAGCAAAGTGAAGTCAATAACATGCCACTTGAAATTAAGAACTATTGTATTTCCAGTATTGAAATTTTGTAATTTTGGTTTTTACAAGCAGTCCAGACTATGCTGATATAGCTTAGTCAATACTTTGTAGAGACAGCTACTCTCTTGAATGTTTGGGAGCCTTTCCAAAATATTCTGATTTTTTTCTGCTTAAGTCCATGAAGTAAGGAAGAAAGAAACTATCAACAGATTATATAAATTCCCTCAAGAAATTTTTGCATTGAGTCTTACCATGCAGCTCCTCACCCATTTGCATGTGTAGTTTGCATTATCTTTACATTAAAGTAGAGCTCAGAGGAAGATGGCCCCGTAGCACGCAGCCTAAGGCTGACCCTGAAGTCTTTGAGTAGAAGCATTGCACTGCTTAAACAGTCTTACAGTTTTTAGCTATAAAGAGTACTAAATTTATCTTGACAAAGCCATTATGATTCCTCATTGTGGAATTTTCAAGCTGATAGTCCATTGAAGTCCTAAAAACTTTTCTAATATGAACAGTTAGATCAAGCCTTCTCCAGTGCTTCTGCTCTGAATCCTGTTTACACCTCAATATCTCTGGGAATGTTATGAGAAAAAGAATATGGAAATAAAAACTTTAGGATCATTTAGAAGCTAGGATGGCTTTGGCCACCTTAATCTTAAATGAGACTACTAGGGTTCCAGCTGGAGAATCCTCATTTCTACAGTTAGACAAAGTTTGTTCATGGCTCCAATTTTTTTGCTGAAGGAAATTCAGAAACAGAAGAGAAAATTACCAGTGAGGTCATTTTATGTCAAAATTGACACAATCATTGTTGCTATGGTTATGAAAGATGAGACTGATATCTTAGCAGAAAGCTGTAAGTTCGGGCTCTTCTTCATGACATGGAAAAACTGAAACACTTATGTTCATTAACAAAGGACTTCTGTTAACCAGCATGCTGAAGGTTCCCATTGTTTTGCGTCCCTGTTCCTCTGCACTGTAACAACAGCCAGGGAGTGCAGTAGAATAATACCCACTGTAGCCTTTTTTTCAGGATAAGTGAACTGCCGTCCTCTCTTTGATGCTAACAGTAAAGCTGATATACCATTCTACTTCAAACATCTACATGGGCTCCAGTTGTGACTTGAGGGGAGAAAATGACACATACTCCAGGAATTGGGAACCTGCTGAACCTGCACACATTAGACTGTTACTCCTCAGCTTTTAAACTTTTGGTTCGAAACTGTTTGTCTCCACAGGAAAACTGTGTTATTAAAAGCCAGCTGAATGCAGCAGTTCAATTAAACCTCCTCTATTTTCCCCCTAATTATGTGTCACGTGAAATATTTCTTTGGCTTCTGGTGTTTTCTCTGCGTGAAAACTTGCTCCTGTAAGACCTTCTGCTCGTCTCATGCCTGCATGAGGCTCCACTGTCCAAATCAGTGGCTGGATTGATGTAAGAATTTCTTGTACCCCATCATTGATGGGGCCTCTCAACTTCACAACAAGTACAAGCTTATCCCATGTCAGACAGACAGTGCTTCCATTAAGGAGTTACATATGGACAGGAGCATGCTCACTGAAATGCATGGCAAAAATGTAGAAGGAGAAGCTCAGTATAATGCAGCCCTAAGGGACCAAACAGATGCCCCTACAGGGAGACCTCATGCAGATGTCCGTCTCTCACAGGCTGCGTCTGCTGCCCTCATTCAAGTGGATAATCATGGTGCAACGTGCCAAGTGCAGTAGCTGTCAATATGCTGTATCCCTGTTACTGCTCACAGATGTACACTAAGCCACTTCAAATCTATGTTGCTTTATCTGTTTCTGATGGATACAGTCTCCTACAGCTATATAGGAATCTTTGTAGCAGGCAGAGAATTAGACAGAAAAAAAAAAGAAAGCAGCAACAACCAAAATCTTTGCTTCTTAATTTATTTCATACATTTAGGTGTGGAAGTAGCATTGTTTAAATTCTGCTCAAATACTCTATAGAAATAAAATACTTGGACCATTTCAATGAATGAGTTACACCCATATGTAACTTTGTTTATGATGTAGAGTCAAGTGAGATGTCACACCAACAAAAAAATTAAAATCACAGTCAAAAGGAAACACACTGTATGCCAAAGCTAATATCATTTTATAATCCAGTATAGTTTACTAGAATAAGATATTCTAACTCAACAGTTATTCTTACAGGCTCATATTTGGTACAGATTTTCACTCACCATACTCTTCAAGTCACTCTGCAAGGAGTCACACTGGGTATCAGAAGCCCTTTCTTTGAAATTAGTCATAATAACCCACATGGCTGACACTTAGGAAACCATATGTGGAGTTTTCTGGCCTAGGTTTTTATTTGCTTTTCACATGAGCTGACAGCCTGATAGATGGGATAATTTTAACAACAGAGGAAAAGAAAATAATAAATACTTTTGGCAGCTACACTAGTCTTAACAATAACACAGAGAAAACTCCCCATCTCAGTGATCAAATTGCCATAAAAAGAGTGACTTTTGATGGCCATTTTCAGTATTCATGAGCTGGATGAGGGAAACAAAATTCCAGGGAACCATTAGTCTAATTTCGACTCCACTGTTTCAGACACTTTTGCTGCTGAGGAATATAAATGGTACAAGGAAAAAAAAATCTGGAGGATATCTGGAGGATTATAGATTTGTTACCTGAGCTTAAATGGTTATCCTTAGAAAAACAAGGTTCCCACCTGTAACCTTACAGCAGGGTTCCCCTTTTCTGCCACAACCTGTAGGATTTCCTCTCTGGGTAAGTAGTCAACAACACTGAGGGAATCAGAATATGAAGGGTTAGTAGAAAATGTCAGTTCTAACCCAAGATACGAAACTTACAAAAAGTATTTTTTTTTCTTCAGTTAGAATCTGTTGCACGTGCAGGGAGATGTTTTGAAACAAGTTAGAGAGAAAAGAAATAGAGGTAGCAATAAGAGACAGAGGCCAGGAAAAGCCCAGACTAGCAGAAAGACAGCACAAAAAAGAAAGTGGACAAAACACATAAGTATAGAATATATCTAGTCAATGGTCTTAAATGTCATGGTGGATAGCTGCATGTATAAATACCTAGGAAACCAAGCATGATCACATAAGAGGGGTGTGGTGGGTTGACCCCAGCTGGATGGCAGGTGCTTACCACAGCTGCTCTATAATTCCCTCTCCTCAATTGGACAGCAGGAGAAAAATAGGAATGAAGGCTCATGGGTCAAGAGAAGGACAGGGACATCACCCAGCAATTACCATCATGGGCAAAATAGACTCAACTCAGGAAATTTAATTTAACTTGTTGCCAACCAAATCAGAATAGAGCAAGGAGAAATAAAACTAAATTGTAAAAACATCTTGCCCTACCAATCCCTTCTTCCCAGACTCACCTTCACTCCTAATTTCTCTACCTCCTCCCCCTCAGTGCTGCCAGGGGATGGGGAATGGGGGTTGTGGTCAGTTCATCACATGTTGTCTCTGCTGCTCCTTCCTCCTTACAGAGAACTCCTCACACTCTTCCCCTGTTCCAGTGTGGGGTCTTTTCCTCAGGAGACAGTCCTCCATTCACTTCTCCAACCTGAGGCCTTCCCACAGGCTTCACTAACTGCTCCAACATGGGTCCCTTCCATGGGCTGCAGTCCTTCAGAAACAGGTATCTCCAATATGGGGCCCCCTGTGGGATCACAAGTATGTCCAGTAAAGCTGCTCAAACATGACCTTCCCAGGGATCACAGCCTCTTTCAGGTGTATCCACCCACTCAACGTGGAGCACTTCATCTGGGGCAGGTGGCTATCTGCTCTACCATGGACCTCCATGGACTGCAAGAGGACAGCCTGCTTCACCATGGCCTTCATCATGGGCTGCAGGAGAATCCCTGCTCCAGCACCTGGAGCACCTCCTCCCCCTTCATTTTCACTGGCCTTAATGTCTGCAGAGTTGTTTCTCACATATTCTCACTCCTCTCTCCAGCTGCTTCTCTGCAGCAATTTTTTTCCCCGTCTTAAATACACTATCACAGAAGCACTATCACGGTTGCTAATAGGCTTGGCCTTGGACTGTGGTGGGTGCCTTTTGAAGCTCTCTGACATGGGCTTTGTCAGATATGGGGAAGGTTCTGGTATCTTCTTGGAGAAGCCACTCTTGTAACACCCTTTGTTACCAAAACCTTGCCACACAAACCCAATACACTAAGCAACTATAGTGGGGGTTTAAGTTACCATGAGAGAAGAACACAAGACATTATTATAATAGTAAAATGCCACTTTTAACTGGAAGATCAAAGTAAGAACAGACTGGTTGATATGACCGTGAGAGAAGGAACAGGTTTCAAATTACTTTTGCACTTTATTACACTAGCAAACAGATAATGATGCAGGCATGCACTTGGACCCTGATCACCACAAACTGCTGCCTGAAACAGTTATTCCTCAGCTATATAACGTTTGTTTTCTGGCAATTATTTATTTGCCTTTGTTGGTTACAAAGAAATTATAATAGATGGAATAATAGACGTTTCTTATCCAAACCTGAAGGCAAATTCGGGTCTAAAAGGAGAGGTGATACATTGAACTTCCTAGATAATTTATTATCGTAATTGGAAACGTCCTAATGATTCATGACACACGTGTTACCTCACGATTGAACCAAACTCCAAAATATGTATTACTAGTATTTCAAAATCTGTTACATGTGCAGAGTTCATGAGGAGGCAACTAAGTGAGATGACTATGATATGTCTTACCTTCTATGTAGGGCTGAAAGTGAAAGCTTCTTTGAGAGGCTCAGTTACCTTTTCAGGGAAATGCCAGGAGAATTTTAATGGCTATTAAGAGTCCCAGCTGCAATGCAAAAGTCAGTCTCAGGTATTGGCACTAATACAGTACCTCTTCTCATCACAGCAGAATTGGCTGTTACTGTTACACATGGATTATGTCTATTTTTCCCTATCTTTACAAAATTTAAGACTTGATGTTCTCATCAAGGGAACTGATGATAAAGTCACAGAGGTCTGTGATTAAATTTGCACAGCAGAAATCTGTAAATAAACTGTAGCATACCATTTCCATTTTTTGTTTCATTCTATAACCTGCAGTGAGTGTTGACTTCCAAGTACTGTTCAGCAAAAAGGAAAAGCACACAGCTGACTGATTGGTCCTCATGCTCTGAAATGAAAAATAATGAGCAGAAAGTCATCACAGGAAACCCCAGAAAAGAAACCGATTTCAAACCAGTGCATGTCCCTTACATTTTCACCTCAGTACTGCAAATAGCTTTTGCTATGTGCCTTGTCCTCATCATAGGTCAACAACCACAACCGCCTTGTATTTAAAAGAAAGCTGATTGTTGAACTCAATTATTGGTGATTGTTGAATTATAGCTGATTGTTGAACTCTGGGCTTTGACAGAACACAGGGAGTGGGGCTCCTTCTGAGCACCCTGGCAGTACCAGTCAGATCTTACTGTTGACACAGGATTTAAAAGCTATACTTCTAGGCTGCAGGACAGCCTTGACAACAACAGGACAGTCTAGGGAAACCCCAGATGAAAGCAACTTTGTAAAGATGTCCATGTAGGTGTTTCCAGACCATATGGCATCTCTATTTTCTGAGATTTCATCATTAATCCCAGGACTGAGGAGCTGCTTCTGCTCCGTGGATTCTGGAGGGAGGAAGTGCTTGAAGATCTTCCTCACTAGCCTCTGGCAGTTTTTCATTTCTCTGATCCTTGTGCATTTGTATTCATGGAATTTGTTATTGTTGCTTAACTTGCCAGAGAATCATTGGACTGAAGCACCTCTCTTCATTTCTCTAACTAGTGCCATTTGACCTGCTGTACAGTTTAATCCAACCTCCACTTTTGAATGGATTTTCTCACAAGTGGCAATCTGTTGCAGGGTCACTTTGAGAGGCAACCCCATTGCATGTTACCTTCCACCATAATGAGGGCAATTTCAAAAGGCATTCAATCAAAAGAAAAAGTGTTTTCTGCAAGAGGCTTGTGTCCTAGGTTTTCACTTGTCCTTATGGGTGGCTGAAGCTATTGAAGCATCTCAATCTAGGTCTTGTAATGTGTCAGTTGTGTGTTTCACAGTGGCAGAAGTTGCAGCAGTACTAGGGTACTCTTAGCAGCCACTGGGAATCCTGCAAGTTAAGGGGAGCTGAATTCCCCTTCACGAAAATAAGAGGCTTTCTCAGGCAGGCCTTTTAAAAAGATTTCTATTTACTTGGCCTCCGAGACACGAACAAATAAGAAGAGATGGATAAAGAAGGAAACCAGAGAAGCTGACAGTGTACTATTTGTATTAGTCTGTTTTTCAAGTTACTGGGAGGCTGTGACTTGCACCATGTATCAGAGATTAGATTTTTTCATATACTGTAACAACGCCTTGGCTGTATACTTGCAAATCAACAGTCCTTCGACATTCATGCTGTAATGCTTTGTTTCTTTCCACTGTCTCTGCCTTTCCTCCTCAGTTTCTCATCTAAATCTCACAAAAGTGGCTGGATTGACAGCCTTTGAAACTCACTGTCCATAGAAAAGGTGAAGCATGGCTGGCTGCAGTGCCATCCTTCCACATCAGCAACGCTGTTTTTGAAGGAAGCTACTTGCTGCTGAGCTTCAGTCTTGCTTCAAGGAAATCACAACATGCACAAAGACAGGCAATTGCTTCTCCAAAATTAACTGTGCAAGCTCTCTGCAGGAGTTGCCAAAAAAAGAGGACCAGGTTTTATTAAAAATTTTGTGGCACTACCGTTCAGCTACTGTGAACATCATGGGGATTGGTAACATATGCTGTATTATTTTGTTTCAAAATGCAAAATGAAAGTGAGTGGAAACATTTTGTTCAGTTTAGCTACTTTGTACCAGAATCACAGAAAACAAAGGCAGGATCTGTTAATTTAATTAATGAGACAGTTGCCACAGGAAAGAAGAAAAAAAATAAAAATGGATATTTTTGAACATGCAGGCAGTAAAATACCTTACTATATCGGTGAGGTTTGCTTAAGGGAACAAACTTTCTTACCTTCTTCAAGTTTTACAATTTATTTATACCTACTTGGTTTCCCATACAGGGGTAAAAAAAAAAAAAGTCAGGGTAGAGAATACTTGGTGAGGAGCATCTCTTCTGTCTCTGCTAAGGCTCTTTTTACATTCGTCTGTAGAACCATAACATATTTTTTTTAGTAATTTTTAGACTGAATGAGGGCCACTGGAGCTCCATGTTCCCATCACTATTTCTTGCAGAGGACAAACAGTTATGAAAAGTGGGATATATTTCCTTGATAAAGTCAACTAGAAACATAGAGAACTAGATACCTACTAAATTGAGGTTGCACTTTCAAGCTTTTCTTTGTGACTAGGAATGCTAGAAAAATTGTTTTTATCTTCCTTATATTTTTAATACAAAATGAAATTCTGATTACATTGAAACCTTAGTATTATTTTAGTACCTGGCTAATCCTAATTCTCTATGGAAAATAACACTGGATTTATAAGCCATTTGCCTTTTACGCTTAGCAAATATGGTAACACTGGTGAAAAAATAAACTAAGTTAATCATTAAATAATAATTCTGAAGATACGCGGCTAAAACTGAGTAAGTTAGAAAATCTTTTTAAGGATGTTTAAAAAAAAACATAATAAAATATGCCATGATATTATGCCATAATAAAATAAGATATGAATAGCAAATGAATTGCTCAGACATCTAGGCAGTTCAGCACGACATTATCTTACTTTCAGAAGGAAAAATAATTAGTAATTTAATGGCTGTATCAGATTCCATATAGTTACTGCATACCTTCTACTTGTTTCATTTATGTGAATGAGCACAGTTTTCCTATCACTCTGTAATGAAAATTGGTACACAGAATGACAGTTGCTGACAAAGACACCCACCTGTACACAAAGACTGGAAAAGATAGACACTTGCCTAGAGATATAGGGCTCACATGGTTTTATCTAGCATGAGGGAAGCTGACACAGTAATGAAGATTTAATTCAACAGATTTCAGATGTCAGTGGAATTATTGTACAGGTTACAATGAAGCAAAGAGGAAGAATCAGTGAAGACTAGATTCACATCTCTCTTAGCAACTTTGGTGCAGACCAGAAACAGTACAGTTATTCCCTGTGTTCCTTCAGCCTGAATGAACAAAGGAGGGAAGGCTAGGGAGAGATGAACTAACTGATGACTTTCACTACTTTAACAGAGCTGGACTCTTCTCAGGAGTACACAGTGAAACAATAAGACTCCATGGACAAAAGCTAAATCAAGTGAACTTCTGATTAGATAGAAGAAATGAAAAGTCACAGTGAGGGTGAACACCAGACCAGGTTACTCAAAGCAGCTGTGGAAGTGATTTGTGATACTGCAAAACAGACTGGGTAACTGTAACGACCTGAACTGACCTTGAGGTTGGTTTCACTTTGATGACCTTATATAGTCCATATTTTTGTGACTGCAAAAGCTATTCTGTCTTAGTATCTTGACAACAGGGAAGCACCTGGTGCAGCCAAATCATTAGTGTCCCACTGAAAATACCCTTGCATTTTCAGTGTTTCAGAAAAGGGCAGATGTTTATTAAATGAGTTCAAGTGACTAGGCACTCAAAGATTATTTATATGCAGTACGAAGATCATCATAGACAGATCGATTAACACAATAACACTTCTTGAGAAACCCATCTGCAAGCCGAATAATTCCTAATCCTTCCTTTAGGCATAAATATGAATGTCTGGCCTCAAGAAAAGATACAGAAATAAGAAAAACAAAGCTACACGGACCTAAGTGGATCAATAAAAGGCCAAGGATAGAGATGGAGATTCTTGGTCCTAGGGAGCTTAACTGTGGCAAGTTCCCACAATGCCTAAGCTCTCACACATTGCTGTCTGTCCATTTTTATGAAGAGCTCTGGAAAGAGAATGGAAAGCTCAGGATTTAAGTCAACAGGACTTTAATTCATGCTGAGGAGATGTTGAAATACTATCTGAAGTGAGCCATGGTGCTTCACAGGTACCCATGAGGGGCAGCAGATTAACAACCACACAGTTTCATAGTGAGATCCATCAGACACTTGCTCAGATCAGAGAAGATCTGAACAGAAGGCCTCTATTTTAGGCAAAAACTTGATTCACCTATTCAGAATTGGCGGTCCTTACAGGAACCATAGTCCACCAAGAGAGATGGAATGGAGATTTCCCGTTCCATAGAATGTTCCGCCCATGAACACAGAATGGTCTATATGGGTAAATGGGTAAACACAAACATCCATGTAAGCAAATACATGACATCCAGAGGACCAATGTTCTCTGAAATAGCTCTCTTCAATCCTTTGCCTTTGATAGTTTTGGAGGGGACAATTCTACTTTCACCTCCCTAGTAATATTATAATAGCTATGGTAATTGCAACAGCAATTCCACATTCCAGAATTTGCAGTGTTTCATCACTCAAAGAATCATACACATGAATAACCAGCATTAATTTGGCCTCAGAGTTCAATATATTATCCGAATAAAATAATATCAGTTATTTTCATTGGGTAAGGTTGATTTTTGTTGGGTTTGTTTTGGTTTGGTTTTTGCAAGCTTCTACCTACTTTGTAAAAAGGCATCACTTATTCCCAAAAGCCTTGCATTGTGCTTTGTATATATTTATATGTATGGATAACATTATATATATGTTGCTATAACAAGGCATCTGCAGCTCAGGGGTTAAATATACACATGGAGAAGAAAGATGCAGCAGCTGTTTTCTCTCAGCGCTGAAGACGAGTGACAGAATTTGTCTCCTGGTCCACCTCTCTCTCTGTACACAGCTGTGTGAATGTAGTCCTATTTAGCTATTGATAGCTTGATTCCGCAATGGTATTTCCAGGGAGCAGCACCATTCCCATTGCCCTTGTCATCTTGGGACTTGCAAGAAGTCTTAATCTGACACTTGTTACTTGATAAAAGAGGAGGTCTGTTAGTGTCAAAAGGGGGGGGGGGTTTCCTAGCGTGTCTCATGATCAGGTTTCCTGTTCACACTAGAAGCACTTCCCTTAGCAAAGAATAAAGTAATAAAAGGTGATCTCTCTTCACTTTGATGCAATACGTGTGCTGACCTCCTTGGCAGTGTTTGTTGCCCTTGAAGCTGACTTCCTGGAGCACTTGTCAGATGCTATAGATGCCTGCTATGACTGAGAGTATTCTCATACACTGAGCATATGCAGTCTTGTGCATATTTAGACTACACATACTCTTTTACATTCTACTGCTTAATTTCTTGCCTGTAATTATATTGTGTGTATTGCATTAGACATGGTCACACAGCTTTCTCCGATACCTTCCTGCCCTTTTGACAGCCTTAGCTGTAACTGCTGCTGGCGAAGTTTATTTATTCTCTTCTTATCCATGGTGGCAGTCAGAGTAAAGGCTGTTAGCCGCGGTTGTTTTCTCAATGGAGAAATAAAATTCTGAGTCTTCTTTTCCTGCTGCCTTCTTCTGTGGAAGACATTTCTCCTTAAACAGTAGAGAGATAATAGAACAGAATAGTAGAATTAGAAAAAAGCTGTTGTCATATTTGATATTTTTAGCAAAAGAAATAGAGTTCTCAACAGAAAAAATATTTAATACTTCCTTCCCTTTATCAACTTATTTTTTGTGAACTTCAATATCCACAATCCTGTAGCAGAAGTATTTAGAAGCTGGTGATAACAAAGTTAAGACCAGATGACCTAATATTCTTTTCCATTTGTATATCCTTCAAAAAGCAAAGAAACAAGATGGAGTGTAAAGCAGAGTGCTGGGAAAGGCAGCTACGGTTCCAGCACTACCATAAAAAAAAAAAAAAAGGAGGTATTATCAACAGTCACTACAGGGTTATTGGTTATATTTTCAGTTTGACTGTGCCACTGCAGCTTCTTACCACAGCAGACTTAGCATTCAGATGTATCTGCTAAGAGACAGTGGGCTGATAGGCATTATATGCCCAATATGCTTTCCTCATCCACCCTGAACATTTGCTGTCTGTCTTTTTTAATAGCGTATGGTGGAGTTTGCCCTCTGTCTTAAATTCTGTTTGTGGCTTAAAACTCACCAAACAGTGTGTGTAAGAAGGGATATTTTCTCAAACATTGCAAAGAATTCCAAACTAGAAACCCAAATGTAATGTTTGGCTTAATGACAATCTACTTTTTAATAATTAAATTACTCCATCTATGTGAACTTCATTCTCAGAGATTCAGAGATAATAAAACATTTCTCACTCCAGGACAGTTAATTGGATTAATATTGAAATTTCAGCCCATGTAGTCTTTTGTCTGTCTTGCACTCAGGAGGAAGCCAGACATTGGATAAGTTGTCCCAAAACTCCTTTAAATCATGAAGTGGTTTTAGGAGCAAATCATGAACATTTTACAAGGTGAGCAAAATAAAATTCTGCACTAACAGTGGTCATATTTGAAATTTGTTAAGGAATCATTAAAACATCTCAACAGTTGCCTGACTCTTGAAAATAAGAAGTCAATTATATTGGCTGTATTTCCATCTTCTTCTGTGGCCCAGAGATTAGCAGTTCCCAGCCATGTGAAAATAATGTGTTTTCTTTTCTGAGGAGATACAATACAAATGGATTTTTTAGGAGGAACACCATTTTGCTTTCCTCAGTCTCTTTCTTTTAGAACAGATGACCACAAGGAAATTATTTGCAGAAGGGCTTTCATCTCACAGTGGGAGGCAGAGTGTCTATTTTCTCCTCTACAGTGCTGAGTTGTGGTACTGCCTAAACCTCTTTGTTCATCTTCAGCTAGAGCACCACTGCAGGTACAGGTAGAAACATCCAACCATTTTTCCTTCCCAAGTATCAAGATATGCCTTAAAAAACTCAACATATGTTTAGAGTGCAGTCAGTAAAATTGTTAATAGCTCATATCATTTTCAATAGGTCATTTCATCTTCAGAAGCAAAGCACATCCAATATTGCTTGTCAAATTCTGCATTTACATAATGAACTAATGAGTACTTGTTGATTAGTCGTCTTGCAATGTAGACCTCCCCCAGCATTTGTCAAACAGAAATACACAAATGACTGAAAATTCGATGTCTAAAACCAGATTGCACCCCTCTATTTTTAACTTTGTATGTATTAAAATGATTCACTGACAACTCAAAACCAGGTGCAGGGCTACCAGTGATAGCCACTGGCAGCTTCACACCAAAAGTAATATAACTTGCTGTCCCCCTTGACAGCCATAATGTTTAGTCATGTGGCCTCAATTAATCAGACCTAGAAATAAAGAGATTTCCTGTCCTTTCACTATCCTGTACTTTTATATTTTCTGCATAAATCACAGTTTTCTCCTAGCTTGTGCCACAGCTATTTGGTCTTTGTTTTAACTTCTGAATTTTATTATAATTGCCAAAAATTATTGTTATTCAACAGTTACATCTAAGAATAATTACATTCCACTATCATCACTCTGGTTGTTTTCTAATGAAAGCTAAGGTTAGAAGAAGTAGCAGCACACTAAATCGAATCAAAAGGACTTTTCACAGCCAGATTCCCCTCTCCCTCCACTTCCCAGGTTAACACAGAAACAAGATAGTGGCAAGAATTCAAGCTCTTCTCAAAGTCCCTTTCTTAACCAAGTAATACTCTCCAGCTGAGCCCAGCCACACTTCCAAGGGCAAGGAAATACCACTAATTATTTTGCTTCGGATTTCAGTGTTAACCCTTGATATGTAAGCCTAAAAAAAATCTGATGTATTTGTGTTTGCAACTTGGGTCTAATTTACTTTATACTGTAAGTATTCAAACTACAGAAAATACCAAAAACGTGCCCTCTTTAGCCACACAGGAATGGAAAAAAATAATTACTATGTTGAAGTGACATTATATTCTTTAGCCTAGAAAATCCCTCATTAAACATCCTAAGATACAGGGTAGTTTTGCTGGTGGCCACTTCCATCAATACAGAAATGAGGAGTTAAAGGAACAGAGATTACTCTTAAAGGTCACCCAAAGATTAATATTATGACAGTAGGATAACAAGTTGTGGTTTCATGATGTCCAAATGTAAAAAAAAAAAAGTAAGTTACTGTGCTGCTGGAATCGTGCATTGCAACAGGTGTGCTGATAAAATTATGCTAGTATTTGAGATGTCCTCAGAATGCCACTGTAGAGTACTTGTAAATCATTATTTGAATAATAGATGGGGGGGAAAAAGTAGGATATGGGGTAATATTTGAAATTTCGGAAGTGATTCTTTATTTTTAAGGGCATTAGTTTGAAGGACATTACCCTAGCTGGGTGTCTCAGATTTCTCTGAGAAGAAGTTTTATCACATGAGCTGAATACCCATATCTCTATCTGGAATCAAAAATCACTTCAATATTTTAGCAAATTATTTTCTCAGGGCTAACCAGACATTACAGTACCTTACTGTATTCAAGTTTTTGCAAGTTATGCCTGTCACATACCACAAGGTGGGCACAGCTCCCCAGAGATGGGGGCACCAATTAAATATCACATCCCACAAGGTGGGTAGAGCACATCCCACAAAGTGGGAACAGATAGAGTTCCCCAGATGTGGGGGTCAACCGAGGGAGATTCAGACTGGATCCCCTTGCATTCTAAACTCCTTCTCAGGGAAGAATCTAGGTGCAGCTGGATCAAATCCTCCCTTAATTAGGCTCTTTTATCAATCCAGCCAGTGAGATTAACCTCTGGAATTCTCTGCTCAGTAGTCTAAGAGTAAGACCATTACCCAGGAGGCTTATACAAAACATTACTTTACTTAAAATTGAGTAAGACTATAAACGTCAAAAAACACATCATAATATCACTCTCAAAGCAACGGATTACAGCTAGCAGAACTTAGCAAAATGGTACTCTCAAAACAACAGGTTACAACTAGAAAAACTTCACAAAATTATAAATTATTATACCCTTATGTGCTGAGAATAAGGTTAGAAACAGAGAGAGAGAGGAAGAGAATGAGATTAACAGAGGAAGAAAGAGAGATTAAGAGAGACAGAGATAGATGAAGAAAGAGTGGATAGGAAAGATATCACCACCCTTGGATCCAGAGACCATCTCGGCATGACACTGTGGTCCTTGGATGGCGGGTGTGCGTCCTGAGCATTTTGAGTCTGCCTCTTTGATGGTACCTGGCCCCACCTCTCCTGGTGAGGCTCAATCTACCTTCTGCAGGGTCAGTGTTGGATTCGAGAATGTTCCAGAAATGAGTCAGTGGGGCACGGGGGTCCAGGTGATCACTTGCCCCCGCCCCCCCCCCCATTCAGGTTGACCGAGCAGTGACCTTTATTGTCACACATGCGCTCTGTCCTTAAACAGGACAGTGGTCTTTCACAAGATGGCTGTGCTTCTACGGGGCTCCTCTTGCTGGCCACTGCTCCTTATCAAGCAAGAACAGTGTTCCATTTATCAGGGTGGCTGCCAAAGGAGGGCTTCCCCTTTCAAGGACAGTGTCCAGTTTATCAAGGTGGTTACCAAACAAGGGGCTCTCCTTTCAAGAACAGGGTCCAGGTGGTTATCGAATGAGGCCCCCACCTGAGAACAATATCCAGTTTGCCAGGGTGGCTCTTTTGAGACAAATATTCATTTCTGAATTCTACGATGCCTTATTTTGTATCACTACTCCCTGGCAAAGAGGACCACATACTTTTCTCCCTAGGACAGATCAGAGCTTTAGATAACAGTTTTCCCATAAGCTACACCAGTTTGTGCTACCTCAGACCACAAGTGGGTGTGATCTCTCTTCAGAAGTTGGCCTGTATCGGATTTGCATGGCAAAGTTTTGGTAGTGGTAGGGGTGGTTTTTGTGAGAAGATGCCAGAAGCTTCCCCCATGTTCAACAGAGCCAGTTCCAGCCAGCTCCAAAACAGACCCACCGGTGGCCAAGGCTGAACCCATCAGCAATAGTGGTAGCAGCTCTGGGATAACATATTTAAGAAAGCAAAAATAACTGCTGTGCAACAGCAACTGCAGCCAGAAAAGAGGAGTGAGAATATAATGACTTTGCACATACCAAGGCAGATGAAGAAGGAGGGGAAGGAGGAGGAACTCCAGGTTCCATAATAGAGATTTCCCTGCAGCCCATGGTGAAGACCACGGCAAGGCAGGTTGTCCCCCTGCAGCCCATAAAAATCCATGGTAGAACCGATATCCACCTGCAGCCCATGGAATACCCTGTGCCAGAGCAGGTGGATGCCCAAAGGAAGTTGTGACCCAATGGGAAATCCACATTGTTACAAGCTCCTGGAAGGACCTGTGGCTCTGTGGAGAGAGAGGAGCCCACAATGGAGCAGGACTTGTGACCACCTTGGGATCTCACTGCTGAAGCAGTCTATTTCTGAAGGACTGCATCCCATGAGAGTGACCCACACTAGAGCAGTTAATGAAGAACTGCAGCTCTTGAGAAGGGCTCACATCAGAGAAGTTCATGGAGGACTGTCTCCTGTGGAAAAGACCCTATGCTGGAGCCCAGAAAGAGTGAGAGGAGGCCCCCTGTGAGGAGGAAGGAGCAGCAGAGACAACGAATGATGACGTAAAATGATTTTCCCAAGTCAAGTCTGTTTTGCCCATGATGGTAAATGATCAGTGGTCTTGTTGTCTTTTTCTTCACCAACAAACCTTTTGTCCTATTTTTTCTCCCCCTGTCCACTTGAGGAGGGGGAGTGATACACCGGATGTAGTGGGCACCTGGTGTCCAGCCAGGGTCAACCCACCACATGGCTCTATATTTCACTGAGTTAAGCCACCATTCAGCTCTTTAATGAGCATACTTAGACTCGACTGCATTTTCAAACTTTAAACCTGATCTCACTGCAAAAGTCCTGTGTTTCAAAGATGATGGGGGGCCCGCATAATTGCCCATGTATGCATGAAGATCTGCAGTCATCAACTCTGATTCTTAGTCTAATAACTATACACAAGTTTTTAAACTTTGAAGATTGTAAGGATGGAGTCATTTTTTTAATATTTATTGGATGTGTGTATGTCTGTGACTATACCACATAACACCCTGAGAGTGATTGTAAATTTGTCTGCTCACTTCTCGACCGCTAGACATGTCATAGAAGTGTATTGGTTCACCTTTTTCTTTTTTTTTCTTTTTTGGTGACTATTATTGTTAAATCTTCTTCTTTAAACAACATTTCCAATGATGATTTTCTCTGTGCTCTAGTCCAGTGTTTTCCAACTAGTATGTAACTCACTCTGTGAAAAATGTTTAAGAGCTTTGCTCTGTAATTATCTTCATCCTTTGTAGCCTTTTTAAAAAGGTGTTACATTTTTCTCCCCGTGCCTGAGCACCACATTTGTCAAAATGTACTGGCCTTTGACATAAAAGAGTTAACTCAGTAAATTCAGCAAATACAGTTCAGAGACTGTGGTAGCTGTAAATCTGCAAGAAAACAGGATTCAAAAACTACAATAATTCTAGCACAAGTTACTCTGAAGAAAAAATTCTAACTTTGGATTCAGTTTGGAGGGAAATAAAAGAAATAAAAGGTTTTAATCATTCTCTGTATTAATATAGAAATGAGGAGTTGAGACCAATTTTATATTGTTTATAGGTGTTTGCAAAAGGGGTGTCAAAAACCAGTTGAAACTCTTATTTTTATTTTTTAAGAAACATATGTCCCAATTAGCTTAGCCTTTGAATGCATATTAGTCTTTTTGAAGCCCTACAGGTAGTCTGAACTTCTTTCTTCAAATAAACATGGCCCAGCAAAAGCAGATCTGTAAATATTAATAATTTATCTGTCAGAAGTTTTGAAAGACACTGTTCTGATTCAAATCAAACACCCCTTTCTGCTGATGTTTAGAATAGTTTTTCCTAATTTCAGTAATGTTTTCACTAGATTTTGCACATAAGGTGAGGAATAATAATACAGTATCATTTAATTGAATTGCCATTATGACAGCCTTTACAGTGAGCCATTTAAGGCACAACATTTTACAGACTGATATTAGATGTAATTAATTACTTCAATTATGTATCTCTATGTGAAGATGCACATGTACTGAAACATATGTTTATATACACATCCAATTATGTAAATATACGCACTGTGGAAACACATATCTGGACAAAATTTTGATTTAAAATCCTGCTTTATAATATTACCAGACTCCAAGATAGCAATACCATTTCCTGTCATAGCTTTTTTTCCTACTTTTTCTGTTTCTCCATCCTTTCTTAAAACATGAATAAGAGGACTGTGAGATACTTCCTTTGTAACTGGCACACATAGTGAAATCAATGTTTAAGGCTCTTTGGACATCTACATCTTACTAACAACTCAAACCTTTTCTTTCCTCCATCTTTCCATCCCTGGCAATTTTCTGTATGCCTCAGTTCATTGGCTTGAGTGGTTTTTTGGAAACCTCTGGTTCTGCCTAAAAGCAAAAGTAGTGAGTAGTGAAATGGCCATGGGAGCACAGAAAGACAGGCAGCTCTAACTGCTTTAACTAATGAAAACATTTCAGCCAATCAAAGCAGAGGTTTTAAAGAAGTGCAAATACATTCTTTCTCCTCTGCTGAACAGCATCTCTCAGGAATCACTTGTGTCTCCGGGGTACCTCTCAGAAAACTCACTTGCACTATTTGAAATATCCAGACACCCATAAATGTCAAGACATGAGTCTTTCTCCATAAGGCTTGCTTTCTGAAAGACTACTTTATTAATAAAGGCTGTTACTTTCAGAGTTTGGATAGACGACATCCTAAAGACTCAAACACAGGCAGAGATTGCCCACACACTGACAAAGCATTAGTTTTGCTACCTGTCTTGGCAAATCAGCAGCTGGCAGTGCCCTCACATGGCCTTAACCTTCATATAAGTGTTGTGCATGAGAAGAAAAAAGCATAATTATTAACAACGTCATGTGAGAGTGGGGACTTCACTTCCTGGCCTGAGAGCCTTGTCCCTAGCCATGACAATCCCTCCTTTTTGCTTTCAAATGGTCACGAAGGATGTATTTCTTCTAAGTCTTCCAGCCACAAGAGCTAGAGCTGTATGAACTGGTAAGGCTGACATAAATACATACTCCCATCTCTGCTGCCATTGTACTGGACTTCAAACTAACCCGCTGACTTTTTTTATCCCAAACACTGTAATGTTAAAATTGCTGATTTTTTTTTTTTTCAAATACAGCAATGCTAAAATTCTGATAAATTACAGTGGGTGTTATTTTTAATAATTTAACACAATGGCTGCAGCCTTTTCACTAAAGAAGCAATTAACTCATCACAGCTGCCTGGCCCACATAAATTTATTGTGTCTGTACCTTCAGAACAATTTTGCCACACAATCTGACACTAAAGTCAGAAATCATGCAGGGAAAACTGGTAGAAAAAAAAAGGTCATTAACTGAAACTCATTTTTTATTATGTTGCACTGATATTAACACAGTTGTAAGTGGCTTTCCATCTCAGACATTAAGATTCCCCATGTAATCATCTTTGTTACAGATTTGTTTGAATACATTTCTCATTCTGAACCAGAAATATGCACAGGGACACATCACCAGAATCACCTGTTTTTAAGGTGCCTCAGTTGTATAGTTCACCTTTTAATTCTTCCTTTGTATGTTAGCAATATTGATACAATATTCCCATACTTCTGGTGTGTCAGTCTCTTGTTTTTTCACTTAAGCCAATGTCCTGATACATAAATAACTTCTGTTACAAATGGTTGTTATTCAAGTTATGATGCGTTTGTCTGGTTTTCTTCCTTTTAATTTCATTGCTGCAGTTCCCAATACTGAAACAAAGTGCCTGTCACTACTTTACAGCAGGTCAGCAAGGAGTTGTGAGGTGACTTTTTGCACAAGCTTCATATTTAGTATGCACAGCAGTCAAATTCTTCCCTCTAAGTATAGTTAACAATTTGAAGATTTCATTATTTCTTTGTTTAAAGTTCCTAAACTCATAAGGAAAGGAAGCCAATAGCGAGGCCATAACTATTTCCCAGACCACTGCATGGCCTTAGACAAAAAGCTTAACTTTTCTATGCCTTCTTTTCCTTATTTGTTTTGAGCAGTAGTGATAGTAATGATACAGGAAATCAAAACTCTGGGCACTTTGACTCTGGTTCAGCAAAACACATATGTGCCTTGGCTTCCATAGTGCTTTCCCAGCAATCCAAAATTAAACTTAGATCGCATTGATACAAATCTCCCTGAGAAGTTTGTGACATCTCATGGAAGCTATTGCCATCATGTATTTCTGATAAGGACCTTCAAGTTGCCACTATAAATTATAAGAATATTTGAGAAACAGATGTTCATGTGCTTCTCAATGCAGAATTCCATAGTGAGAGGACACTACATAAGGAAAGTTGAAAAGTGTCTATTTTGGGGACCTGCACCAGTGTCCTGTTGGTGGGCCCAGAATGTTTCTGTGTATTTGATAAAGGAACCCTCCTCCATTTGGAAAGAAATGGCAAGACAGACTCAACCACAGCCCTGAAGCATCAGGAGCCATCCTGGCTTGACAGCCTGCATACTGTTCACAGGAGATTCATGTAAGCATAAACATGGTTCTAGTCATGTACTGCAGATAAGAGCATGGACACAGTAAGGACCATGGAGCATCCAGCATGTTGTCAATCAGTAGCTAAGCTTGCCTTATTCATGTAGCCATGCCCCAAGCTACCACTAGACTAAACCACTTAGCAATAAAGATTTAATATACAGCAAGTGCCTAATTATGTAAACCAAGTTACAACTGGCCCTCATTTTCATGTGAAAAAATGTGGATTTGAAAATCCTAGCTGAAGGCTTTGCAGAAGCAGTACACTGTCACATCAAAACCCAGTCACATCAGGTATCCTGGTCCTTGGTATAATACAACACCCAGGGGGACTGATTAGTTTAAAAAGAGAAACTAGTCTGCTGCAGGCAAAAAAATAATTCAGAGCAACACTAATTCACACAACCAAATGGAATAGGACAGCAAGCTTTCTGCCCTATCTTCTTGTTCTGTCGTCAGCTAACCTCCCTTCCTACAGGAAAAATAAAATTTTAAATCAATCAATAAATAAAAGAAATAAATCTGCCTCACCAGCTACTGCAACTTCAGGTGGTTATTATTATTCCCCTAAACATCAGTTTAAGTAATAACATTCTTTGTACCACAAGCAAAAAGCTGCATGTGTGCACTGGGTAAATGGGAAGCATTACGGGAAAGGTTTTCTCTTTGTCACCTCTTGCACATGTGTGATCCTTCATTTCCAACTAAAGGAGATGCTAACCCAGCCACTCATTAAATGGATTAAATATGTTGTCTTTAATTCCTCTAAACCCAGCCAAAGGAGCTCCAGAAATGCTCATGTTTCATGTGTCCAACAACATCACCAGGTCAAGCATCGAGGAAGCTCTGTTCCTGCAATAAAACCATAGTGTGGTTTCCTGCAATAAAACCACACACAGGGTGATGAGGGTTTGTCCTCCCCCCTGCCCCAGTTTCCCTTGCTGCAATCAACAGCTAAATTGATCTGACACTTCATCCATACAGCAAGGTCCCCAGGGAGTGGGTACGTATTCAGTGTGTGGAATGCATTAGGGAAGAGAGGACTTGGGGGGGCAGGGGGGAAATAAAGGGTTCAAAAGTAAAATCATCAAAAATAATGAGGCTGTTCCGCCCAGCTTCCACTGCAGCATAGGAGCAAAGTGCTCTTTCAAATTGGGTGTCCCAGCTCTACAGCTGAAATAACTGGTCACAGAAAGCTGCAAGCAAATTGGCTTGACAAGGCTGTTACTGCTGTCAGGGTTCAAAGGTTTTGGACACTAGGTCAGTGGCTGCCAATCAAACAGACAGAAAAAGCTGCTCATTGAGCCTGTGATTTCTACCTAGGCCGCAATTATCCCTGACTATTCCTGTACCTCAGCAGCTCTTGTGATTAAACCAGCCTCCCTTTTACATCTCTTTCAGAGTGCGATTCACACACTAATTAGTTGCCTGCTCTCCACTGGGATGTCAGACCCTCAGTCAATTTATCTCTATTTCAGCCTGCTCAGAGTGACTTCCCCAGTTATCAAAATTTAATCATGCCTTCAAAAATGTTGAAAAGTGGTCATTAGAGGCAAAAGGCCACAGGATACAATATTCATTTTTCTCTATCTTCCAGTCATCCAGCTGGCATCTATAATGGATATCCTGGGGGCTGTGAGAACACGTTGATTTATGCAACCTCGCTCTTGCTCTCACCGTGGTGCACCAGCCTGCTTTAAAGAACAGGTTTTAACAAGGTCTGAGGTGGGAGGACATTAATCATGGTAGCATTGTATGTGAAAAAGGGTGCTGTGTAGTCAGAAGAACCCCCTACAGCAGGGCAGTTAGATTTTTTTACCACCTTCTCAGAGATAAAGGAGAGTTTGACAATTGATTAGACCTTTCTGTAACCTTGCAGTCCTGTGAAATGATGAGAGAGAGCAAAGGAGGGAAAGAATGGTGAGAGGGGGAGGGAGAGAAAGAGACAGAGAATGATTCTCATACTAACGGTCTTAAATGTGCAATAACTTTATGATTCTTGACTGAAACTGGCTATCAAAATCAGCCCCAACTCAATACAGTCTGAAAAAGAAGATCATTCTTGGAATAAGAGTCCTTTCAGCTGTACATGTCAGAGGCAATCATGGGCACCAGCAGCCTGCAGTGACTCCCGTGAATACTCTGTATTGCACAGTGAAACCCTGATAAAAATGGCATCAGATAACATCAATCCCGGCTGTAACATTCCGAAGTAGGTTTCAGCAAAATCAACAGTGATGAATTGAAATTTGTTGACAATAGGCTGGAGGACGGGGAGGATGGGGAGGGGGAGTGATTATTATTCTGTCTTTTTCTTCCTTGAAACCAGAGGAATGATTTCCAAACCTGGCTGCATGCAACTGAATGCATACATTTGCATGCGACGAGCCAATGCAGAATACAAAGCTAAAATCTGAGTGTGCAAATCAGATACTTGCCTTTGCCCATGGAGGGTTCCCTGGTGAGCAATGTATATGCAAATGAGTATTGAGAACTGGGGTCACCTTATTTGCTTAATCTACCATCATGCCAGTGTTTTAGCTCTTGTCCAACATCCAGGACCAGAGGGTCACAACTTAGAGTGGCTAGAGCTGGGTGCAGTGAGAGTAAGCATTATGTTGTGCCTCCCCTGTAGTGCTCTTGGAATGTGACTTAATCCTGAACTGCAGTCCCCCTGCTATTTCAGTCCTGAGCTTTTCTCTTTATGACATACAATAATTGCCGTTTTCCATTCTCCTGTCCTGGGATCTCTCAAGCTGAAGAAGTCTCCCAAGCTCTCACCCTCCCTCCTTGCTGATACTTGAGACCCTGGAGGTAAATGTTCAGCACAGCATGCAGGCATTGAGCTGAACAACTCATTACTGGTATGTGGAGGAGAATACAACTAATCCTCATATCATGCTGGAAATTTAACCCTGGATGTCATAGGAGACTGTTCCTCTCCACCACATCAAAATGAGCTGTAGAGGAAGTGAAAAATAAAATAAAAATCAAGATCATCCTCCAATCTCCCCTTTTTGCCTTGGTGGACAAAAAAACATTTCTTGGCTGTGGCCACCCTGCCAGCATGCCTCAGTTTTTCGTCTCCAGTACAGGTCACTGCCGGCTGCTTGAGAAGGTGCAAAGAGCCTGACAGATTCTTTCCTGGTGTCAGATTCTTATCTAGGTATGCCAGCTCAGTAAAGAAAATGGCATTGTATCTTTAAAAGCTTAGGAGTCACAAAATGCATTGCCAATTTTTTTTAGACTGTTCAGGGACATTCGCCTTAACACCTTCTGCCAGGAGTATGTGGGGATGTCTTTCAGGCTATGATTCGGTCCACGTGTTTCAGTCATGCACTGCAATCCTAGGTATTAAGGACTTCTGCATTAGGCTGCTAACTGCTTTCTTGGCCTTTCCTGCTGCAGCAAAAAGGACATGAAGGACCAGCTATTCTTCTTCAGCATATCAGCTTCTCCAGGCAAGCAGTTCATTTGTCACTAAGCAGCCCATGTTATGATACAGTATGAGACACATTCAAAATTATTTGGGCTTACAATTTAAAGGAGGATATTGGAGGCATGAACACGAAAGTGAATGTGCCTAGCCACATTAATTTCCTTTGAATTCAAGAGCACTGTTTATACAAGCAAGGCCTGAGTACATTAGTCAAATGTAGTCAGACAGCATTTGCTTTGTGCTGCAGTAGTCTGAGTGCTACTGGAAGGTAGCTCAGTTTCCAAAAAGGCTGAGTGAGTTCTAAATTTTTTACCCACCTGTCCAAAGGGATATGGAATATGTGTATTCCATGCTGCCTGTATTCTTGGATGAACTGTGAACAACATTCAGCCAGGCCAGTGCCTAAAGTCCCTATCTTCTTGCTGCCCTACAAGGCACATTAACCCAATGGAAGGTTAAATTTTCTGAATTCTGTCCTCAGAACCTCTGCAAAACCTTTGCAAAGCCTAGCAGTGATGCTCTTCAGAAGAATCCCTCAGTTTTACATGGGACATCCATCAGAAAGGAGGCAAAAAATAATTTAGAGGCAGGAAGCATGAATCTTGAATGTAAGCACCCAAAATGGGTGGCTATTACTCAGAAAGATTTGTAATGATAGACTTTCTTGATTGACTCAAGCTTATTCAAAGTATATTAATGAGGGAGAATATAATCTATTTTCCTGGACTGTTATGAGACTGACAGTGTACATGAATGAAAGGAAAGGAAGGATCCTAGAAAATATTGACTGTGTGACAGTAGTAGCCTGTAGTTCCTAGCATTTTAGATAGTTATTTTGCATCCACATCTTACCATACTATAGGTCAACCACATAGAAACAGAGGCATTAGATGCACTCTCTGTTTGTTAGAAGTGAGTGAAAGTACAGTATGAAATTATGGTTTTGCTGCAATTGCTCTGTCTTCCTGGCACTGTTGGCAAGCATGAAAACTGTAATTTTCATTAAAAGACTCATCCAGATATTTGGCAGCAACTACACGATTCCTAGAGCCACTCAGTCACAAGCAGATGATTAACCCATAAAGCAGTACTCAGATTTATTTTCATTTCTATTATTTATCAGTGGTACAAAGAGAAAGAAGAAGGTGCAAGAATGTTTACAATAAAAAAAACAAACAAGAAGACAGTACAGAGCATAAAGTTCAGCAGTACAATCTCTTTTTTTTATTTCAATAATGTAGCAGAATGAAATCAAGGTAACGGTTACAGACAAAATCGATTTAAAAAATAAAATAAAATATCCAGATTATATGGAGAACATGAAGGAATAGTAAATCATTGTCAATATTGTGAAAAACTGACTATAACTGATGATAAAATTATAGGAATTAATAATTGCATCCACTTTCCTGTGTGAGTGTATGTACGTTTGCATATATGTTTGTACAGAAATAAGTTAGTTCATGTAACAGTGGAACCAAAAAGTGTCAATTAAAAGCAAATGAAATTATGATGTATACAAACCACTTCAAAACAGTCAGAGACTCTTTGTCTATTTTTCCTACTTATGGATCTAAACGGATATAAAACAAGTACTTCAAGAGACACTGTTTTTGAACTGGAAGATTCTTAGTAATGGACTATCAGTCAGATGCATTAAATAACCATAACAGTAATTTACCTACTGTGGCAGCAGTATAGGCTCAGTGCACTCACCAGAATAAATTAAATGCTAACATTTTTCAAAAGCTTAATTCAAAGTAACTCATCACAAGCCATGTGATCCTGAGCCACTCCAGCAGATTTTCACTTCCACAACTCTGGAATTTCACTCTGAATCTATCATTCAAGAAAATACACACTCCCGAGCAGTTTAACTGAAAATGCAGTTTTCAACCAGGAAAAGCCCTAAAGGTCCTATCATAAATTTTGAAGAGGTTGGGAGCCCTCAAACAGCTTTCAGGCAAACTGCTTCCTTCCATGAAAACTGAATTTCTGAAGTTTCATGTTTAATTCTGAACATCACCCACTTTTTGTCTATATTCTAAGTTATAGGATAGACCTATATGGATATCTGTAAAAGGGTTACTGTAAACATCATTAAAAAGAAAAACTTTTAAAAGGAGCAACAGCCATATTTTTTTTTTTGTATCTTACAGTAACTAAGAGGAGAACTCACCCAAAAAAAAAAACAAAACCCAAATGTTGTCTCTTTCACAAACACCACCAAACATTTTAAAGCAAAATATTATTTGTAAATATTAACTCAGAGGCATTTTCTTGGTTATGGGTTATAAAATGGAAATAGTAACATACAGTTAGATAATCTTTTTGAATCAGTGTCTTCATTTAATTTTTTTCTTTCCTCAGCACAAGGTAGCTGAGGTACAATGTTAGAAGCCACTACTGAATCCAAAGAAATAACCAGGTAACATGAATATTACTCACCATAACAAAATACACACTTTCAAGATATACAGACAAAATAACCCACATGTTCTAAAATAACCCACATATAACAAAATTATAACCCCACTATATTGATACACAGGGGTGCAGTTTTCATACACTATTATAGTCTCATATTATGTATCTTTAAATCATGCTGCGGAAGTTTCTGCCTTCCCCTAAAGCCAGCTCTAATTTAGGATGAACAACTACTCTCAGAAAGAAAAACTGCTGCTGCTGCTGTTTATTAGGCTGCAGAAAGGTCTCGCTGACTAATGTCCCAGGATTAAATGAATGTGGAATAATAAGAGCTGATTTATTTGTGCTCCAGTAGGATAAAGCTGCCACTGATTTTACAAGAAACTATTCATCTGAGGGCTACTATAGCTAGTAAATTGTGGCTGTTGCTGAAATTAGTCTCCAGGCCTTCGTGCAATCTACAGAGTGGAGCAGCAATGTGGTAATAAAGTTATTGTGACTACTTGATGTATTTAAAAGGTCCCACTTTTATCCCTATCTTATGGGATTCTAGAAGTCAGCTTTCAGATTAGCACCGGAAATTCTACCTTCACGGACAATTTATATTTCTATCCTGGGAATATATGAGAATTAAAACTGTATAGGTGGCAACAGAGTGGAAGAAATCTCATGCTTTTTGGGTTGTTTTTTTTCTTTTACACAACCTAGAGTAGCATTTTCATTTCAACATTATGGTGCATACATAGGTCTCTGTCCATCCCAGAAATTTTACTGAACAGTAAAGTGAATCCTCAATAAGACAACAAAAAAACCTTTTTATAAGATTTCCTACAGATTTTCTAATGTTTGCACTTAGACAATAATAAACGAAAATTAACCAAAACCAAACAAAACCAAAAGATACAAAATTAAATTGACTGAACATAAGAAATTACCAGAGCCCTTTAAGAAGAGGAAATAATGGTAAATTATATATATAAGAATGTAAAAGTGAAAACATACTAATACAAGACTGGGAGCACTACATCCTGATCCAGTAAAAGGCTGAATAGTATTATGTCTAAGAGATATTTACAGAGATACGAATGACTTGCTGAGCTCTATGGACAACTACCTATATTGAAAATAAAAGTGAAAGAGTTTTTATCAAATTTCTAAATAGCAGCATGCAAATTTTATTTAAAACTAATTAATTTTTTTTCTGTCAGGAATATCTTCCAAGCTTTTAAAGATCAATTTATATTTCTAGAGGTAAATTTCATTATCTGACTTGTACCTATTCTCTAAATAAAATACAACACACAACATCAGTCTAAATAGTTACTAAATCCACTTCCACTACAATAAATGGACAGACAGACATGTTCTACGTATACATTAGTGTTTAGCACCCCTGTTTCATAAGATAGTGACCCTGTTGGTCATACTGCTATAGTGCTGTTGGCGTAACATAAATTTATGTGGAAATGCCTTTCAACAGCACACGTGACCTAAACTGACATAAACTCTCACAACTGACTCTGATGTAATGATACAACAGTTAGAGGGTCCACACACAAATACCAAAAGACATTAGAACAAATACAATCTTAAAACTTCACAGGTGAGAGACGAAATCTCCTATGAAGAATTCTGCCACCTTGTTTTACCCTTCCTAATACTTTTGTTGCCTATTTTTGAAATGAGCATGAAAGTAAATAGGATCTATTTAGGCTTGGCATGAAAATTCAGGCTAAGATTTCTTCTGGTGAAGAGCATTCATTAGAGAGTTATTCCAAGGCACTGAACAAGCTCAGAGAGTTCTCTACCTCTGGTTCAGAACTTGCTAGATAACACTTCTCAAGTACAGTGGATTTCACTTCTTTGTATCATAATTATAGTGACAGATTTTATCCATAAAATATATTGCACTTAACACTAGAACTTTTTGTTTTCAAATGAAAGGTTATCAGCCTTTTCTTTTTATATAATGCTTTATAATTGAGTGTTGTGCCTCGCATCTTCAGGTATCCCATCCCTATTCTAGGGTGTAGTCAGTCTTTACTGTCTATTAGAAACATTTTTCATAGTGTATATTTCATAGCATGTCATGGTTTGGCTCTGTGTTGGCAGTCAAACCAATAACAACAATGCCTTCAATTCCCCTCCCCCCCTCCCCCAAGGTAGGGAAAGAGGGAGAAAAAATGAGAAAGAGAGGCTTTCTGGGTTGAAAAGTGAAACAGATTTATTTTAATTATTAGTGATAAGGGAATATATATATATTTGTAAAGGGATGTGCAACACCCGATCCCCTCCCTCCTCCCCCAGCGACTCTCACAGCAACTCTTCTCCCTGGTGACTCCCAGCTGAAGGGGGGAGTGTCCGGGCGCACGGACGGGGCCCTCGGGTGTCGGCTGGGAAGAAAATGGAAAAAAGAGAGAGAGCCAAAGAGAGGGTGATAGAAGCGACAGTAAGCAGAAAAGTGAGAGAAAAAGGAAACAGAAGGCTTGACTTCTGTGATGTCTTAACCTATACTGAAAGCCAAATAGAGAAAATACTATGAGAAGGGAATATTCTGATTTGCTGATCCTGCCTTCAGTCTAATCTGCTCCCCCGTAGGGGTGGAGGCTGCAGACAGTCAGAAGTGACCTTGGTTATTATCAGTCCACTGGCACTGCTAAAAAAAGTTCACTGAAAGAAAAAAAATCAGCAAAGAGAAAGTTCACTTCACGCTCTCTCAAACCAGGACACAGCATTAAAAGCCCTACAGGGGAGGACTCTTGTGAAGACAACACTAGAGCATTAAGATCCTTTACAGGAGGGGAGGAGGCAGTGATCTATATATTTGACTGTCAGCATCCATGATAATTATAGGAAAATTTACCACTGCCTCTAAGCTTTCCATGTTTGCACATTCAGGTACAACAGAAACATTCATTTACAGAAAATAAAGTTCTTTGCAGGCTGTTAGGCACTAAAATTGTTACAAAGCTCCACTTAAATTTCTAAAACTATTATCTGTTTTCAGACTGAAGAAACAAGAGTTAAAAAATTCAGTGCTCTCCATCCAAAAACTTTTGAACATTTTCTGGTTGCAAACAGGACAGGATCTGTGGATTTTGGGTAAGGGAAACAATACAATGAAATACACTAAAATATACCGAGGGTAAAGACCAAGGTGTCCCAGGATAGGAAAATAAAGTTAGCATACGAGCTTGGTCTTGAGTGATACAAAGATGGCTTCTTCTACACTGCAATTACCTGTTTTTTCTGTTCCTTCTCTCTTTTTTCTGTGACATTTCCTTTGCTTTCCTTCTCTCTTTTCCTTTTCTTTCATAGAAACATACTTTGGCTACACATTAAACTGAACATGATAAATAATGTATGAACATTCATACATAAAATCCACATTATTTTCTGGAACTATATTTGCTGAAAATGGTGACACATGCAAGTGTTTGGATTATAAATGCTCTAATTTCCCAAAGAGTTTGATATTTTGTATATTTGCTCTCTTCCATACATAGACACATGATCTCAGGAATAGTTTGCTGTGCATATGTAGCACTCACAAAGCTTTAATTTAAAAAATTAAAACTATTAAAATCCATCTGAAACTTTTATTTGGCGATATTGGAGGATAATCTAAGGAATCTGAGTTACGATTGTAATGTAAGGAGGACATTCAAGTCACAATTGTGTCCTAGTTGGGTGTCAGGGTTATGTTTGTGTGCAAACCTAGTGCACTCTGTCAAGTCTCCATGTCACCCAGGAACACTGCAAACAGTTTCTTCATAGGTGTGAGAGCACACTGACATAAGGCATTTTGATGGACTCCACCTATAAGCCAACTTTGTGGCAAAGCTTTTGACTAGGTGCTACAGGACTCTCCAGGAGAAGTTTGGAATCTGGAAGATCCCTCCAGGCTGCTGCTGCTGTGATGATGGGCCAGCTGATGGGCACTATTTGTACATTTATGTGTTAATATCCTGGGTGAGGATGGAGATGCTAGAGATGCTCCCAGGCAGTTCCAGCTGCAAATCTGACCAAATTACATGTGGATGAGACCCCACTAAATTTCAGAAACTAGTCCTGCAGGTACAGAAATGGCCATATGGGACAGCCTTTTCTACTGCCTAGTTGTATGTGTCTGTGTTGTGCACCATTTAAGATGATCAATGGCAGGGGATGGATTGTGCACATGTGGGAGTGCACATGTCACCATCATGTTCAAGAGTTTCAGTTCCACATGTCATCACTAACCTTTGTAAAAGATTAAATGCAATAGTTTTTAACAAATATTCTGTCCACAGCTGACTGTGGAACAGAAAAAATATGTGCTCAAATCCATGCCAGAGTCTATGAACCCATTCTGAAATAGCTAGGATCTCAGCACTGAGCAGGTAACCTGCAAGTCAACCATCCTGTCTGAGACTGTCCCTACAATACTGTTTCTGTAGATTTACAGTGGCAAAACTGTCAGCTAAGATACTTCTTTTTCTGAGATATCCTGAAAAATATATGGAGGAGCCTTCAGAAGACCTCAAAAGAATCTAGACAATTACTAGATTACTTCATCAGGGCTTTTTTTTTCTTTTTTTTTTTTGTGAGCATAGGGCAGATTGCTTCCTTCCATATGTATTTTGAGAGGGATTTTATCATTTAAACTAAGAACATAGAATTTTGTTAACATTGAGAATAAAATTGTATCTTTTAAGATAAATTCAAGACATAGCTAACTGAACAGAAAATCCCTTACAAAGACGGATTCTCATCTCAACTCTTCACAGTGCTGTGTGATAAATTAAGAATGAGAAAATATGTCTAGCAAAAGAGCTACTAACAACAGTTTTGTGAAAATGTCTGACTAAGCTTTTAAAAAAATCTTCTTCCAATTAGTTTACAAATTCTATTTTTCTTTTGTTTTTTTCCTAATATTGTGGCAAACTTCTAGACAGGAGTGTTTGTAGAAGACATCTGCAACAGATTTGCAATAGAAATCTGAATAATTTCTTTCTTGTTTTAAAGAACTACAATCATCAGTGATATTTTGTTGCCTGTCTGTTGTTTCAGTCAATAAGATAGGATTGATACATGCGATTCAGATAGCAATTTCAATCTAATAAAGAAGAAAACAAAAAGAAAACATTTTGAGTTATACAGGGACCAAAAAAAGCCAAAGGAAATTCAAATTCTTGCAACTGTGTGATCCAGGTCAAAGATGGTGAAAGAAGACAAAAAGTAGCAATATGGACACTGTGAAACTACAGTATGATTAAAATCTCATCTTACATCAAGGAAATTGCTTGAACACAAACATCTTCTAGCTAACTTTTTAATCTGTAAACCCTTTAGATGTTCTTGGAATGTCTGATGAAATTTTCTTCCCCTATACAATAGCCTTTTGTAGCTTTTCTTATTAGTGTGGACCTGCAGCCTGCCAGCATTAAATATTAATCCTCTGCATAATGAAACTGTGAGAATGGATTTCTATGAAATTTTGCACATTTGTTAGTCTGGTGAGGAAGATGCTCATTTTCATGTCTGGCTTCTCAAGGTTTTCTGATTAAAAAAAAAAAAAGCATCTTTAAAATTACGATTGGCTGGAATCTGAGAATCATTTGCTTCCTTCTTATTGGTGTTAATGTTAAAATTTGGTATTTAATTAAAAAAAAATTACTCAGGTGGAAATATTTGGGTTCAAATTAAGCATATAGTACTTAACACAGGTATGTTTAATTCACACTAGGCATAGGAGTACCATATACCCAGCACTATCCAAGTACACCAGGTGGTAACTCACAAGTACATCATAGCTCATACTTGCTTTAATGTTACACCTTTGAGCATTTCTTTGCACTTAAACAAATCTAGTTAGTTTATATAGAAGAACTAACTGGATCTTCACATGACCAGTGTCCCCAGGCCTAAGAAGGCTGAGGTTGAGGTCTCCAGATGTTAAGGCTTAATGTATTTGTCCTACATTAGCAACATGTGATGTTTCTTTACAGACTGGAGACAGCAGGTTGCAAACAGTTATGTATTCATATAGGAGGAGATATTGGATGAGAAAATAAGGGAAATTGTAGTGCAGGTGAAACTACACTGGATTAAATGGTGCTGTTTTGAAAACCAGAGAAAATGAAATATCTTTTAGCAGACTCTTCTCAGGGGTGGAGATGCTCTGGTGGATTTGTGATTAAATATAGTCAAGGTGATGATACTCTGCCTTCTGAGAGCATTATCCAATGCCTCAGCAAGGACTACGAGCCACCCCTGACAGAAGTTCTTTGGCTTCAGCAAGCACCTTCCATTAATCAAAGGATCATTCCAGAAATGCGACAGAAATTTGCTGCCTGTGCATAATAGAGCTCTTGGGCCATTTTTTATTGCCATCACCCCCAGAACCAAGTGCAAAGAAGAAGTCATTGCATCTGACATAAGTCATTGCATCTGACATAACTAAGGGAATTTTAAAGCATACATTTAGCAACATTGTCTCTAGCTGGGTTTTAAGCACATATCTAATTTATACATGCCATTACTTAATATTGGCACACAATTCCAGTGTATTATCAGTGCAAACATAGACATAGATCTTATTAGTTCCTGAGTGAATTTGGAAGTGTCCATCCTGGAATGTCTTCTTTGAGGGAGATGGATGTTTTCACAAGTTTCTTCTGAAGTCTGTAGGGTAGAGCATATCAAAGTAAAACTTAGCACGTGTCCAACAAAGAACAGATACAAGTGGATTTACAGAGGCCATAATAAACTGAGCAGTAAAACTAGTGCCCATGTTGTTACACAATTAACCTGCTGTAATAGTGATTCTGAGAGTAGGAGAGAGGAATTAGCAAGAACTGAAGTTTTTCAGTATTAGATGGGATCTGCCAGTCACAGCTCCCATTCTGAATTCTGTTGCCCACTGTTTATTAATGCTAACACAGACACACTAAAACCAAAATATAGCTTCCAGACTTCAAAAACCGCCAAAAGATCCTTTTCCTTGGACAAAAGAATATAAAAAGCAGCCACTTAGTTGTGCATAACACTGTGAGATGAGATTACTTAAAGCCTATGTAGTCTACTACACTTTAAAGATTCAGATGAGAAAAAAAAGTCACTTTAGATGGGATTCTGCTGTCATTTGGAGTTCAGGCATTTAGGATGCACCAGATCTCAAAACATTATGTGTTTCTCAGGCATCAAATCTGACGAACTCTTGCTTCAAAACAGTAAATGAAGGTATGTAGAAGGTGTAAAGGATATAGAACTCACCAGTTTGATGGTTGATACAAATGTCTTTCCCTGCTCATAATTTTATGAGTTTAAACTCATTAATTATTATCTTTCATTCTCTCCATAATCATTCAACACCCCCTGGCTTGTTCACACATTCTCTGTCATGTATTTTGCTATCAGTTTCAGCTCACTCACTCCCTGTCTATCTACCTATTTCCTTCTCCACTTATATATGAACAGACAGTAGGATCACAAAATAAACTGATTAATAAACCATTGAGTTAGATAGTTTCTCCTCAGCAACAAATAAATGGTCACTTGGAGGAGATTTTACTAAGCAGCTTTGAGGAGCATCTTTTTGAATCAGTTTAAGATGGAAGGACATGCTAGAGAGAAAATTGTGGCAGAAAAGCTGTGTGAAAGGTGTTGGAAATAAGATCAGAATTAGGCCTTGTGTGTTAAGAGATCTGCATTTAACATTGCAGCACGTAGCTGATTGCAAAGCAGCAGGAATGTAGCAGCACCTGTCTGCAAACCTCAGGAACTGCCATGGTTAAATTTGATTTAATTCATTTAGTAAGTATCAGTATCAGAGATACTGATATAGTGCAGTGTTAGGAAATAAAAAGGCATTTATTGGCAAGTAAAAACATCTAAATGGGTCAATTTTCTAATTCTGGATTCAAGTCACATTTCATGGACTTGCAAAGTATCTCATTTTCTATGTTCCCTCACCTCTGTGACTTAAGGTAAGTGAACTTCAAATTGTCACAGAGGAGCCACACCTGTATCACTTCTGTGAATCCTTTAATAAAATGCATGGATAAGTATTGGAGGGAGAGGCTTTCTACTGACAGAATGATATAAAATGACAGAATAAAGATTTGCTGAGCCATTGGATACGTTCTGTAAAATTGCCCTACTTAAAAGTATAATTCTAGAGAGTTAACCTATACCGATGTAGGTATTTTGCCATTTCAACAAAAAAAGTATACTGACATTCCAAAAACGAAGGGAAGGGAAGGGAAGGGAAGGGAAGGGAAGGGAAGGGAAGGGAAGGGAAGGGAAGGGAAGGGAAGGGAAGGGAAGGGAAGGGAAGGGAAGGGAAGGGAAGGGAAGGGAAGGGAAGGGAAGGGAAGGGAAGGGAAGGGAAGGGAAGGGAAGGGAAGGGAAGGGAAGGGAAGGGAAGGGAAGGGAAGGGAAGGGAAGGGAAGGGAAGGGAAGGGAAGGGAAGGGAAGGGAAGGGAAGGGAAGGGAAGGGAAGGGAAGGGAAGGGAAGGGAAGGGAAGGGAAGGGAAGTAGGAGAATCTATGTTTTCTTAATTTGCTTTTTGTCCACAAAATCATTGTGTATCCAGATAGAGAGCACATTAGAAAATGACAAATACCAACCTAATGGATAAAACTAAGCATTAAAGTGATATTATGTTGTATGGCATGTCTAGAAGGTCATCAAGACATATAAACTAAAACTAATCAATCATTTGAGTACAGCACAGAGACAAAAGAAGTTAAGCATATTGACTCTGTACAGTTCATATTGGTGCCAGAAAGGAAAACCCCAGCACTTACATGACAAATACAAGCTATATAAAAAGGTGTCAATATTCAGCTAATCAACCATTTTAGGCATAGCTTTAGTCAGAAGGATTATTCATTAAAACCATCGGTGACAAGGAGAACATTTGTTTTAGGGTTATTTTCTCCAAAGACAAACTATAAAACTATCCAAAGCACCCTAAAGATTTGTAACTCTTTCACAGAAAAATTATTTGGACACATAGCACCCAGATTTGCAATGCTATCAATATGCTAGAGGTGCCAATAAACTGTAATTGCTGGACTCCAAAGGATTTCCCAATTTCTGAGGTCTGGATGCCTCATACAATATCCATACCATACATTCACATCTCAACCTAGAAGCATACTTGCATATGTTATAAAAAAGAACATAACTCCCCTTGAATTCTAGTGAATAAACTCACAGTCTACTTAGGAACTAATACAAATTGTGCAATTAAAGGTGGTGTAAAGATACTGAACTGCCTCTGAACAAGCTCATCTTTCTACACAGCACAGTGAAGGGCTTTTCAGAGTAATTTGCTGGCATCCCAGCAGCAGGACAGCACTGCTAATTAAAAGGATAAGTAGAGGCAGAACTAATTAACCCAGTGCAAACACTGATCGACTACTTTGGGGTCCAAAACTCCTACTGGCATTGTATGACACCATGCAGAAGAACAGTAATGTCTTATCTACCCTTTCACAGATTACTTGAACTTCATACCTGTCCACTTCTATAAATCTCATCTGCAGGCTTTAAAAATCTCATTCATTTTTAAAGTATACCTTCTTCAAAGGGGAAAGTACTGCAATGCACTTCATTAGGTTATTAAAAAAAAAATCTGGCACATAAATAGGCAAAAAAAAGGACGTCACCTTAGCATATTGCAGCTTACTGAGATACCTCCCTGAAAAATGCTTTTCCTAATAAATATTTTTATAGAAATACTAGAAATTTTGGCTAAAAGCCATTCTTAGAATGCATTTATGTTAAGTACATATGCATGATGTCAATAAAGAGACATGACCATTTAGAGTAGCCAAGAGCCTGCCCCACCATAATTCATTAGTTTTGACATTACTGGAAACCACACAAACTTTATTCTCATGATCAGTGATCACACAGTAACAAAACATTCAATATGGCCCGATTTCTGCCATCAGCTTTGTCAGTTATGTAGCAAACAGTGCCCATATTTGTATAGCTTTCTGGCTTAAAATTACATACGTAGCATCTTCTCACACTGAATTAAACAGTACCCTATAAGTCTAATCTTTATTTATTATAAGATCCTTTTCACCTCTATTCCTAAAGGATGTTGTGGAGAACGGTCTGTCTTCTCCCCCCACATAAGACTAAATAAAATGCCTTTTAAGCCAGCAGAGGTGACTTTTGCTGATGTGCTCATTTAAATGTCCCTCTGCTCCCTGTCAGAGTATATGGGAGACTTAGTGTAAATGAAAATCTATTCATAAATACACAAAATGATTAAATGACTGGTTAATATATTGAAATAATTTCCTCAGCATTGCAGAGTACATGCCCATATATTCCCTTCTCTTCAGGTGTCTATTACTCCATGCTTGTGCACATTTATCTGAATGCTCCTCTTCTTAAAATGCTTTCTGCAAACTTATCATATAGATCACAATTAATAGCTGAAGGAGACCACTAGCATGGTTTTCCATCATAGACCAATAAAAATAAAGACAAATTGTGGAAAATCAATAATGTCATTAGGTCTAGGGCACATGGTAGTGCAGAGCCAAGAACAATCTCTTGCCCACATTTACACAGAATACCTTCAGGGAAAACAATCATCTCTGCTTGTGTGAAAATCCTGAGCTTTTGCGACTATGAAAGTTACTATATAGTACATATTTCTACTGTCAGAGTTCTTCTGTCAGTACATTTAAACCATGAAGTGCTTTTGCTGCTGATTTGACTATTATGGGAGGAAAATGATCTGTAAAGATATTTTGAGTAGCTAAGAGTTTTGCATACTTTTGGCTATGTGAGACATAAAGAAAAGTGGTAAGAATGAACTTTACTGAAGTAGGTACAAGCAGGTTTATTTTCCATATCATAGCAAGGACTTTACAATCTTATAAACTAAAGGGAAATAAGGCTGTCAAGAGAGATACTCACAGAATTTGGCATTTGCAGGATCAGTTGGAAAATATTTCCCACCTGCAAAAAAAATAAACAACACAAAACTTCGGTATTATTAGCCCTCCCTTTAGTGTTGCCAAGCAGGGAGCAAGCATGTGAAGGGAAGCATTGTAAGTTCAGGCCCAGTTTCTCATAAACACCCAGTTTGCTATTACAATCATAATCCCAAAGGATGTGATGAGGGCAGAGGACAGGCAGTAGCCCGAGGACCCTGTTCACCATGTTGGCACAGACTGGTACATAGCAAGGGGCACCAGCACCACAGCTCTCCCAGGCATGTCCTAGAGATGGACACTTCCTAGACCAGTGTTTCTCATGTGCATGTTATGTATATATTGACTTTCTTATGTATCTGTGCTCCTCTGTTGTTCTTCAAAGGAGCCAAGTCCTCAGGCAGTCAGCTCCTTGTGGACTTCATTTAAGAAAAAGCTACTTGAGATTTCAATCCTGTGTTCAAGGGAAGCACCCAACCCATCCAGAATGGTCCCTCCTTCAGCCTATGCTGTCAAACCAAACTGGCAGTAGGCCACATACATGAAGAGCATTGCCATTCTCAGAGGGCCCCATGATGCCAAGGAAAGTTTTGCTATGCAGTCCAATGAGTTTTGGTTCAAGCCTCCAGTCTGCTCAGCAAGTCACAGGAATACACAGGTCAATTAATGGTAACAATTTTTCCTATTTTCACCAGGCAATAAGCAATTTCGTTACTGAATGGAAAAAGTAATGGAGGCCATATGAGACTGTCAAAAACAGACTTAGTTTTCTAAGTTTACTGAGCTTTATATTTTAATCAAATCATTACAGCTGTTATCCTATATTCAACATGACTTCTGGACGATCAAGAGGCACGTATGATTTACAAGAGTTAGAGAGATTTGTGTTGTTAATTTTATTTTTTTTAACTCTCATAAACTGCATTGGATCTAATGATCTGTCAGCATTTCAATAATAACACTGGTTTTTCAGTGGTTTATACTTCAACCATAAAAATTGACTCCAACCTGCAACTGGGTAAGCAAATTCTCAGTTGAGGAGAAAATTGGGATTTTTTTGTTTGTTTTAGGTTTGTTTTTTGTTTGGTTTGGTTTGGTTTTTTCATGCATTCATAAAGAGTTTTGGTTATTTGAAAGGTAAGTAAATGTAACTTTAGAAATAAAGACATAAGCAATTTAAGCTGCATAAAAAGTATTTCCTTTCAAAAATATTTTTTTGCAAATAATCTACAGTGAACTACAACAAATACACATTTTTATTTAAAAACAAGGATAAGGATTAACTTTTGAACATTTTTATACTCACATCAAAGTTTTTCTTTTCCACTTTTACCACTTTTCCACATCAAAGTGCATGATTGAACAACTGTCTAATTATCTGATACAGTGTGTCTAGGCAACATTTCCTAGTCTTCAATTGATGTAAACTTTAGGTCAGTTTTCAAATTTCTTCACCTTGTCTTCTGTCTTGCTTAAATATGGAAGACAATTTATATATAGACATCTCATCAAGTACAGAAGGAGATGCAGGTGCCTACCTGAACAAGGAATTATACCTTGTTAAACTTCTTATTTGCTTTTACAGTGGCAGAAATCTGTGGAGGACAGTGGGATCATTAGGAGGAAAGAAGGTCTCGTATTTAGTCATTATTTTTCATACAACACTAAAAAAGAACGACAAAAAGGTAATGTAAGCAGCTACCAAAAGCTGCTTTACACTTCTGTGTATGTTCTTGGCAGCAGATGTTACCTTCTCATGAGATAAAGAGAAGCTTCCTCTGAAATTGAGGCTACACATGGTGAGCAGACATGCGTATGATGATGTATAAACAACCTACTGTTGAAAGTTGCCTACAATAGGTCTTCTGAGACAGTTCCTTCCTTCCTTCCTTCCTTCCTTCCTTCCTTCCTTCCTTCCTTCCTTCCTTCCTTCCTTCCTTCCTTCCTTCCTTCCTTCCTTCCTTCCTTCCTTCCTTCCTTCCTTCCTTCCTTCCTTCCTTCCTTCCTTCCTTCCTTCCTTCCTTCCTTCCTCCCTTCCTCCCTTCCTCCCTTCCTCCCTTCCTCCCTTCCTCCCTTCCTCCCTTCCTCCCTTCCTCCCTTCCTCCCTTCCTCCCTTCCTCCCTTCCTCCCTTCCTTCCTCCCTTCCTCCCTTCCTCCCTTCCTCCCTTCCCTCCTTCCTCCCTTCCCTCCTTCCTCCCTTCCTTCCTTCCTCCCTTCCTTCCTTCCTCCCTTCCTTCCTTCCTTCCTTCCTTCCTTCCTTCCTTCCTTCCTTCCTTCCTTCCTTCCTTCCTTCCGCCCTCCCTCCCTCCCTCCCTTCTTTCCTCCCTTCCTACTTGAAATACCTTCAACGCCCTGGAACAGTTTAATTATTAATTTAAATTATAATTAATACTTATAAATACTATAATTACTTACTAATATAAGGTGTCAATAATTTCTTCAGTCTCTGGTCATGTCCATACACATTACATCACTTAATGACTGATCACCTTCTTTAGCAACAGTCTACTATATACTGTACCTTGTGAACTCAGACCCTGATTTTATTTGGTTCATGTTTTGTTTTTACTTTGTAATAAGCTGCAAAGCAGGATAATGCAACACAGTTTCTAAAATTCCAGTTTTCAGTAGTCACATAGGCATGTATTACTTAGCTTGGATTTATCTCAAGCCCTAGATACTGCAGACCAGTCTGATAATGCGTGCAGACAGTAGACATCAGAAAATATGTCCTTGTGTAAACACAATATAGCTGAACCTGTTTGTCAGGATGGAAAGGTGTACGGAAGGACACTGCACTTCGTGCCCCACAGGGAATATATGATGTACTATCCAAGGCAGAGTATTAATCATAGCTGATATTTCTGGACAATAAAGTAGAGTAATCCTTGTGAGCAATCTCTCTTCAAGGATAAAAAGTGAAAATAAGGAACAGGCAGTATTATATGAAATCACATAGCCTGACATAGGACAAAGCTAGAAGCATCTCAGAAATCTCATCTGGAAAACAGCTTTAATAATTGCTACATGGTTTATCGTGGCTAAGGTAATTTTTTCTTCTATTCCATCAGGGTCATTTTCTTTCTTGCACCACAGACATCTGGGCTCCCTGTGAAGTTGGCAAACCTGTAGTAAGTGAAAGCACTTGTCCATTTAGACTTGCAGAGTTCACAAGGTTAGATCATTTCTCTCACAGAAGAGAAAATGTTAGTACAATTTCAAAACCCCCAGGAACTGGATGTGCAGACAGTGATATTGTTAAGCACTCCTACAAGACATTTCAGCTGTTAAATGTCAGATATGTACCAGTATCATGCAATGAAACACAAATCACATGGTGGGGCATAGCAGGTTCAGTGCTAAAGAAACATTTCTCCTCACAATGAGTGTAATCAACAAACCTGGGGGTGTAGCAGGCACTCCATGTCTCAATATGCCTGCCTCGGTTTCCCTCTATGATTCAATTGCTTTTGGCTCTCAGTTTTGCAGGCTCAGGCTGGAGTGGAAAGATTCCCATGAGGAAGGAAAAGGCCTAGCAAACTCTGAGCTGGTAATAATCTTGAAAGAGGCCAAGCTGACATTCGTAATACCAGCTGCTCTCCAGTGTTGAAGAACACAGAGCCCAGCCCAGCCACAACTAGGCCTGGAACAGAGATTAAGTAATAACAAACAGATAAACAAAAGAGTTTGCTTGGTGAGAACAGGGCCTTCATGTTTTTTTCTACTGTTTTCCTTTTGTTCCTCAATGAGAGATCTGAAGATATGGCTAAATAGTTAAATTACAACTGTCAATCTACTTTATTCTATAAAAGGCTGGTCCCATCTTTGATCAGCAGTCTTCCCGTACACTTTCCCAAGAGATTGCTGGACCTTCTCCTCTTGTAGAGTGCCAAAAAGAATAATTGTCTCAAAACAGCTGCCCTGACAAACTGGGCATTGTGCTCGGACGGGGGCCTTATTTGATAACCACCTGGACCCTGTTCTTGCAAGAAGAGCCCCTCATTTGGCAGCCACCCTGATAAATAGAACACTGTCTTTGCTTGATAAGGAGCAGTGGCCAGCAAGAGGAGCCCCGTGGAGGCACAGCCATCTTGTGAAAGACCACAGTTCTGTTCAAGGACAGAGCACATGCGTGACAATAAAGGTCATTGCTCGGTCAACCCAGATGGGGGGGGCCAAGTGATCACCTGGATCCCCGTGCCCCACCGACTCATTTCCAGAACAATCACAAATCCAACACTTGAGTCTGTGCCAAGCAGGCTGAGCCTCACCAGGACAGGTGGGGCCAGGTGCCATCAAAGAGGCAGACTCGAAATGCTCAGGGCGCGTGCCCACCATCCAAGGACCACAGTGTCATGCCGAGATGGTTGCTGGATCCAAGGGTGGTGATATCTTTCCTATCCATTCTTTCTTCATCTCTGTCTCTCAGTCTTTCTGTCTCTCTGCCTCTCTCTTCATCTCTCTCTCTCCCTCTCTTTCTAACCTTATTCTTGGCACATAGGGGAACCATCATTTCTGATTTTGCTAAGTTTGTCCAGTTGTAACCTGTTGTTTTGAGAGTGATATTTTTGCATGTTTCCTTTGACAAGATTTATAATCTTACTCAATCTTAAGTAAAGGTGTGTTTTGTGAAAGCCTCCTGGGTAATGGTCTTACTCCTAGAGTACTGCGCAGAGTATTCCTGAGCTTAATCCCACTGAATGGGTTGTTAAGAGAGATATTTATATTTAGTTTGGGACCCCACCTAAGGGGGGGTGGTCTTGGGACGTGAAAGTGCCATGCCCACTTTGTGGGTCATGACACCTCTCTATCAGGGACACCTGCCAGAGAGATTAATTCTCAAGAACTAGGACCCACCCAGGGACACCCGACTGTGGCTGGGCAAGGGTGAGAGATATTAACTCCTTTATTGTCTTTATTAGCAAACTCAAGTGATTTTCATCACTGAGTTTTAAGATATAGAATCCTTTAAAATTTTTAAATAATGTTCTAGGCCTAGTATAAAACTTGGTAACAAGTAAATTGTCAACATTTTAATGATTTACCTTTATGGTCTGATCTAACTATAAGTAGTAAATTTTATAGTTAAGATACCTTTTGCATTCTTCATTTCAACTTCTGTTCCAGTCTTCCAATTTCCCTACAATTTGACTGTGCTTCTGCCTTCTACTTTAAGGAGTTAAAGAACCCAGTGTTACATGCAATAATTCTTGATCTGTGCATATATGTCTCACCTGCTATCTCACCCCTTTTGGGAAAGAGGCTAATATATAACTTTAAAGCAGCAGCACTGGGAGTAGATGCAATGGAGTACTTTACTGAAGTTCTAATGATGCAGTGCCACAAACATGGGAAAACTCTGACATTTCGCAGAGGCTAAATTCCTTTGATTATCAACCGTGCATAGTAAGTATGACACCTCTCCAAAAGCAGAAAAAAACTCTCTTAATATGGAAATAAGTGAGATGCTTCCCAGCACAGTGGATCCATAAAAATCTGGAGTACAAACAGTGAAGAAAAAGAAATGGAAGAAATTCATTAAACTGCAGCTACACAAAAAACACTGAAAATTCTGTACTTCTGAAAGCCAATATCATGATGCCATGCAATGTGCCCTTGTGGCCAAGAAGGCCAATGGCATCCTGGGGTGCATAAGAAAGGGTGTGGTTAGTAGGTCAAGAGAGGTTCTCCTCCCCCTCTATTCTGCATTGGTGAGGCCGCATCTGGAGTATTGTGTCCAGTTCTGGGCCCCTCAGTTCAAGAAGGACAGGGAACTGCTTGAAAGAGTCCAGCGCAGAGCTACAAAGATGATTAGGGGAGTGGAACATCTCCCTTATGAGGAAAAGCTGAAGGAGCTGGGTCTCTTTAGCTTGGAAAAAAGGAGGCTGAGGGGTGACCTCATCAATGTTTACAAATATGTAAGGGGTGAGTGTCAGGGAGATGGAGTTAGGCTCTTCTCAGTGATGACCAGTGATAGGACAAGGAGTAATGGGTGTAAATTGGAGCATAGGAGGTTCAAGGTGAATATCCGAAAAAATTTTTTTACTGTAAGAGTGACAGAGCACTGGAACAGGCTGCCCAGGGAGGTTGTGGAGTCTCCTTCACTGGAGGCATTCAAAACCCACCTGGATGCGTTCCTATGTGATGTGCTCTAGGTGACCCTGCTCTGGCAGGGGGGGTTGGACTAGATGATCGAGGTCCCTTCCAACCCCTAGGATTCTATGATTCTATGATTCTATGATCAATGATTACTCATTCCCTCTGGAAAATATCCCCAAGTTTTTTAGACTAGAAACCCTGCGATTTAACTAATCTGGGTCAGAAATGTGGCCATAATATGTCAGGGCCAAAGAAATGTTCCATCTCTTCATCATCCTGATGGGAAGGATCTGAGATAGCCCATAACATTTCAAACACCTTAGGGCTAATGCACAGTTTCAAGTTCAAGATAAAACACATGGTTTCTTTCTTTGTGAAGTTTCAGTGTTGCATTGTACTAAACTTCTTGCTGAGTGAGCATAAAGTGAGGGGGGAGACTGGGGAATTATTTTGGCTCAGTACACCTGGTGCCACATTGTGGCTTTGCAGTCTTTTCTGCTACCAACCTTTGAAGGAAGTCTGGGCAGCACTGGGCTTTCCCTGTCCCTTCTGCTTTCTCCATCCTCAGCATCTTCTCAGTCTTCTCCATCCTCACCCCCATGCCCACTACCCTTTCCCATCACCATGTCTCCACAGAGGCTCCTGTACAGCAGCAAGGCGTATAATACTGCACAAATTATATAAAAGTCAACCAGATAAAGGCAGAGGCAGGTTGGACACACAAAGTGCTGCTGTCCAAGTCCTGGTCACTCTTTATGCACAGCTGGGGTTGGTCAGGCCCAAGGAGAAGGGTGCCCAGAGCTTTTGTGCAGGACAGTCCAGCCTCTGACACATACATCATGCTGTGCCAGCAAGGTCATCAGTCTCCAGCTGACCTAACCATCACCTTATTCTCCTCCTCATGGACAAACAAACACAAATTACACTTATGGTTTAAAACAGGTACTTAAGGCACATGTTTTCCTTAACAGCCCATAAAGAAGGAAGTAACAACAGGTCATCTTCAAGCAGAGGGTGATGTTTCCCTTTCCATTATCAGCACAGCTCATCCTGAGGACATAGCAAATCATATGACTGGAGTTACAGATGGGACCTGAGCCTTGAAAAGAACTGTCCTCAGTCATAGGCATTTACTGAGTGAAGCACTCCTTCTGCTGTCCCAATTGATGTCACCCATCTCCATATTCCAAGCAGTGGATAAGCTCTGGCTGTTGCCAATGTTATTACATATCCAATGACTGAACAGCATGCTGTCAAGAGGCACCTTTCAAGCACTCCACAAATGTTATTTATTTTATAATATATGTTTGGGTTTAAATTTTTCATCTAAAATACAAAATTAACATGGTAAACTATGAAAGAGAAATATTTCATAAACACATTGACAAATAAGAAAGAATTCTTCATGTTGCTGTGTAATGGAGTGTTTTAAGAATGCTTCTCCAATACTTCTCTTTGTTGACTGATCCAGAGCTTAGTGTAGTAGGATTTAATTTTTAGTGTCACCATGAAATGCAGTGTGCAGCACATGAAATGTCAATGTAATGCATAAATGTGCAATTCAAAAGAGCAAGGTGATGTAAACAAACAAGTATTGAATTGGTGAAATATTCCACAGTTTGGAAGTGCCATTAGGAACAAAAATAATGGATTATTTCACACGTTCAAACTTTGACTTGGTTATCTCCCTTCTTTTCCTTCCTTCTAACCTCTCAAGTTTCTGCTCCGAACTAAGAGGAACCAAAAGTCCATTAAGCCAAACTTAGCATTACACCACTTAGCACCAGCTGAAGTTGAACATCCTTGAGAAGGAAATATGAACTAGGGGCACTCCAGGAGGACAACTGGAACCGTTGAACACCACTTCTTTCCAGTGTACTTAAGAGGTTATTTTGTTTGAGATTCAACACACTGTCATCTGCGTCTTTTCCACAATACTCTTTGCACCTGGATTTGGATGACTAAAATAACCCCCAGCATGTGGCAACTCCTGCATCTCATCTTAACTCAGCATCTTATACATAAAACCTGTAATTTGCAAGATTTTGGCAAACTTCAGCACATTGTCTGCTCCAGTGGCATGGAAAGGACAGTATTTCACAGAATTACAGAATCACATGGTTGGAGAGGACCTCTAAGATCACCAAGTCCAACCACCAACCCCCCAAAAAAAACCCAGACCTTGGCCATTAGAGCATGCCCTGAAGTGCCACATCTACACGGCTTTTTACTACCTCCAAGGATGGTGACTAAACCAACCCACTGGGCAGCATGTTCCAGTGCCCAACCACTCTTTCAGTATAGAAATTCTTCCTAATATCAAATCTAAACCTTCCCTGCTGCAACTTCAGGCCATTTCCTCTTGTCCTATCATTATTTATGCACTTGGGAGAAGATGCCAACACTCACCTCACTACAATTTCCTTTCAGGTAGTTGTAGAGAGTGGTAAGGTCTTCCCTCAGCTTTCATTTCTCCAGACTAAACAATCCCAGTTCCCTCAGATGCTCCTCATAAGACGTGTTCTCTAGGCCTTTCACCAGCTTGGTAGATTCCTCTGGACACGCTTCAGCACCTCAGTGTTCTTCTTGTAGTGAGGAGCCCAGAACTACACACAGTACTCAAGGTGTGGCCTCACCAGTACTGAATACAGGGGGCAATTACTTTTCTGTTCCTGCTGGCCACACTATTCCTGATAAAAGCCAGGATGCTGTTGGCCTTCTTGGCCACCTGGGCACACTGCTGGCTCATATTCAGCTGGCTGTCAACCAGCACTCCCAGGCCCTTTTCACTTGGGCAGCTTTCCAGCCACTCTTCACCAAGCATGTAGCATTGCCTGTGGTTGTTGTGACCCAAGTGCAGAACCCAGCATTTGGCCTTATTGAATCTCATACAATTGGCCTTGGTCCATTGGTCCAGCCTGTCCAGGTCCCCCTGCAGAGCCTTCCTAGTCCTCAAGCAGATCAACACTCCCACCCAATTTTGTGTTGTCTGCAGACTTACTGAGGGTGCACTGAATCCCCTCATCCAAGTCACTGATAAAGATATTGAACAAAACTGGCCCCAGGACTGAGCCCTGAGAGACACCACTGGTGGCCAGCCATGAGCTGGATTTGGCCCCATTTACCACAACTCTCTGGGCCCAGCCACCCAGCTAGTTTTTTACCCAGTGAAGAGTACACTTGTTTATGCCATGATTCACCAGCTTCTCCAGGAGAATGCTGTGGCAGAAAGTGTCAAAGGCCTTACCAAAATCTAGGAAGACAATGTCCACAGCCTTCCCTTCATCCAATAAGCAGATCACATGATCATAGAAAGAGATAAAGTGGGTCAAGCAAGACATTCTTTTCATAAACCCATGCTGGCTGGCCCTGATCCCCTGCCTGCCCTGCACTTGCTATGAGAGCTTACTCTAGATGAATCTCTTCATGAGCTTTCCTGGTACTGAGATCAAGATGACAGGCCTGTAGTTCCCAGGATCCTCTTTCCAGCCCTTCTTTTAGATGGGTATCGTATTAGCCAGCCTCCAGTCATCTGGGACCTCCCCTGGTGACCAGGATTGTTGGATAAATGGTGGAGAGAGGCTTGGTGAGCTTGCCCACCAGCTCCCTCAGCACTCTAGGGTAGATCCCATCACGCCCCATAGACTTGCGCATGTCTAGGTCTAGAAGCAGACAGGGGGGTTGTTCTGCTCGCCATCTTTATCTTGCAGCTCAGGAGGCTGAATACCCTGGGGTTAGCTGGTCTGACTATTAACAAGGGAGGAAAAGAGGGCATTAAGTATCTCAGTTTTTTCCTTACCTTTGGTTGCTATGTTCCCCCCTGCATCCAGTAAAGGATGAAGATTCTCCCTGGCTCTTTTTTGAATTTTTGATGAATTTGTAGAAACTTTTTTCGTTGTCCCTTATGTCAGTGACCAAGTTGAGGTCCAGCTGGGCTTTTGCCTTCCTAATTTTCTTTCTGTATGACCTAGTAAGTTCTCTGTACTCTTCTTGTGTTTCCTGTCCCTTCTTCCAAAGGTGGTAAAACCTTTTTTTCCTAAGTCCAGCAAAATAGGTCTCTGTTCAGCCAGTCTGGCTATCTTTCCCACCAGTTCATCTTATGACAGATGGGGACAGCCTGCTCCTGGGACTTTAAGATTTCCTTCCTGAAGAGCGTACAGACTTCCTCGACCTCTTTGCCCTTCAGGACTGTCTCCCAAGACACTCTCTCAACCAGTGTCCTGAACAGGACAAAGTCTTCCATCGAGAAGCCCAAGGTGGAGGTTTTGCTAACACTCCTCCTTACATGACTAAGAATTGAAAACTTAAACTTTTCACGGTCACTAAGACCAAGACAGCCTCCAACCACCACATCTCCCACTAGTCATTCTGTTTGTGAACTGGAGGTCTAGCAAGGCACCTCCCCTGATAGTCTCACTTACCAGTTGTGTGAGGAAGTTATCTTCCATACGCTCGAGCAACCTCCTAGGCTGTTTCTTCTCTGCTGTGTTGTATTTCCAGCAGATGTCTGGTAGGTTGAAGTTCCCCTCCAGAACAAGGGCTGGAGACTTCCACCAGCCACTTGTAGAATATTTCAACTGCCTCCTCATCCTGGTTGGATGGTCTATAACCTTCTCCATAAAGTGTTATGAGGGTAAATATACCAAATAGTTCAGGTTTACAGATACCAAGCAATGTGGTTTAAAAGTATTTCAATGGTCAGAGTCAAGGCATCTCAGAAACATTAGCTCATATGTCTGTTTGGACTCCAGTTGTGCTGTCTCTAGTTACCTAAACTAATTAAAACTGTTTATCAGCATAAGAAAAAAAAATACTGATGAAACAGAAGTCAAAACTTTGTTTTTCTATTGTCACTGAAAAACAATGACAAACACTAAGGCTGGGTCTACATCACTGGATTTTTGTGACAGAGAATATTATGCACTGTTCCCAGGCCAAATGGTAGAGGCTGATTCATGTATTTTTTTTGAGTTAAATCTCTCTATGTTTGACCCTTCAAGTTCACACACAACAGAGGGCTTGGTCCAGCTCTCTTCAGTGCTCAGTTCTGTGCTTTTAAGTCACCACTGGGATTTTATCTATGAACATTTTTTTTTTTTTCTTCATTTCACTGTGCATAAAACTGTAGGGCACAGTTACCAAAACGAGGGTTTTTTTGTATGATGCCGATGGTAGGCATTGTATGACCTGGAGTATTTGCCTGAGGACAGATGAGAACACTTGGGACGCCAATGTAGCATGATATGGTGCATGGCAGCATACAAATGACAGTATAACCTCTGTAGGGTAGACAAAGGCCAACCTGGGGAAATCTAATTTTTGTTGCTTGCACTGAGAGATCATCTTAGTGTCCCATAGGGAGCCACTTTTTTCATTCTACAGAGGACCCAGCTTATGTGGGATTCTGTGGGGTGGGGGAAGATTCAGAAGAGTAAAAGGGCAAAAATTTGTGGGTTGGGATAAAGACATATTGTCTCTACTTCCAATTTGAATAAATTAAAACAATTGCCTTAAATGTAAATGTCTATCTAATTTTTAATGAGATCTGTGCCAACAGATTTGAAGCTAGAAATAAAAACATAGGTCCACCGTCTTTTTCACCATCAGAATTAAAATCACCTTAATTTCTCCAATATTTTAGAGTCAGAAAAAACTGGAGCCTTGCATCCAGACCCAGATCAATGTCTCCCATAGGTTTCACCAAGTAATTCCCATAAATACAAAGCTCACATACCACAGCTGTCAGCAAGATTGAACCTGTCTTATCTGAGGTACTGTGGGCCAGGACTTCTCTAATCTGGCATTGATGGGCAGGTCAAGAGGTGAACAGAGGTGATCAGCATCTACAGAGATGGGGACACTTGGGGGTATCCCTGAAGAATCAGTTTCTCACTGCCAGAGGTGAAGTGAGAGGTAGGTAAGGAGATTTGTGACCACTAGCTGTGGGGAATTTTCTTGCAGAACATGGGCATGTGACCAATCCAGTCAATTCAGTCAATCCAGTCTTTGGTATAAAGGCTTAATTGTGCTATCAAGGTTTTAGCCTAAACTATTGTTACTTTAAGCGCTGACTGAAGGACAATTACAGCATGGGAACAAGAAAATCGACAGAGGAAAAGTAACTCTTGGATGCAGAAGAAGAAACAAGATATCAGAAGATGCTGAGATCATGCAATGTAAGGACTTTCTCGCCTAGAGCTCGTAACCAATAATGTATTAGAAATCGGTGTGTGGACAGTAGCAATATACCAATCAGAACAGAGTATTGTTCGCGTGGACAAAGACATTTAACCAGTAATAATGTAGCTCAAAGTGCATGCTGTTAACCAAAAGGTATATAACAAGGCATTTTTGTTATAATAAAGGACTTTCGCCTGATCACATTGATCGTTGTGTGTTAGTCCATGCTCTTGCTGCAACTAGCAGCAGCCACCTCAAACCCAGCGATATCCCCTCCAAGCCACCTGCCAACTTCTCTTGAGCTTACTGTCGATCTCAAACTCAGCATAAATTTGTACTTCACACCCAGACATTCCTCCTTGTGATGCTGTATAGAAACTTTTCAAGAATTTATTTAATTCCCAAAGTATTAAATCCATGGAAAACTGGTAATGTTTTAATTATTATGAGGAAAGGCTGAAGGAGCTGGGTCTCTTTAGCTTGGAGAAGAGGAGACTGAGGGGTGACCTCATCAATGTTTACAAATACGTAAGGGGTGAGTGTCAGGAAGATGGAGTTAAGCTTTTCTCAGTGGTGACCAGTGATAGGACAAGGGGTAATGGGTGCAAATTGGAGCATAGGAGGTTCAAGGTGAATATCAGAAAAAACTTCTTTCCTGTGAGAGTGACAGAGCACTGGAACAGGCTGCCCAGAGAGGTTGTGGAGTCTCCTTCGCTGGAGACATTCAAAACCAGCCTGGACGTGTTCCTGTGTGATGTGCTCTAGGTGACCCTGCTCTGGCAGGGGGGGTTGGACTAGATGATCTTTCGAGGTCCCTTCCAACCCCTAGGATTCTATTATTCTATTATTCTATTAATAGGAGCAACAGTAGCTGTGTTAGCAGTTTTAAGTAGCTCAAGTTAGAATTTCCTCATTCCAGAGCCTTGGCGGGAAACACGAATGGGAAACAACCCAGATGGTCCTTTAAGAGTACTCTAGCTTTCAGCTGTGCCTTACGTAGCCTTATCAAATTTCAGACAGCCCAGAGTGAAATGCTGATACAACTTTACTGCTCCTCTGAAACTTGGTTTTGAAGCTCTTGCATTTCTTTTGCAAGAAAACCACATGGGTTTAGTTTTGACAACTTTGTCTGCAAACAGGATACTAAACTCAGTTCTTGATTGCAGCCACAAATCTCACTGGAATTCATGACACGTTATCACCTTTTGTGATATTTTTTAATGTGCAACTTTAACCTTGCAATGCAAGTTGCACAACATTGATTTCAGCAGTATAGTCTTGGATATTTATGAGAGCTCACTTGATTGAGCAGTCGATTATGCAAGAGACCAAAAAAGCTAAATCCTGTTAGCTTAAGGAGACAGTTTGTACCTTACAATACCAGTTGTAAAGTCAGTCTGGATTATCAGCTGATTTCCAAAACTTTTAAGTGAAAACTTTCCAAAACTTCATATTTTTCTCTAACAGCCTGCTGCAGACCAAGCACTTTAATTCTCCTGTGCAAGCTCAGGTACTCACAAAAGATGGTGGAACCATTAGCCCAACTGAAGTGTATCTACACTAATGCACACAGCATCAGCAACAAACAAGAGGAGTGTGCACATTTGTGAATATACTTGTATATAATTGTACATATAATTAAAGCTGTCTAATTTAGTTTTTGATCCAGGTAAGTCTCTCTCCTAATTCTCTCTCTCCTTCCCTACCTGGGTGGGAGGGGGAGGGTATTGAGAGCATTGTTTATCTCTGGTTTATTTTTCGATTCTGAGTCAAACTGCGACAACAATTTATTGGCGCCCAAAGTGATTTTAAGCCCAGATTATAGATTCTCACTAATTGGGAATGTTTAAAATTCCATTTCTGATGGGAGGAATCCCTCAGATGGCAATGAGCAACACTTCTTCTGAATTTAATGATACAATTCTCCTGCCCTCGTAGCCTCTGTAGCAGCAGAGCTAAGAAGTGACCTTGGAGTCTCAGCAGTAACATAAACATTCCAGTGTTATCAGTCCCCCTAGCTGGAACACTTGCTGCTAGTTAAAAGAGTTTACTGAAGGAAAAAAAATCAGTAAAAGGAAAATTAGCTTAATTCTGGCTCAAACTAGGACAGTTGGAAACCATTGTTCTGCAGGAAAAGTATGATATAGCTGCCAGCAGTGAAACATGGTGCGATGACATATGACTGGAGTGCTGTAATCAGTGGCTACAAGCTCTTCTAAAGGGATACACAAGGAAGTAGATGCAGTGGGGTGACCTCTGAGTGTTCAGGAAGTAAAGTGCCTGGAACTCAATGATAGTGACAATAGGATTGAGTGTTTATAGGTAAGAATCAGGGGGAAGGCCAACAAGGCAGATACAGTGGGAGGCTGTTACAGACCAGTCAACGAGGATGAAGACACAGATAAACTATTCTAAAGGCATCTGAGAGAACTCTTGTCAAGTTGCGCTTGTTCTTTTCAGGGACTTCAAATTCCCGGATGTCTGCTGGAAACTTACTACAGCAGAGAGAGAACAGTCCCAGAGATTCCTAGAGTGTGAGGTGAATAACTTCATGACACAGCTGGTGAGGGAGCCAGCTAGGGAAGATGCCCACTGGACCTGCTGTTTGTCAACAGAGATGGACTTGAAGGTTGTGACAGTCAGCAGCTCTCTTGAGCATAGAGACCATTGAATGATAGAGTTCTCTGAAGTAATGAGGGAGGTCAGAAGAACTGTTACCCTGGATTTCTGGTGGGCAGACTTTGACATGTTTTGGGGACTGGTTGACAGACTCCCTTGAGAACCAGTCCTGAAGGGCAAAGGAGTCCAGGAAGGCTGGACATTCTTCAAGAAGGAAATCTTAAAGCCTCCGGAGCAGGCTGTACCCCTGTGCCTAAAGACAAGCCAGTGGGAGAGAAGACCAGCCTGGCTGAATAGACAGAACTGGTTGTAACTCAGGGAAAAAAGGAGAGTTTGTGGGCTTTGGAAAAAGGAACAGGACACTCAGGAAGACTACAAAGGTGCTGTGAGGCTATGCAGGGAGAAAATTAGATAGGCCAAAACCCAACTTGAAATTAATCTAGCTGCAACTGTTAAAGTTAAAAAGAAATGTTTCTACAAATATATTAGCAACAAAAGGAGGACTAAGTTGAATGTCTGTCTGTTGTTGGATGCAGAGGGAAACATAGTGATTAAGGATGAGGAAAAGGCTGAGGTCCTTAACGCCTTCTTTGCCTCAGTCTTTAGGAGTAGGAACAATTGTTTGCTGGGTACCCAGCCCCCTGAGCTGGAAGACAGGAATGGGGAGCAGACTGAAGCCCCCATCATCCAAGAGAAGATGGTCAGTGACCTGCTGAACCATTTCGACATACATAAGTCTAAATGGCTGGATGGGAGCCACCCAAGGATATTGAGTGAGCTGGCAGAAGTTCTCACCAAGCCACTTTCTGTAATTTACCAGGAGTCCTGGCTAACCAGGGAGGCCCCAGTAGACTGGAGACTGGTAAATATGACTCCCATCTACAAGAAGGACAGGAAGGAGGAACTACAGTCCTATTAGTCCAACCTAGGTGCCAGAAAAAGTTATGCAGCAGATCAGCTTGAGTACTATTATGCAGCATGTGCAGGACAACCAGGTGATCAGGCCCAGTCAGCGTGGGTTTATGAAAGGCAGGTCCTGCTTCACGAACACATCTGCTTCTACAACAAGGTGACCTGCCTATTGGATGAAGGAAAGGCTGTGGATGTTACTTACCTGGACCTTAGTAAAACTTTTAACACTGTTTCCCACAGCATTGTCCTGGAGAAGCTGGCTACTTATGGCTTAGACAGGTGCACTCTTTGCTGGGTAAAAAGCTGTCTGGATGGCTGGACCCAAAGAAGTGTGATGAATGGAGTTAAATCCAGCTCATGGCTGGTCAAAAGTGGTGTTCCCCAAGGCCCAGTGTTGGGGCCAATTCTGTTTAATACCTTTATCAATGGTCTGGATGAAGGGATCGAGTGCACTCTCAGTAAATTTGTAGATGATACTAAGTTGGGTACTGATGGTGATCTGCTTAAGGGTAAGAAGGCTCTACAGAGAGACCTGGACAGTCTGGCTCAACGGGTCTAGGTTAGTCCTATGAGGTTCAACAAGGCCAAGTGTCCTGCACTTGGGTCACAAGAATCCCATGCAATGCTACAGACTTGGGGAAGAGTGGTTGGAAAGCTGGCCAGCAGAAAAGGACCTGGGGGTGTTGATTGACAGCAGGATGAATATGAGCCAGCAATGTGCCCAGGCATGGGCATGGTGGGCATGCTTGCACAACTGAAGGAGGAAGTAGAGAGGCCAAGGAGTATCAGGGAGTGCAAGAGGGAGATAGACTGCTGGTACCATGACTTAGCCTCCCTGAACCAGGCCCAAAAGTCAGGCGGGGCTCATGATGTAGACAACTGCCTGTCTCCTGTCAGCCTGGCCGAGCGTGATGGTGTCACGGTCCGAACCCAGTTTGGGTCAAAGCCGTCTTATCTCAGGGCACAATCGCCCTGTTTGTTTTCAGGATTTTCTGACACCAATTTTAGATTCAGAATAGGCTTTTTAATTATATCGGCAGGCTTGGGACCGGCTTGCTTCCACTGGGTATGTAACCAATCGGTAAGTTCCTGGCTGGGTATGCAAGCATAAGCACATGCACACGCACACAGGTAAGTTTTAATTTTTTACTAAAATAGCAAAAAGAACAGAGGAGAGTGGAAGAGAAATGTTGCAGATGCACCAGGGAATATTTGTGTATGAAAGAAAGTAATAATAGAGGGAGTGTTTACGAGCCTGAGCCGTTCTCTTGCGGGTTGACGAAAGTGAGTGCAAATAAGGGAACAATTACACACATGGGGAAGAACACGTTAAAGATGAAAGATTTCAGCGGTATGGTTATGCTCACATCCTCCTGGAGCCTGGGGGGGGGTGGTGAGGCAAGTTGTGGCATCGGTGGCAGGTGCAGCAGTGGTAGGTGCAGCACGCCAGTGGCAGGAACAGCACCGGCAGCGACGCTGCAGCAGGCTGCTTTCTTCATCCTTCTGGCACCTCTGGCTGGTAGTGGAGCTACTGTTTGCCCGGACGCACAGGGGACAGCTCTTTTTGGAGTATGGACGTTTTGCTTCTTCTTTCCCAATGATCTCAGGAAGCCTGGAGAGGCGAGAAGCCCGATGAGCTGTTTTTCCTTTCTCAACCCGGGTCTCATGGCAGAATCACACCCTGTTGTGTCTCAGTGAGCACTGTGTTTCAGCTCGGCTCCTTTTATCTGGTCTCCTGTTCTTCTTTGTTTTGTCTTCTCTTACAATGAGCAGTACAGTCTTGGTCTGCTCAGCTCCCAGCGCCTACGTGCACCTCGTGATGAAGTCCCAGCCGTGGCCCCTACCCCACAGTATTGCCGCCGTTTTTCCTTTTTTTTTTTTTTTTTTTTTTTTGTTATGTCTCATTATTACAGTCAATTTAAGTGAGAGACATATCTTTTGTGGAGGCCAGTTCTCCACAGATGGCCCACAAGATGAGGAGCAATGGCGACAAGTTCCTTCACTGCACAAGTGGTGTGGCAAGGGTGTCCATAGAGTTCCTCCTCCCCAGGTGACCTTGGATGCTCTGCAAGGAGAACCAAATGGTGATGTGAATGATGGTTCACCGAACTTGGAGGTGTCACCGAGGCCAAGTCAGTCTGTATCTCTCATCAAAATTCCATCAGTTAAGAAGAAAAGGCGGATACTTGTCATAGGTGACTAACTTCTAAATGGAGTGGAAGGCCCTGTATGTAGGCCAGACCCACTTCTTAGGGAGGTCAGCTGCCCCACTGGGGCCAGGGTTAAGGATATATGGAAGAAACTCCCTACCTTAATTTGGCCCTCAGATTACTACTCATTACTGTTACTCCAAGTAGGCAATGATGAGGTAGCTACCAGAAATCCAGGGGCAATGAAGAGGGACTTCAGGGCCCTGGGATGGCTGGTTAGGGGATCAGGAGCACAGGTGGTGTTCTCCTCTATCCCACCAGTAGCAAGGATTGATGAGGGGATAAACAGGAAGAGCCAGAAGATTAACTCCTGGCTCCAGGCCTGGTGCAGCCGATAGGACTTTGAATTTTTTGATCACGGATGGACCTACAGGACACCAGGCATGGCAACAGATGGGGGAAGCCTAACCTGAAGGGGGAGAAGGATTCTGGGACATGAGTTAGCAGGGGTCATTGAAAGGGCTTTAAACTAGGTTTTAAGGGAGATGGGGACAAAGCCAGGCTCACCAGAGATGAGCCTAAGGATGAGTCAGTCTGCCATCCCACTCGAGGTGGGAAATGGGGATAAATGCAGCAACAAAAACACAGGCCTCACTGATAGGTCAGTAACCACTCAAGTGTTTGGGATATCTGTACCACAGCTCAAGTGTATATATGCCAATGCCTGCAGCATGGGAAATAAAAAAGAGGTGTTAGAAGCTATTGTGCACCAGGGAGACCATGATATAATTGCCATCATGGAAACATGGTGGGATGATTTGCATGGTTGGAGTGCTGCAATGGATGGCTACAGGCTCTTTAGAAGGGACAGGCAAGGCAAGAGAGGTGGTGGGGTGGTGTTATATGTTAAGGAGTGCTTTGACTGCCTAGAATTCAATGTTAGACACACCAAGGCAGAATGTATATGGGTGAGGATAAAAGGGAAAGCCAATGACACTGATGTCCTAGTGGGAGTCTGCTGCAGACCACCTGACCAGGATAAAGACACTAACAAGACATTGTTTCAACAACTTGGAGATGTCTCATATTCACTAGCCCTTGTTCTTGTGGGAGACTTCAACTTACCATATGTCTGTTGGAGGTACAACAAAGCAGAAAGGGGCCAACCCAGGAGGTTTCTGGAATGTGTGGAAGATAACTTGCTGCTACAACTGGTAGGTGAGCCTACCAGAGGTAGTGCCATGCTAGACCTACTGTTTACAAACAGGGAAGGGCTGGTGGAAAATGTAGTGGTTGGAGGCCATCTTGGGCACAGCAACCATGATATGATAGAATTTTCAATATGTGGTGAAGTTAGGAGGGTCGTCAGCAAAACCTCTACCTTGGCCTTCCAGAGGGCTGACTTTGGTCTCTTCAGGACACTGGTTCAGAGCGTCCCTTGGGAAGCCGCCCTCAAAAACAAGGAGCCCAGGAAGGCTGGGCTTACTTCAAGAATAAAATTGTGAAGGCACAGGGGCAGGCTGTCCCTGTGTACTGAAAAATGAGGCAGCAGGGAAGAAGACTGGCCTGGTTGAGCAGGGAATTATTACACAAACTCAGTAATAAAAAAAAAAAAATGTATCATCTTTGGAAAAAGGGACAGGTGAATCAGGAAACATTTAAGGATATTGTAAGGGCATGTAGGAAGAGAATCAGAGATGCAAAAGCTCAGCTAGAACTTAATCTGGCCATCTCTGTAAAGGATAATAAAAAATGCTTTTATAAATACATTAATAACAAAAGCAGGGTCAGGGCAAATCTTCATTCCTTATTGGATGTGGGGGGGAACTTAGTAATGGAGGACAAGGAAAAGGCTGAGGTGTTTAACACCTTATTTGCCTCAGTCTTTAACAAAAAGACTAGCTATCCTCAGGGCAACTGGGCTCCTGAGTTGGTAGACAGGGATGGGGAGCAGAATCCCCCTCCTGTAATCCAGGAGGAAGTAGTTAGGGACCTGCTGTGCCACTTAGATCCCAACAAGTCCATGGGTCCGGATGGGATTCATCCTAGGGTGCTGAGGGTGCAGAGGAACTGGCTAAGCTGCTCTCAATCATTTATCACTAGTCCTGGCTGACCAGGGAAGTCCCAGATGACTGGAGGTTGGCCAATGTGCCGCCCATCCACAAGAAGGGCCGGAAGGAGGATCCAGGGAAATATAGGCCTGTCAGCCTGATCTTGGTGCCTGGCCAGGTTATGGAACAGATCATCCTGAGTGCCATCAAGCAGCTTGTAGAAGACAACCAGGGGATCAGGTTCAGCTAACATGGGGAAGGGAAGGTCCTGCCTGACCAATGTTGTCTCCCTCTATGACTGGGTGACCTGCCTAGTGGATGAAGGGAAGGCTGTGGGTGTAGTCTACCTAGACTTCAGCAAGGCCTTTGACAGTGTCCCACAGCATCCTCCTGGAAAAGCTAGCAATCCATGGCTTGGACAAGTGCACCCATCACTGGGTTAAAAACTGGTTGGGTTGGCTGACCGGGTGCAGAGAGTGATGGTGAATGGAGCTGCATCCAGCTGGCGTCCAGTAACCAGTGGTGTCCCCCAGGGATCAGTACTGGGCCCAGTCTTATTCAACATCTTTATTGATGACCTGGAGGAGGGGATTGAGTCCACCCTTAGTGAGTTCGCAGATGACACCAAGCTGGGGGGGAGTGTTGATCTGCTGGAGGGTAGGAAGAAGCTGCAGAGGGACCTGGAGAGGCTGGGTCAATGGGCTGAGGCCAATGGCATGAAATTCAACAAGACTAAGTGCAAGGTCCTGCACTTTGGCCACAATAACCCCAGGCAGCGCTACAGGCTGGGGTAAGAATGGCTGGAGAGCAGCCTGGCAGAGAGGGACCTGGGAGTACTGGTTGACAACTGGTTGAACATGAGCCAGCAGTGTGCCCAGGTGGCCTGGAAGGCCAATGGCATCCTGGCTTGTATCAGGAATAGTGTGGCCAGCAGGAGTAGGGATGTAATTCTCCCCCTGTACACAGCACTGGTGAGGCCTCACCTTGAGTACTGTGTGCAGTTCTGGGCCCCTCACTTCAAGAAGGATATTGAGGTGCTGGAGCAGGTCCAGAGGAGAGCAACAAGGCTGGTGAAGGGACTAGAGGGGAAGTCTTACAGGGATAGGCTGAGGGAGCTGGGTTTGTTTAACCTGGAGAAGAGGATACTCAGGGGGGACCTCATCACTCTCTTCAACTACCTGAAGGGAGGTCGTAGTCAGGTGGGGGCTGGGCCCTTCTCCCAGCTAACTAATGACAAGACAAGTGGGCACAGCCTGAAGCTGCAGCAGGGGAGGTTTAGGCTGACTATTAGGAAGCACTTCCTCATGGAGAGGGTGATTAGACATTGGAATGGACTTCCCTGGGAAGTGGTGGAGGCATCATGCCTGGATGTGTTCAAGGAAAGATTGGATGTGCCATCGTCTAGCTGATGTGGTGGTGTTAGGTCATAGGCTGGACTTGATGATCTTAAAGGTCCTTTCTAGCCTTGGTGATTCTGTGATTCTGTGAGTCTGTGATTCAAGTGGCCAAGAAGGCCAACAGCATCCTGGCTTGTATCAGGAATAGTTTGGCCAACAGGAACAAAAAAGTGATTGCTCCCCTGTACTCAGCACTGGCTGCACCTCAAACACTGTTCAGTTCTGGGCCCCTCACTACAAGAAGGACAATTGAGGTGCTGGAGTGTGTCCAGAGTAGAGCTACCATGCTGAAGGGCCTAGAGAACAGGTCTTATGAAGAGCATCTGAGGGAACTGGGATTGTTTAGTCTGGAGAAATGAAAGCCGGGAGGAGACCTTACCACTCTCTACAACTACCTGAAAGGAGATTGTAGAGAGCTCAGTGAGTCTCTTCTCCAAAGTAACAAGTGATAGGACAAGAGGAAAGAGCCTCAGGTTGTGCCAGGGGAGATTTAGATTGGATATTAGGAAAAAATTCTGCACTGAAAAGCTAATAAAACACTTGAACAGGCTACCCAGGGAGGTGGTTGAGTCAGCATCCCCAGATGTGTTCAAAGACATGTAAATGTGTTGCTTAAGGACATGGTTTAGCACTGCTGTAGGAAGAGTTAAGTTAATGGTTGGACTTGATCTTTAAGTTTTTTTCCAACCAGCATGATTCTGTGATTCTTTGAAGCTACATTTTACACTGCACAGTGCTTCCCTGAGGCTCTGCCTCTTAGAAGGACAAAACAGTCCTCTGAATAAATGTTAAGATTTTTTTTTGTTAAAATAAATAATATTTGTAACAGAATACTTATTTAATTATATTTAATTATTCATTAAAGTTCATTATTTACTTTGTTCTGTTTTGGAAAGGATGTTCTCAAACCAAGGAGGGACATATGGCACAAGCCTTAGAATTTGTAGTCATAAATTGAAACACTTCACAAACAAGCAGGTATGTTTAGCACTCTAGAAAGAAGGGATTAGGCAGCACCCAGTCCTGAAGCATGGGATCTTTGAATTTGATTTGGGCTTCCTAAATAGAGATACTTACAGGTATGAGGACAGTAACTAAGTGGAGAATGATACAGAGAGATATGAGAGGAATCTGAAAGGCAGCCAAGTAACACTGCCTAAATATAACCCACACATGTACTGAGAATCTGCAGGAGACACATTTGTAAATAGGTTAGAGCCCTGGAACAGTTAGTGAGTTCTCTGTCTCACTGCAGTGTATAGAATAGATAAATAAATAATGGGCATATGTGATATATATTTAGATCATGCATTAGACTTTAAAATCTCTTTCTAACTGAATGCATTAGCCTGTATTTTCTGTTTATGTCTCTGGGATGCCATGGAAACACAGCACTGAATCCTAATGGATCTCTCCTGGCAATAAATAAACAAAGTATTTGTCTATTCTTCTTTCAATTTCTTTCTTTTTCTTTTTTTTTCATGCAATTTACAGTTTCAGAAGGAAAACAGACTTGCCCCCACCCATTCTCTTTAGTTGCAAAGTGTGCTGAAGATAAATGCAAAATGCACCTTCTAGTGGCCACTGCAGCTTTCTATACAGCTGCTACTACCATCTGTAAGTAGTGAACACTGCCTGTTTGTGTTGAACTTCCTTATAAGGACAAAAATGTGGCCTATATAATTAAACCTTGAGTCCAGGTTCTTTTAGTAAATTGCAGCCTAACCTAAAGTGCACTTAATATACTTGTTGAAATTGAAAACTGATACATAAAAGAGCAGACATAAAATCTCTTCTTTTCCTTACAAGTCTAAGAGGCTACAGTCAGCCCCTTTTATATAGACAGTAACAATGTTCATTGCCTTTAAACTGCTACTCCAAAGCAATGACACATTATCACTTCTCGTGCTCCAGAGCTTATTAGCGTGAACCAAAGCAATCATCCCCATCAGGCTAACGCACAGGAACAAGGTGAAACTCTAAGCACCAAGTGATAGAAATACTGAGTATCACACAGCATCGGTTTGCCATCTGGCACCTGCTGCCCCTGGCTGAAATGAATAAAGTCATCGAAAGGGGATGTTGTGCAGTAACATGAGTAATAGAGAGACTGATAATTATCTGTGTGGAGAAGTGGGCAGATTTAATTAGATTACTCAAATCTGAAGAGTCAACTGAATCCAAAGGCAGTAACCTCGGCTGTGAAGGGCAGCCATATGGTCTCTCTCAAGTTTTCAGGTCAGACTGAAATTCAACAGGGACCTTTGCAACTAATTTAGAAATGCAGTGCCACATGCTTGACTCCACATATATCCAGCAGTTCTTGGGCAAAGATGACAGCATTAACAGGAATGCAGGTTTGGTGCTACAGTTCCTGTTGTACCAGGTCTGGATAACAAGCCGGCTCCTGCAAATCTTTCCAACCACCCCAGAAGAGAAGGCAGGTCAACCCTGGGAAGAAGGAAGCAGGAAGAAGTGGCAGTATACAAAATGCCCTTAGGGTGCCCCTCACGTATATGGCTTTACAGTGCAAGGGTGAAACACCAACATTTTAGAGCAGCCTTGAGTCTCCAAATTACACAAGGGCTGCTGATGAAGTGAGGCAGATCACCTGGGTGGTTCAAATGATGTTAGCATGAATGCAATTCATACAATGATAAATTACTGTGCAGGGGACCAGGTGGTAGAGAAGCACTGTTGGAAAGAACAGGTGAAGCATGTGAGTCTTGAAAACTTTCTCTCTTACTTTCTTCCGAAAGTGAGTAAATGCATGGAAAAGAAAATGCATGGAGTGTTTTCTGTTCTTGCTTTTATTTTTTTCTGTTTCTAGAGGAACACAAACAGTTGTTTGTTCATACTCTGATTTTACTTTTTTTTTTTTTTAATCCTGACCAGCAGGCTAGTATAATAAATATTTCAGCCCTAACAAATAAAATACTTAATGTTTTTTTTAGTTTTCCTTGGAGGGAAAAAAAAAAAGAACCCATCTACTGCACAAGGCAACAGTCAGATTGTCACAATATATACTGCAAAGAGAGATGCTAACAAAGGAATTAGACAACTGGACAAGAAAATTAAGTAAATAGGTGGACTTAATTCAGTTTATTGCTCTAGCATTTGCAAAATCCGTAAGACCTTGATTGCACTAATCTTTCAAACATGATGTTATGCCAGAAGGCAGTAGACTGTGAGGGATGTAGCATGCAGAGGATGACCAGTCTCATCAACAGCCTTCCACCTCCTGTGTTATGTATGGCTATGGCACGGTTACTTCTTCTGCTCCTGTCCAGAAAAGAGATGAAGCAGGTGCTTCCCCAGGAAGTAATTTGCTGTTTGAGGACGTGACAGCAGCACAACAATCCAGGACCAAAAGTGAAGCTGGATGCAAGGGAATTTTGAGCTTACAGTTGTGTTCAAGTCAGAGACGGGTAAGAGGGACTCAGTGAGCTACACAATGTGAACTACTCTCAGCCCAGGAAGATACAAATTCCAATAAGCCACGATCAGACAATCCAGCTAATCAGGGCTTCCCACACCTTACTCACCTGGGAGAGCCATAAAAACACATGGCACGAACAAGTCCGATTAATACAAAATCTTAAGTTGTACTTGGCTAAAACACAGTACTTGGCTATAACTCCCTTCTTCTACTTTGCCACCCTGATTAGATAAAAATTTTACAGTAGTGACACATTCAAGTGGGGGCGACAAGAGACCCTGCTTCCTAAGACAGTTGCTTTCAACTAGTGGATATCTGGTAAAAATTGCCAGTGTAATAGGAATTGTTCAGAAATCACTCAGGTATATGTCATAGTCTAATTCCATCAGTGTTTGCGTAGCACTAGATAATGTGAACCTCTATGTGACATAGCAGTCAGTCTTATACTTTTGCCAGATATTTTTCAAATGTGTAGTTCTTCACACCTTGTATAGGTGGTGAAAACCAACACAGAACAGCTAAAACAATTACAGAAGATTCCAGGGATTTTGGACTGGAGCTGCCTGCAAATGTACAAAAAGCCATGGCCTAATCCCATCTTCTTTGGCAGCGGGATACAAGTATGAGCTCTATCAGTTGAGGCCAATAGAGTAAAACTATTATTTTAATTTACATGTTTTTTTGGGGGGAGGGGGAATGTGCAGGGAAGAGAGAGAGAGAGACAGCTACACAAAGCTGTTACACTGCATAAGTGCTTGCTTTGAGTTCACATGCAGCATTACAGTGTCACAGAGAGGGTCACGTTTTGCCTGCATTTACCCTTTCCCCCTTTTTTATGAATATGTCCAGGACAAGTTGTTAAATACTTTAAAGCAGTGGCTGCAAATACAACTCAGATTACTTTTATCATTCAATGTGGAGCACAACAGAACAGTAGGATCTAATAATCCTGAGAACAAATGCTGCAGACAGATAACATAAACACTCAAGTTTACTGGTGTAAACATTAACTGGCATTTTTCATCATGAGGGTTAGGGTGCTTCCCAGCTCTTCGAGAAAGCTAGACTCTTGACTGAATTTAAAAATCTGAACTGAAATCTGAATTTCTGTGTTTTCTATCTACATAGTGAAGCTTTGGGACGCTTAAAATGCAGATCTTCATCCCAGTTTTGTGACTTGCATATTACCTGAAGAGCTTACCATCTATGTACATGACAGAATTACCCTCTCATCTTCCTACAGAGTTCTATGGCTTCTAACTCAGTAGCATCTGAAAGCAGACAAACCTTCTGTTAATTTCTACCAGCATACACGAGTGAGTTTTATATCAGACATATGTGTCTCATTGTAATCTCTACAGGGGGTCTTACACTTCACTGAAATGATTCTTCTGATCATGCCCTTCTTCCCTGCCCTCAGCCAAGCCTATTAAGACCTGGGCATATGGCTTCCAAAATTCTGTAAGGCAACATGTTCTTTTTATGCAAATACCAAATAATTACATCATTCACACATTCAAATCCGTCTTTTCTCTATGCACTCGCTTCTCTACCACTTTGAGTTCCATTGGTTCTCCTCTCCATGCCCCACCAACAATATGCAAAGCCCAGACATTAGGTGGAATGGCTTTGAGGTCAGAAAAATGTTTTAGATTAATGGGGTTTTTTGTTTGTTTGGTTTGGTTTTTTTTCTTTAGTAGGATATTTTTCTCAGTCCTTTGAAACAAAAGGCATCATTTTTCTGATATTCTGTGTAAAACACCTCTGACACACATGGGCAAAACTGTCACACAAGAACACCAGGAGCTCCTGAAGCTATCAGAAGTGTTTTCCAGAGCTTTTTGGTGCTGATGACTCATAGCTGTGAAACAGATATTCCAACAATGGCCAAAGATAGGACATCTCTCACTATGCCTAATTTAGTCAGCCACCAACAGTACTTGCTGTATTTTCCTCTATTCTGAGGACTTTATGCCTCAGTTCTTATATTAAAGGGAGATTTTGTCAGATAGTTGCATTGTTTCATACTGTTTATTGCACTCCCACCGTTTCACATAGTAATACCTTTAAAACACATACATGTATATTTGCATACACAAATTACTTAAATCTCATAACTCCATCCTTATGCCACACTTATTCTCAGTTCTCAAGTTGTGCTATTTGAATGTATCCACATCTGATCATTAAAAAAAATGCTGCTGATACTTAAACAATCTAAGTCAAACTGACTGGTCTAATTTCCTGCAATTCCTTTAGATCCTTTTCAAATATAATTGAGGTGTTGAATTAGTTATATGTCTCACCTCCAGAGACTTGTCTTATTTTCTAAATTTTCTTTCAGTTTTTCTGTTCTTTCACTATTTTTTTCTACTTCTTGTACCTAGTCAGATTCAAGGCCCTCTAAAGGATTCAAGATCCTTCAAAACACCATCAGCTTGGAGATCACACTCTGTTCACATGCTTTGCAACTCCTACAGTTACAAGTAACACCAAAGGCACCTAGAATCAAAAGAGACCAGAGAAATTTATGCTTCCATTTTCTTTACTTTCTACACTTGAAAGTACTTCCTTCTGCAACTACTTTTATGGTTTTCCTTATATTAACTAACTTCACCTGTTTTTGGTACAGATCACTTCAATAGCTGCAGGAAGCAGAACGGCACAGTTTAAAATAAAAAGAAAAAATATTAAAACTATCTGGAGGACCCAGAAAAAAATGTAGTGGCATAAACTGTTTTTAACTCATTTTCTAAGCAGATGACATTCAAAATCATTATCAGCGCTTCAAGTGGAAAGTGAATCTTAGAATCATAGAATCATAGAGTGTATGGGGTTGGAAGAGACCTTTAAAGGTCATCTAGTCCAGCCCCCCTGCAGTAGGCAGGGACGTTCTTTGACTAGATCAAGTTGCTCAGAGCCTGGTTGAGCCTGACCTTGAATGTTGCCAGCAATGGGGCCTCCGACACATTTCTGAGCAACATGTTGAAGTGTTTCATCACCCTCATTGTAAATAATTTCTTCTTAATGTTTTATTTAAATCTACTCTGCTCTAGTTTAAGACCATTGACCCTCATCCTGTCACTATACATCCTTGTAAACAATCCCTCCCCAGCTTTCCTGTAAGCCCCCTTCAGGTACTGGCAGGCCGCTATAAGTCTCCCCGTAGCCTTCTTTTCTCTATGCTGAACAACCCTAACTCTCTCAGCCTGTCATCATAAGAAAGGTACTCCAGCCTTCTGATAATTTTTTTCAGCCCTTCTCTAGACTCGTTCCAACAGGTTCACATCTTTCTTGTGTTGAGGACCCCAGAACTGGACACAATACTCCATGTGGGGTCTTACAAGAGGGGACTAGAGGGGCAGAATCACCTCCCTTAACCTGCTGGCCACACTTCTTTTGATGCAGCCCAGGATGTGATTTGCCCTTTGGGCTGTGACTGCACATTGTTTGCTCATGTCCAACTTTTCATCCACCAGTATCCTCAAGTCCCTTTCCACAGGGCTGCTCTTGATCACATCATCCTCCAGCCTGAATTGATAGCGAGGATGGCTCCTACCCAGGTGCAGAACCTTGCACTTGGCCTTAGTGAACTTAATGAGATTCACCTGGGCCTACTTCTCCAGCTTGTCCAGGTCCCTCTGGATAACATCCGGTACCTCTGGCATTTTGACCACAACAGTCAGCTTGGTGTCATCTGCAAACTTGCTGAGGGTGTCCTTGATCCCACTGTCTGTATCGTTAATGTAGATATTAAACAGCACTGGTCCCAGTACGGAACCCTGAGGACACCACTTGTCACGCCTCTCCATCTGGACATTGAGCCATTGACCTCTAACCTCAGAATGCTACCATCTAGCCAATTCCTTATCCACCAAACAGTCTGTCCTGTGTTGAGCCAGGTTTAAGCTAATTTTACTTTTACTGATTTGTTTTTCCTTCAGTTAGCTCTCTTTTAACTAGCAGCAAGTGTTCCAGCTAGTGGACTGATAACACTGGAATGTTTATGTTTCTGCTGAGACTCCAAGGTTGCTTCTTAGCCCTGCTGCTACAGAGGCTACCAGGACAGGAGAATTGTATCTGTGACCCCCCCGTAGGGGAGCTGGACTAGACAGACAGCAGAACTGACCAAAGGTATTCCATTCCATAGATCTACATAAGCTCCGAGGAAGGTCAGAGATCACAGAAGACAACTTCCTTCCTGCTTCTTCTTCCCTTCCCTTCTGTCCATGGCCGGCGTCCGGGGAGGACTCCATCCATCCATCACCATCGACCCCAGGCTCAGCCCTGACCCTCATAACTCTCCCCACAGCCCTGTCTGCTCTGCTGTTATCTCAGACAGTGGTCCGAGACATTTCGGGACTGCTCACAGCTCAGGAGAGTGCCAGGGGAGCTGCTGGGGGTGGGGGGAGGCAAGAGGCTTTTGCACATTCCTGAACATACTTGTATATAATTGTACATATAATTAAAGCTGTCTAATTTAGTTTTCAATCCAGCAAAGTCTCTCTCCTTAATTCTCTCCCTCCTTCCCTACCTGGGTGGGAGGGGGAGGGGATCGAGAGCTTGTTGTCTCTGGTTTAATTGCTGATGCTGAGTCAAACCTTGACACAGTCCATCCAACAAACCCATATCTCTTCAATTTAGAGAGAAGAATGTTGTGGGAAACTGTGTCAAAGGCCTTGCAGAAATCCAGATAGATAATGTGTTTTTCCCTTGTCCACTGATGTAGTCACTCCACTAGGTTGGTCAGTCAGGACTTGCCCTTAGTAAAGCCATGTTGGCTATCTCAAATCACCTTCCTCTCCTCCATGTGCCTTGTCAGAGCTCCACGGAGGATCTGTTCCATGATCTTCCCAGGCACAGAGGTGAGGCTGACAGGTCAGTAGTTCCCAGGGTCCTCCTTTCTACCTTTTTCAAAAATGGGTAGAAGGTAGATGGGTAGATTTAAAAATGGGATTAGGTGGCAGCAGTCTGTGCTGCCAAAGAGGAATGGTGCTGAGACCTGCACAAGGTATGATTTTAAAGGTCCCTTGCAGACCTAGACAACACATGAAAAAGGCCCTCCTCGGTGTAGTTATATTTTGGACGTGAAGCATCTACCTGTTTGTCCAAGCATCGTGTGATTCCTTTCACTTCCTTCTCTTTGCTGACAATAAAAGTTGTCACTTGCCATTTACGTACCATCCCACTGCCAATAGTGCCAAGACAACTGCTGAACACAGAGCAGCACATCCACCATCCCAAGTTGGACAGCCCAGACACCCTGCCCTGGGGCCTGGTACCCACCAAACCATTTGAGCTCCCCACAAATTCCCCAGCACAGGCAAGATTACTAGCGTCTCCTTTATATAGCTGGTCATCATGGACACCAGCTGTCTCTATGATGTGTCATAAAGAAATCCAGGATATTCCTTCCCACAAGATGTGTCCTGAGTGGAGGGACTGGAGCTAGGCCCACTGTCCTTCTCCCCAGGAAGCAGAACTGATGCAGTTTCAATCCCTGAGTATCTCCAGTCAACAGGCTTTTACAAATAGACCATTTTCCCCTTCTTTCAAGACCTACACACTTAGCACAGAGAGGGCACTCCAGCTTAGGGCATGCTTTCTCATTTTTCCCTCTAATACATCCCTACATACAAGATCTAGACAAAATTTCATAGCAGAAGTGCAAAGTGATTTTGAACCAAGTTGCAGCCACAGGCTATGCTCAATAGGGAAATGTGCCAAGTACTAAATTTAATGGATTAATTCACTTTAAAATATTTCACTTAACTTCAAAATTTTAAATCAAATTTCATCTTCAGTTCTTTTGCAGATGGTTTAGAACTTCACATGATATCGTGTGGGTTGGTTGGTTGGTGGGGTTTTTTCTCTTCTTCCCATGTTAAACAAGTTGAAAAGCAAAACTGAAGATACTAGTTCTTCTTCTCAATGAAGTATGAATTTGGGAGTGTTCCTGCACCCAAGTGGCAGGGGAGAAAGCCGGGACAAATTCTCTGTGTTGTTACTTTCAGAATATCTTATAGCAGTTAAAGGAATGAAAATGCAGTAAAATGGTTTGCAGTCTTTTGGTACAGGATAAATCAAGTAGTTCTGCCAGCATATCATTTTTCTCACTAACTACAGAAACTGAGACCATCATTGTATTTATTCAAATAGGTACAGTAAACTCTAGATCTCAATAACTTCAAATCTGACAGGTTCAGCAGTTTGGGAAAAGGTTTCTTCAAGTCTTGGTTTTCCAAGCAGTCATTGCTTGAGACAGATAAAGAAACAAACATAATCTGAAATGTCAGCAGTCTTCTTTTCTGAATAAAGAGTATTTTCTAAAAAATGTGAATCTTTTCACTGTACTAAGCTGCTTTCTTAGTTTGTGTTTGCTTTTCATAAAGTTTTACAACATTGCAATAAAATAATCATCATTATAGTGCTCTGATTTGAGTCTTGGAATAAGAATATCCTGAATCTCCATACATCACATGGCAGAAATCAGTCTTCCATGCAAACTAAAAGTCCAAATATGAAACTCAAAGATATTTGAATAGGCTTTACTCAAAATACACAAGCCACAGCAACCAATACTAAGTTCAGGACATTACTGGAAAAAAGTCATCAAAGCAACTTTTTTAGGAAAGTTAATAGCAGATAAATAATGATTGCTGGAAAAGAAATTGAATTTCAGTCTTCGTCGCAACAAGCACAGTGACAACTCAAGCTTTTATCTCACTAAGATGTTTTTTAAAAATGAGAAATACTATGTTGTCCTTTTCCTGACCTCTTCCTACCAAACTGAACAACTCAGATTTTGAATATTCATATTCAATAAATGGAATAAAGCCCTAAGTGTTCGTGCCATACTGTCTAATAATAGATGCATTTGAGGAAATTGTGTAGTTTGAGAGGAAGAAAGAGGCTAAATTTAACAAATTATTCACCGGAGATTACTCACTTTTCTCTGATGAGAGCAGGAAAATGTGACAGCATGAACAAAGTTTATAAGCTCATTCATGTCAGCTGAGCATAGTTTTATGTCGAAAAGAATTAATGATAAAAGCTGCAAAGCAGAATACTAAAATAAATACCTTCAGGAGAAAAAAGACAGCCAAGACTACAACAAAAGAAAAAGACAGCATAGACAGAGCCTCTTCTCAAAGTATAGCAAAGAATTCATCATTTGTATTACTAATTAAGAGAAACAGAGCAAAGGCACAAAAACATTGGTAACATCAAGTAGTAACTATTGTGCTTTCACAGCCCCCAGTCCTCTAAGGAAGGATGTGACACTGTGCCTACCCCAGTGCCATATCTTTTCTTTGACTCAGACTCCTTTTCCACAGAGGACTGAGCATCACTGAAGGAACTGTGTCCAGGGACCAACTAGGTGAAGAGGTAACCAATTATTTCACAAGTAGTTCTTCATCACAGCAGGGAAGTGGAGTATATTTTTGATTCCTTGTAAATCCAAGGTGAGCTTTGCCTTCACTGAAGTCAGGAACTGCATCCTGATGCCAAAGACCACAGGGCAGAAGGTTGACCTCAAATTCCCCTGGCATACAATTGCAAGATGAGTCCTTTGTATTTTACCCAAACACTTCCCGATTTCCTTGGTTTTGGTGTTAAGTGTTTAAAATTCTGCTCACTCACTTCAAGTGATCTGAAGTTCCCTTTAATGGCCAAGTAAACTAAAACTTTATTTTCATTTCAGAAGAATAAGTAACTTGATTTTCTGCCCAAGATGGCAATTTTTCAGGCTACTAGATTACCAACACTTTAATAGACAATGAAGCAGAAGGCAAGGAAAGGATAGGTTTAGCCATGACTCTATCCACTCTCTTTACTAGCCAAAGAAGCCAGAGAATAGCTTGTGAACACAACGTGAGTAGCTCACTCCATGAAGAAGAGTACTATGGGTTGCTCCTCCTCTGCAAAGCAGTTAGGCCTCTGAAAATCAACATTCATTCTCTGAACTGATCTAGAGTTGATGCAGACCACTCCTCAGCATGAGTAGACGTTTTACTTTTTGTTTGTGTTCTTTTGTTCTCTATTTTTTTTGTAATTCACATCTAGCCTAAATTCTCACTGGTAATGCATGGATGCTCTGGAAGAAAAACATTCTGAGGGTTCAGCTGCCTTCTCCTGATCTTCTGGGCACATCCAGGAGTAAGACTCAAGACGAATTCCATACCAACATTAAAACAACAGGATTAGTAGACCAGACTGAGACAACATTGAACATGGATTATTCAGTCATCAGGGCATGAAGCCTGGCAGTTCAGTTCAGTGCTGTGCTCATGCTCTTCACAGACCATGTTGCACTGAATTGGAGCAGCCACATGTTGCATCATGAAGTTTCTTCCCTGTGGATTCCCAAAGTCATTATGTCCTGTATTGGCTGCTCTCTTCCCACCAGAACAGAGATTTTCTCTTAATCCATTGCCAAGTTACTTCAGTTATTTGCAATCCATGGGAATACTTGCGCTTTCCATCATGGAAAAATCTGCTTTTCAGATGGGTGAAGCAGGTTGGATAAATCAGGACTGAATGTGGTTATTCATCAGAACTCAGACTGCAGAATGTCTTTGTTGACTTTCTTGGCAAAGACCGGGTGATTTTTTTTATGTTTGTTGGCTGTTTTTAAGATATGTCCAGTGTTAAAATTGTCAATAATATTAGAGGCAATACAGAAAATACTGAGGCTTGAAAAACTCAGCAAATTTAAAGGCTTGTTTTCTAGACCAGAACAGAGAGCTGGCTAATGAAGATTGAAACAGCAGAAGTACCTAAGTTTTGTCTGATTCTCTTTAAAGCCTTCAAGATTTTCTTACTGTGAATTGTAATAATACTTTCCAGTGGTTTATGTACTCCAGGTATGGTAGTATTGTTTCTCTTGGTAAAACAGATTTTTTTGTTCTTTCAGTTCCTCCAAACATATCTCACAGTAGGTTTAAATTCCTGGGAGAACAGGCTTTTAGTTGTTATGCATCTACTATGAGCTTTGGAACATATTCCCACAAGCCACTGGGGACATATCCCTGATGGATTTAAGACTTACACCAGCTTGTCTCTTGACTTCAGTGTTTTATCTGCTGTGTACATAACAACTTTTCAGGCTTAGGGAGTCCATGTATTGTCCTCTGTCAACATATTTGCCTTATGGATCCACTTAACTGAACTAATACATTTGATCATGCAACTGTTGAAGGTTTTTATGTGTAAACTGCACTCTAAACTGCATCTGTGATGTCAGTTAGCCTCTTCTGGGGCTGAGTCATTCTATTTCATATTCTCTGTTTTTGGAGGACAGGCAATACTCTTTGTGCTATTCTTAGCTAATATTAGAGCTGGCTAGAGGACAATCATTTTATTTAATGACAATTTTCAAAGTTTCAGATTTTTTTTGTCCTCTCTGCACTGGAATAAAAAAGTTTTTGAAGGTTGCAATGAAGCTGCATTGTGGTAAACAGATACTTTATGATTGAAAAAGTTATGTTCTCACTATTTTCTCTCTCTTTTCTTCTCCAGAAAGTCAATCTTGGATTTGTAAAATAATGTAGATGGAACTCCAGGCAAAATCTATGATGTTTTAACAGAATTTTGGTGTTGGCTACAAATCACAACTGCACGAAAATACCTAGTCCTAGTCTGAGGAATTCCATCTTCCTCATCATAGAACATCTCAAGTTGGAAGGGACCTGTAAGAATCATCAGACCCAACTCCTTGGTCCTTGCAGGACTACCTGGAACTAAACCATATAACTAAAAGCACAATCCAGATGCTCCTTGAATTCTGACAGGCTTGGTGCCATGACCACTTCCCAGGGAAGCCTCTTCTAGTGACTGACCTCTCTCTCAGTGAAGAACCTAATCCTAATGTCCATTATTAACTTCCTCTTACACAGCTTCATTCCATTTCTTCAAGCCCCATCACTGGTCGCTATAGAGAGGAGACCAGCAGCACCTCCTGCCTTTCTGCCCCCTATGAGGAAGTTGTAGACTGCCATGAGGTGACCCTCAGGTTTAGAATCTACATTAGGAAGAACTTTTTCACTCGAAGGGTTGTCAGATATTGGAACATACTGCCCAGGAAGATGGTTGAGTCACCATCCCTGGTTGTGCTTAAAACTCATCTAGATGTGGAGCTTGGGTCCATAGCTTAATGCTAGACTTGGTAAAGTAGGGTTAATGGTTGGACTTGATGATCTTGAAGGTCTTTTCCAACCTAAGTGATTTTGTGTGATTCTGTTCACCAAGCTGAACAAGCCAAGTGACCTCAGCCACTCCTCAGCCTTTCACCATCTTCGTCACTCTCTTCTGGACACAATTCAATAGTTTCATGTCCTTCTTACATTGGGGTGCCCAAAAACTGCACATAGGACACAAGGTGGGGCCACACCAGCACAGTGTAGAGTGGGATGAACACCTCCCTCAACCAGATAGTAATGCTGTGCTTGGTGCACCCTGGGGCAATGTTGGCCCTTTTGGCTGCCATGGAACACTGTTGACTCATATTCAACTTGCCACCAACCCAAACCCCCAGATATCTTTCCACAGGGCTGCTCTAAAGCTTCTTGTCTTTCAGGATTACTCTGTCTCAGGTGGAGAATACAGCACTTGCTCTTGCTCAGTTTTGTATGGTTGGTGATTGCCCAGCTCTCAAGTCTATTCAGGTCTCTCTGTGAGACCTCTCTATCCTCAAGGGATTCCAAAGCTACACCTAGTTTGGTTCTGTTGGCAAACTTACTTAATGTAGGCTGGATTCCTGCATCCAGAAAATTTGTAAAAGCATTAAGGAGCACTGGCCCTAAAATTGAGCTCTGGGGAACCCCACTGTAGACTGGCCACCAGTCTGATGAAATCCCATTTATTATGACCCTTTGAGCCTAACCCATCAGTTAATTGCTCACGCAGCTTAGTATGGACTTCTCTAGCTGTGTGCTGGACATTTGCTGGATATTTTGTCCAGAAGGATACTGTGAGAGACAGTAACTGACTAAGAAGTTCTCCTGAACTGAAGCCAAACAAGCCAAATCTTTTACTGAAGACACAGGTTGAATTTCATATAGTTCCCAGCACTTAACATATAAACATCTTGTTTTTTCTCCCAAGCAGTATTTGTTTTCTCATTAAAATTGAGGTTTATAGGATTGCAGTTGTTGCTCCAGCTGGCACTGGCTAGAATCATAAGAGCATTGTTTTCTTCGCTCATTTTCTGCTTAGTGCAAGTCAATGTGTGCTGTTGCATACATGGTAAACAGCACCAGTACTCCTTTCGCTCTTAGCTCACAAAGGCGTATTTTTTTCAAAAAAGATGATCTACTTGTTTTTTTTAAAAATGGCTATTGTCAGACTTGTAATGACCTGAGATCTGTCTCCCAGGGCAGTGTTGCTCTGTGGTCTTATGGCACTGTGAGAATTATGGGCAACATGTGGTTCTGAACCTTCCTCAGCCTCACTTTTAGAAGAGATGCTGGATTTCTAGCTTTAAAAGTGAAACAACATTATCTTTAGGCCATCATAAGCCTTACATTCACCAAATAGGTAGAACACTACAAATCTTCCCAAGATCAACTCTGTTCTTTTGATGAAGATGCAATGCAGTTAATGCCTACTGTGGATAAATTGTGGATTAAGTCACATTGAATCCTTCAAGTTTATGATATTCAGCCCTTGGTGCACTGAACTGTTTTACCCTGCACATCTCTGCTGTCCTTTTAAATGGGTAATATGCAATTTTTTTCTGACAGGATTGTATATTGTAAACTCCGTGATAAAAGGATTCTTTCCCCTTTATGTTAAAAATACAGAACTCAAGCATTGTATTTACTGACAGTCTGAAGTTTGTAATCTGTTCCTTAAGGTAACAGAATGGTATACTTCCAGTTGATATCTTCTTTTAAGTTAAGGCAAAGTGCAATTACAGTTTAAAGGGAATATTTATGTACATTAGTTAACAACATCATTGCAACTTAGTGCTCACACATCAACATTTAATTAGTGTAAGCATAAGTGACATAATTGCTACAAGACGTGCATTACCCATAATGTGAGGTAATTTAATGCACTATGCACATTTTAAATATCTACTCTGTATTTTGCAAGGTTGGATTTTTAAATCAATGAGACGCTTGCATATAAACCTTATAAACCTTATAAACCTTGACCTATTTTCTGTTTTACTGGGATGCAGAATGTTATCCAACAATAGAGCAAAAGCCTGTAAACAACTTTCAACCTTCAAACTTGCAAATTCAAAATTTTTTTCTGTAAAAACAGCACAACTGTCTCTGTGAACACTATGGTAAGTTTTCTATTAAATAAACATATCTTTTGTGGATTTTTCCACAGAACTGTCAGCTTTAATATGCTGATGTTCTTCTGTAAGCCTAACTGTGATTTTGTCCATTCCTCCCGTTCACGTGAAATGTCTTTGATAGCAGATCAGGAAAGCCAGTGACCTCTTCAAAATTAAGTATGTCCTGAAGATACCCAGTTGTTATGATAGCAACAAGAAACCAGTGAACTAATGACTAGACAGGGCATCTAGGACTACATTATGGATGTATAAGTAAGTAGGTTTGTATGTGCAAAAAAAAAATACAACAATTCTTTTCCTGTTTTAATTTGTTTTTTTTTACTTCATGGGTAATTGTCTCTTAGATTTTATTTTTTGTTTGACAGGGAATGACTGTACCATATTCTATCAAACATTGAATATGTTTCACATGCTACTACATTCTAAGAAAAAAATAAAACTATCTTTGTATTCTAAAGATAAGAAAGAGAAAATATACGTGTCTTCTCTTGGAATAATTGACAGCAGACAGAAGTTATATACAATACAATCAAATGGAGTTTTAGTTTTAGTTTTATTTTTCCCGTGTCATGTTACAAGAAGGGCTGGAAATCTGCAATAAGATTGCTGCTTCCTGCCTAAAACCTAACATTACATGCAGCAATTAGTGCTTAATAGTCCTCTTGAAGGGATATTCTAAACTTAAGACCATCCCTCCCTCTCGTTACCTATAAATAAGTATAAATAAGGTCTGAGGTTTAAATATCTGGAAGAGATTAGGATTAATTACTTTCCTTGGCTTTGTTTTTATTTTTTTTATTTTTTTTTGGCCAGGGAGAGGTGTTGCAGGAATGCGTATAGTTAGCACAGCTGGCAGAATTTTAGATGTAATCATTTCACTGTTACTCTTCCCTAGTCAATTAAAGCACTTTTAAAGCTGGAGGAAGTTTTATCAAGGGAATATTTTCCTGCTAGAAAATGTTCCTTCTTATAATATAAAGTCTTCTGTAACAATACATCAGTGTTGGAAAGTTTCTTTAAAATAAATAGAGAAAAAATATTTATTAAACTGCGTGGTGGCATTTTATTCTGTCAGAGCTGATATTACCGATTTTAATTTTTGTTAATATAAGCTGAATAAATCTTTTAAAGTAAAGTCTAAAAATTAATTGTTTTCTCTAAAGCTGTTCTTTTTTGAGGCTAATTCAAAAATATTAATGTCATGGCAATTTTCAATAATTAAATCACAAGAAAAAAAAAAATCTAGTGCCTGCACAAGTCCATCTGCAAGATTACTGAAAGATTATGCCAAGGTCTATAGAATCAAGACCTTCAAATAGTTATTTTGTTGTTTACATAAATCTAGCTTCTTTAGGCCATGGCTTACCAAGAGACATTAACAAAAGAACTCTGTTACAACTTGTTATAGTTTGAAAAAATACTTATTCATGTCCTTACCTTAGAAATATTTTCTGATATTCTTTTATGTGAACCTTAAGTTTTTTGTACATACTGAAAGGGTTAGTCAAGCAGTCATTAAATTTCCAGAAGATGTCACAGCTAGAAGCATGAACAATTTTGGTATAATCCAGTGACAGTTATAACACCTGGCTTTTCTTACGTCGTTTTTTTTACAATAATCTAAATAAGTTAGATCTGGAGAAAGCTTTATAGATCTCACAAAATTCCCACCACAAACACCCTACATATATTTACTGAACTATTCCAAGAGAAGCTGAAGGATTTTTTTGTTTTCCCCAAAGGATTTGCACGTTCCCCTATGCCAAGGCTATTCTAAAATCTCAGTTTTCTAACAACGGGAAACATGCAAATTTGCAGCCCTTTATTGGTCATTCCTTATGCCCTTTTTTATCAGCATTAATCTCCATTAACAGGATTTTCTCAGAGGGGTAATGCAATAATGATTCTAAATACATCAGTCATTTTTTTTCTTGGTCTACCAACCCAAACTTGTCTAGAGTCCTCTGATATAAGACATTTCCTGCTTCCAGAACTTCTCAGTTCTGTAAAGGGATCGCTCTCTTCTGCACTCATTCCAATTTGAGTAGACCTTTCAGAGTAAACAGCTTTGGACACTGTGACTGGTATCACCAGTACCTTGTGTAACAGCATTAATACTGCTTTTACTTCTACTGAAAGCGACTTGCTTGGTATATCCTAAATCAGATTATCTGGTTTTTACTGACATATCATATTAATGACTCATGTTCAACTTAAGACTTTGGAGCACATCCAAAATCTTATCCTTCTATGTTAGGTCAAATTCTGAGCCCACCAGTTTATATCTTATTTTAATTTGAAAAGTATTTTACAGTTTATTGTAATCTGAAAAATACGTTTATACAAATAAGGGCTGTTAGGTATGTAAAAGATGAGATATTAGCTTAGAATATGCACTGGTATTTGCCAGAAAGCTTATATATATTCTTATATGAATGTAAATATGTATATCCACATATTATTATATATATTCTAGTATGTAAAACTAGTTTTATAGTTTATCATCACTGTTATTATTATTTATGTAATTAAATGCATCCTTCATACATCTCCTCTCTAACCTATAATGTATTCCTGCAAACTCAGATCTCCTGCTTGACAAGATAATACATTGCTGTCAGACCTGTGAATATTAGTATAATTCTGATTTTAGTCACCTAAAATGACAAGTGTAGCTGCTTTATAGCTGCTTTGGACCATAAAACATTTCCAAAGTTATTTTGCCATTGAATCAACACTCGAGCAGATATGCATGAAGATTTGGCATTTAATATGTAAGGTGGTTTTGCCCCTTTTCTGTTGTGGGGAATTTGGTTATAAATTTTTCATGACATAGTTCTTTTGTCTGTCAGCACCTTTTACTTTGTGAAAAAAATTTGCTTGACAGCCACTTTGAGCCTGCTCCTCCAGAGCTTTTGCTCATCACAGAAAAAAGTTTAGGAGTAAGAAAAAAAAAAACAAAAAAAAAAAAAAAACCAAAAAAAGGAATTTAAGAAAATACTTCCTTTTTCATTGTTTCTTTTTTAAAATTACTAGATATAAGATAGCTGTCATCAAATAAGATGAGGCAATGTTTTATGGTCCAGGAAGAAATCAGAAAAGTACTTGTTTAGTTGCAGGTCAAAGGCTACAGGATTTTCTGTGTTCTAAACTAAATCCATGCCTAAAAGCCTTTCCTTTGGAGGATTCAGACTGAGAAACAGAAAGGCCCTACCCCATCGAAGAGTGATAAGTACGTTTGATCTTATGAACTGTGACAATTCCACCAATTTAGTGGAGCTTGTTACGATACAGATAAAGCAAGGTGCATACAGAAATAGTCACAGGTCAAAACCAAGCTTAGACTTCAGGATTAACTGATACGTATTTTACTACTATAATTATAAAGAAAATCAATATAATAGTAGCTTGTCCCTGCATATATGCAACAATTCTGTTATATAACTAATTAGATTATTAAATGAAAGGAAGAAATATGAAGTTAAGCACTTTGGGTAAAAAATACAAGAACAATATAACTACAGGTATACCTGTACAGAAGTAGTCAGCTATGCCAGACTTTGGATTATCAGTATGTTTCCTCAGAAAAGACTTCAAAACACTCAGCGTTCAGTGTTAATAAAACAAGAAAGGAGAAAGGTCATTTATTGAGAAAGCTTAGGTGTAGGTAACAGGGCCATAAGTTAAGTGCAAAAATACTGAGTCGCATCTAGGCAATGTGGACAATACCTCATGAGAAAACATTGTTTTCCTTTTACAGATAAGTCTGTAACAATTTCTTTTGTTTAATCTAGGGTGGATGGTTATTGACTGTCATCTCTCGACAACTTGCCTGACTGCCATTCCAAGGAAGAGAGTACCTCCGTCCTCCCGAGGACATCAGGGCAAGGCGAACATGACAGCCTGTGTACAGATCAATGCCACAGAGAAAGCTGCTCTCTTTCCTCCAGAGCAGTGCCATCCACATCGCTGTCATTTTTCTCAACCCAAAAAATTCCAGTTTCAGAGTTACTTTGAAAAGAAGGGTTTGTTTTCCAGAAAAAAAAAAAAAAAAAAAAAAAAAAAAAAAAAAAAAAACCCAACACTTGAATAACTCCCATCAAACAAGCCCCAAATGTAAAATAACACAAACAACCCAAGTCCAAAAATACCCCTTTTTCAAAATTCTGTGTGCGACTCACACCTGACAACAACTAAGTCGCTGATTCAATTTTCCCTTTACATCATTAGTGGCTTTTGTTTCTTCTTTTTTTTTTTTTTAATAAAAGGTTACTTGCCAGCATGGCTGTGCAACAGTCACTACAAGACAGTGAAAATCCGGATATAGAGTATGTAAAGCTAAGAAGAAAATAATGTAGCACTAGAGCTTGTAAGACAGACTCTGGTCCTCCTCAGAACTCAGACTTGAACTGTTCCTCATGAATTTGGTTGTTCTGCCCAAGGAACAGCGATATTCCTGTGTGAGTGGCTTTCTGTTTTCATTGTTTTGTATTTGCATACCTTCTTTCATTGTCAGAGTCCTCAGAAGTCATGTCAACACTGCGAGATCAACCATGTTTCTCCAAAATCACCCTCTGTTTCTAAAATAATTCACAGCCAATATAATCCATTGTTTACAAAAATGTATATAAAGATTGCTGGGAAAACATCACTCTTTTAGGTTTATTCTGTGCCCTCACCTACAAGCAGTAAGAACTACTGGAGAAAGCAAATGGATGAAATCACAAGTCACAGCAACTCCTAGTAATTCAAATGGCCACCTAAATAATAGTTAGCCCAACAAAAATTGTGAACATTTTTGTAGCTTCTGTAGTCTACAGTGACAGTCAGCAGGGTCAGCACGGACCATAGCAACATTGAGATGCCAAGGCAATAAGGAATGTTTTTTTCAGGCTAAAAACTCTTCCTGATTACATCCCACTGGCCATGCATAAATGCAACCTAAAAGTCAAGGTAAGCAGCAATTAAATTCCCAGTTTCATTGAAATTTACGGTATTTTGGGTGGGCAGGGATGAAAAAAATAGAACGAACCCAAGAAAATTCAAAATTCTCAACTCTGCCACTGCAATTTTAAAACATGTATGCGAAAGAAACTCTCTCTCTAGTATTTTCACTGTGTATTTTACAATACTCCTGACAAACTTTACACTCTTGGATGTCACCTGCAGCAGACTGAATGCAAGATTATGCAGTACTTTCCTTATAGAAGTTAATTGGAAGTTGATACCAATTAGGAACGTATTTTTCTCTGTGTAGATTCTCCTGGCTTTTTTGTAGGTCACTTTTTCTTTTTGCTCAATAATATAATAACATTATTATTGTGTGGGGTTTTTTTTACTTTTATTTACCTTTTGCTGTCCCAGTCACTTCTTATCTCTGTTAGTAGACTTAAAAATTTGTATGTGCCTAAAGAAAGGTATGAGCTCTTTCACATTTTCAAATTGTTATTTTACCAGTTTGACGAAGTTAGTGTAAGGAGTAGAACACCATTTTCCTTCTCAACTTCAGCATTACATAATCTAGATGTGTTTCTAGCACAAATACTGATCTTTAATGTTGTTGTTTTTTTAATATCTGAGGTAAGAAAAAAAAATCACTTTTATCAAAGACTGATTTCCTAAGTGTAATTCCCCTCAAACACCTGCTGGGCCCAAAGCAACAACCTGTATTTTTATCACAATTGCATTTCAATGGCAATGGTGACATCATTATGTTTTGCAGCAAGAGAGCCAGGAGTTACCGTCTTTTTGTTGCACAAAGAAATTTCTTTTGATGGCATTTTGTTCATACAAGTAATTCTTTAAAATAATCATTTCCAGTTACAGCAAATAAATACATGGCATCGTTTTATTATGAACTGAATTCCTATTAAAACTTAGGAGAATTATATCTCTTCCTTACCCTGTCACCACCTTAGTAAACCCTTCAGTTAAAGCTGTATTGGAATCAATTCATATACTGAAACAGAGAAATTATGGCTGATTGATTTTCCTTTCCATCTCTGGATTGTGATACCTTTTAATTTGTAAATAATGTGTATGTTAGTCTATAGTGGCCATCTAAAAGTTTGATAGGTTGAACTGATCCAGAAGCTTAATAGATAAAAATAAATGTGCTTGACAAAAACTGAGGGATGGAAAACAAAACAGATACCTGAAATATTTAAAGTTTTTTCTTTTACCTTTTATTGCCCTGGCTAAAAGGCATTTTTCCTCTGCTAGGCATAACAACTTGCGGCTATTACTTGGAAATAAGAAACAGGAGTTTAAGGACAAAAGTTTCATGAGAAGAAAAAATTCATTCTTTCACAGCTTAGGTTTTGTTTTATTATTGTAGACTGTACTAATAAGCAAACAGGTGTAGTTCAGAAGTTGTAACACGTATAAAATTGCAGCGAGTTCTGCTTTTCTCAAAATCTCCCTAGCTTTCACTTTTGGCAGGATATATTCTAAAAAACACAATGCCTTACCACATCATTCATCTCAAGGGACTCGAGACATTTCTGAAAACCCGGCTCACTTTCTGTGTTAGAAAAGGAAGGATTAGGCTCACAAAGTTCTACCTCGATGTGAAAATGAGGCTGCATCTTTAAATTATTACAATGTCTGGCTACTCCTGGTGTGGGGAGAGGGTATTTTATGGATTGTTCAGGATGGTATAATGTTTCTAAGTGAGAAACCCAAAAGAAAGACAAGGCAAAGGTTGATAGTGAACTGAGTTCTCTGGAGTAAAAATAATTTCACCTCCTCACCTCCTTCAGTTTTCCCTGTGCTCTGGCATGTTTATGTTCTGTAATATTTGTCACAAGGCTTCAAATAAATCAGCAGAAACTTGCCTTTCTTGTCAATCTGTTTTTTAAAATAAAACACACATTCTGTCCTGGTTGCAAGGTTATCCCCTCCTCATGACACAAACATTTGCATGTACGCACACACTCATGCACACATGCTCAGACACACAAGATAGCGTCTTGTTTACTAGACAAATTCCTCACCAGTGTGATCATCAGAAATGAAGCCAAACTCATCTTCTTTCCCTTCTCCCACCCCTTGCCTGCCCCACTCTGTTATTCATAGAGACCCCAGGTGAACCTGGAGAAAATTATTACAGTGTGATGACTGCTGAAATGATAGAAGGTAAAAAAGATGGATTATCACGGTGCTGACATGATTTGTATGGATTTCCAGAATTAAGCTGTTCACTTAAAGTGACCATCTTCTTTGCACCCATGATATTGCAGCTGCCCCAGTAATAACCTTCATCTGCACTTGTGAGCCAAGTGAGCAGAGCACGTTTCCCATTACCTGTCAAGCGAGTATGTAGAGTTCTTCTGGCCCCGCAGTAATAGCAGGGCTGCTGGTGAACAGAGTAATAAACACCTACTGAGAGGGATGTAGCGTGAAAAGATCTCATCACCTGCCATTAGCACGCTGATGAATAATGCAGCATTTTCGGTGGCAGATGTCAGGGGTGGGAGGAAGAATCTCTTCTGTAAATGCTCTGGTGAGCACTTCAGCACAAAGTGAGAGGTGATAGCAACAGATGCATATGACAAAATTACACTCGCTATTGTATTTTAAAAGAAATGGGAACATTTACTTCACAAATAGCTGGCAGGCTTTCTCTGTCTCCCCATCCCTCCCCCCCCTCCTTTTTTCCATCAGAGTCAAAGGATGCTGCAAACTAGCAAACTAATTCACATACTGCTAAGCATTTACATCTCCTAACTTAACAGCTGTGTAAGGGGCGCTGAGGCTTGGCTGTCCAGCCAGTTAAATGCTTTTTCCTGCAGACCTAAACTGGCAAATTGATTGAATAGGTAAGACTCAAAAAAATAAGAATCTTATTTCTATTTAAATTCCCCTCCCACCGTACATTTCATTTCTCTCTTTCAAATAATCTACAAGCCACTGGTTAAGTGAAGTGACAATTCCTGGATTTCATGCAGTTAAACCACTCAAGCTCTGCCAACAGGAAAAAGGTCTCACTAATGTTAAAGTTACCAAGAAACCTCCTATTACTGTCCCTGTTCCACCCACCCATTTTGCTACTGCAAATGAGGCAAAGAAGGGATATAGCTGTAACATGACTGCATTCAGGCTGGGATTTTAAGTGTGGGGGTCCCTCTCAGCTAACCTAAATTAATGCAGATAATCTTAATTGTTGACAATTATTTTTTCACCTGACAGAAATCACAGACCTGGACCAAGCCCTTGTTAATGATAAAAGGTATTGTATGTCAGGGGGAATACATGCCTTCCAAGCTACCACAGCAACTTCATTCCCAGTATGTACATGGACCAACACTCAAATGAGTTGAATTTAGGTAAATTTCATGCCATTGCTCTTTTGCAGGGACAGTTTCTCAGTGCTAGTTCTGAATGGGGTCCAAAATGTGTCACATCTGACACCTACATATACTGGGGGGGAAAACATCATTTCAAAACCAATAATAATAATACTATGTGATCGAAACATTACGCTTAACATATGTTATCAGCTTGTCTGGAGAATCACAGATGCAGATGCTTGAAAGCAACCAGACCCAAAGCAGAAACATTTTCTGATTAAGTTTATCTTCAGACTTCTGTTTTGAGTGGTGTTTTGACCAAATAGCTCTTTTTGGTCAATTGCTGTCACTCACCACAGTGACTTATTAATATCAAAAGTCCTAGGCAACAAATGGCTTGATGCCACAAATTGTGAGATTTTATTACAGAAAAAAACTTGAGCTCCTGGATGCTTGCACTCTGGAGGCAGTGAGGGCTGGATACACAATGATAGTCATGTATTTTAGGTCTGAAGGACAGCTGAGAAGAGAAAGGAAGAACTGTTGAAAACCACAGGATGCGTATGCTTAAGAGCCTGTCTGTATTAGGCAAGACAGAAGAGAACATAGATGTAATTGCTCAGAAAAGTCCTGTTCATATTCACATGCACTGCACAAGGCACAAAAGTAAAAGTTAGGTCAGGTGTCCTTGTTCTGCCCCTCTGCAACATACACACACATTTAGGTTCTCAAAATTGTCTGACTATAAAAGGCTACTGGAGGATAATGGATTGGGATTAAAGGGCTCTGAAAATTGCCTCCATCATTAAGCAGCTTTCTGGAAAATACATTTCAGGGCAGAATCTCTCTTCTGATCACCTTTTGGTTGCAGTTTTTATTGCCTGAGTTGCTTCTGCACTACCCATTCACAGACATTTCAAATGTCACACTCTCCTGTTGGCCAGGGCTGTGTCAGAAAGGGATGATGTAACTTAGAGAAGGATGGATTTCTTCACCAAAAAGAGTGCGATAAGAAATACAATGTCTTTGGGAGATACACATATAGTTGCCACAAGATTTAAAAAGGAGATGAATTAACTATATGACAGAGGAAGGAAAGTAAGAGGCTAGGTAAGGAGACCATTTCTTACTTCCTTCAAATTAAAAGAGCCATTATTAGAAGTAAAGTAGGCAGACCATATCTATAGATCCCTCGCCCCCACCCCAAAAAAAAAAAAAAAGGGATGAGACAAAGTTTTTTAAGAAGAAAGGTATCAGCATGTAGCAGGAATAATCAAGACAATAAAAATACTCATAATAATCCCATATCCAGTCAACTTCTGTTAGAAGAGTGTTGCTTTGAACAGTGATTCAAACACAGAGTAGAAATGAGAGGGAGAGAGACATAGTTACCAAGAAATCTGGCACACTGGAAGTCTGCCTCCTAACACAGAACATTTCAAATCATGTGTCTAAATAATGCCAGTCTCCTCTGGGTGAGAGTCATGAATAAGAGGAAAACATATTCATCACCACCTTCCCCTCACCACGCAGAGTATCCTTTGGGACAGCATTTCTTCAGAACCTTTTGTGCCCAACCCAAGATGTAAATGCAGTTTAGTTTGTTGGGCATTTTGCATTGCAGTATGCCAGATTAGCATGGAAGCAGGGATACAAACAGCATTCCTGTAAGTGTTGTGGATAGAAAAGTAAAGTTGCTGAAGTAGAGAGAAAAGACACATCTGTTCAAGATTTAGTATCATCTTCCCTGGAGATATTTCTTGGATTAGCCAAGTTTTTGCATTTCAAATTTAAAGTGAAAAAGAAACATGATAAATTGGAAACATTGCTATAAAAAGAACAACAGTGATTTCATTTGGTCTCTTTTTCCACAGGGGAGCAGGTTGAGATTCTTTAAAAATTGGGTTCTAACTGTTTTGTAAAGTATATACCTGCCTAGGAACCTGTTGTATTATAGTATTTCTATTTTCCTCAGAATTTCATAGCTTTTAGGGAAGAAAATACACCTTGCCTACCTTTTAAACTTGTAACTCTTCATTGTTACAATTATAGTTTGATATACTTATCAACAAATGTTGTATAAATATAATTTTAATCCAGAAGTCAATTCTGGAAATAAATTAAAAGGTAAAAAAGTTTTTATAAAAACCATTTCCTGTGTGATTTTTGCCCTAGTATTATTCTCACCAATGTGTAAGGCTAAAAAGGGCCACCTATTACTGTAGAGATGTATCTAAAAGATCTCTCAAGCTGCCTGTAATAATCTCCATTATGTATAATGACCATTTTGATAATAGTCTTTAGAAGAGGTAATGGCCTTGCTGAATGGTTATTACCTGTCTGTTCACGGTGGAAGCAAGATGCAGAAGCCAAAGGGGACAGTGAAATGGTGCTTGTAGTGCAGTCTGAGGGAATAAGAAATATTTAACAGAACGCAAGAAACAGACAAGCAAGCACCTTTGATTGTAATACGGTCTGCGGAGGTGCAGTGAGCCATTGTGAATTTTGTGAAATAATAAAGGTATAAAATAGTAATTAATAGTAACAGGCAAACTATCAATGTGACAGCTATTTTAATTTTAGAGTGTCACCCAGTTTGTTAGAAAATATAACATAACTGAATATGAAATATAGTTTGATGTGTTATAGAATGTTCAAAGTTGTTATATTCAAACTCTCCATCATGCCATAGGAGCAATATCACTTCACTCCAAAGACACCTCTGCACAAATTAGAGGTCAAAATTGTTCACATCTTCCACACCACTACTGCACAAGCATCCCTATATAAAAAAATTAGGGCTTATAAACACAGCATATCAGTCATGTCAGAGCTATAAGGACTCATATTGGCCTTTAAAATAGACTGAATTGTCCTATAAATGAAGCCTAAGTATAGGCAATACACTGCCACAAAAACAGGACTGCAATAAATTATTTCATGTCTGCCTAGGCTAGATGACTAGCTCTAGAAGTTAACTCTTAAGTCTTATCCATGAAAATGATAAATTCTTCCAAGCAGAGATTGCTTCCAAAAACTGCACCGTTTTTAATATTTGGCCCTGATTTCAGTTGTGACCTGTGGAATTTACCATAGATAAAAACTGCATGAACAGAATAATTCTTGAAAAGTGAAATTATGAATTATCTTATTCTGGCCTCCTGATTAGAAGTATATAGGGAAATTATTTCTGTCAATAAAACTGAGTTAAAGACATCCAACAAAAAAAAAGAAGAAACTAGAAGTAAGTGGAAAAAAAACTCAGTTTAATTAAAAAAGGTACAGTCTTTGTTCAAAATGAAAACCACCATGAATGTTGCGTGCTTTATTCTGAGTAGAACAAACTGTACCACTAAATAGTGGTATTTCAAGAACACATTACTAAGATCTGTGTTTACATCTTTACACGGATTACATTTTCCTTAAAAATTGCATAATTTCCATCTCTCAGCAGCTCTGCATGTGAAAGAAAAATGTAAGCATCCAGAACAAAGGATCTCAGCCTTGTGAGATCTATGATTATTTTAAATAGACAATGCCTTTAGCTGAGATTTGTTTTGCCAGCACCATTTTGGGTTCACAGAAACCCAGAAGTCCCAGTAAGAGGGTTTACATATCCTAAAAGCTCTTATTGCTTCATCCTCCAGGGTGATAAGGAATGGATAAAGAAAAGCTAACTGCATGCATTCTTCTGATGCCTTGTTGGCATTTGTGCACTGCATTGGGACGCTCTATTGCTCCAGGAGAAAGAGTGACTAGAGCAGACCAGTAGGCACTGTCAGTCCTGGATCTGGCTCTCTGTTCTATTGACTTGTACTGTGTCTTAAAATTAAAAGATTAGTCTGCATTGATAGTGATTATCTCCCCTGCCATGCTTTTCTCCATTACTATTACCCTAACATACTAACAAAAGAAAGAGGGCAAATCACAATCCAGATGTAACAAGCAACAGATGCTTCATTTACTACTATAGGTAGTGGCACAACGTAGTTTTTTCATTCTCTCCTCCCATTTTGACTTCTCGTCTTAAGTTGCATTCAAAAAGTCATCTTTCACTTCTAAAATAGTTCTCTCCAGTTTTAGAAGATGTTCATCTTAGGTCACCCACATCCCAGCAAGAGTATTACGTCATTCTCACTACCTCTGTGGACACACTTTTTCAGTCCATTTTATTTAATTGAGCAAGTTACCCTCTGGCTGAGAAGTCCATAAGCATTGAATGGACTTGAAAGCAGGACACAGGACATCCTAAAGAACCAATTAACTAAAGGGGTTTGAGCAGATTCTGCAAACACAGTGGGAACACTGTGTCTTGAGGGGTGAAATAACAATAACACCCTAATGGCCTGTAAGGGAGTACAGAATAGAAATTACTTGAAAGAGAACCACACTAAGTGTCAAAAGGAGGCAACAGTATGCACAAGCAGGAGAGAAAAAAAAAAAGACTGCTCTGGTGTTTTTCCAGTTTGTGCTTGCTGGTCACCTGAATTTAATCATAGACTGCATGCTACTGGTCCTCAGTAAGGCACAATAAAAACAAATGAATAGGTGCCTTCAAAACACCAATGCTGAAGAACATGGCATTCAACCATATTCAAAAATTCAACCAAATTCAAAAATTTGAATGTGGAAGCCCATCTTGAAATTGTACAGCCTTGGCACATAATAAATGTCACCAAATAGAAAATTAAATCCCTATTATTAGTACCACTACTCAAAAAAAAATGTTCTCACAGAAATAATTTCAAAGGAATACAGAATGTGGAACTGCCCTAGTAAGTTTCTGGTGGTCTGTGTCTCATCTGGAAAGAGGTTTTTGCAGAAGTAGTACACAGGGTTTCAGGGCAAAATACAAGACTGCATAAAATACAATTACAAAAGGCTGCCTTTCACTTGCTGCGTCGTCACTACAGTTTCTAATGAAATTAGGTAATATATGACTTACATATGAAAATTAATTTGTGTTCATCTTATCCATATACATGGATGTTGGATTTTGGCATCTATCTATATTTCTTAACGCCTCTAAAATCTTTGCCTTAGTACATATTTCTACCAGGCAATTAGGTATTTTCTGAAGAAACAGTCATTCCTGTACCATTTATAAATGCAGCAATTCTTTGACTATAATTTGATTCTCCTTTTGATACTGATGTTCAGGCCATTTCAGACATCCCATCAAGAAAAAGCATCCTTGTGGAGAATACAAAATTTTTACAAATGTCTTTTCAAACTTTCATCTAATCTGAAAGAAAAAAAAATCTGTGATCATTTAAAAAGGTAAGGTTATAAAAAATGTTTATAAATACAAATGCATAAATAAATATCCATAGTAGTTTTACATTACAGAAGAAAGAGTGACAATAAAATAATTTGGGGTTTTTTTTAAATTTAAACTCCTTTTCTTTTTTTGGTGTATTAAAGCTGTAAGTCACAAGTGTTAACAATTCTGTTTAGAAATGTTATTTACCAGGTAGGCTACAATGGCTTTCTTTCCTTACTGTTCAATGACAATTTTGCTTATTAAAAAGCACAAACAAGAAAAATGTATTTTCCCATCAAGTGTTTGGGTTGTTTGGTTGGTTGTTTTTTTGTGTTTTTTCTTTTCAGAATGGGTTTCTTTACAACAAAAGAAGGATGTTTTAACAACATTTCCTACTTATACAGATTCTGACAGAATTTCCCAAGTACTTTGGAGGCTCTGGTTTGAATCCTTGCATAGCCACAGGCCTCATTGGATGGGTTGTACTTAGCTTCATGATTCAGCCATTTGTAACACTGGGTTTGCAGACTTCCCAAGCTTTTGAAGACTTCAGTGTCCTCCTGTGCTGTAGCAACAGGAGCTGGACATCTACCACCTCCAAGACACATGAGTATCATCAGGACCTGAAGATTCCCACTTGCCCCAGTATTCCCCAGTCATCCAAGCAGCACAAGAATTTCTCACTCAGGTTTGCTGGAGAAGTAGGTAGCAGTGTTCCTGGGCAAAGAAAATGGGGCATGGAGAGCTGGCTAACCTCACATTCTCCCCCTTTAAGTCCTGTATAGCACTGCTTCACCTTTCTTACTCTGTTGGGTCCATCCGTAGCCAATCACATGCACCAAAGGCAGGATATACTTAGCAGCCAGCATCTTGGTCCTTGGAAAACTCTTGATTTTTCATGTATCTATATTTTTCACAGCTGAAAACAACAGATTATTATCAGGCAGCAGAGAACCGAATGTTCCAGAAATATATCTGTTTCACACACTCTGTACGTGAGTCATGCTCAAGCTGACAGGCTGGCCTGCTCCAAGATTTCTCCCTTCACTCTTGCCATCATTTGCTATTTACTTTATTTATTTTCCGGTTTAAGGAGAGTTTCTGTTAACCATGTTTTAGATACATTGACAATAAACAAGTATTAAAACCACAGAGTCCCTGAATGGCTGAGATTGCAAGAGACCTCTGGAGGTCAACTGGTCCAATCCCTTACTCAAGCAGGACCACGTGGTCCCAAAACTTTTTGTCCATGCCAGTTGCCCAGTGTCAGGTCCAGATAACTTTTGAATAACTCCAAATAAATAAGTACCAAAATATGCTGCCTTTATAGTAGATACTTGTAGAGCTTTGGGGTTCTGGAGGACACAGGAAGGAATAACACCTTTTAATATGTATTGTGGTTTGGGCCTAACACAACAACTAAGACCCAGCCACGTGGCTGCTCACTCAACTCACACACACACACACACATACTGGGATGGGTAATACAAAGGACAACTAGAACCTCATGGGTCGAGACAAAGGGCAAGGAGGTTTCTTCACCGAATAAGGTCATGGGCAAAACAGACTCAACTTGGGGAAAAATAATTATTTAATTTAAGACTAATCAAATGCACACAGGACACAGACAACACAAAGAGCTGTGTTTAACATATGTTACCCCCACCTGTCCCTTCTTCCTGGGCCCAAATTACTGTTCCAAATTTCTCTACCTCCTTCCCTCCAGTGGCACAGGGGGACAGGGGCTGGGGTTTAGAGTTGGTCCACAGTCTGGTGTTCCCTGCCACTCCTTCCTCCTCAGGGAGAAGGATTTCTTACAGTCCTCCCCTGCTTTCCTACAAGGCCCATCCCATGGGAGGGAGTCCTCCACGAACTTCTCCTTCATGAGTCCTTCCCACAAGGTCCGAACCAAGCTGCTCCACCACAGGCTTCCCACAGTGTCATGGGCTGCTTTCGGAACAGTCACCTCCCCTGGCACCAGGGTCTTCCACAGCTGCGTAATCCAAGCCCACTGGCAGCAAATCCAAGTCCACTGGCCAAGTTCACCCTTCTGGTGCCTTCAGGCAATGTTCCACCATGTTCCTCCATGAGTGGAAGGTTACAGCCTGCCATCTCGCCATAGGTTGCAGGGAAACTTCTGCTTGGGCACCTTCTCCCCCTTCTTCCTCATCAACCATGGGCACCTCTCTGCTCCTCCAGCTCAGCTCTTCCTCAACTGCTTTCTCTGCTCAGGTCTTATATCAGTTATTTCGTATGTTAATTCACAGAGGCGCATCTATTGCTTCTCTAATGGCTCCTTGCCTTGCAGGTTTTGGAGCTGGAGGGAGCGTCTCAGCTTCTCACAGGAGCCACCCCTGGGACCCTTCCCCCGCTATCAAAAAACCCACCAAACCAAACCAGGACATGACTCTAAGAGAAATAGTATGGAGGGGGGAGTGGAGTGTAGACTCAGTGGCCATGCTCTGTGGCAACAGGATTCAAAGGAACCCTGGAACACATCAGCTGCATGTCTTATACTCTGGGCCAACAACTTATCACCTTTTGACAAAATACTGTCCTCTAGGTGAACTTTGTCATTATAATCTCATTATAATACCAAAACACACCTCCATCCCATAAGTTACACACCTCCCAAGGTGGAACCACCCCTCACTCATCTTGCACACAGAATTTTCTCTACTCCCATACCTTTAAATGCGAAGTGAGAGAATTTTGCACCAATCACAACAAAGGTCTGTATAACCAGAGTCACTCCAGCTCCACCTGTAAGGGAAAATATTATAGAATGGTTTGAGAGAGGAAGGATGCTAAGGAAGATACCATCGCAGGGACGACCCCATTCCCATGACCTCTGGGACCAGTCAACAAGCTGAGCCTCTCTTCCCCCCCATAGGGATGCCCTTGGGTAAGATCTCAGCACTCGGCTCTCCCCAGTTGTCACAGTCCGATGGCTGCAGTAGCGGCCGCCAGCAGTCAGGATGCTTCCACGACTTCTTCTCTTATTGAGAGGGATTTTTAAAAGAGAAAAAGAGATTGAGGGCTGTGTGCAGCGTTCACCTCCCACAGAGGCTCCGAGGGAGGGGTGCAAGGATAAAAGGAGTAAAAGGGAGGAGGGCGAGCCTGACAAAAATCCTCTTTCAGAGGTCACCATATGTGTGCGAGTATGAGGACAGGGACCTTGGTGGGGCCAGGGATTTAAGGGATAGGGTGCACGGTTTTGTTACCCTCCCATGAGGTCTCGGTGTGACTGGCAGCTCCTTTTCTGGCAAGCAGGCTTGGTGGTGGGGGTGTGGCTTCCTGGCGGCAGGCGCTTTGGTGAGCAGGAGCAGTATCCCGGCAGCAGCAGGTAGCTTCCCAGGCTGCACCAAAGTTGACTTTGTGATTCCTAAGGAACTTCCAGTTGGAGACAAAGATATAAAATCCCAAGTGGCTTTGCTGGAAAGTGACCATGTTCAGTTCAATATTTCAACAGACAGATGTGACAAACTGTAATGAGCCACCAATACTGAGGTCCTCCCCAATACTTTCCAGTTTACTAATGAAACTAGGGAAATGGGTCTGATTGCAGCAATGATAGATGGCTTTGGCTTCATTAAACGTGTGTAAAGGGATGCTTGTATGTTCTTCCACTTAAGTGAAATTATGGATGGACATCAATTCCTGATTTCTGATGAAGTAGAGTTTACTGTCATTCCTCATATGTTGTCTGCCCAAATAAATCATGCTATAAGAATTAAAAAACTTCCAAAGGGCATGGTTTCTTTCCACACTCAATCAGATCACCATTTTGTGAGCACTATAGAGGAAGAAGCCGCTCCAGTCAAAGCCACCAGCCCAAATAAATGCAAAGAAAAGGAAGTTGAGGATGGAGTAATTGTTTATGATGACTGTGGAGTAAAACTGACCATTCCTCACCAGTCCAAGGATATGGAAGGATCTGCTAATCCTCAGATAGGAGATAAGGTTGAGTTCAGTGTTTGTGAAGTGAAGAGAACTGGTCTGCAAACAGCTGCTTCTGTCAGAATGCTGGGACACAATTACATCTCTAAGAGACTTCTGAGATTCATGGCAGCCCTGAAAGATAACTTTGGATTTATTGAAACAGCCAATCATGATAAGGAGATATTTTTCCACTACAGTGAATACTGTGGTGATATTGATAGCCTGGAACTTGGAGACACTGTTGAATACAGCTTGTCGAAAGGCAAAGGAAACAAAGTCAGGGCAGAAAAGGAGAACAAAATGCATGCAGTGCATGGTATCACTGAAGAAGCTGATGCAACTGTTTACTCTGGTGAAGTAATTAATCCTTTAAGGAGTATAGATCCAGCTTCTGACACCAAATATGTCACGGTCCGACAGCTGCAGTAGCAGCGGCAGTGTCCTGGCAGCAGCAGGTCGCTTCCCTGGCAGCAGTGCAGGAGGCAGGCAGCTCCCTGGCAGGGGGTCAAGCAGGTCCTCTGTGGGTCGTATCCAGAGTAGGCCACACTGCCACTGCAACACCGCCACTGGGGAAGCTACCTGCTCCCACCAGGACACTGACACCACTACTGCCTGACCAGGACCTGCCCACTGCCGGGACACAGCTACCGGGAAGCCGCCGCTGCCGGGGCAGCCACCGCCGGAGAGGCTGGACGCTGCTGGGGTCACCGCTGCTATGGCTGCCGCCGATACCGGAGCGTCTGCAGCCGGGAAGTCACCCCCCACCCCCAAGCCTACTCACCGGAAAAGGAGCTGCAAGTCACACCGAGGCCTCACGGGAGGGTAACAAAACCGTGCACCCTATCCCTTAAATCCCTGGCCCCACCAAGGTCCCTGTCCTCATACTCGCACACATATGGTGACCTCTGAAAGAGGATTTTCATCGGGCTCGCCCTCCTCCCTTTTACTCCTTTTATCCTTGCACCCCTCCCTCAGAGTGTGCATTTAATAAGGGCATATTACTTTTGAATTATATCCCTGATATATCCATCAGCCTACCTTTCCTGAACACCTGTCTCTTCGTTTGGCTTTTCCCTTAATAAACTGGTTTATTCGTAAATTTAATTTGGTGTCAGTAACAATTTGTGGGCGTGGTGAGGGCGGCATCTTCCTTTCCGCTCTAAAATACAGTCCCGAAGTGGCTGTTCCTCTGTGGGAGGCAAACGCTGCACGCAGCCCTCAGTCTCTTTTTCTCTTTTAAAAATCCCTCTCAATAAGAGAGGAAGTCGTGGAAGTATCCTGACTGCTGGCAGCCACTACTGCAGCCATCGGCCCGCAACACGAGTGCATCCCTGGGAAACTCAGGAATCTCTATAGAGTCGCTTTTATTACCCCACACATAGTTAACCCAGCCATATTTATCCATTTGCACATGCTTTGCAGACAGGGAATTTATCACCAGCAATCTAAAAGCATTTGTGCATCTGTTGTTTTAATAAATTATGCTGTTCATCAATCTAGCTGTGAGAGGTCTTGAGGGCAACCAAATTCCTGAGTGTGGCCGTGAGGGTTCACAAGACACTGCTGGATGGACAGTGCAGCATTAGTGCATCCATAATCTTGAGAGTCCAGTAGAGGTATTGGGCATGACCAGACTATGAAGGGAAAATTGGGCACCAACCAGAATCTCAGCCCTGCAGCCCCCAGCTCCTCTAACATCTGAGGATAAGCTGGAGGGCAAGGGGGTTTATTTTCTGCTAAACTACTTTGCCCCTTGGGAAGGGAAAGAGGAAGGGAAAGAGGAAAGGGAAGGTAAAGGGGAAGGGAAAGGGGAAGGGAGGGGAAGGGGAAGGGTGAGGGCAAGGGCTAGGGCAAGGGGAATGGCAAGGGGAACGGCAAGGAGAAGGGGAAGAATGGGAAGAATGAGAAGGGGAAGGCAAACAAGGGGAAGGGGACGAGGAACAAGGGGAAGGGGAAGGGAAAGGTTCAAATAATATAATTCTTATCATTCTTATTCTCTCTTTTCATTTCTCTTTCTTTTTAAATCCCAGACCATAAGCTTTTTCAATCAACCTGATCAATACAATGCATTAATTTGTCTCTTGTGTACTTTTTTCCTTTTTTTTTGGCAGCAACAAAGAATTACTATAATGAAATAATTTCTAGCTGGCATTGTGCCCAGCAAACTTGGGGGAAACATTAAGACTGGTTTATGTTCATCCCTCAAAACAAGCATTTGAATACAAAATTTTGGGATGATAATTTATATCTCCCACAGTTTTATGGCATTTCAATGGCCTGAAATATCCTCCTTGATGGCAATTTGCATCATTATGGGTCTGCCATAAGTTATGCAAATTGTAATAAAATGCTGGGAAAACCCTACATCTCATCTTTATCTAGATTTCTCAGTGATGGCATTTAGGTTTGCTTCAGATAATTTTATTCATTTAGTTGTGGGAAATCACCCTCCTCTTATCAGGTATTACTGGACACCATTTGGCTTTTTTGGTGACTATGAAATGGGGTAAAGAAATGGAATTCTTTCCCAGTGCACTAAGCAACAGGCCAGGATTGAATAAAAACACATTTATTTATATGTTTTATACTACCAGCTAAAGTGAAGCACTTCACTTTTTTCTTTTTTCCCCCCACTACTTGTGGAACCCACCTTACAGTCAGATTAGCAACCCTCATCTCTATCCATGTAAGTACTACCAGACAAAAGTGCTTACACCTTAGGGAAGGGACTTGCATCAGTCTAAATCTTGCTATACAAGATTGTCTATTTCATTTACTGCCTAGCCATCAAAAGTTGTAAAGTCAAGCATATGAGAAGCTTTGAAGGAAAACACAGGAAAATTGTAAACAGTAGCTTCTTTTCCATACAGTGATTTTTTGGATGTGAAAAGAGAGAGTCTTCTGCATGGATGTAGGGGCTTGCCTATCTTTCCAGCTGTCACCAGGAATTTCCAAAGCGCTCATCACCTATATGTAGGGTGAAGCCTATTCTCACTTTGATTATGATGAAACTCTGTTAATAATTATTTTAATATCAATAGTAATGAACTCTGTTAATTCAGCTAAGTACAGCCAATCGCTGATCTCACGTTCACATTTAATGCAACAGTAGGTCCAATATGAATGCAACTATCTGAGGGCATCTCAAGTGAAACTGAGAGCAAAACTGAACACACATTGCTACCTACTACAGCACCAACAATGTATTTCCCCTTCATCAGAAGAAATTCTAACTAGGAAGCAGCACATACATTCTGACTTACAACACGAAAATTATACAACTTTGTGATGCCACTTTCATCTAAACTGAACGCTATTCACCCTAGCAGAGCTCTGACATTTTGAGCAATGCACACTGATGTGAACCTGTAGTACATTATTTTAAATTAATGGGACATTTCAGTGCAGTGGAAATAAGGATCTGGCCCAGGATTTTTGCAAAATGTCCAAATATTCCCTCTGAGATCACACCTGAACACCAAAACCACATCTCAGACAGAGAGGAGTGGAAGGCCCTATATGCAGACCAGATTCACTTCTTAGAGAAGCCTGCTGCCTCCCTGGGGCCAGGATTAAGGACATAAGACGTAAACTCCCCACTCTCGTTAAACCCACAGATTATTACCCATTACTTGTCTTGCAAGTAGGCAGTGATGAGGTAACCACCAGAAGTCTAGGGACAATGAAGAGGGACCTCAGGGCCCTGGGTCAGCTGGTTAAGGGATCGGGAGCACAAGTACTGTTCTCTTCTATCCCTGCAGTTGTGAGAAATGATGAGGGAGTAGCCAGGATGAGCCAGCAGATCAATACATGGCTCCGATCTTGGTGCTACCGGCAGGGGTTTGGCTTTTTTACCATGGCTCTATTTACAGGAGACCAGGTCTGGTGACTAGAGACAGGTATAGCTTATCCTGCAAGGGGAAAAAGATTCTAGGACAGGAGTTGGCAGGGCTCATAGACAGGGCTTTAAACTAGGTATGAAGGGGGGCAGGGGTGAAACTGGGGCCACTAGAGAGCAGCCTGAATGCATCATGCCAGTGCTTGTGGAAGAGAAGGGCACTAGTAAGGTCTCACGATCTTGGTTCTTGATGAAGGAGGATGATATTAATTGTGACAGGAGGAACAAAAGAATTGGTGAGAGGTCAGTTACTTTGGAAACATCTGTGCATGGTCTGGAGGGTATTAGGGCTTCTCCTACCCAAAAGGTGGCCCAGCTGAGATGCATCTACACCAATGCATGCAGCATGGGTAACAAGCAGGAGGAGCTGGAGGCCAGTGTTCAGATGGAAAACTGTGATATAGTTTCCATTACAGAAACGTGGTGGGATAACTCACACAGTTGGCATACTATGATTGATGGCTACCAATTTTTCAAAAGAAATGGGCAAGGAAGGAGAGGCGGTGCGGTAGCCCTCTATATTAGGGAGAGAGATGATTGTCTAGAAATTAATGATGGTGATGACAATGTTGAGAGCTTATGGGTCAGAATCAAGGGAAAGGCTAATAAGACAGACATCATTGTGGGAGTCTGCTATAGACTACCCAAACAGGATGAAGAGGTGGATAAAGAACTTTATAGACAGTTGGGTAAGATCTCACAATCTCTACCTCTTGTTCTTGTGGGGGACTTCAACTTCCCAGATATCTGCTGGAAATACAAGACAGCCAAGGGGGAACAGTTCTGAAGGTTCCTAAAATGTGTAGGAGATAACTACTTGTCACAGATGGTGAAGGAGCCAACAGGGGTAAGTGCACTCCTGGACCTGCTGTTTGTTAACAGAGAAGGTCTTGTGGGGGATGTAACGGTTGGAGGCCGATTTGGGCAAAATGACCATGAAATGATAAAGTTTTTGATCTTTAGTGAAGCAAGGAGGGCGGTCTGCAAGACTGCTACCTTGGACTTCAGGAAAGCAGACTTTGATCTCTTTTGGACCATGGTTGAGAGGGTCCCTTGGGAGGCAGTTTTGGAGGGCATAGGAGCCCAGGAAGGCTGGGCATACTTTAAGAAGGTAATCTTAGAGGCACAGGGGCTGACCATCCCCAAGTCACAGAAGACGAGCCGACGAGGAAGGAGACTGACCTGGCTGAATGGAGAGCTTTGGCTGGAACTCAGAAACAAAAAGAAAGTTTATGGTCTTTGGAAGAGAGGTTAGGCAACTTACGAGGATTACAAAGATGCAGTGAAGCTGTGCAGAGAGAAAATTAGAAGAGCCAAGGCTCAACTGGAACTAAACCTGGCCACTGTGGTGAAAAAGAAAAAAAAATGTTTCTATAAATGTATCAACAACAAGAGGAGGGCTAGGGAGAACCTCCATCCTCTATTGGATGCAGAGGGAAACACAGTGACCAAGAATCAAGAAAAGGCTGAGGTACTTAATACTTTCTTTGCCTCGGTCTTTGACAGTAGGACTAGTTGTTCCCTGGGCACACTGTCCCTTAAGATAGGAGACAGAGATGGGGAACAGATTAGGCCCTATGTAATCCATGAGGAAATGGTTATGGACCTGCTTCACAAACTAGACACTCAGAAGTCGATGGAGCCAGATGGTTTACACCCTAGAGCGCTGAGGGAGTTGGCAGATGTGGTTGCCAAACCACTCTCCATCATCTTTCAAAAGTCCTGGCTAACTGGGGATATCCCATTGGACTGGAGAATAGCAAATGTGACACCTATCTTCAAGAAAGGCCAGAAAGAGGATCCCAGTAACTGTAGACCTGTGAGTGTCACTTTGGTGCCAGGAAGGTCACGGAATGGATAATCTCAAGTGACATCATAGAACATTTAAAGGTCAAACAGACAATCAGGCCCAGTCAGCATGGGTTTACGGAAGGCAAACCCTGCTTGACAAACCTGATCTCGTTCTATGACAAGGTGACCTGCTTAATGGATGAGGGAAAGGCTGTTGATGTAGTCTACCTGGACTTCAGTAAAGCCTTTGACAGCGTCCACCATAACATCCTCATGGAAAAGATGGCTGCCCATGGTTTTGGTGAGCATATACTCTGCTGGGTTAAACACTGGCTGGATGGCTGGGCCCAAAGATTGTGGTTAATGGAATTAAATCCAGTTGGCAGCCAGTCACAAGTGGTGTTCCCCAGGGCTCAGTGCTGGAGCCACTCCTGTTTAACATCTTTATTAATTATCTTGATGAGGAGATCGAATGCACCGTCAGTAAATTTGGAGATGACACCAAGCTGGGAGGGATTGTCTATTCGCTGGATGGTAGGAAGGCTTTACAGAGGGACCTGGACAGACTGGATCGATGGGCCGAAACCAACTGTTTGAAATTCAATAAGGCCAAATGTCAGGTCCTGCATTTCGGTCACAACAACCCCAGGCAACTGTATAGGCTTGGTGAAGAGTGGCTGGAAAGCTGCCCAGCAGAAAAGGACCTTGGTGTATTGATTGACAGTCAGCTGAATATGAGCCAGCAATGTGCCCAGGTGGCCAATAAGGCCAATGGCATTCTGACTTGGATCAGAAATTGTGTCTAGCCGGACTAGGGAAGTAATCCTGCCTCTGTACTCAGCACTGGTGAGGCCCCACCTTGAGCATTGTGTTCAGTTTTGGGCACCTCAATACAAAAAGGACATTGAGGTGATGGAGCAGGCCCAAAGAAGGGCAACAAAGCTAGTGAGGGGTTTGGAAAACATCCCCTATGAGGAACAACTGAGAGAGCTGGGGCTGTTTAGTCTGGGGAAGAGGAGGCTGAGGGGAGACCTTATCACTCTTTACAAATATCTGAAAAGAGGTCGTAGTGAGAGGGGGGTTGGTCTCTTCTCACTGGTGACTGATGACAGGACAAGAGGAAATGGTCTCAAGTTGCATCAGGAGAGATTTAGTTTGGATATCAGAAAAAAATTATTTACAAAAAGAGTTGTTAGACACTGGAACAGGGTCCCCAGGGAGGTGGTTGACATCCCTGAATGTGTTTAAGTCATCTGGATGTGGTGCCTGGGGACATGGTTTAGTGGTGGGTCATCAGAAATAGGGTAATAGGGTTAGGATAAGGTTGGACTCGATGATCTTGAAGGTCTTTTCCAACCTGAACTATTCTGATTCTATTATTTTCATCAAGGCTTTTCAATACAAGCATGGAAACCAGATAAAGCAAACAACCAAGATATGCATAAATCAGCAGAAACCATGGTTCTACTACCCCAACTCTGCTCACAACTCAGTTGCCACCATGAAACCTTATACTGGGTCATAATCCCATTTTCTCTTCGATTAGATAAAACTGAACTTCTGAAATGCATTCTGAGAGGACAAAAAGGAGTAAGCTGTTTCCTGGGCCCACTGTTCATAGCCACTATTATGTACACAGACATACCCACTTCTGTGAAGGGTGAAGCTCTTTGCTGATTTTTTTTCTTTCAGTGAACATTTTAGCAGCCCCAGTGGACTGATAACAACCAAGGTCACTTCTGACTGTCTGCAGCCTCCCCCTGCTATGGGGGAGCTGATTAGACTGAAGGCAGGATCAGCAAATCAGAATATTCCCTTCTCATAGTATTTTCTCTATTTGGCTTTCAGTATAGGTTAAGACATCACAGAAATCAAGCCTTCTGTTTCCTTTTTCTCTCACTTTTCTGCTTACTGTCACTTCTATCACCTCTCTTTGGCTCTTTTTTTTTCCCATTTTTCTTCACAGCCGACACCCAAGGGCCCCGTCCATGCGCCCGGACACTCCCCCCTTCAGCTGGGAGTCACCAGGGAGAAGAGTTGCTGTGAGAGTCGCTGTTGCACATCCCTTTACAAATATATATATATTCCCTTATCACTAATAATTGAAATCAATCTGTTTCACTTTTCAACCCAGAAAGCCTCTCTTTCTCATTTTTTCTCCCTCTTTCCCTACCTTGGGGGAGGTGAATCGAGAGTGTTCCAACTCAGTGCCAAACCATGACAAGCACTAACAATAATGTTCAAGGAAATAATGCTGAAGTAGAAGAGAAAATATTTTTGTTGGCAATGTTGATAGGGACATAAAGAGGAAAGTGCTGAAAAGTTGTCCAACTCTGTGACCCCATGCTGTAGGCTAACTCGTCACATGGATCCTGCTTCTATTGTGTAGCTTCTTCAAGTGAGAATGGCCCAAAAAACTGCCTTGTAAAATTAAAGATTTCAGTCAACAATGGCCCTCCTGAAGGTTTAGCAAGGAGTCACAGGGGAACACTGTAGGGATTCATACTTAAATAATGTAATAATTTCCCATTTGCATCATGAACTTTGTCAGACAAAAATAGCCCAGGTAAGCTAGAGAATAAACCACTTAAGATGAAGTTTTCCTTTCCTTATGATATCATTCTCTGAGGGGATTTTAAGAATAACAAATGCCACTGTGAAATCTTCCCTGAGGAGACTGAAAGGAAATTCACAGGAACATTCTAAAATAGCTCTCTAAAAATCCTTAATTCATATAGTAAATATGTCACTGGGTGACCCGACATGAGTGAGAACTCAGGAGACTGAAAGTCTGGTCTTAGCAGCTCTTGCCGTTGTCAACAGGGAACTTGCCACAGTGTAGGACTACTGACAAAGGCATCACACAGGAACTATGAAGCAGAAGCTGATCCATAGCTAAGGGTAGAAACATTTTACTGATCATCACTGGCTTCTCCAGAGGAGGTTTCCAGAAAAGTGGTGAGGTAGAGCTCCTCTGACTTGCCCACAGCAAAATGGATTTGGTTCACTGGAAATATATGAAAACATTTTCTGACTGCTGTGGTGTCTGAGGAAAATCAGGACAATGATACTCTTAAAAATCAGGTTTCTTTAGTATATTTCTAAGTGATTAAGTAAGAGATTAATATAAAAACCCAAAATATTTTGCATGTCTGATCTGCTGAGGAAGTAGCTGCTCTGTGATAAAATCTAACTTTATATTTTGCATCACACCAATTACCTGACTTCCAATTAAGAAGTCATAAATAATTATAATGTTATTTAATGCTATAAATTAGCACAATAATAGCTGTAACAGTAATGCTAGGACTGAATCCATATGTTAATAATAAATTACTGCCTCTTTCTCCAATTCTTTGCCCAAACTAAGTGAAAAACATTCTGAATGCAGGAAAGAACTGCCAGAAATAGGATTAAAGATACTTGAAAGTAAGGCACAGAGAGCTGCTTCACACACAGAATCTTCTTGATGCTAGTTGTTTTTTTGGTTTTTTGTAGTTGACTTGGAGGTGAGCCAGTCAGGGAGAGTAAAACACAAGAGAGAGAAACTGCCGGTGCACATTGAGATTGTATCTGTGTGCCTGCATGTGTACGTGTGAGTGCACCTGCAGTAACTGAGGCTCTATTCTGCTCAGCAGAACCTGAATTTCAGCCTAAACTCTGGGTATCAAATGATCACTATAATGATTCCTGCTGCCACTTTGCACTCCATGGCAAAGCATGAGAAGAATCTGCAGCCAAGCTGAAATTAGCCCTACCCTGATGTCCCTCTTTAAATGTTTGCCTGTTATCTCCCACTTGTCTTGATAGCTAATACCATTCCTACAGCTGCTATATCATATTAGGTCAGAGCGATGAAAACGAATGCCATTTTCTTGATGGCTTATGCAGAATTGTTGTAATTTGAATCAAGTCTCCCTAGCCTCTTTCTTTCTCTCCTATTTTTTCTGCCCCTGATACTGAATATATCGGGGCCCTGGCGAGCTGCCATTCTAGCTGCACATTAGAAATGGTAGAGTTTTCCTCTATCTGATTCTCTAAAATGAGTTCACCAAAAGGTGCAGACCCAGCACATTTGTGGTTTTTCCTATAAATTACTTTAACACTGTGTCCAATCATATATATAATTTCAGATTTTCAATTTCAACTCACTGCTGTGTCAGCACAGACTCCACTGATATGTCTAACGTATTTAGCTTAAAATGAAACGGATGGCATTTCATTACCAGGAAGAAAATATTTTTGAATATGTTTGCTGCATGGCAGGATCCATCATTATTCTGCCATTTTATGTTCAGAGTGTGTAATGGCTTTTTAATATTTTGATGTATTTTATTTATATATGTAATATTTTTCTAATATCATGGAGCAGTTTAACTCACTGGACACATTATAAAATCTTAATTGAATGTTTTTAAATATTAGTTAGGGGGGGGAAAGGCTTAAAAAATTGCCAACATCTTGTTTGAAATTTAATAGAGAGCAGCTGAAACACTGAAAAACCCATCTCGTTCTCTCTCCTTCCCCTTGCTCCTCAGCTCCCTCTGACACTCAAAATGCTTTGAAAAGGAAAAAAAAAAAGAAGGAGAAAGAAAATCCCACAGTCCCCTGAGACACTCAAGCTGTCAGCATGAAGGTAAGTAACATAGGAAATCTTGAACATGCCCAACTGTGAATGACAGAAGCCCTCTTATTGGAGGAAGTTTCTGACAGGCCTGAAATCCTTAATACCTGGTTTCTCAGTCCTTTGACCAAAGTCATGGAATTTTAAAACTACTAAGAATTTCTTCAAAGTTGATTTTGGTGTAGGTTGGTGGGGGTTTTTTTCTTGCAAGGAAATGACACTACTTACATACTTTAGTGAAATGTCACAGCTAAAAGCACTTTGAGTGAACAGATAAGTCTTGAAGGGCATTTCTTGATATTAGCAGCAAATGCTAAAATGAGCCATGCTAACTTCTCCTTGCACTGGACTAGTCCTGTTGTTAAGCTCTGCATGTGATTGAATGAGAATACTCTTTGCTTAAATGAAAGTTATCATATGACAGTGTGTCATGTTAACCACGATCTTCTACATCCATTTTTTTAAATTATCATGTTCTTTTTGCCTTTTCCTTTTAAAACATTTATAGCCACTCATTTTTCCAATAGTTTCTGTTTGTTCATGGAAGAGATCCATGCCCTCGATTTCTGCTGTGGAAAGCATCATTTTCCCTAACATATTTCAACTGCACTCATCAGAGGAAAGGAAATGCATTGCTATCCTTACACCAAGTGCAAGGTACAGGTAAGTTAGTCAACCTTTGCAAGTAGGGATGCTTAAAGTTAAGTGCTTAAACTTTTCACAGTTTGCAGAGGTAACAAGTGTCTTTTTAATCCTCTTGAAGCTCACTATACATTCCTGAAAATCAGGTTGCTTCTTTAGCAACCTTTGTGGCCAAGAGCCCTGGTCATCAAGGGTAGTTAAGCATTTAAGTTGTATTGAAATTTGAAGGCATGTGAGACTCAGATATTTCATGAGATCTGATTTTGGCTGTGAGTTAGTAGCAGAAATCAAGAGACAGCATTTTATTTTGTCTTTTTTACTGCTTGCTCATACAGGCAGAATACGAAGTTTATTTTTAAAGGAAAGTGTCAGGGTTTCTATATGAACTGATTGATTATAAATAGCTAGCAGAAATACCTAAGATGGGGTGCTGAAGTGGGGTGGGAGGAAGAAAAGAATAAAAAAATGCATAGTTATTAATTCCCAGGAAGAAGAGGTTAAAAATAATAACACACTATTGGTCCAGCAGGAATTTGTGTTGAAAAATGAGACTATCGAAGGAGTTCTATGCTTCCTTAAAAAAAGATATTGGAAATTAAAACATATTCTAGATAAGTCTTTTTTACTTATTGGTGGGGTTTAATTTCTTCTTTGAAGTTTTTCCCTGCATCACAGGCCGCAACAATTATCCATATCTAAAATATAACAGATAGATTTATAACAGCGCCTTCACATATCTTCCCAAAAGTTGGATTATAAAGGTAACAGGTGCAACCTTCTTTCTCCACCATACACAATCTTTTTTCCCCTTCTTACTGCTTTATGCAGACCACTTCATCATCCAGTACTACACTTTAAACTAGATTTTTCAAGGGAAATATGTAAAGGTGAAACATGTACATTTTACTATGTACAGATGTCCAAGTATGTGCTAACTGGGAAGTTAGCACGAAGACATCCATTTCCCATATTATTCACCTGTATAGATTTTCCAAGTACTGTTCTAGGAACTTCCTGCAGATGGGGCTTTCTGCCTGAAGATCACATAAGTGACAGGACACCACCAGCTGCAATGCCAATATTAACGCCAAAACTTTACAGCAAAAAGTCTCTGGGTATCCTAGGCCAACAACAAACATCTGCAAGAAGACAACTACCTGATTCTAGGTTTAGGCTCCATTCTTCTTGGTAAATTTGGAAGGTAGTCCAAATTTTTTTAAGGCCAAGGTTTTGTCTTTAAAACCAATCTTATGGCATAGTTGAAACTTGATGCAACTGTGGCTTTTTTGCTGCCTGCTGCATATTTTCATAAAGAGTTCAAATAGTCACATATTTTATCTGTATCTCAGTTTCTCCATTGCAAACTAACAGCAAAAATGCTTTCCCACTGGAATTTTGAGTCACACAAACTCAAAAATTAGTTATCTTGGCACCCTTCAAGTCAATTAACCCAGCCCTGAAGCTGAATGTATTCAACTACACACATCCTTGTTTAGAAGCTACTCTCAATTGGAAGCTGCTCTACTTCAGTGGCTATACCATTACCCTGCAATCCTCCAGGGAAACTAACTAAACTTAATAGAAGCTGCACTGCATTTAAAGCAGTAGAGAAAATTAATTAAATATTGCAGGGCACATAGATTGTCCCACATTCTGAAAGGGAATTGACAGGAATTAAAGCCTTCAACATCTTGGATGCTCTGGGTCTATCCATCAAAATGAGGTTGCTTATCTCATCTACATTTATGTAACTTAGGTCAGAGCCTTCCTCCACTGCTGAGGACAGGTGGGACTATGTGTGCAGAAACATCTGGCCTCATATGGAATTAAGAGCATGTTTTCTAAGATTCTTTTCTTACAAATCACACAAAGTGAAGATTATTTTTGTAGGTCTGATACAATTAGTGCCATACACTCTTCATTTAAATTTCACAACATGACTTAGCTGAGTTAGTGAGAAACACACACAGAATAACAAACTGATTTGCTAAAACATAATTTCCAGGCACTGAACAAATTATTTTATTTCACCATTTCTGTGCAACACAGAATGGGATGGGATGGGATGGGATGGGATGGGATGGGATGGGATGGGATGGGATGGGATGGGATGGGATGGGATGGGATGGGATGGATGGGATGGGATGGGATGGGATGAGATGAATAGAATAGAATAGAATAGAATAGAATAGAATAGAATAGAATAGAATAGAATAGAATAGAATAGAATAGAATAGAATAGAATAGAATAGAATAGAATAGAATAGAATAGAATAGAATAGAATAGAATAGAATAGAATAGAATAGAATAGATAGTTGGAAGGGTCCTACAGCCATCATGAAGTCAAACAGCTACACTAAAGAAACAATTATCACTATCTAAGGTGAGGTGAATACACTTGTCGATTACAGCAATCCTAGTCCTTGCAGATGCAGCCAAACAGCCATACTTCTCCGATACTTCTGGTGCTCGCTAAGGTGACCATCCTGAGGGTTAGTCATATTGGATCCTGAACACTCAAGGAGCCAGGAAATTATAAAAGATGCCATTCTCTAGTAAATTTTTCAGGCCCTGTCTTAAGGGCATATCAACCTTGAAAAAAAAAAAACAACCAAACTAAGCAATGCAACTAACACATATAACTTAGATATCCATGTACCTTATAGCAGTAAGTTTCTGGATATGAAACCCTTGTTTCTAAGGAAAGTTATGCAGCTGTAACTCTCACTGAAAGCTAACAGAAATTGCAGCAACTGTGTCCTTCTCTAGATTGTTCCATAAAATCTAATCTCTGCTGAGGTAGCATATGATCCAGAGCTAAATTAATGAACCTGAATAGATTAGCAGACATAGAAATAAAACAGCACTCTATTCTTAGGTTATTTAAAGTTTTAAATGAAATAAATTACCTTTTCCTCCAAGCTTAGAACTATTCTAGTTTGACTTTGGGTTGTTGGGTTTTTTCCCCTGACTTCTTAAACCAGAAGATACTCAGTTCTAAACTCTAAACTTTCAGATTCTTCAGCTGTTGAAGCCACAATATGATGGAAAAAATCTTGCTATGCTTTAATTCTGAGCTGTCCACAAGTATGTGCTAAAGTGCAAACTGTCTTCCCATACCCTTTTAGCTTCACGTATCAGGTCCGACCATGGGAAAAACCAACCAAACAAACACACAAAACTGCATTTCTGTATTTGGTTATTTTGAGGGGTCTATTAAAGACCTTTCTTAGTTCTGGTGCATATGACAGTGACCACAGAAACTGTTCACAACACTTCAAAGGCAATTCTCTTTTCAGTTTTTCAGTTTTATTTTCACTTTCATGTTGAATTACACATTTTAGTTACCAAAAAACAAACAAACAAAGAAATGAAACAACCAACCAAAACATGTAAACTTTATAGGCAAAATGTATGAGTTATTGTATCCCTCTCTGGAAACCTAGGGTTTATTAAAACATGGATTATTTATAACACATAATGTGCAACACATGTTTATCAACATTCAAAGCAGTATGTCTTATACAGTAAGTATAATCAAAGAGAAAAGAAATAAAGAGAAAAGAACTACAACTACCAGCTTCTGAAAGAGGTTTTGAAATGTTTGCCTTAATTACATATATTTTACAGACATCACATAGTGACATAAATGATGGTATGCTTCTTAAGAGAAAACTCTTTTAATCTCATAGCAGTTTAGCACTGTGAAATTCTGCTGACCTCATTCAGGTTTTGTTTTATAATGAAGTAACTACTTGAAATTGGGCCCACAGTAATACTTCTTTTTAGCCTGTGAAAAGTTTGTTAGCTTATGCACAGTATTTTCATGCAGCCTAAGCACATCAGTTGTTTATGTGCTGTTAGATCATTCAAGATATTCATATAAACACATTCAGACCAGAAACTTACTATCCATAGCAAAAATATTGCCCATGTTCAGCTAAAAACTCTAGTTACTAATCTCCAAGACTCTGCTGTTAAATAAAATTCTATAATAAACACAGTAATATTTTCACAGCAAAACATGGGCTTTGGAGAACAAAGTGTTAAGATACCCATAGCATTTTTATTTGACATTTCTTCATTAATGCAAAGGTAGGATGTACGCCAAGTACACGCCAAGGCACAGAGATTCAAATCCAACTTATATACAAAAGGATCATAATAAAGTTGAACATTCCAGGTTTAAGGCCTCTGGATACTGTACTAATAGTGAGATCAATTTCTTTGGCAAATGTGTGTGAGGCCCCTAAATGTTTTATCTAAAAGGAACTAACCAGGTCACAACATAACAAACTATGGGTGAGAAGTACCTTTAAAACCCCTTAACAGGTTTATTTTTATAATGAGGCATGGAAGTAGTGTATGATTTATCACAGTTCTGTAAGAGCCAAAGTGCAAGTCCCTCATGTGGAATTACTGTATTGTTGCAAAGTTCATAATTTAGTCATCCACGGATTTGCTATAAAATTCATATATTTCTTAGCCGGATTTTATCCTGAATTAGATGTCTGGAAGTCAATAAATTTGAAATTACTTCAAGCAGAGGAAGTTTTTGGTATTGACTCATATCAGCTATCACAAAAGGTGGAACAATCACCTCTCCTGCTTGAATGCACTGCTAGATCTGCTTAAGGGAATAGTGCCAGGTATACCCTGACTCCAGAGAGCACTACTCTGCGCCTTTGTAGTTATAAATCAACAAGAGGATTTTATTTTCTTTGACAATAGATTGTGATGCCTTGCCCTGTACTATTCTGCAGTACACACTGATGTTCCTTTAGACTTTTACTGTGGGAAATATGTAATATTCAAGTTTATTATTTGCTTTGCTCATGTCACAAATAAATGCTCTTTCTCTCCGTGGCTGGCTAAAATGTTGTGCTTCTTCCTATGTACTCAGATAACAACTGACCCCCGCTCTTGTGACTCCCTGTTGCAGCTGGAAGAGCAGTATGCCCTGAGCTGCTTTCAGAGCTGTATCTTCACCCAAAATAACAAATTTCCAGAGCCATAGCGTATCCAGGACAATGAAGAGGACTCATGAAGATAGGGATGCAGACCTCTGTAAGACTGAATGCAGACAGCAATGCTATCCACAGAAAATACAAAATGACCAAATTTTCCCATTGTGAAGTCATAATGGGAATATTGTAACAACTGTGTCTCTTCTGCTCCAGTATCTTTACTCTTGAAAGCTGTCATATCCTATGTATATCTTAGTCTTCTTTCCATCACAAAGAGCACAGTTAAACTTTTCTAACAGCACCACTTACACCTAACTTTCTGCACAGTGAAACAGGATTTCTCACTCAGGACTCTTTAATACATGTATTATATGCAGAGAATACAAAAAATATTGACTGAAGAAGGCTTCAGTCAAAGTTCATACCAAAAGGTCAAAGGAAGCACTAAGGAGAATTTGCCCATAGATAGTCTTTCAAAATGAATTAATGGTGGCAGACAACAGAAAACATGCCCTGATATGGGTCAGAGGAGCAGAGGAGGGAACCAGGCAGTCAGAACAACTTGACAGAATGGTCAGTCACTGTGAACAAGAAATGGAATTAATGTAGAGAGAATTTTTTGAGATTTTGTATTATGCTTACTGCACAATTTCAAAAGTTTGGGAAGGAATCAGACGTATGGAAAAACACATTCGCAGAAATTATTCTCCAGTACTGCAAAAGCTGTGTTAGGTATTCATTCAAAGTGCTGTCAAATCACACATACAAAAATTACTCTTTGATGGTTTTATTGAATACTCTTATCCCCCCGCTTCTGAGTCCCTTACTATGGGTATGCAAAAGAAAGCAGAAGGCATATGGTTTGTAAGTGGAATGAATTGATTTCTTTTCTATAGATTTAGCTACTATTTATCATCAACTGCTTCTGCACCAAGGCAGCTATGAATGACTTTACCTCACTGAGAGGCTTTTTGCATTTTGCAGTATCAACTTGCATATGCTTGCCAGCAACATTTAATAAAATTGTGATAGATACATTGAAGAAAATGAAAGCCATGTAAAGCAAAATAAATGAGAAGGTATATTTAGAGCTAACAGTCTGCCATACTACTGTGTAATTGTACCATTTCCTCTGGTGTAAATCCATTCTAGAACAAACGAGGAAAAAAAAACACAAAACTTTTTGCAAAAAACTTCATGCTTCTGGACACAATCAATTTCTTGAAGTGTGGTCATACCACCATCTGTCACAAGCAACAAATTGCTGGATCAGGTTTAGCACAAACTGCCCACTCAGTAACAGAGAACCTTTGCATTATGGGCATTGCCACAGATACGCTATTACAGTCATTGATCATTATAATAAATTATCTGAAATAACTTACATGTTGCCATGTAACAATGATGTTACCTATTTGGCTCTGGTGTCCAGCCAGTAAGAAAACCCCTTCTAAATCATGTAAGATAATGGCTCTTACCTTACCTCTGCTGACTTTGTTATTTTCCCCCAAGACACAGTGATTTTGTTATTATGTTACCCCCAGCCCAATAAGGAATTTGAAAAGCTTAGTTATGTCTTACACAGCCTATTAAGAACTAAAACAAGCTACATTATCTGTCTGAAACTTACTTTCTTCATCATTCTCTGACCACACCAGATGCTTGTTATGGCATCATTTTCCACACCTTTTTTCAGAAGAAGATCCTTAGTGACCTCTACCGGGCTGTCTTCTTCTTTTTCTCTATGAGCAATCAAGCAATTGTAACAATAAAATTGTTTTCTGCATAGTGAGAACCTGAACAAAATCGTGAGAGACAGAGGACAAACCAGTGACAAAAGTCAAATCACAACCTTGACATTTTCTGCCTTTGCTCCGCTCGAACATTTTCCAAAAGAAAAGACACCATTGGACCTATCCCTGTATGGAATTATTTTTGAAGATGACTTTGAAATTAAACTTATGTTCACATTTTAAGGAAAGATACAGCAGTGAAGCAGGGTGGAATGCAGCTAATGTACAATGAGTTTGCCCTAATGTACAATGGCAACGCCCTAGGCAACCCTAGATGTTGGCAACACCAGGGGAAATTGGTGTGCTGACTCTAAGAGAAATTGCATGGAGGGTGGAGCGGAGTGGAGACTCAGTGGCCATGCTCTGTGGCAACAATGGGATTCAAAGGTACCGTGGAACAAATCAGCTGCATATCTGATACCCTGGGCCAACAATCTATCAACTTTTGACAACGTACTGTCCTCAGGGTGAATTTTGTCATTATAATCTCATTATAATACCAAAACACACCTCCATCCCATAAGTTACACGCCTCCCAAGGTGGAACCACCCCTCACAGGGTGAAGTGAAGAGAAGAAGTTAAGGGAAGGGTCTAAAAATGTGCCAGAAGGAAGGGATTTCTCCAACAGTTTCAGAACAGCAGGCTTAGGGTGTATCTCTGTCCATACCTTCTGGAGTTTATGCATAGCGTGCTATCAGACTGTTCGTACCAGAAGTGGTTCTGCCATGCCTTCTGTGAATTCTGAGACAAATGTACCAGTCTCAGATCATTCACTTCATAATACAGATGGTGAAAGAAAACACACCATGAGCTTCGTCACAGCATGGAAGCCCAACCTACAGTCTCTCATGCTGGACTTCTCCCTCCCCTTATCCTCATCACTGCTCTTAATGGCCCTGGGGCTGCATGGCCAATCATTCTGGAGATTCAGCTGCCTGCTTTCAGCTTGCAGAACAGGAAGAACTGAACAATTCCCTTCGGGCAATCTATACAGTCTAGCAGTTCACTGTGTAAGCAATGCCTTATCGATTTCTGCTATTGCCTCCATAGCTGACTCAAGGAGCAGAGGCTCTGACAATGGCTAACAAGTCTAAACCATTAGTCCCATTTGTAAGTACTTGGTGAAAGGCTTGTCAGTTTCAACGTACTTACACTGTAGTTTTTAGTGAATTTCTAGTCCCGTTCATTTTGCCACCATGACCTCTGTAGTTAATGGGTGTTAGTGGAATTATTTTTTGTTTTCAAAAGCTTTTCCTTTTTCATCCCTGCTTTTTCTTTTCAGAACTTAAAAGCCATTTAGGTTGTGATGTTACAAAACAGCAATGCAGGCAACAATCTGTTGCCCTCCAGTGAGGAAAATATGTGTCTTTGTGTACTGCATGTTGTGTCTGATACTAAAAAACATCTTTGTCAGTCAGGTGCCAGCAAAGTAATTCATTTTGAATAGAAAGGTTTTCTGAAAGCAGGATTATTCTTTTAAAAGGTCATATTAAAAATTCTAACCGTCTTCAAGGCTAAGGACATGCCATAAGTATAATTTCACCATATTAAAACCTCTCTTTTTTCCCTGTCTAACCTTCTCAGGACAGAAGCTTGCAGTTTTGTCACACACACAGTAAAATGTTTTCCTTTAGATGAAACCTTGTGAGAGTTCTACTAATGAATGAGTCCACTTGTGACAATTTACATAATAATTAACACTGTACACAGGAGGCGGGTTCTACTAGCTTTGGCTGTGCTGTTGCCTTAGGTCCCGCTCAGGGGCCACTCCAAAAGTGGTCTGGTGTTCATCATCCTTACCCATTTGACAAGCCTCACAGCCCCTTGGGTTTCCCCACTGATCATTGCTTGGAACCTTAGGACAGACATGTATCTAAAACAAAGTCTTATTGAAAGGATTTTGCTTACCATCACCTTTTGATGTCTGAGCCAGCATGGCAAAAGACATGGAGACTTCTAGATGCAAAGCCTTAATCTCAAGCAGCAGTATATCAACTTCCAAATTCCAGTTTTACTCTGTTGGTCCATTTTCATCTGTTTTGTTTGTTGTACTGTTTGTACCATTCCTCTATTTCACTGATTCAAATGGAAAAGAAATTTAGCTTCCTGTAGCTGTCTCCATCACAGAAGCCTGTGAGGCCACATGTTTATCACCTTCTAATGACAACTTCTGTCCCCAAAAAGAGCCAAACAAGATACATTAAAATGTCCCCTATAGAGGATTCATGTTTCCTGTCGTTATGTGTAGAGACAACAATCTCTCCTGCTCCAGGGTTACAGGCCACCAATTCTAGCTTCATCTGCTGTCTACATGACGTCTTTTTGGTTTTGCACTCTCATGGTCATCCCCTGGAGACATGGATCTGTGTACTTATGTGTTGCCATTGGACAATCCATTGATAAATCAACAGGGATGTGAGTTCAACTGTGCCTTCTCATACTGCCAAATATTTATCACGTGTTCATTCAGCAGCTCAGAACTGCTGACACTGTTTATCCTTGGCACCAGCATGAAAAGTAGCACTAGGAACACATCAGGTCCTACCTCACCAGCTGGCTGATGCACAGAGCTCATCCATTGCTGGTGGATACAATGCACATGGACTACCTGACAGTGGCCTTTTTCTCGAGGACTTCAGTAGCACTTAAAATCCTGAGTGAAAACACTTCCCTCCAACTACCACAATAGGGATTACTGTCTTTGACCTCCCTCACTGCCTCTGCCTTGGCACAGCACAGCTTTCCCAGTAGCCTTCTGCAGCCACAGTCATGGTGTGTCCAAGATGGTCTTCCCCTAAGCACAACCCTGCCCAGCAGTGCACCTGGGGAGGTGGACATAACTGTCTGGCTGCTAGGAAGAAAAGCACTGGGTGCCCAAGCTGCACCATAGAGCTTTTTTATTTGAAGGTGTGGCATCTAGGATATTCTGTGGGAAGTAAGTTATGCAGTGAAGTAAGTTATGCAGTGGGACTGGCCATACTGTACGGTTGTGATAGGTGTGCAGCCAGGCCAGGAGCAAGGATGGGTGAGGCCAAAGGATGGAAGAAGCCTTCCCAGGGCTGCCCAGAGGCACTATGGGTGTGGTGCCAGAAGGATGCCCTTGAGACTTTCAGAGGCTTCTCAGGCAAAATATTACCTCAGGGAAGTCAAAAGAGAACAGTATAGAAGCAGTAAAAGAAATCAAGGTGTAAGAGTGACGCTCAGTATCCAGCCATTGTCCTAACAAAACTAAGGTGCACACTTAGTATCATGGAATTAAAAGGGGGCATCTGAACTTTTTAACTTCCCTGACCTAATCAGCAATAACTGAGCACTAGGCTCTGTGCTTCTTTTGCTGTAGAGATACTGCTGATGTGTAGCATCAGAGAAAGGGCATGTCATATCCTTTTTCTATCAGGTGTTTGAATTCAGAAAAAGCATGTGTAACTGAATACAAAGGTTCTCACTCTCAGAATTCCCTGATTCACCTTCAGCTGGTAAATAATTTTGTCTGGCTTAAATTTCTGTGCTGTGAACCTCAGCCAGCCTCAGGTCAGAAGACAGAATCACATTTTGACTTAAGAGTCACTTAAAACCTACTTCAGGTACAACATTATCACGCCACCTCAGAGTTGAGGTAAGACCAAGTCTTCATTTGCACTAGGTTTTCCCAAAGAACATTTTCTGACTGTGGTGTTGGTCTTATCTTGAAGTTACAGTACTTTACTTATTTGGGCAGCAGGCATAAAGAGGCATATGTGTAGACAGCATGTCCTTATCTAATCTCCTAGAAAAAAAAACTAGTTAGCAAAACCAGGCCAAATGTGACAGAATTGTGAAAGATTGTAGTCTTCTAAAAAAAAAAAATAAATCAAAGAAAAACAGAATTAAACACACATTTTTTCTCTAAAACAGGAATACACAAAATGAGAGTTCCCCTGTCAGTTATTATCTTTTCAACTGAATATTTCTGGGACTGGCATCTATAGGCTGCCATATTATGACTGCTTAATTGTAGCATGGAGTACAGGAAATTACTATTATTTTTTAGAACTGGTGCAATTCTTTGACAACTTAATACTCTTACACACTTTATTTCTACCTAGTTAGATGTCTGATTGTGGTAGCAGGAGAAGGCAAAGCCTATAGCCCAGCACTGCCTGTAGGAGAAATGCACAGGAAGAGTGAACAGTGGAATAACCTGCTTAGAAATAGCACTTAGGAACAACTGTCATAAACACACTTCTGGATTTCTTATGGATCATCAGCAGTTTCACAAGGACTGCTGGAAGGATCCATACACTATTGTTTAAAAGACATAGAGCTGCAGGTTGTTTCCAAACTTCTGGCAGGATTTTATATCCATTACTTCTTTTAAAAGGCATGAGAAGTGTTCACTGTAGGTTACCCTGTGAGCCTTATTAGAAATATATTAGAAAGAAATAAACATGGTCTTCTGTTTAGCTGAAAAAAAAATCTTGAAAAAAAAATCTTTAAAAAAAAAAAAATCTTTAAAAAAAAGCTAAAAATCATCCGGGATTCTGTAGTGACATCTTGTGGTGCAAAGGGGGCACAGCTCAGTGGGAGTTCAAAATAGCGATGATTATCAGCACAACTCCAAAATGCATAATAGCACTTTGTGCTTGGCTTTTCATTGCCTCAACAGAGAACTGTTGCGGGATTATCATTGCACCTTGTTCGTTATACCACCCAAAATGCTTTTTATGAATGGGTTATTAACTTATAATTAATCATCTCACGTTAATATAAATTTATCCATGCAGACATATTTAATCAGAGCTCTTTCATTTTTCATAATATTTTAATAACAGAGCACTAAAGGAAACTTGCAAGATATAAAGTTACATGAATGGTGTTTATAATCTGAGTCTATTAAAGTGGTTTGAGTTCTTGACTTTCAAGGAAACTGGAAAATGACATAATTTGAACCTATGCACTATCATTGCGATTAACCTGCAAAATGCATATATTTAGGGAACAGACCACACTGCCCTGTCTTAATGAGACTCTCCACAGAGGTCATACACAACAATGATGTGTTTTCCAGTAAAAGTAGTGACAAGATAATTGGACTTTATTTTAGGAGCCTTAGTGCAGCAGTGTATTACCAGAACAATGAGAAGTGGAAACTTCCCTTCAGTGAAAGCAATGAGTATTCATACAAGTGGATGTATTTAAATGTGTGGCAGGTTTTAGGATTATCTCATTCAATTTTTTTAATCCATGCTCTATAAACAATGTAAGGGTCTGGTATTTCTAATTGGTATTGATGGCAGCTGTCATTAAAAAGATTGGCTGGCTGTGAATATTAAGTCTGCACTTGTAGTAGAATGTGACTACGGTTTCTGGCAACATCATTTACAGTTTATTTCCTCCCTAAAACACCAAAAAACAGCAATAGGCTCTGCTATTCTTTGACAAATTTCTTTTTCAAAGATGAGTCAGGCAGGTTATGAATGACAGAAACACCTCAAAATCTTCAGAAACTGAGAGGCCTGTGGATAAAACAAATATTGCTCAAACTTTTTCTCACTAACCACAGGTAAATTTGGAGTAAAACTGTCTCTCTGGAGTGACCTGAACCATAAGCAATCTGTAATTCTGTCAGTCCTGCTCAGATTTAATGTCTGTTCTGTTAGTTTTCCAGAGTACTCCTTCGCTTTCATCCAAAGTATGTGTTTTCCAGTGTGACATCAGAGAAGCTAATAAAGTAACTGCAAGCAGCCAACTTTTCAAAGCTATGAATGCTAACAATAACAACATCACTGCTTGAAGTAAATGAGTAGGTATTTTGTACTATATATACATGGATTGTGACCCTTTTCTACTTTCATTAGAAATACTCATTACTAAAGCAAACCAGTTATTGAAAAAAATTGGATGTTTCTCCAGGATTAATGGCCACCTGGGAGCAGATTAAAGCTTGCTGTATATCCAAGGCCATTAAGACCACTTCATACTTAGTAAGAAGAAAACACCCAGTACAAAATTAGTTTTTCAAGATGTTTGGCTGTTCCAATTGAGGAAATGTTTGATCCTTCTAATTAAGTATCTCCCTGTGCTTTACAAACAGCAATGAATTCGTTCATTCCACTCAGCATCCACAGTAGAGAAGGACTTTTATCTCTCTTTCTGACATAATGGAACAGAGACACAGAAGAATAAAGTAAATTATTGCAAATTCCAGAGGACATCTGTCAAGGCCTTTTCTCCTGATGTTTAGTTTTGTGTCAGGATCAACAGGGATAATTTTTCTTCCAAGCAAGAGCTTCAGCAGTTACAGAGGATGTGCTCTATTCTGTGAGCCAGTTGTGCATCTTTGATCCTCTCAGTCTCCCATTTGGCTTATGGTTGTTTTTAGCCTACTCACGATTTTATCTGAGTAAAACAGTCACCACAGCCACCAACAAAACAGTCAGCTTGCTAACAAATGCTAATTTTAACAGATTTTTATTTCAGTAGATGATAGGTGGAAGATGTCTCTTGTTTTCTTCTCCAACAATTTTTATATATTTCCCTCCATATAAACAGAGTGGGGAGAGAGCAAGAATCTCTCAAGTTATGTAAGTCAGAAACACATTCAAAATGAAGAATACTCAGTAATGAACAGCTGAGCCCCCCAGTGGAAAAGAGATTTCATGAGAAGAGAGTCGGTTTATTACAGCCATATTTTCTCCTCGGGAAAAAAAAAAAAAAAAAGAAGAAAAAAAAATAATCTGCAATGTTACTTGTAATAAAACATTTAAATAAATGTGGCTAAAAAATGGAGTCTTTTGAGGCCATGGCAGTTAGATGAGGTTGTAGGTAACACTGGAGTTTATCATTACTTTTGTCACCATGTGCTGGGGGGCAGAGAAGTGATGAGGGACAAAGTGAAGGTTATTCCTTCAAATAAGAGGTAGCAGAGTGAAGTGGAATGAAACAAGTATTTGCTGTAAACTCAGGGGATTAAAAGCTGTTTGAATTATTTAGAAATTGGCCACTGGGTCTGCATCCTTTCATTGCCTGTTCACTGGACTGAAGAAACTCACAGGTGCTGCTGCAAGTAATTGGCTGTGTGAGGAACACAGTATTTCCTGGCAGCATTTCTGGACAGTTCTCTTTCAGCAGAGAAATGGAATGGTGCTGGGGCAATACTTACATATTGCTGGCATGGCTTCCTCTCATTTCTCCTCTATGGTAAGTGCAGTACAAAAACCTTCAATGGCCCAAGGCACAGTTTCTCAGGATCCTTCTACATTTATAACATGAGCTATAGTCTCCTTCATAGGGACCTTCCTTGTTTGGGAGACATGCAGAAAACAGAGACTTCCACAGAGCGCAATGGTGAAGGGAACGTCGCTGGAAAGACTCAGAACTCCTGCCACAACCCAGGCATATGACCCAGGTAACTAGTAACTCCAAACCAAATTCCTGTATTGGATTTTTCTTGTCACCTCCCCCAGCCCCTCAGAAAAGGAAGTCTGGATGCATAAACTTGGCACGAGCTGCAATCTGCTCCAAGTAGTCCCTGATAGATTATCAGGATTAATTTAGACACAGCTGGATGAGTTTGACTGTGTTCACATTAGATTTGCCCTTTGCCACAGGCTGTCTACAGAGCAATAAGCTATTTTTACTCTGCTACTCTTCTGCATTGGCAACCCAAATGTTCAAAATGAAGTGTCTTAAAAATCTAGAGACTGATATAACAATCATGATTTATTTGTGAATACCAACTTTGAAGTGTATTTTCCTTCTATGTTCTGAGCTTCACAGCAAGACGGGTTTAACTCATTTCATATCTTTAAGCCCTTTTATTCAGGTATGAGATTCATGGTACAGACCTGTGAAGTAATTGTTGATTTTTAAGTAAGTCTATCATAGAGTCTTACACAGGTTGCATTCAGAATCTACCCCCTGAATTTACTCCAACAAGTGTCTGTGATGTTGCATTTGGCAACTTTTAAAGTCTTTTTGTCTTAAAAGTGATTCCATGCTACACCATTGTTTCCTAATGTCAGCTTGGAGTCTTGTTGGAGTTGTTGAAGGAAGAAAGACCAGTACTGAAAACCAGAATAAAATGTAAGCAGTCATGTAATTAATATATTAAATTAACACAGCAAACAATATCAGTTGTTTAAGGGCAATCTCCACAGCAGAGAAATAGTCAGTAGTATTTGCTTTAATAATCAGAAATTAACTAACTGACTTGACTTCCTTCCTGAAGCCTTTCAAGAATGTCTGCCAATAAAATGGAAGAAAATAAAAGTCCTAAATTTTTTTCTGTTCTTGTATTTAATTTTGTGTATTCCTCATTATACTCCTTGTATTAATCACTATCATTTTCCTTCACAACTGTCTAGAACCTTTTTTCACTTTTCTGTCCATTATTCTCTCTTTTACCTATCCTTTTTTCTTTCTAAAACAAAATCCTCTCATATATTTCTTATCACAATCATGTCAATATAGAATCATAGAATCATCATCAAGGTTGGAAAAGACCTTCAAGATCATCAAGTCCAGCTGTCCACCCTATAGCCCCTAACCACTAAACTATCTCCTGAAACACCATGTCTACCCATTTTTTTTTTAAATCCAGGGGTGGTGCCTCCACCACCTCCCTGGGCAGCCTGTTCCAATACCTCACCACTGTGAAGAAATTTTTCTTAATACCCAATCTGAACCTCCCCTGGTGCAACTTGACCCCATTTCCTCTTGTCTTGTCACTAGTCGCTAGGGAGAAGAGGCAAACACCCACCTCACTACAACCTTCTCTCAGGTAGTTGCAGAGACCAATGAGGTCTCCCCTCAGCCTCCTCCAAACTAAACAATCCCAGTTCCCTCAGCCACTCCTCATACAATTTATTCTCTAGATCTTTCATCAACTTCTCCCCACATAACTCCTGTTTCCAGCTGGAATTCCATGCCTAAACATTGTAACATAAGCCATCCTGTAAAGCCAGAGACCTAGCAGGAGCCTGGAAAAGCAGGCTTTCCCTATAATACAAGAAGTGCCTCTTGCAGAAGTGGTGCTCAGCGCTATGCAGGTGACAGACATTTAGCAAGGATTTCCCTCCATTATTGCACACTTATATCATAGCCAGGCCCCTGAAATATCTGGAGAAAAATGAGAAATCAATACTATGTGAAATAGAAGTGGGAAAGGGCCAGCTCCATTTTAAGTGGACTTAAAATTTTCTTAGGAGAAAGCCCATCAGGTAGACCCTGGCACTGCTAAGCTCCATTTTCTCTCTAAGGAGGGGTCAGCACAGGTGACAGCTTTTTGCTGTTATGGAAAAGAAATGGCACACAAATGGTTAGTTTTGAGATGGAGCAGGAACAGAGAAATGGAGATAATGTGGCCATGGAAAAATGACTACACAAGCATATATGATCACTCTAAATATTCGCAATTCTGGGAACCTTTTATTGAGTATACAAAATCAACATTGTTAAGACATCCAGCAGCTCTGTCTTCCTTCTTATTGTACTGCGATAAAAAGGCATCCTGTGTTAGTCATGGGAGACAGAATTTCTCAAATCTGTCTAGTTAGTTAAATAACCAGAGTGCACTGTATTCATTTTCACTGTGATCTTAATTTGAAAATATGCCAGTGCTCTGCTTTAGCAAGTATGTCCTCATTTTATAAACCAGGTTCAGCACATGGGGTCAATTCAGCCAATTCTTGTTTCCAGTGAAGTTAAACCTCACATTAATTTTTATCCAGATTCTGAACTGACCTCCCCTATAATGTCATCTGCTTAACTAGGAGAGGCAAGGACTTAGTATTTTTTTTTAAATTCCCAGGGTAATGGCTGAGGTGGGCTGACCACCTCTGAGCACAATTTTACTTTAGAAGCAAATTCTAGTTAGCCTTGACCTAATAGCAATGAAAACAGGAAATATACAAGCAGCTCTTCCTTGCCTCCCAGGACACCTGGGTGTACCTTTGCCAGCTGTAATTCAACTGCATGTGGTTATGCCCAACTTTGCAGTAGGAAATGCAGTTTTTCCTCTTTCTTCAGGAAGGAACTGAACCACAAGCTGGAGATGTCCACCGGGAAGACTGTCCCCTTAGAGACTGCTGCTGCCAAGGTCAGCAGCTGAGATGCTGTTTAAAGAGTAGTTTTTGTACCAGCACAAGTCTGCTAGCTTAAATGGTGATGTCTACTGATTCAGGCTGTCCAAGTTTAACTGAAGCCTCAGAGCAACTTTACTTGGTACTTACAACCAAATAAAACAATGGCATTGCACAGAGCAGGATGTATCAGAGGTATATCATAGTTGGAGATAATTAGACCCTAACATGTACAGCAGAACCTCACTCTTTACATGGCTTTCAAATGGATCCTTGGAATCCCAGCAAGATTACAAAGTAAGACTAGATTATGTGTCCACTAGTCATGTGGCCACAGAATGTGGGAAAAGAAACAGGGGGAAAAGCTGACGTAATGGAAACTCCTGGTTCAGCATGATCCTTCAATTTTAGTGAGCTCTGGATCAGCTTCTCAAAACCAGTAAGAGAGATTAGAAATTAGTGCAAATGCCTATGCCATTAGAAACACTGGCCATTAATAACATGCAAAGGCTTGAACTAGTGACATTGTGGAGAATTCCTCCTCCATGCATTGGCTCCTGGCCCATTCTGACAAAAGAAAAAAAAAACAAAATTGTGAAGAACCACATGGGTAGAAAACAGACATAGGAAAATCCCTCTTTTGTTGCACCTGATGATCTGTAAGCATGCGAGTTCTGGTATCACTCATTTACAAGCCAGCAGATAATATACAGAGATCACATTTGTAATTTAGATGTTAAAGAGCATGGATGCTTTTCACTCTCCTAAGTGCTGCTTTGAACATCTTCAATATTTCAAGTTCTCTCTTTAAAATTACATCAGACATCTGGGATAGCTGACTGTTCTTGTTAATTAATTCTTATGTTTAGTGCTCTGCTGTTGTCACCATTTGTTCATGGACTTTTCATTATCATAATATTTGTTTATCTGAATAAATAAAGCAAACAATAACATTTTGAAGTACAGTACAGTAAACGCAGCTTTCAGTGTAGACAGAAAAGCATACATGAAAGTCTCTTTAGGAAAACATATTCCTGCCAAACCACATGCAGTGATGCCTCTAAATGAGTAAATTTAGGTAATTAACACAAAGCCCAGCCAAACCAAAGAAATTCAGCAGGAATGAGCTGCCAGGCTCCAATTACCTGTGCAGTTAAAAATGGGAACAAGTATTCACAAAAGCTTTTGTATCAAAGCTGTGGGGGCTTTGTTTAGTTTATGAGTTTTTTTAATCAAAAGCCTTCAGCCCTGACTTATGTTTTCCTTCTGATTAAGCCAGGCTGATGAGAAATGTAGAAACAGATAAACTAGTTTAAGTGAAATTAAAGTCCCCCAAACTCTAAGACAGACTTCGAAGCCGTGACTCCTATGGCAGATCAGGTACCATCAAGACAGAATGAGAAAATATTCCCTGTTTCTTTTATACTGCATACTGGATGACCACAGAAATTACCTTAATACCTTAAATTCTGGAATTTCTCCTTTTTTTTTTTTTTCCTCTCCCCACTAGTGACTTCACCTAGGCATTAATATCCAGTTCCTAAAAAGAAAGCCTACTCTTGAAAGGATGTCTAATTGGAGAGGCTGGAAGAACGAATTCCCACGATGTTTCCCATGGCACTCACAGAAAAACCTCAACATTTCATTCTAAAACCAGAAAGCTCCTCAAACACTAAGAGTAATTAATAAAATTGCTGGCTAGCCTCTCTGCGAGATTTAAATAGCCATACTTAGGAAGGCAAACCTTAACTAATCCTATCACCTTTTAATTTTTTTTTTAAATTAATCTACGTCAAATTCCTCTTCTTGCTTTATCAAATAAGGATTCTCCATCAAACTCCAAAAGCTTTCTGCTCTGTTCTTTCCTTTAAATTTCAAAATATGAGTTGTCTAATCAGATAAGCAAAGGAATAGTCTTTATCTGATTCATTCACATTCCATTGGAAAAAATCTCACTGAAAAAGTCAGAATAAACCATTTGATTTCTCATTGTACTATTTTTTCCTATAAAGAAAACTATTTGCTCATTTGCTGATTTGATCATCACATAATAAGAACTCTCCTAGGAGAAATACACATGAAGATCAGGTTCTCCTCTCATTTACCCTAATTTTACACAGAAAATAATTCCACTGACCTCTGATATGTTATTCTAGACTTATGTCAGCATAAATGAGTGGAGCACAGAGACAGAAAAAAAGACTGTTGAGCTGAAACCATTATTCACATATTCAAATTCAACCCTGGGCAAGTTTCACAATCTCTTTCTCCTCCATAAAACTACACAAGATCACTGATAGTCAATCAGTCCCCTAAGATATACAAGAATATTTCTGATACCCCCTTGGAAGTCTAGAAATATACACACAGAGAGGTATGAATGAGGGAAAACCCCTGGGGATTACAATACTGTACATCACATGTGAATCACCAGAATTACTAACTTTGCCTCAGCAGTGAGAGCAGGAGAAAGCAGAGAGAGCTTAATGCAAGAGAGAACAAACAGGAGTTTAGCAATGAAAAATTACATGTATAAATTATTTTGCTAACATTTTTATTTCCCATAATTATATTAATTTATTTGCTATTATTCACTGCAATAACACTGATCTCAATGAATTCATTTAGTATTAGCGCTGCTGTGAGAAACACTTCCAAAAGAGTACTACAGTAATTCAGAATTAGTTAAATGTACCATTAAATCAAAATGCTCTCACTTCATTTTTGTTGTTATTTTCAGAGTCTACTGAAAACAGATTTCCTTTCAGTTGGCTTTCTGAGATAGTCATCAGCCTGTAGTTTTTAAGTCTGGGTGTGCCTGTCATTTAACCTTCATCCCCCTTCAGTTTTTATCCTGATGCATTTATATTAAACCACAGAATGATAAATGAACATGGCTTCATCTACACAAAAGAGACATCATTAAAGAAACCTCTCATAAGGTATGAATCAAAGACAGGAAACCTTTACTCCTTTTCCACTCCATCTTCTCTGGCTGAGGGACTGCCTGCAGCAGCATTCTCCTCTTAAATTTATGTTTTGCTTTTTTCTTTTCATTCCCAAAGCACTTTTACCCATTTCTCAGTTGCTTTTCTAAAAGAAATACAGGTATACTCAGGCAATAGACAGTCTACAACTGACTTACAGTACAGTTGCATGGAAGTCTGTTATCAGTCTGAAATGTAATCCAGCATGAGGAAGCATGAAAGTAAGGAAGGCATGAAGGCAAAGAAACAGGCATCCTGATATGAGAAACATGTCTATTAATGAAGTGAGATACGCAGATAATTTAGACCATTTGTCCTACTGACTTTTTCAGAAAATAGAGTGATGGAGCTGACAAGTTTATGCTTAGCATGCACAGATTCACATGAATTTTAGCTGTTTCTTTTGAACAGCTCATAGCCATTTACCATAACCTCTGCCCCTGCATAGTCATCAGTGTTTCTGAAAATAAGTGAGAAAGTGTAAACCAGAGCAGGATCAGTTCTTTGCTCTTATTATCCCCTACATAGCTTCTGTTTCATCTTACACTTTTTCTTTAATTCATTTGCTTCACAGTGGGATCTATTCCTTGAAGGAGTCAAATAAGTTCATGCATCCTTAAAGTGAGAATAATTACCTTGGAACCAAGAGAAGTAGCTGGCCTCAGCAACGTGATAAGCTGATGAATACAGGCTATACTGCACAGATTGGAGTAGTTGTTCTGTGGATTCCAAACTTTTGTGATAGAGAATTTTAATTTCTCCTCCTCTGGCATGGCCGTATGCTTAAGACTGTTGTGAATCAGCATGGTTTCACTGATTCCAATTTATCTATACAGGTCTGCAAAACCAGATGGGTGCAGTGTTTGCTTGCTCATACGTAAAAAAAATAAATCACTGAATCACAGAATCTTTCAGGTTGGCAAAAACCTTTAAGATCATCAAGTCCAACCACAACCTAACTTCACCAACCATTAACCTAACACTACCAATTCAAATGTTTAACCACTTTCCTAAGCAACACATCTATACACTTCTTAAACACCTCTAGGGATGAAGACTAAACCACCTCCCTGGACAGCCTATTTCAGTGTTTATTTACCCTTTCAGTGAATAATTTTTTTTCTAATATCTAATCTAAACCTCCCCTGGTGCAACTTGAGCCCATTTCCTCTTGTACTGTTGCTTGTTACCTGGGAGAAGAGACCAACCCCCACCTCACTACAACCACATTTCAGGCAGCTGTAGAGAGCTATAAGGTCTCCCCACAGCATATTCCAGAGTAAACAGCTCCAGTTCTTTCAGATGTTCCTCACAGAGCTTGTGCTCCAGACCTTTCACCAGCTTCTTTGCCCTTCTCTGGACTTGCTCCAGCACCTCAATGTCCTTCTTATAGTGAGGGTCCCAGAACAGCACATAGTACTTGAGGTGTGGCCTCACCAGTGCCAAGTACAGGGGCAGAATCACTTCCCTACTCCTACTGGCCACACTATTCCTGATGCAGACCAGGATGCTATTGGCCTTCTTGACTACCTGGGCACACTGCTGGCTCTGATTCAGCCAGCTGTCAATCAGCACCCTCAGGCCCTTTTCCTTTGGGCAGCTTTCCAGCCACTCTTCCCCAATCCTGTAGCTTTGCATGGGGTTGCTGTGACCCAAGGGCAGGACTTGACACTTGGCCTTGTTGAACCTCATAGAACTGGCCTTGGTCCATTGATCCAGACTGTCCAGGTCCCTCTGCAGAGCCTTCCTACCATCAAGCAAATCAATATGCCCTCCCAACTTAGTGTCATCTGCAAATTTACTGAGGGTGCACTCAATCCTCTCATCCAGATCAATGACAAAAATATTAAACAGAACTGGGCCCAAACTGAGCCCTGGGGAGCACCACTTGTCACTGGCTGCCGGTTGGATTTAACTCCATTCATTACAATTCTTTGAGTCTGGCCATTACTACAGACTTCCATGTCCTATTTTACATTTCAAGAGTAGTAATGCCTCTGCTGAAGTCTCTGGAGCTCTGCTGATGTAAAACTCAAATGTGGAGAGAACTAAACAGGGTTCAAATCAGAATTAACCCTGACTGAATGCAGGAGACCCTCATTTCCAAAGAAAACTATCACATCATAGAACATAAACTCACGTTTGAAAGGTCCCCCATTCAAAACCCAAGGGACATTATTTTCAGAAGCCAGTATCCAAAGAAATCACCACGTGTAAATTTCTCCTGGCTCAAAGCTGAGTCCAAAGAAAATAGCAAACAACAGATGTTGCTACTGGCACAAGCTATGGCTTACCCCCCCAACTCTGGGGTGTCCATGATGTCCTTGAACACTGCTCTAGAAAAGGAGAAAAAAAGAAGAGGAAACCAAACAGCAGTATAACTCTAAAATCAATAACACATAAAATTGTTTTTGCAGAAAAAATAAGATACTTTAAATCACATAATACCTTGGGCCCAATCCATGATGATATAGGTGACTATTGATTTCCGTGGAGTTTATGCTGACATATTATTAGCTAAAAGCCTGGTCAAGAATTCAGAAAGGATGCTAAATTATTAGATTTATCCTGACTGTGGCATTACCAACACCAACAGCTTCTGATTTATACATGATGTGAGAGGGAGGAACCCCATAATACAGACACAGAACAAGAGAGCAGCTAAAAATCTTGAAAATACCAGGCTTTCTTACTGATAAAAGTAACACTGGAACAAACAAAACCAGATGTGATTTTATATTACTTGTCACACCTGTCATTTGAACCAAGGCACAGTTAAATGAGGGGAAAAGAAAACAAAAATAAAAACAAAACAAAAAAAACAAGCAAACAAACAAAGCACACACCAAAAAATCCCCAACAGTTTAAAGTGGTACAGGGAAAAATACAATGAATGCCAGGAATTATTTCCTGTCACTGATATCTGGCCAGTCTTAGCCTAGTCACTCAAAACAAGACTAAATAAAGGCAATGGGGATGATACTGGGAACAATCTTGCACCATCAGGAAGATAAATACCTACATAATCTATGACTTCCAGGATTAGAAAAACAAGGTAACAGCTCAGTAGTACTCAGCAAAAAAATGCTGGCACAATGTATTTCACATTACAGCCAAATTTGCAATAAGATATGTTCAAAGAAATAAGTTCAGAAAGTAAGAGAGAAGAGTGGGTAGTCTTGATCAAAACCATGTTTGGTACCAAAATAAACACAAAGTTCAAGTTCACCTGTGCTGCACCCATCCACCATGGAAAGTCCCAAAGCATATACTGATAAAAAGCCTCAGGGATGATCAAGGATGACTGAGCATCTTTTAATGAACATTCCTATTTCCTCTCAGATTGGAAAATTTAGCACACATTCATCAATTACACTATTAGAGAGGGGGAAAAAAACACAGAAATAGCAGATCACCTTTAAAACAGAAGAAGAAGTAATGTTTAATATACCAATATTTCATCTTTGGCAGGGAGTACCAACTGAGATTGTAGCTAAAAAATAAAAATAAAAAACCTTACCATGCAAACACTCTTGCTCCTCTAAAATTCATTTAAAAGGGAAAAGAAGTTTCATAAATTGAGATAGAACAAAAAAGGGTGTTATAAATGCAGAGATACATTTGTTGTATTAATCAGTGTATTTCTTTTAAAAGATCTTTTTTAAAGGTGCTTAAATCAAAAAGCAAATAAGCCATCTTGTCCTTTGTAGTTTATTGCAGCAGCTTACCAGCAAAGAGAAAAAAATTTGTTGAAGAAAAAAGGACTATATAGAGCAGAAGCCTGACCCTCTCAATCAATAAAGATTTTATTTTATAAGTACGGAGGGATGCATAGTCCTGGTTTCAGTTTTGAAATCTAACTTAAGTTTTGAGCCAGAATGTGAAAATTAATTTTTTTTAACCCTCAGGACCTCTAGAGATCACCTAGTCCAACCCCCCAGCTAAAGCAGGATCCCCTCAAGCACATTACTCAGGACTCCATCCAGGTAGGTTTTTAATATCTCCAGAGGACGAGACTCCACAACCTTCCTGGGCAGCCTGTTCCAGTGTTTTGTCACCCTCATAGTAAAGAAGTTTCTCCTTATATTTACTTCCCACATTCCAGCTTGTGCCCATTGCCCCTTGTCCTGTCACTGGGAGCTACTGAAAAGAGTCTGGCTCCTTCCTCCTTGCACCCATCCTGTGGATACTTTTAGGTATTAATAAAGTCTCCCCTCAGCCTTCTCTTCACCTGGCTAGAGTCCCAGCTCTCTCAGCCTTTCCTTATAAGGGAGATGGTCCAACCCAAATCATCTTTGTTGTCCTCCAATGCACTCTCTCTAGTAGTTCCCTTTCTCTCTTGAACTGGGGAGCCCAAAACTGGATGCAGTATTCCAGATGTGGCCTCACCAGGGCAGAGTAGAGGTGGAGGATGACATCTCTCAACCTACAGGCCACACTCTTCCTTATGCACCCCAGGATTCCACTGGCCTTCTTGGTGGCAAGGGCACACTGCTGGCTCATGGGTAATTTACTATCTACCAGGACTTCCAGATCCTTCTCCTCAGAACTGCTTTCCAGCAGGTCCATCCCTAACCTATATTGGTGCATGGGGCTTTTCTGCAGGACCCTACACTTGCCCTGTTGAACCTCATTATGTTCTTCTCTGCCCAGCTTTCCAGCCTGTCCAGGTCACACTGGATGGTAACACAGCCCTCTGGAGTCTCACCAGCCCTCCCAGTTTGGTGTCATCAGCAAATTTACTGAGGATACACTGTGCCCCCTTGCCCAGGTCACTGATGAATATGTTGAACAAGACCAGACAAAGTATTGACTCCTGGGGGACACTGCTGGCTGCAGGCCTCCAACTCAACCCTGCTCCATTGTCAAAACCCTCTGAATTGGAGGCCTGTTAAAAAGAATGGGCAGAGCAATGTACGTATCTATAATAAAAAATAATTGTATACATTATCTGCATTTTTTATGTGGATTGTGAAACTGATTCTCCATTTTTTCCCTTCTAGCTTTTCTGATGTAGGCAGAAATTATTCTTCACCAGAGCAAGGGTACTTCTGCAGACTACGCGGATCAGCTAACAAATTAAAGGGTTCCCATATGGAAGTAGTTGTTTCTGATAACAGTGTTTCTATTGTCTGCACTTTACACGATGCTGGTTTTCTTTGGATTCTTTATTTCATCCTTTCATTAATCCTTTAATGCAGGATTTCCTTTCCAGTAAGTAATAACTAAATGAAAGGTATTTTCAACAGTACTTAAGATATTAGAAGGAGCCCAGGGAAAAAACTACTTGTGCAGCTACTAGAGGAAGATACCACCAAAGCTGAAAGCTTGGGACAGTCCTCTGGTGCAGTTTGGAGCAGAAAACTGCCAGGAGCTTTGTAATTTTCTGTTTAACACATAGAAGGCATTGATAGTCATGATGTCTTTTTTTTATTAAGTTATGTTCTTCAAAATACACACCGTGCTCTGCAAAATCAGTGTGAGAAACATTCCTGGCTTCCAGTTATCTATCTTATTTTGTGGGCAATATCTCACAAAACAACCGGTGACAAAAGACATGATAGGAAGACTTACTGCTATTTTTTTGCTGGAGCAAAGAGATAAAGGCAAAGATTTAAATTGGGTGAAATGCTAGGTCTTCACCAGAAATAAGAATTTTGAAGAGATAGGTAATACAGTAAACGATGTCTGAAAAGCTGCAGTACTGGGGCAAGGAAGCAAGGAGGGGTGATTAAACAAACCAAGAAGAGTCAAGTCTGAAAAGTGCCTTTTTCTTCCTGAAGTAGAAAAGCAGGAAGGAAAATGAGAGGCATTAAAGGAAAGACATAGTGATCCATGAGAGGGAATTTGGAGATGGAAAGATCAAAAGGAGAACGGATCAGCAAAAGACTTGGAAGCAGATTTTAGAGTGAAGCTGGTGTCTAATTTACCCTGAAATATCTCTAAAAGCATGTCAAGGTCATGCCAGAGACTCTGAGATGCAGATTAAAGAAGGAGGATATGCAAAGGGAGTGTTACCAGTCACCTAATTGTTAATTCAGAAAATTAGTTCACCCAATGAAAAGGTAGTGAACTTAAACAGGAGTGAAAGTCTTTGTAATAAAGGCAGGAAATCAAGTTTATTCATATCATGGTAAGTATGTATGGCTAACCTATTTTTGCCCAGTACAGTCCAGAAATATGTTCACAGTTTTCATTTAAAAATTCCAGAGTAAGTTCTAGCCATGGGATATTATAACTACATACAGAGTAAATCATTACTTTGGTGCACATTGAATTTACTATACAGACAATGTGGACATGTCCAGACTTTCCAGACATACAGGTGCCCAGATATAACTACTAAATAGTGGAAATGTAGATGTTAACACAGCACCGGGTCTGATAGCTAAAAATGGTGTAGAACTATCAGCAATGGGGAAAAAGATTCTTGGCCAGGACTTGGCGGGGCTCATTGGGAGGACTTTAAACTAAGTTTGAAGGGGGCAGGGGATAAAACCAGGCCCACTGGAAACAAACTTGGGGGCAAAAAGAAGACAAGAGTTACCAGGGCTCATCCAGAGAGCTTTAAACCAGATTTGAAGGGGGATGGGGATACAACTGGGCTTGCTAGAGAGGTGCCTGGGTGTTGTGGCTCAGCACTTGTGGGGCACCATGCTAGTATTTTTCCCTCATTGAAATGCTTATACACTAATGCACTCAGAGTGGGGAATAAACAGGAAGGACTAGAGAGATGTGTCCAGTCACATGGCTTTGGTCTCATTGCAATCACTGGGATAGCTCACATGACTGGAACATTGTCATAGATGGTTATGTCCATTTTAGGAAAGATAGGCCAGCAAGGCAAGGTGATGGAATTGCTCTTTATGTGAGAGAGCAACTGTAATGTATTGAGCTCTCCCTGGGGTCAGATGAAGAGCAGGTTGAGAGCCTATGGGTAAATATTAAGGGGCAGGCTAATACAAGGGACATTGTTGTGGGTGTTTATTACAGGCCATCAGATCAGGATGAGGATGTTGATGAGGCCTTTTACAGACAGCTGAGAGTCACCTCACAACCACAGGCCTTGGTTTTCCTGGGGGGCTTCAATCATCCTGATATCGGTGGGGAAGACCATGCAACCAGGCAGGTAGAGTGCAGGAGGTTCCTCCAGTGCATTGATTAAAACTTTTTGACTCAGGTGGTGGAGGAACCAACAAGGAGAGGTGTACCACTAGGCCTAATACTGGCAAACAAAGAGGGACTGGTAGAAGACATTAAGGTTGGGGGCAGCCTTGGTTGTAGTGACCATGAGATGATAGCTTACAGAATCATGTGCAGGAGGTACTGAACATCAAACAGGGTCCAAAGCCTGGATTTCAGAAGAGCTAACTTTGGTCTTTTCAAGGGACTGCTTGGAGAAATCCAGTGGGATAGGATACTGGAAGTAAAGGGGGCCCAAAAGACTTGGTTAATATTCAAGCACCACCTTTTCCAAGTTCAAGATCGAAGTGTCCCAAAGAGTAAGAAATCAAGTAAGAGAGCCAGACCTGCATGGTTGAGAAGGGAAATTCTTTAAGTGGAAGAAGGAATTTTATAGATGATGGAAGAAGGGGTTAACAATTTGGGAAGAATACAAGAATATGTTCAGAGGGTGTAGGGATGAAACAAGGAAAGCTAAGGCCTCCTTAGAATTAAACTGGCAAGGGAAGTCAGGGACAACAAGAAAGGTTTCTTCAAGTACATTGGAGGTAAAAGGAAGACTAAAGGAAATGTGGGCCCACTGCTGAATGAAGCGAGTGCCCTGGTGACAGATGATATGGAGAAGGCAGAGTTACTTAATGCCTTCTTTGCCTCGGTCTTTACCACTAAGGCCAACCCTCAGGATTCCCACACCTTCCAGACCACAGAAGAAGTCATGAGTGAGGAAGACTTTATCTTGATTGAAGAAGATTGGGTTAAAGATCAATTAAGGAAACTGGATATCTACAAATCCATGGGCCCTGAAAGATGCACCCATGTGTGTTGACGGAGCTGGCAGAAATCATTGCTAGACCACTCTCCATCATCTTTGAAAAGTCCTGGAAAACAGGGGAGGTGCCTGCGGTCTGGATGAAAGCTAATGTCACTCCAGTCTTCAAGAAGGGCAAGAAACAGGACCTGGGTAACTACAGACCGGTCAGCCCCACCTCCATCCCTGTAAATGTGATGGAGCAGCTTATTCTGGAGGTCATCTCTAAGCACATGGAAGAAAAGAATGTTATCAGGAGTAGCCAGCAAGGATTCACAAGGGGAAATCACATCTGACTAATCTGATAGCTTTCTATGATGATGTGACAGAATGGATAGATGGGGGGAGAGCAGTGAATGTTGTCTTCCTCAACTTTAGCAAGGCTTTTGACACTGTCTCTCACAGCATTGTCCTGGAGAAGCTGGAGAATCATGGCACAGACAAGTGTACTCTTCACTGGATTAAAAACTGGCTGGATGGCCAGGACCAGAGAGTTGTGAATAAACAGGGTCAAATCCAGCTCATGGCCAGTCACAAGTGGTGTTCCCAGGACCCAGTTTTGTGGCCAGTTCTGTTTAACATCTTTATCAGTGACCTGGATGAGGGGATTGAGTGCACCCTCAGTAAGTTTACAGATGACACAAAATTGGGTTGTAGTGTTGATCTGATTGAGGGTAGGAAGGCTCTACAGAGCAACCTGGACAGGCTGGATTGATGGGCCAAGGCCAGTTGTGTGAGGTTCAATAAGGGCAAGTGCCAGGTCCCAGATTTCGATCACAACAACCCCAGGCAACTGTATAGGCTTGGTGAAGAGTGGCTGGAAAGCTGCCCAGCAGAAAAGGACCTGAGGGTGCTGGTGGACAGCTGGCTGAACATGAGCCAGCAATGTGCCCAGGTGAGTAAGAAGGCCAATAGCATCCTGGCTTGCATCAGGAGTAGTGCGGCCAGCAGGAGTAGGGAAGTGATTGTGCTCCTGTACTTGGCACTGGTGAGGCCACACCTTGAGTACTGTGTCCAGTTCAGTTCTCACTATAAGAATGACATGAAGGTGCTGGAGTGTGTTCAGAGGAGAGCTACCAAGCTGGTGAAGGATGTAGTGAACAAGTCGTATGAGGAGCAGCTGAGGGAACTGGGGATGTTTAGTCTGAAGAAAGGCTGAGGGGAAACCTCATAACCCTCTACAACTACTTGAAAGGACATTGTAGGGAGGTGGGTGTTGGCCTCATGGAGCCAGACTCTTTTCAGTAGTTCTCAGTGACAGGACAAGGGACAACAGGCACAAGCTGGAACATAGGAAGTTCAATTTAAATATGAGGAAAAACAACTTTACTTTGAGGTTGACAGAGCTCTGGAACAGTCTGCCTGTGGCAGTGGACAAAGACATGAACTCCAGGGTAAGAGGAGATGGACTGACTTTGTTTTGGGAAAATCACCTCTGTATGCTTTACCGTAGGAACAGAGAGCAAACAACCAGAACACAGAGAGATGCTCGTTAACACACAGAGTCCTTGGGTTCCCAGGATGTAACCAATCACACATCAAGGATACGATAAGCAGTGTTCTACCCTATATCAACATTCCCAGTGCTGCTGCTGTTGTTGCTATCTATTCCCTAACAGCCAAAGGAGGCCCCTTTTTCTTTTCCCCTGACTATTCTCCACAGCTGCCCAGGGAGGTTGTGGAGTACCCTTCTCTGGAGATATTAAAAACCCTCCCAGATGCAATCCTGTGCTCTAGGCAATCCTATTTTACCAAGGGAGTTGTACTAGATGATCTCTAGAGGTCCCTTCCAACTCTGACAATTCTGTGATTCTGTGATAACAGGACCAGAGGAAATAGCCTGAAGTTGCTGCAGGGAAGGTTCAGATTGGATATTAAGAAGAATTTCGTTACTGAAATAGGCAGGTCAGGCACTGAAACAGGCTGCCCAGGGAGGTACTTGCGTCACCATCCTTGGAGGTATTCAAGAAATGTGTAGATGTGGCACTTCAGGGCATGCTCTAGTGGCGAGTGTTTTTTGGTGGGCTGTGTATGGTTGGTTTGTTGGTTTTGATTGTTCAAGGTTCAAGGAAAGGAAAGGTAAGGGAAAGCTCTCCCAACCCCCTCCCACCTCCCAGGGATAATTTTAGGATTGGGGAAGAACGGGGAAAGGAAAGCGACAGTCTTGGGGTTCAGTCTTACGCTCTCCTTGGATCATGGGAGTCGGGGACCTGCCCCGGCTCTTGTTGGACGAGTTCTTCCTTGAGCTTCGTTAGAGTGAGCTCGCAGGACCTGTCAGCTCTATGAGCCTTTAAAAAGGCTTTTAGGTCCCGGCTCAAACCCTGGATGGCGATCAGGCGCTGGTGGCAATGGCAGCGACAAGTGGCTTTTCGCGAGCAAGCGGCGATCCTCTTTTCTTCTCTTCCTTGCGTCTTCTTGGGATCGTCGCAGCAGCAGCAGTCACAGCGGCGGCAGCAGCTCTCGCAGCAGCGGCAGCAGTCGCAGAGGTGGCAGCAGCTCTCGCAGCAGCAGCTCCAAGCAGGTGCAAGCAAGCTTTCTTTATAGCAAATCGGTGAGCAAACCTCGGCTTCTGATTGGAGCACAACTTTTGGATCCACTTGTTGATTGGTTCTTTGGCATTCCACAGTCCTGAGGCGCTCTTTCGGAGTTGCAATATTGTTGCTATTTTCCCGCCTTTGGTTTCCCACCTTTGAACTGTCCTAGTCTTCATTTCTGTCCGCCTCTTCCCGTTTTAAGTCCTATTTGCCGTGAGAATCATATTAAAGTTTATGTGGGGCAAGTCTTTTATGTCCATGAGGAACAGTCCCTCACAGGATCTCAGCGGTCCTTTCCAACCATGGCGACTCTGTGATTCTGTGATTCTGTGACTGAAATGGGACTCTGTTTTAATGAGTCAGCCTTTTCTTCCTTACTAACTGGAGAGCGGAGGAGTTATAGACAGAGCTGATTCTCTGTGGGAGGGGTTGCCTGAATGAACACACACAACTGGAAATATTTTCTTTGGCATAGTACAAACACATCAGTAAATGGTTTTCCATAGAACAGAAGGAGGTTTCACCATGCATTTCCAGCTTGTTCCATGAGAAATCTAAACCCAGCACCATATCAGAGAGCAGGTGGGGAGTCACTTACATGCACACCTTAGAATACCATGTGGAAGCTGTATCTATAGCATAGCTATAGATAAATCTATAGGTAAATTTTTTTCTTAAGGGAAAGGGGAAGAGAAGGGAAGGGAAATTCACCCAGTAATATATTATTTTAAATGCACAGAATTTTCATTTGTGGTCTATCTTGCTGTACTGTGGAAATATATCCTACCTCAGACTGTCTTGGGGTTGTTGTATTTCCAGGAATAAACCAGTAAAATTAACACCATTACCAGCATAAGATGATCTTTTTCCTTTCACTCATCCTACCTGCCTGTCTTTCAGAGTGATGTTCTAAAGACACACGTGCACTCTGGCTACCAACATTATGTGGTATGGTGCATGGCTGCACCCATCCACTCAGTGAATGATCCCATGTCAGCACCAACATGACCAAAAAAAGGAATTTATTAGTAACTCAGAGGCCAGCCCCTAAGATGGTTTTTAATTGTCATGGGGCTATGCAACAGAGATAAATAGAGCCTCTTCATGATGTATTGAGCACTAGTTTGTCAGGTTAACAGGTGTGGGACAAGTGATCAAGGAGTAGATATGCTACTTATCACACAACATATTGAAGAAAAAGCTCATTTTTCAAAAATTATGGGCTTTTTATTGCCAGTACTGCAGAGGAGATTAAAGTGAAGTCTATATTTCAGAAACAGGAAGACCACATGATTTAAAACCTTTTTCCATAATGACCTGCCTGGGATTGAAGAATCAATTTCTTTTACAGCAAGAATCTGTTAATACCACAAGACTGAAGAACATAAGACAATGAGTAAAAGAAAGAATGGATCAGATTATTTCTTCTGCCCATGTTTTGATCTGACTGCTTACAGAAGCTGCTGCAATTATCTCTGTAGGTTTTTCTATGCAAAGCAATTACTAAAAAGAAAAAAAAAAGAAGCAGCATTATTATAAATTTAGAGCATACTATTAAAAGAAGCATGGTTGCAATGTTTAGCAAACTGCCTTTTTATTAACAAACTATAGATGGTACATTTCTTGCAGAAATGTGATACACTTAATTAGACTGATATTCTTTCTAATACTAGTGATTCCCAGTACAGTACCTTAATTAGCACTTTCCTTATAGCAGTACAGGCCAAAACAGTGTCCAAAGATAGTTTATTTCACTCCTGCCTCAGCACCAGTGATGCTACAGTCCCATTTTTAAAGTTGTAACACTGATCTTCACACTAAAGCATCCTGAGTTTGATAATTATCTTAGTATTTTTCAGGCATTACAGAAGACAGGGCCAGAGCTAGTCATGACATTTTTGACACTAGTGGGTTCAGTGGGTGTCTTGCAGCAGAAAGAACCAGTACATGTTCATCCTGATCACCCAGCTGACACCTGTTCACAAGTAGGCATGCTAGACCTCTTCCCCCAGTAAAACAAGGTACATTACTGTCATGGTTAGGGCCCAACCCAATAACAAAGAACCAGCCCCATGGCTGCTCACTCACAACCCCACCCCCCACACACGCACACACTGTGGGATAGGGAGAACAAAGGCCAACTAGGAGCTTGTGGGTCAAGACAAAGGACAAGGAGGGTTCACTCATGATTTATAATCTCTGGCAAAATATATTCAACTTGGGGAAAAATAATAATTTAATTTGTCACTAATCAAATGCAAACAGGACACAGACAAAACTAAGAGCAGTGCTTAAACAGGTTATCCCACCCCTCCCTTCTTCCCAGGTCCAAATTACTTTCCTCCAGATTTCTCTACCTCCTTCACCCAGCAGCACAGGGGGACAGGGGATGGAGTTTAGAGTCAGTTCACAGTCTGGTGGTTCCTGCTGCTCCTTCTTCCTCAGGAAGAAGGATTCCTTACAGTCCTCCCCTGCTTTCCCATGGGGTTCCTCCCATGGGACCAAGTCTCCAACATGAGTCCTTTCCATGAGGTGCAGTCCCTCAGGAGCAAACTGCTCCAGCATGGGCTTCCCACAGAGTCATGGGCTGCTTTGGGGACAGACACCTCCCCTGGCACGGGGTCCTCCATGGCTGCAGATCCAAGTCCACAGGCTGCAGGTCCATATCCCCCCCTCCTGGTGTCTTCAGGGGATTCTCTGCCACGTTTCTCCATGAGTGCAGGGGGACAGCCTGCCTTCTCCCCATGGGCTGCAAGGAAAGTTCTGAGCTGGCACCTCCTTCCCCTTCTTCATCACCAGCCTCAGAATCTCTATCCTGGCACTGCTCTCACCTCTTCAGCTCAGCTTTTCTTCCTCACTCTCTGTTTTCAGGTCTTCTATCAGTTCTTTCATATGTTAATCACAGAGGTGCATCGATTGTCTCTCTCTAATGGCTCTGGCCTTCATCACCTGAGCTGGGGGAGCTTTCAGTAGCTTCTTACAGGAGCCACCCCTGGGGCCCCTCCCCCACTACCGAAACCATACGAGAGCCAAACCAGCACAATTACATACCATGAACACTGCTAGTCATTATTCATTACCTAATTCTCTGAACCCTGTTTCCCTCAGATTTTTAATGATTTTCACACTCATCTAATTCCACTGTCTCCAATAAAAGTAATCACTATCCTGTAACTGTTTCATATTACACTGCATCATCCATTGCTTATGAATTTATACTAGCTTTAAGGAGAAATCAAATCTTATAATGGAAGGTGACGTAAGAAAATCCTAGATCCACAGACCTCTACCAACACCACCACAGAGGACAGGTCTAAGGTATGTAATACTGGCCTTCCAAGTAACAGCAATACAGAACCCAACAAGTAATTTCTACACCATTATGGGGTTGAGCAGAAAGCCAGTGAAATGGTACTGACATCATCTCAGTCAGATCAGATGTCCTTTGTGAAAAATTCTGCAGGATAATTTGGGGTTTAAACATTATTTTATATTAAATAATAGATTTTGCAGAATGTTTATACTGCCTTATAAAATGTGCTTCTTCTGTTTGCTATAGGAGGCATAAGGCAAAACAACATCAAAAGTCAAGTAAAACAATTAAAATCTTCTTTATGACAGTCAAATGACTGGTTATCAGAAGGATATATATGTCCTCGTGTTCAGCAAATAAAGCAGTAGCTGTTTCCATTCATAGTAAAGCTGCAGAAAAAGCTTTACAGAGGCATGACACTCTGCAAGGTTCTTTTTAACTTTACAGCACAATCAGCTGTTCACAACACTACAGCTAAACTGAACATTAAGGATGTAAAAGCTGACATTCTTGGTAGGCAAAATTAATTTATCTCAGTCACAGGTTTCTACTTATTTACTAAAGAGTCTGCACTTCTAAAAGTTCCATAAAACTAGAATTATTAAAATAAATCCATAAAACTCCAAATGTCAGTCATCAAATATCACAAGCAATGTGCAAATATCTTACTAACTTAAAACAACAAGTAAATAAAGACAGAATTTATAATAAATAAATTAACCTTCTCAGGAGCACTGCTCCTCACAACATTCTGTGAACACAGAAAACAACTTCATGTTTTAGAAAATATACTTATTTCCTTCAAAAACTGTAGGACTGTGTTTTGCAGGAAGTTTTGCAGTGATAAAAGGAGGTAGACATCCAAGATACAATATATAAATTCCAAAAAGGTTATTAGGAGTTCAGCCATGTGCAACTACACAAAACTTACCATCTCCCAAACAAATAGACTGTGAAAACAACAAGTCAGATCCTAACCACATGATAGTAACAGCATTTGATGTTGTTGAATAGGCTTATATCGAGTTGCTCTAATTTTACTCCAGTAGTTATAACCAGTACTTCAATCTTCCCCAGTCATTCCTCTTCATGGACATGAAGTACTCCAGCACATGGAGTGAAGGAGAAAATATTAAGACAGAAACAAGAAAAAGTCAATACAGGCTTAGAATATTAATTATTTGTGGAAATAATATGCTTTGAGTAAAATCAGTTATCAAAATGTCACTAATTTAATGCTTTCTGTATACAGTAAGTCATGCAATGGCTGAGGCTCTGTAATGAAGCAGCAGGCAGTATGTACAGAAAAGAAGTTAGTTTGAAATACAATTTAATTTTTCCTTATGAATTGTCATGCTCCTCAGTGATCTATCAAAAGCAGATATTACAATGAAAACTATAATGTGATTGAGGATTTCACAGCCAGTCGCAAAGGAGTAGCAACAGGTGGGAAGAGTCTTGAACTGTGTCATTGAACCTCAATTTATTTTCGATTTCGGTTTACCTCAACACTGCAAATCAGCACATTTACATTCATTTTTTAGAAAGATTTAACTTCATACACCTCTTAGGGTTGTACTTGAAGAGGTACTATTCAGAGGAATAAGTTCTCAAGGAAGGTGAGATACTGAAAAATTAATTATTAGGCCCTGCCTTCTCTTCCCATTTTGTCCTTAGTATATCTGACACCACCAAACAGCTACACCCTTCTGCGAGACATTTGACACCAGAAATGGGTCCCAGTCACAGCATGGAGTATCAGGATATCTATATACACTTTTTGCCAATTTACATATAATCTACCTTTCCATGACTACCTAGCTGAGATACAAATAAATATCTAATTGATGGATACACAATTTGTCACATACCCTTTGAAGACAAGTCAGAACTACTCTCATGGCAAAGAATTGAAATAATGAAAGAAAGGAAAGTAACTTGTACATGACTAGCTACTGACTTTTCTTGTTCTGTGGACTCACCAAGTATTTCTTAGTTTTACTCCAAAGTTCAAGAAAGAAATTACATGAGCAATGAGAGACAAAAAAAGGGGAGAAATGTGTAAGGAAATTTTTAAAGGGTAAAGAAGGAACATTGAAAGAAACAAAAAAACCAAAACAAAAAAAATTACAAAAAAAGCCAATACAGTGAAGAGGAAAGGGGAAAATACAGACCAATGTGAAGAAAACTTATGAAGCCAGGAAACTGGGAAGCAAATGAAGAAAAATTCAGTATAGCAAGGCTTATGTACTAAATGTTATAGCTTTGTCAATTCCCCAAATTGTAAAAAGCTCTCTGTGTATATAGCACTTTAAAGGTCACAAAAGAAAATAGGAAATGAATGCAATGCACTTGCTCTCTTGAATTATTTTTAAGAGCAGATAAATGCTGCTAACAGCACTCTTTTCAATGTTTCAAAATGAATTACGCCCTTCCTGCCAACTTTATTTTTATTATGGTGTCTGTCTCCTGACTTTTTAAATGCTTTCTTTAAAGATATTTGCATGTTGGGTTGTTGTGGTGGTTTTTTTTCCCACTGAATGTTTTACAGTTTTCCTTTCTGAAATTTCACCAGAGACTTGCAAATTAAACCAAATCTCACTGATTTGATAGCTGCTTTTTACATGGCCCAGTGGAACACAATGTATTAACATCACTCTTTCTGGAAAGAGAGTTTATTAGCAAGACCTCTCTCCTCTGCTTCACCAGCAAGGTGATGTGATTGGCAGGAGCAGTGAGGAAGCTATTGGCAGGTGGCTGAAGAGAGTTACAGAGACCACTTGACTTGCTTAGCTTGTGACCTTTACAGAATCACAGAATCACAGAATCAGCAAGGCTGGAAAAGACCTTTAAGATCATCAAGTCCAGCCTATGACCAACACCACCACACCATCTAGACCATGGCACTAAGTGCCACATCCAGCCTTGCCTTGAACACATCCAGGGACGGTGCCGCCACCACTTCCCTGGGAAGTCTATTCCAATGTCTAATCACCCTCTCCGTGAAGAAGTGCTTCCTAATACCCAACCTAAACCTCCCTTGGAGCAACTTCACCCTCTTGTCCTGTCACCAGTTGCCTGGGAGAAGAGCCCAGCCCCCACCTGACTACAACCTCCCTTCAGGTAGTTGAAGAGCGTGATGAGGTCGCCCCTGAGTCTCCTCTTCTCCAGGCTAAACAACCCCAACATCCTCAACAGTGAAAAACATAACCACATCTTTGACACAATATAATTAGTACCCTTGCATTTTGCCAGGTCAGGGAGACAGATAAAAGACCAATACTTGTTTTGCAGCCCCAGTAATTAGTCCTGGAGGATTTCTCCAACTGCTACGGTTGGCAAGGAGAGCCTAGGAAAAGAGCCACCACTCTTCCTGTACACGCCAAGTGTGGAGCCTGCTTCCTGCTTGAAATTCAAATGAGCACAGCTCTGACCTTTACTGTCACATTTTTTATTTCATAGACAGTTTACAAGGCCTCTCCACCATGCAGGTCATGTTTTAGTTTAAACAGAAATACTCTCGTAGGTGTTAGATGTTAGTTAATGATTACACTGAAATCATTCTAATTAGGCTCTGTTGTTACATGCTGCCCTTTGGGGGCTGCTGCTGTTGTCATATAAAGTATTTTGTAGAAAAATAATTGGCCTGAGATCTTCTTTACCTTTTTTTTTTTTGCATTATTGATCTATTCTGTACTTGATAATCAGAAATACCATGCAAGTCTTTTAGCAATGGCTCCTCCCCATCGTTTCATGGTTCAAAAAATGGTGGGCAAACAGAAAGACTTAAGAGCAGCATGACATTTCTGAAATGTAGTTAACTATGATCTGAAGAGGGAAATGTGTTGTGTTCATTTCCTAACACACTATCCTGCCATTTCCCTAAGAACTTGGTTCATGGTGCAGCCAGGGGAGGTTTGTGGTCAGGAGAGGCACTGCTATGCTTCATGCACTGGTGGGATGACTGGGATTAAGAAAAACAGGAGGGAATTTGAGTCTACTGAAGAACTGAAAAACGGGACAGAGAAGAGTACAGCAAGCAGAGAGTGAAGAAATGCAAATGGGGTAGAGAAGGTTTCACTTCAACCTTTTGCATTTGGCAAGGGACATTAATGTCATATGTTGGAGTGCTAGAAGGGAATCTCAGCCATTTCTTTTCTCTCAAATATGTCCTCTTTTGAAAGATGTCATACAAATGCCACTCATTTCTGTGTAGCTTACATTTTTAAAATGTGAAATGTTTTTGGATGGGAGAAAAAAAAAAGAAAGAAAAAAATCCTCGAGCCTGAATTGCAGAAACTCAAACCACCATGTTACACCACCATGTTATGAGTGACTCTCAGGCTTCCAGAAGCCCAAAAGTAGTAATTCTGAGCAATTCAGATATATTCTCTAAAGATTTTAAAGGCCCTTTGTATGCTGGCAAAGACCTATTATTTCATTAACAATTGTTTCCTCTCTCCTTATTTCTGAAATAGCCTTTTTTTTTTGCCAGACAGCTAGATTGACAAGAAAATGTTGCTAGTTCAGAAATGTTGAAATGTAGTCTTTTGTCTAGCAAAGATGTCTACTGCAAAGTTACCATGACAAATTCTGCAGTATTCGTACACTAGTAAATCCATAATCACTGTATTCATGGGAACTGATTTCCAATTTGCATTCTCGATGTAGGATAGAGTCAGTCCATCACCTGCAAGTATCATCTTGGCTACTACTACTACCAACCTACAGCCATGGCAGTACATTAGTAATACCTTTATCACTGTCTAAATGAAGCATCAATAATTCAATTTCCATTTATAAAAACAGGAAATTATTCATGCCATCAGTCCTCACCATCAATAACTGAAGTAAACATAACTATCTCATTATCCAATTGCAATGTATGCAAACAGAACTGCCCATTGTTGACAATAAATATTTGATAAGTGAGGAAACAGGAACGATAAACCAAGGATGTATGGAGTGGCTGCTTTATAGTTACCACAAAAATTGACCCAGATGGCAATGGTTTACCCTGCTCATACTTCAACTTTTTTTCTTTTTATCTCAATGAGAAACCAATCCCAGCTGGGCTGGACATCAAACCTGGATGTAAGCTGTCTGTTCTCATTCTGTCTTTGTTTATGGTATGAAGTCAAGCTGAATACCCAAGTTCCTATAAATTTCTGTAATTCCCAGATTGCTGTTTTTTAAATTAACAACCAAATTATAACTGTAAGGATCACTTAACAATATACAAATATTTACTTGTAAAGGGTGCTTGATTATGCTGCGGTTTTACCCATGTCCAGGAAAAGCTGTTGCTGATTTCAGTGTAGGCTCAGCTTTATGTTTACCAGTGAAATCTAATCAATCTATTCCTACACAGTAGAGTTCGGCTGAGTGTTGTTTATTTTATATATCAAGCATAAGTCTTAGCAAGAAATTAGGGGTCAGCTGTTAGAAATATCAACCAATACTAGAATCAGACATCCAGAATCCAAGAGTCAGCTCCTCTCCCACCTGAAAGATGTTTTAAGTTCAACCATTTTCACTTGGACAAACACCACCAGTTCACACAGAAGATGATGGTTCCTAGTAACATATCATGAACTAAAATTGTTTGGAGGCTGATTCAGGTTATACTCTGATAAGATATGCAACCAGCAAAATTCTCCAGGAGAGGGGTCAACTCTTCTACATTTGGCAACAGCAAGTCCCCAGTGAGATCAAGGAGCATCATTCACATGGCTGAACTGCAACATAGCCTAAATGAAGCCAGACTCACTGCTGGGGCATGATACCATCCTTTGACTCCAACAGTCTCAGAAATGGCCGAAGTACTTTGTGACAAAAGCATCCAAATTTGTAAAAGCATCTGGAAGTCCAAAAGACAAGCCAGCATTGCTTCACTTTGCAGGTGTCAAAGGTGCTTTGGAAACAGCAAGGACTAGAAAAAGGTGTCACTGGTAAAAACATTAAGGACAAAAAAAAAAAAGGTTTTTTAGTGTTCATAGTAGGTCATAAAGTGATGCTGTTTTCAAAAAAAACAGTGCAAGGTCAGTGCCTGACTGCATCATATGAAGTCTAGATAACTCTTATGGAAGAGGTCAGCCTGACCCAGGGAACTGTAATCTGCCCTGTGAAAATACCTGGGAACCTTCATAATAACAGAGCTTATGTGTGTGTATACTGTCCACCAGCACTTGCTCTGGATGGTGTTATTGTGCTGATAAAATTGTTTACTGAAAGAACAAACCAAACATTTTTAAACATTTAAACATAATTCATTTATTAAATATTCATCTGACCAAAAACATTCCATTATAAAATAGTAAATAAAATAAAAACAAATAATTGAATACAAATAAAACAGCAAATTATAAAGGCAAAATAAAAAGCACAAGTTCCAGGTTGTCTCTGCAGAATTGCACATGAGAGGGGGAGGGAATCATAGAATCAGAGAACCATAGAATGCCAGGTTGGAAGGATCAACCTTTCTGGGTAATACTACAGTTTATATGAGATGGCTCAGCACCCTGTCAAGCTGAGACTTAAAACTGTCCAATGTGTGGGAATCTACCACTTCCCTTGGGAGACTATTCCAATGTTTGGTTGTCTGCATGGTGAAAAATTTACCTCTTGTGTTCAATCAGAATCTCCCCAGGATCAACTTGTGCCCATTATCCCTTGTCCTTTCCATGTGACTCCTTGTAAATAGGGAGTCTCCATCTCCTTGGTAGCCACCCTTCCAGTACTGGAACATGGTAATAAGGTCTCCCCGCAGTTGTCTTTTCTCAAGGCTGAACAAACCCAGTTTTCTCAGCCTCTCCTCATATGGTAGGTCCTCCAGTCCTATGATCATCATTGTGGCCCTTCTCTGGACCCTCTCCAATATACACAGACTATTACAACTATAGCATTACACCTACCAGCACGAATACCAAAGCAGTATATAGCACTGATACTTCTTGACCGCTTCCCTACCGCACAGCCTGACATGTAACTCTCATAGGAGTCAGTGTTAGGTGAAAGCACTTCTGGGTACCATCAGTAGGTGCTGGGGTTGTTTTGCTTAATGCTGGTTGACACAAACATTTTGCTTGCTCAACACACATGCTTGCTGGCATGTCTCAGTCTTCTCCAGTATGGCTATTCACTTTAATGATCACAGTCTGATACAGAAGAGCTAGCTGCATTTTAAGTTCCTTTTCCTTTCCTCTTACCCACAGCTTCTGGACCCTTTTTCTTCAGCTAATGGGTAAGGGTGGCGTGTTTTCTCTTGAAAATTTAGTGATGAGAATGGGTGTGTGGGGCCCCCTCAGACCACTGCTGAGAAAGACTGAATGAGGCACAGTGGAAAAGAAAGAAAGGGATGAAGATCAGTCATTAAATTGGGACCAAAAGGTAAAATATACTCTTTCAAGAATAAATGAAATATATGTATTTTTAAAGTTTTTTATGAACAATAGGATTATAGACAGAAAGAATTGCATAACTTAACATTAAAGGATGAGAGAACCCCCTGTCAAGCCCATACAGCATCTAGCATTAGATATTGAATACAAATGTGGACATTGTTGATTCTGTTGTAAATAAAGAAACTGAATAAGTCAGAAACTGGACTGAACTGTGATGCAGGTGACACTCATCAGGAAAAAAGTAGGTGAAACAAACAGGAAACCAAGAACATGAAAGAAATAGTCAAAGCATTAGAAAGAAAAGAAAATTAAGCAAGATCACGGTGCAAATCATATGCTATAATTCTGTCTTGGTGCATCACCATGAGTAGCTAGAAAACAGTGGTGTCTTTTTACACTTTGAGAAAACCACAGTGCTCCACATCTATCCCTTGCAGATGCAGCATTGCTGGATGGGGCCAGGGCTTTCCAGATTCACAGTTGAAGGTGTTGGACATAGAATCATAGAATCATAGAATGTTAGGGGTTGGAAGGGACCTCTGGAGATCACCTAGTCCAACCTCCCTGCCAGAGCAGGACCACGTAGGGCAGGTCACACGGGAACACATCCAGGTGGGTTTTGAAAGTCTCCCGAGAAGGAGACCCCACAACCTCTCTGGGCAGTCTGTTCCAGTGCTCCATAACCCTCATAGTAAAGAAGTTTATCCTCATATTGAGGTGGAACTTCCTACATTCTATCTTATACCCATTGTTCCTTATCCTAATACCGGGCATCACCAAAATGAGACTGCCCCCTTCCTCTTGACACCCAACCCTCAGATATTTATAGACATTAATAAGATCTCCTCTTGATCTTTTCTTCTCAAGACTAAACAGCCCCAGTTCTCTCAGACTTTTGTCATAGAAGAGATGTTTCAGTCTCTTAATCATCCTTGTAGCCCTCCATTGGACTCTCCATGGAACTGCTTTCCAGTAGGATGATCCCTAATCTGTACTGGTGCCTGGTGTTATTCCTCCCCAGGTGCAGAACTCTACACTTGTCCTGGTTAAACTTCATGAGGTTCACCTTCACCCAGCTCTCTAGTCTGTCTAGATCTCATTGGATAGCAGCACAGCCTTCTGGTGGAGGGCTATTTGTGCAAAATTAACATTTTAAAGATATTCAGGGAAATATCTTTTTATGTCTTTAATAAGATGGCTTACTAAAATATGTCTTTTTTCCATGTTTGTTTTCCCACAATAAACACAGACTACATTAACTTGCTAAAAATTTGACCCAAAAAATCTCTATTTTCCAGCACTAACCACCTCAATAAATCCATCATTTTAGATCTTTCAACATTGTTTTAATTTAAAATCTTGAAAGTGAGTTAAATCACCCAAAAAAAAATCAATAACTTTTATTCTCCCACTTTTTTTCCCCCTCTTTCTGTTTTGTCATTTGTTTTTGGTCTTTGCCAAATCTAGATTATAGCTGATCTCTTTGATTAGCACCAATTTCCTTCTGCTCAAATCTGTCCTAGCCACCAGCTCCATGTACATCTCTTCTTTCTCCCACTCCTGACGAAGACGAGCACTGACTTAGACAGCCTTGGCATGCTGCTAATGCTGTGTATTAGTGTGTTCTGCCTTGAGTGAAATCAGGCACTCTGTCCTTTGGGGATAGCATAGCCATCAGGTTTAATTTCATTTTCTGTTATTTTAGCAGTTATGTCAGGAGTGCAGCAGACAACTGAGAATGAAACACCTTTTTGACAACAGTCTTCAGCACATCCCAGGAAAGGACATGTATATGATTTTATATGAGAAAGAAAGTCTGAGGCTATCAAACACCTAGATGATATGACTAAATCAAATATCAAAGTGACGGATCTCAAATATAACTGGATATGCGCTTGATACACTTCACAGTGTTTCCTTTTATTATTTTCCATTTTGGCCACATTCTTCTACAGGACAATTTAACTCAGTGCCTTTGTCCAGAAGTGAAATGCATTCTTTTCTCTTTCTAAAATGCAAGTGTATAGCAAACTAAAGGAAATTAATTATACCACTTCAAGAACAGCACCACTCAAAAAAAAAGAGAGAAGAAAAAGCTAAATTCTTATAATGTAGGGGTTTATTCCTACGTCGGTTAGTTTTATAAGTTCACCTACACATCTTAAATATTTAATGCAGCATAAACAAAAGAACTGCCTGTGCTTCATTTCAAAACCAGTCAGATTAATGTCCCTTCTTATTCACCTTCCATCAGAAAATGAGTTGCACTCCAGGTTGTGCACAGACTGGGAAAGCAGGTAGATGATGTAAAAAAGAGCCTGAACTGTTGAAGAAAAATATTACAGTATAAATATCTTTTTCTCAAGCGAATGAACAGTCTCTGTTTTATCCTCTGTCTAATACCGATTCATGGTTTTCTAAATAAATAATAATATGCCAAAACAACAGCACTAATATTTAGAGTAACCACTGAGAACTCTTCCTATGAAAATTGATTCAGATCAAATTTTTTGTCTCAGGAAATCACTGTACTCTTTTTCCTGAAATGCACATTCACACAATGAGTTTCATCCCACAGGTCCATCAATTCCCAATCCCCCAGTCACAACACACTACTAAAATTAACTAATAAAAAACAGATGTAAGATCATTACCTGTAATGAGTACTTTCAACACTCGCTACCCACAAGTATGTGATGAAAACATGCAAAACAGACTGTGACACAAAATTATACAAAAGTGGCAGTACTAAGCAGTTTCTGGGCTTCTATGCTGTACAATGAGTGAACCATTGACTTTAATGGATTGATTTAATAGGCTTCCAAATCAAATGCACTGTAGTCAGAGCCAAAGCACTTGACGACCTCAGAATAAGTCTGCAAAATAGAATCCCTTTGGAGTTGTGTGTCTAGGACTGAGGGTAAAGACTGCATAACTACCATTCTTGGATTTTCAAGGGAAAAAAAGTCAAAATCAAGGAACCAGGTGCAAAAATCAGACATACCAATGCAATCAATCACTGTGTATGATCAAAGGGCTGGAGCACCTCTGCTACAAAGACAGGCTGAGGGAGTTGGGGTTGTTCAGCCTGGAGAAGAGAAAGCTCCAGGGAGACCTTATAGCAGCCTTCCAGTACCTGGAGGGACCTACAGGAAAGATGGGGAGGGGCTTTTCACCAGAGAAGGCAGTGATAGGACAAGGGGTAACAGTTTGAAACTGAAAGAGGGGAGATTTAGCTCAGATATAAGGAAGAAATTCTTCCCCATGAGGGTAGTAAGGTGCTGGAATAGGTTGCCTAGGGAGCTTGTTGATGCCCCCTCCCTGGACGTGTTTAAGGCCAGTTTGGATGAGGCTTTGTGCAGCCTGGTCTAGAGTGAGGTGTCCCTGCTCATAGCAGGGAGGTTGGAACCTTATGATTTTTAAGGTCCCTTCTAACTTTAACCATTCTGTGATTCTATGATTGATCCTGGCAGAACACTTCCATGGGTAACACTCTACCTGGAAGAAAGTCACATGGGCTTAACAGCCACCTACTAGTAAAGTTACTGAAGTAAAAGCCAGAGATTCAGCTGAAAAACAGATTCTGTGCTCTGAATTGTAATCTCTCCTAGAAATGCAAATATTGTGAAATAATAATAATTTTTAAAACAGTATGTAAATTAAGAAAGACATTTTAAAAGCAGTACATGCTAAATAAAGCTCTTCTCACATTTTAAAGCTCCCATTGACTACCACAGTGGTTTGGTGGTGTGGTAACTGATACCAGGATGCAGGTGGACTGGGAGATCACCATTCACTGCCGATGCCAGGCACCCATGAAGTGTAGAGGGCTGGTTCCTTGTTAAAATTTCCATTTCTTGGACTGACAGGCTGCACAAGTTGGACTGAAAGAGGTCCTGGGTTTGGAGGGTCAGGTTTGCTGTGATACGTGCTGACAGTGATGAGGGGAGGGCTGTGGTGAGGTGTTGAAGTGTCCCACCGCACAAAAATTTGATGCCCAATTAGGTTTAGAAATAGTGACAAAGAGTTGATGCCCAATTAGGTTTAGATAAAGCTCTTCTCTGTAAACCTCAATTACCTGTGATGCCTTATGACATTCAGCGTTTACAAAGTATAATTACACAATAGTGTCTGACATTTAACGTCTATGGATAATTTAAAAGACTTCTACTTCAAAAGGGCTGCTCATGAGCAACAGTAATCACTTCAATTAGCTTGGCACCATTACAATGTAACAAGACCATTTGACTGCCTATTAGAACCAGCCAAGCTCTTCAAGTGTGTTAATTTAGCAGTCATTGCTAATTTCTGGGCTTTGCTGCATTTGCATAGGAAAACACAGCCCTGCTAGCCAGAAAGGGAGTTTCATTACTGCAGCAATTTCCTATTCTTAGTGACGTTTTTATAGTATTGGTTTTTTTCAGCCAGAAACATACTTCAAACAGTGAACTATACAGAGAAAGAGGTTTTTGTTTTGTCAAGGGAATTTTTCAGAACCTAGGTCCAAATTATTAATACAGGTTTCAAACTTCTTCTGAGCTGCTTAAGACAAAAAAGATTCCTAGGGTTAAAAAAATAATAATAAAATTATCCATGCCTACCATGTGTCCCTTATGCAGTGTTAAAGAATTTGTCCGAGGGGACTATCAGATATCTTCATGTTTTCCCCAGAGCTCATTGAGTCCTTTGTAGAAATCACTGGCAAGTCAAGGTCCAATATTACGTCACAACAGATGCTTCTTTCTTTTCAACCACTTAATATATCACAGGATATTCTGCAGAAGCAGGAAACCCCAGTAAAGTGGAAGAGTTTTCCAGGGACCAGTCATATCATTTTATTAATTCACTTTAAACTACTGGGACTAATCAGAGGGCCAAAGTGGAAAGAAAAGTCAGGGAGTTTTGTGCCTCCACCTCAGAACAGGAGAACTAGCCTGTCAACTATTGAGCTAAAGGTTCAAATACTATAAAGCAGGGCTAGCCCTCCTCATGAAGAGTCTCAGCTCTTATTCTGCAATGCAAGTGAATAGAAATTGAACAACCCTTTTATTACTTGGAAGGTTTCAACAGTGGGTGGCCAGCATGTGCAACCCTGCCATTAACTCAAGTGTTTCTTGTCTGTGGCATAAGGGAAACTTCATAATGTCATCACTGTCGTCAGTTACAGAGATTCTAGGGGTTTCAAATGGTGCTGAGGTATCATCTGAGTAAGATATATATAGCCGTTATTTATCACACTTCGTATTTCTATAGAAGAGATTATTAATAAAGTGAATAACAATAAAGCAAATCCCTACAACAAGGACTTTTCTGACAAAAGGATAGCCAAATAAAGCAACATCCCAGCTCATCTAAGTCTAGTAGGGTTTACTAGCTTTACCCTGACACATTTAAGAAACACACTTACACCACCTAAGTATCACTGAATCACAGAGAATCACTTCTCCCCTGAAAAGTACTAGGGAATTACAGTGGACACCAGGCTGAATATGAACCAAAAATATGCTCTCACCACAAAATAAGACAAACCTCACAGAGACTACATTGGAAGTTAGGCCAGAAGATTGAGGAAAACTATTATATTCTCTCTTTGGGCCTGCTAAAGCTGCAGCAGCAATGTTGTGTTCAATTTTGGTACCATTTTCACTCTATTTTAAATCAGTAACTGGATTTTTTTTTTTTTTTTTAAACAATAATCTCAAAGATAAACACTGAAACAACCTAAGCATTTCAGTTGTGTAACCCTGGTCTAGAATACTTACTAAAAAACCCTCATTTTCTGGTAAGACATTCTGAACTTCCTGCTTCCAGATAATGTGTATCATGACAAAGTTTTCTTTAGCCTTCTAATATGAGCTACTGCAATTGTCAAAGACAGGTTGGAAAGTCATTCAGTTTCCACAGTCTTCTGAGTTGAAATGTTAGCTCTAACTGCTTTCATGCATCAGTAGACATTCCTTATAGTCAGATGGGAAGCACACTACTAATGAGCTAAATGCTCGATGACTTAAAGATTGAAGGACTGAAAGGTACCTTATATGGCTTCTTTTTAAAACTGAGGCGAGGTCACAGTCCTGACACGTCTTAATAGGAACATGCAATTTCCTCCGTATTATAGCATTCCTTAAAATTGCCTTGAAGTGGACAGGTAGAGAACTTAAGGAGGATTTTATAGAAGACAAAATTTTCCCTTCATATTAATTTACCTCTTCAACCAGAGTAAAATTCAGTTGGGCGTGTTTGTAAGTTTCAAGAAGCTAATATGAATTTCTATCTCATTTTTAAAGATATCGCAAAGTTTGGAAAAGGTTCCAAATGTATTACTGGTATAGAGTACATGAAAATTACCTACTATCATCATGCAGGTCATGGAAGACTTGCTTTATGTATGCCATACCATTTTGATGCACACAGTTTTGCAACAGTACAACATGTTTGTCTTTTCCTAAAAATGGTAGGTACCTGCACTCTCAGGACCAGCCTTTGAACACGGCATTAGCATAAGCTTAATGTAACATCACACAGTATTAAGCTAGAGATTCCTTTTATTCCTTTTATATGGTATGTCAGACTTCAAGAAATTCTTCCTCTTTGATATTCTAACTTCAGTATCGAAGGTGAGACACTCAAGCAGAGAAAAAGGGAACATGACCAGATCCCTGCTTGTGCTCCAATGATCCCTGTGCCAACTGCCCAATAAATCCATAGATCCACATGGAAAGCCAGACCTGCTGTAAACTGCAAAAGATGCCACCCCTGATCATGTCCAGGACAAAGAGTAGGAAAAGAAAACGAGTGGATATTTCCTTCCAGTTCTCGAGTACCACAACAAATATAGTCTGCACAAATTACAAGGCCTACTCTGACAAATACCACAACCGCCAAAAGGATTCCAGACAAGATTTTCTTCCTCCACTTTGTTCTTTACTCTTTTGTAAAGTAATACAATTCTAAGAAAGAAAATACAGAAAAATAAAAAAGAGATAATCAGCTTTATTGTATTTTTCACAGCAACAATCAAAGCAATATCTTTTTCTTTCTTTAATTCATGAAGAAAAAAAGGGGAAAATTTATTATATACTCAGACTGGTGCATGTCTAAGGAGGAAAGAAAATACCAGCATAAAACTAATTCATCAGCAAAACTTCTATGAGAAAAGGGCATCTGACATATCTGTTCAATATCTGAAGTCTTCTTTAATTTACTCACTGTAACAACTCTCACAAACTTGCACCTTTTATAAAAGACAAGGCTCATCAAGACAGCATTTTACAAATTCCTCTGCTGCCCTTCTGACGTGTATTTCCACTTATTTCTTACAATAAACTGGTCAGCCTATGATTGCTCTTTTCAACACAATTTTTATGGAGTCATATGCTCATTTCAAGGTCATGCTCAATTGCACTCCCTTGAGGTAATTTGTTTGGTGTGGAAAGGACCCCTGCTTTTCTTGTGGTCCTTATGTTCACACAGCCAGAACCTCATCTCATTTAGGTAGCACCTTTCTCATTCTGCAGTAATTTCCAGTCTGATTCCTCAAAGCCCTCTGCAGACTTTATGAACTTATGCCACCTCAACCTTACTGGCCTTCAAAAAGTGAGGAACCATGTCAGCCAGACCGAGTGTCCTGCCTGATGCTGAATGCCTGAGAGAGAACTAAGAACTAATCTCAAACCACAAAAATCTTACACCTTTTTGAACAGAATGGAAGAGGTTTTGATGACTCTCTCACAAGGAACTTTTTACTTCCAGCTAACTCTGTGGGCAAAGGTGGTTCACTGCACATTATGTTCAAAGGTTTTGTGTGTCTGTAAGAAAGATGCCAAAAGACCAGAGGGATGCGGAGCAAAGGAAGTGACAATGCCAAATCACTATACTCAGTCACAGGAGCAATAGTAACTTGGCCCTGAGAAAAAGCTGACATAGAGAGGACTTTGGGGCTGAACCATGGCTAAGAAGGTGACAAAGCTGTAAGCAAAGAGGCTGCCTCCTGCTCTGCAGCTCCTACTGTACTGAGGGAAACAGAACTTTAATGTTCTTTTCAAATATGCAGGATTGCAACAAGACTACCTGACCCAGCCTTAAGTTTCTCCCATTAATGTTTTTCCCAAAGCCTAACCTTTAGCTACCCAGAAAGCAACCACAGTCCAATGAAAATCATCATATTACTAAATATGATGGGACAAGCCAAACTCTTCTCTCACATTTTTATGGCCAGGGGTAGACTAATACCTTAGCTCAGATTATTCACCTTTTCCCTGTTAGTCCCTCCAGACAGCCATTGCTTTCTCTTATTCTTGTGTCTCCTCGCTCCTATCACTCCGGCATATATTCCTTCAAAGTGCCTCAGGCTTTGGCATCTGAGAGTACCATCCCTGCTCCTCAGGACTTTTCATGACTTTGCCTCCTCAGGAAATCCCTCAGTTTCTGCTCTCTGTACTGTATTCCTCACCAAGCCACCATATACCCTTCAACATATCTCAGACAAGAACATAGTGATCTTCCACATTCCAGGTAAGCAAGAGGTGACAGCACATTATTTCTCCCATCTCAGGGAACGAGATGGTACACAATCCTAATTTTCATTTCTTTTCTTCTCTTCTGTCCCCGAGTAAGGACAGTGCCACTTCCTTCTGCAGCTGGGTGTGCAGAGGGGCTGTGATCAAAGCCAGCACCCCAGCCTGTGACTGTCCCTGAGCACTGATCTTTCATTCAGCGTAAGCTGATGTTACATGCATTTCCTCCTGCACAGTTGACAGGCAGCAAAATGTTCAAGGGGTCCTGAATCACAGTGGAAATACTTATGTGAAAGACATGGTTGTATTTCTTATGCAGAGCAGCCTTAGTCACCCTGAACGTAGAGATCAAGAGGAAAGTGTTAGGCAGTTGGCACTGGTTGAGTGATTGTGGCACTGTCCCCTCTAACAGCTGACTGGTCTGATAACATATGACCCTTTGCATTCATAAAACCAGCACCAGGAACACTGGTGGTGAACAGTGCTGTTAAACCAAATTTTCTACATCTCTGTAGATTCATCCATCACATGGTTAAGGGCAGCCCAGTGATAAGCTGCCATCCTCCCATTCTGAGTCCAAACCACATGACTGCAAAATCAGCTCAGTGCTAAACAAAACCTCTCAACCTGGTAATAGCTGGTGTTAATTTACTGACTCCCACTCCATTAAAGCCTTTTCAGCAGCAGGCTGGAGAGAAAAGCTGTCTTGCTATTGCCTGCAGGAGTGTTTTGATCAGCTGAAACTTTATCTACGCTGATAAGACAGTAGTGAGCAAGTGTCAAAGCCTTTTTATTCAGATCTCCACCACACTTTAGGAGTGCTTCCAACATCTCTGGGGACTACAAGAGAGGGAAAAACAACCTAGAAAATAAAACACACTACTCTGACTTCTCACCTAGCTTTGGCAATTGTTACACATCCAGCAGCCAGTAAATATAATCAGATTAGTCAAAATTCTATTAACTCCCCCCACTCAGAAAGAAAGACCTGAACCAAAGGCTCTGTGCATACCTCAGGAGGAGTTTTTAAGGAGCAAAATTTTTGTATGAAAGCCAGAGGGAAAGAGTCAGGTCACAGCCTATACTGCCACTCCGCTCGAAAATAAGAAATAGACAAGCAACGATTAAAACATATATGAAGGGAATTGATTTAATTTGATCACTGTAAATAAGTTGTAAAATCACTTCTTGACTTCATGCTGGATGAAATATTCAATGGTTCCCTCAGCCCCCTCCAATTCTTTCAGCTGAGGAGATGCAGGGTATCTTTGTTGGCAGAGGCAGTTGCTCGGGGGCCTGAGGCAGACCTGCCATCTGTCCAGAGATGATCAGCTCATCCGTGATGTGAGTGAACATGCCCTCAAACAGTGGGGGAAATGAAAAATAAATTCACTGATGTTACATAAAACGAACCTGAACCACATTTTAGGAGAGGAGATACAAACAGTGCAGAGACAGGTACAAAACTGAAGGGAAGTATTTTGGAGTCAGACAGCAAAAATTTCTAAGACTGAAGCACCTATCCTAGATTCAAGTAATCTCTGCAACAGCTCTTGTTGAAATGATTGGAAATGCAAGGAAACTGACTTAATACAATTATATTAATTTACACCCCCCCTCCAAAAAGAAAAAGCACTACCAGAGCAAATATAGCAATTATATTCCTATTCTTCCTAGCACATCTAACTGAGGAGAAAAGCAGCATACGATGAGCTCATTTTTACTTTATAGATTTCACTCAAGACACAGTCATATTCATAGACCATCCACTTACCAAAGGATCTTACATTGTGTATCTTCTAAGCATCAACAAAAGATGCCCTTCTAGTAATGTACGTCTTACATGTGCACCACAGGTAGTGTGATTTTAGGTTATGTCTCATTACATATGCCACTGCACATAAGCTGGGATGTTTCAAGGAATTTTAAATTCCTTAACAAAAAGGCATTGCTAAACTATACTTTTTCAATAGTATTATCATGTTACCTATGTCAATATTCTATTTCCTAGAGATAAAGTGGTTAAGAACACATTGCACTGTATAACCTAACATATGATTAGTCTGAAATTTCAGTAAGTCTCACACAAGCAGAAGTGGAACTCCATTACTCTAATAAAACTGTTCTTTGTTGTAACATCTAATATGTAATGACAACTGGGATCCATTCCAGCTGTCATGCTAGGAAGTTGACATTTCATGGGTTAATGCACGTGATTTTTATCATATGACAATGGTAAGAAATCATAGAATTCATTTTATACCTAGCAGCCAACAAATATTTTTAGTACCATAGAGTACTATTTAAAATAACACTGTTTGTGAAGTTGTCACCCTAGCCATTTCTGAGGTAAGTGTGTTTCTGAGACTCCCTTCTGTCTCCCTCCTGGCAGCAAGAAGCAGCTTTCTTGTCCCATGGTCTCTCTAAAAATCTATGATAATTTTGGCTCTAGCTGTTAGCAAAAATGAGGTTAGTGCCTTAACCCTCGGTGATGTTTGTCTATACTGGACAGCTGGTGGTCCCATTTAAGAAAGGCACAGATACCAAAGGTCTCACACTGAACTAATTAGATGACAACTGATACTCAGTGTTCATAAGTGTAAGATGGAGACATTTAAAGAAAAACCTTTCATATAAACATATGCATGCATACAGAGTAATGAACTCTAAGTTGACCCTGAAAAGGAGAGGCCTTGGACTCATTCTGGATGGTTTCCTTAAAATGTCAATTCAAGAGTAAAAGGGTTAAAGTCTTCAAAAATCTTTCAAAAGTCTTGAAAACCAGGTCAATGGTAAGCTCCCAGCATCTGGCTAAATGAGAAGAATTTAACACTTCTCCTTTTGGGAAGCAAACTAGACCTCACGACCCAACTGCAATGTCCCCATATGTAGGCAGAGTCCTGATCCATCCTGTGTTGCCCAGCTGGGTCAGAACACACAGTCCAAATAATGTGCTATCCTGCTTCTGACTCTTAGTGGTATAAAAGTAATGTACGTTCTGTTCTTTAGTTGTCTGAGATCAGAACTGTGAAGTTCTCAGGTTAATAATAATTCTCAAGTATGCATTATCATTGGCAATTGCAATTTTGGATATTCTTGTTAGCTATCAGTGTCCTACCCTTTCTGTGAGTCATACAACTTTGGTTTCAACATCATCTTTGTGGCAAATGGTTTGCAGTTTTAATTAACACAGTATGAAAAGGCATTTCCTTCACTTTGTTCTTAGCTTACAATTGAATTCAGCCACAATGACTCAACTCTCAATTTGCATTTCCTAAACCACTAAAACACTGGTTTTCCTTTCTATTTCTAAATATATAATTCCACAATAAGCTTCAGACATGTGGATCTCAAACCCAGTTCATCCAGATTCAGTCACTGTAGTCAAGGAATTAAAAGGAATATCTTCATCCTCTCAGGTATTGGTACAAGAATGCCAGTGGACTTAGGGCAGTGATTTTTCCCATGGATTTTGTTCCTGATCTTTCCTTCCCACAGCTTCACCCAGGCAAAAAATTAAGAGTGAAAACGAAAGGTAACAAAAGTTACTTTTTTCTATTTAAGTCAACTCCAGAACAGCTTATGATGGAAGAGATCCTATTTGGCTATGTAGAAAAGACTTTATTTATCTCACTACACGGCTTTTCTGATTTAGCTTATGCAAGGCTTTGCAGAGCAGCAGAAGAAGCCAGTACAGTTGCAAGCAAGGATCAGTTCCCTGGTTCACATCTCCACTAAGAGCCAGAGCTTTGTCTGCATCTATGTGTACAGTACCTCCAGTGGACTTCCCACTCCCACCAGGCAGAATCCTGTTAGGCTGGTAGCAGTTTTACAATTTTCTTGGCAGTAGCCCTAGTTTTCTTGCTGTACTCCTTGATTAAGTGTATTTTTGGGCAAGAGAACAGGAGGAAATAAAAACATGAGGATTTTTCTTTCTCCTGAATGTTTTATCCCACCATTTTTACATTTTAATTCTGGTCTCTAAACTGAGAGTTACTGTCTTGTCAGTTTCTTTAATCATGCCTGGACATTTCTAGCCACTGAGTTCTTGATCAGCCAGTTCTGTGCCTCTCATATCTGTCAGTGAAAAGAAATTTCATTCGCCTGACATTGATGATGATTATTATTGTTGTTGTTGTTGGTTTTATTTTAAACGTGGCACTACATAACTTTTACAGGCAGAGATTCTGTCTCATCCAGAGCTGAAAAATCCTTCAAGAAACTGTGTGTGTATATATGTATATATAGTATACATATGTCGTAAACAAGCATGCACAGAAACACAAGAGAACTGAGACAATAGCCCTAAAATGGTTAATGATAGCTAGCTGCCAAAAGGACCATCCTCCTGTCGAAAGGGGAGAGAAAAACACAGGTGCAGAATAACCTGCATGAGTGAAGAAGGGCACAGTAAGGAAACTCAGAGAAGGATGAGGCCAAGAGCTGCCACAGGATGCCCCAACAGGAAAACCCCAGCAAACACACCCTGTTGCCTCCAGGATCTCACAAGGTGAGAGGCATGAGGTGGCTTCCCAAGCCCTGCAGCAAGCAGTATTACTGGCTCCGCTGCACAGACAGAAATTTAACACGGATGTTCTCCAGCCGGCTCTGATCAAATCAACCTGCCGCCTGTCAGCTCGCATCCTGGCAGGCAGGAGGGAGCAGCTGGGGCAGCAGCCGGTACACACTGTCTGACAGCACCCTCTCCAAAGGCCTGATATCATTACAGTCTACACCTCTCTCTCCATGCATTGAATTAACTTGTTCTGACTGTGTGACAGCTCTGACGACCACCCGCGCCACTGCAAGGAGCCAGGGTCAGATGCTGCTGCATGCATGGCCTGTCACCCACCGTGCCACTAAAACCAGACAAAACCTTGTCAAGGGAGATAAATTTCTCCAGAGGCAGAAGTAAGTGACTTAACTCATGCTAGAGTTTGTGACAGTTTTGTTCAGTTCAAGGACAGTATCCTCTGTCAGGAGAGCTGGAGGTAGGTGGGAAGGTGTGCACAGGTGCTTTCGTGCATAGGCAGAGAGAAATGCAAAGGCCAGCATGATATAAGGGGCAAAGAAAATAAACTTCCAATTCTCCCCACAAGCCTACATCAGAAGAAAAGAAAAAAAAAGAAAGTAGGTGGAGGAGAAAGCATGTCCTTCAACTTTGAGGTTTTCTTCTGTATGTGCACTGAAATGAAGCTAGTGAGCAGAGCAAGTGAGTTTCTGAGGGAAAACACCCTATCAGATTTGGCAGTCAGCACCTGCTGCAGCAGACACCTCTGCTCATGGCACACCTGGCACAGCCAGTCAAACCTAGCAGGAAAACATAATATTAATAATGATTATTAATAATACTTAATATTAAATTCTCCTTTCTTCACCTTCATTCACGAGCCTACATCCTAAACATAAAGCACAGAGATGATTATGGTCTGACAGTACTTGCAATAAGAACTCCGACAGAGTACCCCTTGCCCTGAATCTTAACTGTGCTCCACGAGGAAAAGAGTGGTATGGCTACAAACGAACACCATTTCGCGTCTCGTTTAGATCAAAATTATAGAAAGTTTCCATTCTACTCACTGTCTACCCAAAAATACCAAGGAAATTAGTCTACTCCTGGTATTTGCCAGTACAGTACTACATGATGGAGAGATACAGCTTGTTTTCCTACACAAATGAAAACATCCAGCTTACCAAGCATGTTTGATCAGGACACATTGAAAGCCCTTACTAAAAATAATGTACACTTTGGAAGGCATATTCATTCCAGATAATGTCTGGCTGCTTCACATGGCTGTCATGACTCAAAGAAGCATTCCCACAGGTTAAACACCTCTGTAAAGAGAAGTTACACATGCTATACATTACCAGCATAGTACAAAACAGATAGAATATTCTGCTTTGGCCCGTTGACTTTGTTGACACAGGGAAAACAGTGGATTAGCTTAAGACAGGAAGCAAGTTATTTTACAAAAAAATATTTTGAATAAGCTCTGTAAACAAAACTTACCCATGGAAAGGTTTTTAGCACCATCCACTGTAAATTAAATGTTATTTTATATTTTTATTCCATCTTTAATTTTAAAATTGGTTTAATTGGACACTAATGAACATGTGTTTAAAAAGCTGCCTTTAATGCAATTAATCTGTAAGTATCAGGGAAAGCATATCGTTCAGAGAAAATTCAGTATAAGAGAAGACTTCTATGTCTTTAGTCTCAGCCGAGCAGTCACCAAATGTTATCCTTCATCTTTATATCTCCTATATGAAAACAATTGGTGATCCTAATTTAAAAAATAAAAAATAAAAAAAAAAAATCTGACATGCATTCCGTCTTCCCCAAGAAAGAATTCAGAGTCTCAGTAGGTTCCTGACCATGACTCCCACCCTAGAAGCAATGCTGGTGGGATGGCACAGATTTGGTTTGGGGTTTTTTTGCCTTCTTATTTTTCAGCAAACTTCATAAATATTACAGCTTTCAAAGCTTTGTCCCCCATGAAACACCAAAATGTCATTGAACAAATAATAAGCCTCTTTCTGCTTATTTTAAAACCATATTTGGCAACTGAAACCCTGTATTTTAGTTCAATGAGTGGAAAGATTATTTTCCAGCTAAATAATAAAGATAGTAATACAGGCACTTCCAACCGCAACAGGTATGCACCAAAATCCACAGCCAAACATCCTAAAGACCTGAACAGCTTTTTCCTATTGGAGCTCTATATTTGTGTGGTCTTACAGAAAAGGGATTAAGAAAGCAAACCCCCATTGCATGGCAAGCCATGACCTCAGGCTAATGGCTAGCCCTAGCTTACAAGGAAAAATGAAAATGAGAATTAAACTAGCATCTTACATTTTTATTCACAGGAAGCCCTTGATTTTCAGAGGAAAGTCTGGTGTACAGTGGGTCAAGATCTCCAGAAGTGGATGATCCTGTTAACGTAATTTTCTTTTTTTTAATTCTTTTACTAGGTGGTTTTTTTTGCCATAGGCTTATTGAATTTCAGTTCACATTTTTGAGACATCTCTTATTCATTATAGCTATCCAACAGAAAAAGCATAGTTTTCCATTGACCACCTCAATTTTTATAATTCTCAGCCTTCTTCTAGAGTATAATATTTATTTTTATTTGGAGGGAAAAAATAATCAAGGTTATGTCTAGTCCTTAGGATGATGTAATGAAAAGCCTTTAAAACCCCAGCATGTATGCTTATCCACCTGAGAACAGGTTGCGACCAAAACTAATAAAGCAACTTTTTCTATCAGTGTATCAATTTGAAATAATCAGGATACTCCTGACCCTTATTTAGCACTGAGGTGGTACAGTGTGTCTGGTCTGTAGAGCTTTAACATACTGTGTTTCATACAGGCCAGCTTGCTCTCTGAGACACATGTGTTTTCATCTCTGCTAGCCAGCAGCTCGGGACTAGTATACTTCAGATTCAGAAATAACTTCTGATTTTTACCCTGCAAAGGAGCAGCTTTCCTTTCATCAAGCAGTGATCAGTCTTCTGGCTATCATGACTTTTAACTGCCTACAATCGATAAAAGATTTAATTACTCTACAGCCTTAATGCATAATGCCAATAGTATTAAAGAGCTCCTTGATCAGTGACTACCTGATCCTGCCTACCATAGTTTGCAGATGGAATCATGCTTCCTGCTTTTTTGTGTTTGCAACTTTGGACACTACTGTGGACTGAAGCAATTGAAAACTGACTTAGCAATAGTACAGTGCAACACATTGTATGTGAGCTGAAGTATTATATGTTCGTCTCCTAATCGAGTTTTGTGAGCAGCTGGTAATGACAGTTCAGAGCATCTGAAAATATCAGCTTCTTATTCCTAACTGTAAAGATGCTGGAACACAAATATAACACAAAAGGAGCCAGCCACTTTAAAAATCATTCTTCATCATGCTAATGAGAAGAATAATATCACTAAGGTTCTCCACTTTTACCTGGGGGGTGGTGCATCTCTCCCAGAACAAGACTGCACCACTCAGCCTGAAGAATGCAAAGCCCAAGTTTCTTTTTCATTTCAGTGTACTGGCTCTGGCTGGGGTAGAGTTCATTGTCTTTGGAGCAGATGATAAAGAGCTGTGTTTCGGATTTTTGCTGAAAACAGTCCTGGTAGCACAGCAAAGTTTTGGCTGTTGGTGAATAGTGCTTGCACAGAACCAAGGCTTTCTCTGTTTCTTACAACCCTGGCCCCTACAGTGAGGAGCTGAGGGTGGGCAAGAGGCTGGGAGGGGACACAGCTGGGACAGCTGACCCCAGCTGGACAAAGAAATATCCCATGCCATGTAACACCATGCTCAGCAATAAGAGCCCAATGAGAAGAAAAGGAAGGGGGACATTCACGGTTACAGTGTTTGCCTTCCCAAGTCAGTGTTTGGCACGCTGAGCCTCTGCTTTGCAGGGAGAGGATGGACAACTACCTGCCAATGGGAAGCAGTGAGTGAATTTCTTGATTTGCTTGCAAGTGCAGCTTGTGCTTCAGCTGTTAAATTGTCTGTCTTCACCCATCAGTCTTCTCTGTTTCCTTGTGCTTCGTCCCCACCCCACAGGACAGGAGAGCAAGGGAGCGGCCAGGGGATGCTTGTCTGAAGTGAATGCAGCACACATAATACAGTTTATTTTCACTGAAGATTCCTAATAAATATAGAAATCACCTAAAAAAAATAAAATATATCTGTCATGGTTCTGATAGATAATTTTACATTTTTTTAACACCCCTGTGGAACTGTGAACACATAACTCTTGTTCAAAGTCAAAAACATTTCTTGCAGACTGCTTAATTGGACTTTTTTCTTAAAACTGTTTTTATTCATATATCTTAGTGTGGTGGGATTTTTTTGCTGATAAAAATAATTGCAAATAATGCAAATTCAGTTCTGGGCACTGGACATAGAAAAAGGAAAGGCTGGGCAAGTTTTCCCACATTTTATCATTCTATCCATGTCCTGGAACGGCTCACATGAAGCGTGGAGAAAGTACCACAGTTAACTATTTGTCCCAGTTTCTAGCAGGATGGAAGGCATCCCACACATCCTGTAAGAGGAACTTACCAAAGTGCTGCTATTCTGCTTCTGTGTCCATAGAGCCTGCAGTCTTTGTGTTGTTCCTGTGAATACATTTTGTAACACCTCTTCCACATCCCACCATATTCATTTTGCAAATAAAACTGACCTAAAATTGCTTTCTTTTTTAATGTCAGATTCACCTCATGCAGGTAATGGTATTTAACTACAGTTTAACTGTTAGGACTGTAAGCAATAGAATGCAGATGCTTTACATGGAATTTGAGGTGTTACTCCCAACCCATGCAAGTGGGGACATATCTACATGAACAGTTACTGCATAGCAAGGGCGGGCTGCTCTGTCTCAGCTGCTCAGCATGGAGGTCTCTCCATGACAGTTGCAGAGAGGGCAGAGTGGCATTTGATGCAGAATAAAGTTCCTCTTCTTGCTGTCATGGGCAGTTGCCTAAGGATTTAGCCAGCAAAAGTCCTAAAGCCGCTAAAGGACAGCAAATGAGATTAGTAGTTGCTGTACTTGCTTGGCTGTTGACATTTTCCCATGTAGCAAACATCTGGGTTACCTCAGTCTATTAACTCTTTAGTCCTTCAAATCTTCTGACCTGAGAGGAATGCTTCCCAGATGCCCTATTAAAAGAACTTCAGATGATTTCTTCTGCTCTGGTTTCACCAGGTTTTTTATTCCATTTGAGGGAGGGCAATCTCACCTAGGGTTCATTCTCTCTGTTATCTCACAGAGCCTTAGCCTGAAACCTGCTAAAAGAGTGACCACAGCTGTGTTATCTTGACCACCATTCTTTTTCAGCAGGTTTATGGTATGAATGTTTTTATGGTAATATATAACAACTTTGTTGCAATCTGCATTAACCTAATCAATATGGCTGTAATTCATATCGAAGTTTGTAATTTTGTAATTCTCCTTGGCAACATCTGGGTTTATACCCATACACTATATAACAATTAGAAAACATATCAACACATAAATATAATAGTTTTAACATGTCATTCATAGCTGAAAACTTCCAAACATCTGTGTTTCATTGGATTATGTTCCAAGCTTAAATATTTCAGGGTTCCCAGCAGGACATCTGAATACAAAAAACTGCTGTAATTTAATCATGCCTATTAATTAAATTCTCTAGGCTTTTATCAGCCTCAAGCTTTATGGTGAACTTCTGAATGTCAAAACTCACACAGCAGAATCTCATTCAGAATCTGGCCTTGACAAAACTCATTTCCGTAAATTAGGCTGAGGTAAGCTATGCAAATTTTAGAACATTAAAGGGAGGAAGAGTCTTATGAAAGAAAGCAATTGTTACACCATTAAATGCTAGCACAAAGAATTCCTAGCATGAACAATGTAAATTAACTTTTTTAATAAACAGTTACAGAAAAAGACCACAGTGTCCCCGTGAACTTAAAATTTGGTGGGACCCTAGCTATTTAAGGCTCACTAAGTACCAGTAAAATCTTATTATACTAAAAAAAATTTGTTAAACAATTCCCATTTTTCTTTTATGTTGGTGAAATCAGACCTTTTCTGTCTTCCAAAAACAAGAAGAGATACTGACAATAATAGACACACACATCCACCATCCACCTATATACAACTCCTACTTCAAAACAGAGATAAATGCCATTATTACCTTCATACCTGCCCAGTGTATTCAATTTGCTACCATTTTGAGATACAAGATAGGAAAAAGCTCCCTAACAAATGTCAGTACGTCTTTTACAACAAGAAGATAGGAAAGTCCTCTTTTTCATAGTTATAGATCACATATTTCCAGAACCTTACACTGCTTGTGTTATTTTTAAGCTGTTTATCACAGACAGTGGCAAAGTTCACCTTCCTCCTGTGTTTATACTCTTATGCGTATGCAATTCATAAAATATTTACATGTGTTTCCTCTCTTTTAAAATAAAGATATATGATAATTTTCTTTCTTCTCAAAAGCATGTGTATGCACGAACAAATATGTGAGGCAGGCTATTTAATTTACATTACATCATATAGTTGGCAAGCTAGGGAACCCTCTCATTACATCTTTATTAGGTCTGCAATTATCTGATGCCAAATGTTACTTTCATCACCTTCTCACTGCTCCTCTTCTTCTGCTATTTCTGTCTCCCTCTCTCATTTGCTTTTTGACAGCTTCTAACCATTTCCTGTTGCACACTGGCTGAGAAAGCTCTCTCAAGTCCCAAGTGCAAATCAATAAGTTATAGTGATTCATAAAAATAAGACTGTCATCATTATTGTTCAATTATTGCTGGGTCTGTGGAAAGATTCTTCAATAGTTGGAGGTTTCTTCACTAATATTTATAATCTGCATTGAACAGTGCTAATGAATGAGTGGGTGTACATTAGGCTGAAATGCAGTAGTATTAGATTTATACCATGTCCAGGTTTGATTATTAATGTTAAATCCATTAAAGTGTCTCTTAGATGTGCCTTAATGTACTTCCCTGCGTACAACAGAGCTTAAGCATTCCCATTTACTTAGCTTTTCATTATTGGTTGAAAATTTGTCTTTATTACATCATCAACATATGATAAATTGGACTTGGAATACATTGAACAATAGCACTTTATTAAAGCTTCACTTGTCAAAAGCCAGTATCTTAAAAATTATCAGCATGTTTTGTAACAAATAACCAGCTGATACTAAAAATATAAGAAGAAATTTAAAATATTCAACCTTAGTTCATAAAACCGAGATTCTCAAGGAAGAAAGCCACAGCTCATCTTGGGGAAAAGAAATTCACAGTTTTCATTTGGAGGCATAAAAGGTACTACTATGTTTACCTAAGATGTCACCTTCAGAGTGCCTCCAAGGGGGGAATTCTTTTCTCTAGCTCAAAATTGCTATAACTTAAAAAAAGCCATTAGACAAAAGTGTAAATAGGAAAAACAGGGTAACAAGAACACGCAGGAAACCATCCACTTTCAGGTCAGGTATTTCACAGCAATTCTGCAAAGACCATTGAGTATTAAATACACAGGCTGACTAGAGCGTTTCTTCTCATCTACAAGAGTTGTCCATTCACAGTACATACAAACCCACCCCAGGACTGCCAAATCAGGTTGGGGTGTATTTCTGATGCTGCCTCCATGCAATACCACTCTTTTTCTTACGTGAATGTTTCTGTTGTTGACTGGAACCAGAAAGGGTTACTTTGTCACTATTTAGCTATTGTTTTCAACACCTTTTGCTGAACGAGTAAGTAAAAATCAGAGCCTTGTAGGCTTGATTTTATCTTAAGGGGACTGACTGGTAATTTGATAGAATGCAGCTCTTTTACAAGTAAAAAGTACTTCTTTTCTGGTGCAAGAGACATTAAACGTAGCTTCTTTTTTCACATTCCCACAATTCTTCTAGCGAAATATTTAACTCTCAAAATTTATCTCAAGCCAGCAGCCCCATCCTTGTTCACTCTTCTGAAGCATCCTTGCACTTTGCTGATTCCCAAGCCCTTTCCTCTCACCCATGCATTTTCTTGCTTAAACTGATATTCAAGAGAGTGCCTCCTTCAAAATTCTAAATACAAATAGCTCTGTACAGGCTTTTGTTTGTGTAGGAATACATTAGTAGCTGCCTGCCACACACACTAAATGGAAATCAACAGCTGAATTTAGCAATCTCAGTACTGCCACTGCTGTGCATCATATGTTAGAGTCAGATTCAGAGCTGTGCCTTTCCGTCAATGGAAAATGACTAGAAGTATACCTTTATCAGCTCCCTGGGGGTTTCTTCTCACTAAGGGTATTATACAAACCCACACAATATATAGAACAATATAGCTATAAGGTGCCCATCTCTGAAAGTAGGGTTTGGCCTGGAAGTCTCATGCACTTGACCAACTCTGTCCAAATGTCAGAAGGCAGCTTCTGTGCCTTAGAAAGGACAACTCTCACAGCTGCCCACAAAAGCCCATGCAAACCACACTGCTTCCTAGCCTGCTTACCTCTCTTGAGCAGTTTTGTCATTGTCTTTTACTCAGCGTTCTGCCCAGAAATAAAGTGCAGAACCAAGTGTATGAATTGCTGTAAATTATTTCAGCATTTTTGGAGAATATTTTTAAAGATTCCAACAACAAACAACCCCTTTTATTACATCAGTTATATAGTAATCTAAGTATCACTGAGTTTATATATTTTTGTATTAGGTTTTCAAAAGTTCCCTTGCTTTATGTTCTTATGTTCTGACCTCTTTGTAGTCTAAGAACTGAATTCAGTTTTTCTGAAATAGTCCTGCCAGCACAGGCAGCCTGGGTCACTTTGCTGGTGTCACTCTAGCCTTGGGCAACTTGGGAACACATGAGTTAGCACTGGTAAAAACTTTCAGATTGTTTTTGAGCCCAGTTCTTCTTAAAGATAATGGGAGTTTCATTTAAATCCGCACCTTAAAGTCGATTCGGAACACTTAAAGGGCTGTGAAATTATGTTGTCTTTTTGCTATACAGAGATTTTCCATATTTTCAGTGTTTCTTTCCCTAGGCCTTACAAAATATGGCCTTCTTCAGCAAGGGCAACTGTTTCCTCAAGCTGGAAAAGGCTTTGCTGTCTCCAAGAACTTGCAGGCAAAAAGAATTTGTGATACATACTCACTACAGAAGAGGCTGCTTGTAGATGAATGTTGGTTCTTGATAGTACTGTGGATCTTGCAGCAATCTGTCTCCCAGGTAAGACACCCAGATTGTGCAAAATGTTGCAGTCAATGTGGCAGTTCAGCAACTAGACAGCATTGGTAAGAAGTGAATGTAGATCACTGAAGATCAGTTCTGGTCACACAAAGGCTATGTTTTAGATTCTGAAAATGTCAGAAAATCCCCTCGAAACATCCTGCTCTGTATAATAATAACCCTGAGACCTGCTGGTATATTTTTCTTCTGATTCACTTCTTTCAGAGGGGTTACAGAAATACTTAACACATAAACTAACTAATGTAAGTGGCTGGCAGAGCATGCACAAAAATCTGCAAACACATTGTGATATTTTGTTTCTGGTTGTTTTTAATTTTATCTTTATGTTTTCTGATTTTGAGGCAAAACATCAAGAATAAAATACAGAAAAGTAAACAAACAAAAAAACAAAGCAAACAAACAAAAACAACCCACAAACCTTAATCTCTACTTCATCTCTTTCTGTGTTCTGGTAACAATTACATATTTTTGTTACCAGGAATTATATTTTCTGAACCCATTCCAGTTAGGACAGTGAGGAGAAGGGGTATATAATGCCCATGTTAAACTTAAACTACATAGGACACTGACATCCTTAAAGACAATTTTAGCAGAAGAACTGAAAGAGAATGGCTTTAGAGGAACAAAACCACTTCCTTCCTGCTAGGTTTGATGGCTGAATTCCTGCATTTGGATGTTCAGTAGTTAGCACAGAAACTTCACACCAAAGGTGGGGGGGTATTTTTAGGTTTCTGAGGCATATTTGTGCCCTGCTGACCTTGCTCCAAAAGCCAGATCAACCTCAGAGTAATTAAGCAGCCATTAAGTTTCATGGTCACCCCAGTCTGCCCACATTTCTTGGATTATCTATTCATGGGTGTTAGCCTAGGAAATCCTCCCCTAGTCAGAAGCCAAGATTTTGGAGTCTGCACCATCCCATCCTAAGTCCCAATACTAAGATTGTTATGTTGCCTGGTGAAAAGCAGAGATGTCTCTACAGCATCTTTCAAACAAAGTGGTAGCCAGTGGCTCGTATGAGAAAAATCAGTTATTATACCTTTATGATATTAATTTCTTCTTACTACTAACAATAATTCAGATCTGTTTGCAGTAATGTGAATGGAGAAAAGCCAAAGCACAGATGACAAGAGTTAAAATCTGAGCCAAAGCAAAATATAAAACCTGAACTATTATCTCACCCTCTTAGAAAAGCCCTCTAAGGGAATGCCAAGTTTCATTAATAAGGCAGTGGAGGAAACTTGTCATGGCAAGTCACTTTGCCCACAATTACCTGCACAGGCAACAGTATTCAGCTTTGGCTGTGCTAATTTGCAGTTATCAATCTGCTGCTCCCCCCTAGTGTGCCTCTAGAAGGTCCTTTAGTGTCACAAGCATAAACAAGCTGGTGTTTTCACATCCAGCAGGTGTTAAATAAAGAGAAGTACCTTTCTGTTAGGCATGCAATCTCTATCTGAATATACATGTGCCCTCTCCTGGGTAGGTTTCCAGTGAAGATGACAGTTTTTTCCATCTATCTCGGTGGTAGGCAGATCAGATTTTGTAATGATCTTTACAGGGCAAAGAAAACACTTGGGACTAGTCAGTATCACGGACACCTCCTACTTCTGAGAGCCCTAGAAGTCCCACAATAGCGTATCACCACCATTTGTGTTCCCCAAAGGTAAAATTTTGCATAGCAAAGTAGGTTTCCTCGCTTGGTGCCACAATGCACCTTAAAGGTCTGGACACACAACCCACAGGTACTGACATGATTAAAACAGTACTACAGATAACAAAAAATAGGCCAGCAGATTATTCAGTTAAGACATATGATACATTCTGGAAGCCCAGATTTCTGTGAAAAATACGGGTTTTTTTAGTTTAATAACTATTTATAATTCATCAAGCTAGTAAAAAGAAGGAATGGTTAATTTGAACAAAAGTTGCACTTCTCAGACTGTGAAGAAAAAAAAAATGGTTATTCATTTATTAAAGAGCAAAATAATCAAGCTCAGAGGACAAATCAGACAGAGAAATAAATGGGCTGTGACAGTATGTAGGATGTATCATGTTTAAAAAGAAGCACGTCTTCTGGAAAAAAAAAGCAGTTATATTCTTTTCCTAGTTATGTATTTCTATTCTGCAGCATGCTTTAAAGACAAAAAAGGAGCCCTCAAACATCTTTTCTCACCAGACACCACATTGTGATAAAAGTTTAGAAATCAAGTCCTGATAGAGAGAAGCACTGGCAAAGAATAACTGTTTAATGGGAAATGCTGTTCTGCAGAGACTTCTCAGGAAAGAAAAGCAGGACTTGACCCAACCTTTCCTATTATGCTCTTGCCAGTAAATCAGCAAGTTCCTGAAAGGCTGGCATTCTTTTTGCTGAATCCAGTCCCACAGGTCAAACAGCTTTCAAGGAAAGCTCAGTCCTAAACAGGCAAAGGGACAAACTTCCTTCTGTAGGCTGTGAGTCAATGACTCCAATAGCACCAATAAAAGTATGCAAAGATATACATCATTAAGTCTCTCACACTAGTGCCTTATATGGTATTCTTTACTTAGCATCATATGCCTTGAGTTTTAGAGACATTAGCAATGTAATTTTATAAGAAAAACAAGTAGTTAATCACCAAAAGTTATTTCTGGTTATATACGCAGTCATCTTGCTTGCAGCAGCAGTGTTCTATCAGTATTGTACCACTGCCCTTATTCACTGCTTTAATAATTTAGTATGTTTTCCATTAGATTGGGATAATATTAATTAAATTTTTCTACAAGTATTACATCCAAGTGTGGAAAATAGATCTGAATTTACATTCCCTGTGTGTTTGTTTCTTGTGTATCATCTAACAAACAGACATAGCTCTATTCTCTGTTATATTTTATCTTGGTGTAACTCAGCTAATATAATTAGTTAATGTAGTATCTGTTAGCATGTGTGTAATGTTAAACGTTATTTTTTCCCAAGAGGTACAGAATGAGTTCGGACAAGACTCACTGAAACAGTAAAGCCCTAGGGATATAAAGGACCATACCTGCAAAAATATACAGATTACTAGTTCCTGCTAGGTCCCTAAATCCCAATAGTTTCAGCTAAAGTTGGCCATTTAAATATTTTTATGTCTTGGGACCACACCAGCTGCAAGAACATGCAAACTTTCACTACCATCAATTAAGCTGCCTTAGCCCACTGCCTGTAAAACCTGTACCAGCAGCTGCTTTTAAATATGCATGATGAAACAAACTTTGTATACATGCATACTCGCATACACACAAAGACTTGAGAGTATATATATATACGTGTGCACACATGCACAGATATACACAGAGACAGAAGTGTCTAAATATGGATTGATGCACCTACCATATACAATTATTTTTCATAGTCTTGGCCTATGATATGCAGTATGCATGTAAGACACAGGACTGACATGAACAGGTGAAAGTAAGGTTTAATTTTTAAAAAGCTTCATCTGTGATTAATATTGCATCCAAAATAATAGCAGTTTGAATGGTTCATCAATCTAGTGAAGTTATTGGCAGAACTATTCACAGAGCAGCATATTTCAAGTAAAAAATGCAGAGAACTTGCAGTGAGCAGACTCCAAACTTGCAGAGAAAGCCTTGCTCCCAGAATTGTGTCATCCTCCCAGCCATATCACCATTTTTCACAGTATGCCATGAGATACTGCAGGTGCTTTGAACGCATCCTATGCTAACCAACAAAAAGGAAAACTGATGTCATTAACTTCCAGTTGACCATGAATTCGAAACAAAATTTTGAAACCAAAAGGTGTTTCTGGATGTCTGTAGTAAATGAGAGAAGAAGTTTGACAGGCAACCCCTACAACTGGCAGGCTCCCAAAGCAACTAAGTAGAAAAGAAAAGTGCTCCCAAACACATTTAAAATCATTCATCTCCTCATTTCGCTTTGAAACAAGGAACAAAAATGGAAGCATTCCTATTTCCTATTGAAGGTAATCACAGTTCTATATCCCTCAGTATTTACATAGAGAGAGCTGTTTATTTAGAATCCTTGGTGATAAGGACACGGCAAGCTCATAACTTATTATATATTCTCTTTTCATTTTGTCTTTTTTGGGGCGAGAATTATGTATATTTTATGATAACCCAAAATGACTTATACATAAAAAATACAGACTTTAAAGATAAAAAGGATTAGTAGCAGGTAATGCATTTTCCATGAGTGGCTATAGGGCTCTCAATTCCAGAATGTACAGGCTGCATACAAATGAATTGATAAAAGTCTGAGGCTGCGGATGGGTAGAAAGGCTCATGCTTTGCTGGAGATGATTCTTAAAGTTACAATAAATCAGACAGACAGTGTCGGCCTTTGAGGATAAACCTGTGATGGCTTGTTGTGCCTCTTTGAATCGCCTCAGAGGCCCAGGGACTAAAAAGTGCCTAGATGTCACATTAAATCTACCGGGAGGATGGAGCACTTCAAAGAGGAACGCAATCAGATCTGATGGAAAATACATTTTCTGAAAGCTACTGACAAAAAAGTAATCTTTGATGTGGATGTTGAATAACAATTGATATTGTCTTTCCTGACATTTTTCATTATTGCTGTCTTATACAGCCTACTTCATGTATTAAAGCAATATTAACTGTTTGACAGGGACAAATCCTCAAACTATCACATAAGCAATTGTTTCTGGATTGTCTCAGCCCACTGCCTGTAAAACCTGTCCCAATAACTGCTTTTAAATATGATGGTATACTCTTTGCCTTGACTAGCTAGACTGTGTCTGAGCCTTGGCATAATACAACAGAGTCTAGGGGATATTAAAAATGGTTAGGTGGTTATGAGGTGCCATATGATTATAAGCAAGGTACAGCATTGTTTTCCAAAGGTGACTTTTAATGAGAGAGGTCTATAAAATCTTAGCCCTTATTATTCCCAATGTACAATACACATTTACAGCAAGTATATCTACCCCAGAAATTTCAAATCTCTAGCAATTCTTGCAGCTTAAAAGGAGTACAGGAGATCTTTGTTATTCATGCAAAGAAATTCAGCAATCTCTTGCTGTACAAAATGTTATAAACTATACTGTAGGTAAATATCCCAGTTCTTACTGGAGAGAAATTCAAGCAGATCTAGAAGCTACATGTCATTTCAAGGGCCTGGATCCCTCCTGAGGTTTGATGTCAGCCCCCTACTAAAGCAGTATGCTTCTTTACCAATATGCTGCTTCACCTTTATAAATCCAGAACTGCTGATTCCTAAATGACCTTGAGCTACTGAATGAATAGGTGGAAAGGTAGCTGTGGTTCTAATCAGGCTGGTATACAGGGGTTAACTGCATTAGCACCAGTGAAAGGCACATGTCAGAAAATCCCAGCCTGAGAGTGAATTGCAACAGTGATGTCTACTGCTCTTAGGCTCTCACAAGTTACTGGCATTTCTGTTGCACTGTAAAGCAGTGAAGCTGTGGCTGCCCCTGCTTACTTCTAATTTTCTTCGCAGCCTTAAGTTTTTCACACTGCTGGAATATGGTTTAACCAGCTTTTTCTCCCCTAGCATGACTACCATTACCAGGAGCCTTCTGCTATCACTGACTTGTTTCAGACAATTGCTCCTTTTTATGGAAGACTCCCTTGATAAGGTTTTCTGTGGAGTCCCTCCCCAGGGAAAATGTTTAATAGTGTACAGTTAACCTGTTGTATAGCACAAACTAAGAAAAGTTCCCTTACAAGGCTCCACAGAGTAATGGAGAGAGCATCTCTAGCACAGGAAGCAGCACCACTGTCTAGACTGCACAGTGTGCAGCTGTAATGTGTTAGGTGTTTTCGTTAAGCAGAAGAGTTTGAAAGAAAACACACTGCTACACCTCTCTCTGCTACACAGAAACACACATCTCTTGCCCTCCAACAGGGAGGAGAAGTTGTCATTTGCCACTCTTTTCATGGCCTTTGTCCTGCCTGTGTGTGCTCTGGAAGGCTGTCATCCCCAGGAGGATGAGGGCAAGTCTCACTGCCACTAGTGTTTTTGCCAAAACCAGCCCACATGTGCTACTGCCAGGTTGTCAGATCCCTTATGGCACCGAGTGCTCACACATACTTTGTTTCTGCCCAGAAGGCAGTTACTGTTTTCCCAAAAAGCAGAGACAATTAAACCTTCTCTTGGATGATTTACAAGTGATAAATTACTCTACCCACACTGTCCAAAAAAGAAAAAAAGAATAAAGTAAAAAAATACATCAGCAACATTCTTGGCAATGTCAAAAGTTATTCCTTCTTTTCTCCCAAAACCTGACTGCTGTTTTATTATTTCAGAGTTGGATAAGGCCAAATACACCCCACATATACTTCAGTCGAAAGTTCATACTGGGCCCCTTTAGATCTCCAGCTCCTTGGTACTTCAACCTCTGTTCCACCAGAAGGGATTTATTTATTTCATGCTCTCCATCGCTCTGTCCCTAGTGGGAAGTCATCCACCCCCAGGTTTCCTAGCACCTTCCTTCTGAGTTATTAAAATGAAGCTGCTTGGCCAGCTGAAACTTCTTTGAAGTCTGGGAATATTTCAAATGTCAAGTCATGAGACTTCCTCTCTCTTTATTTTAGACTGCTGCCTGTGCTTGTAAAAAATCTATGAACTACGAAGCATTAAAACCCCATACACAGGAAACTGCTGGCACTGATTTTTGCAATCCTACAGTAAATGGAGGAAGAAAAAAACCACAGAAATAACCATAATGCACCCTCTGTGGAAATATTAGAAGGATTATTGTTGGTGGGGATGGGGAAATAAAGATCTGTTCATTGGCAAATATGTGTAAAGAGCTTTTAGTGCTGTTGTTAGGCCACTGAGGTCACACTAATGATCCTCCCTCTGCACAGGACATGGTTTCAGAACACAAGAAGTCTGGCTAGCACCACATCAGAAAAACCTTGCAGCCACATTGTGCAAAGTAGCCAGCTAGTATGAACTCACAGCACTGCTTTATGGCTGTCTGAAGTTTTGTGATGCATTAATACTGTGCATGCAGGCTTTATGACAGATCCACCATTGCTTGTCTTCCTACAGCCAACAAACTTTTCATGCTGTGCACACTGACTTGAACTGAAGTGCAAGCACATGCCCTCATGCCACCTGTGCTGCTGTTTGGTCTGGCAGGCATCTGGCAGTGCATGGGTCTGGCATTAAACACAGGGCAGGTATTGCTTCCCTTGCTGGTTTGGGTCTTAATTACATAAATCACAGAGATAAAGTGTGCCACTGTGAAGTTCAACAAATCAAAGTAAGAAGCAATCAGCAGGTCAGTGAGTAAAAGAAATTCAGTCCTGCATTAATAAGAACAAAGCACTTGTGAGACAGCTGATTTTCAAGGGGAGCAGCTAGAGCGATTGCCCGGGGCTACAGGCTGACCATGAACCTTTCAAAGCTGAAGGTGAGCAGCAGCAAAAGCTCATCACTTGGTATGAAGGGGCAAGAAGGAGAGGGGAAGGGGCGAAGACATAACTCCTTCCCATGGGTCTCACAAGCACAGGCTTGCTGCAGAAGCAACCAAGTTGCTCCTGCTGGATAGCATTAGTACAGCCAACTAACTACTACAATTCAGCCCAGGTCCCTCTGGAAACTCCTCTGCCACAGCTGAGCATATTCATATGCACAAAGCAAAGGACCACCATGACATCTTACACACAGGCTTTGAATCACTGATGACAGAAAAAAGGAGACCAGATTTTACATTTTACTTTGTTCATGCCCCTTTGCAGCCTCTGTGCACACTTCTGCACATCGAGCTGGGCTTACAGGCTCCTGGCTTTCCAGAGCAGAGCTGTGAAAGGATGCAAATTGCTCCGTAATTGCTCAGATGCCTTACGGAGGCCTGTGCTACTTAATGTCCAATTTATAACCAATCAGCCCTGTACAACAAGCAGCTCCATGTACAATAACAGCTGATTCTGGCTGGCTCTTGGCTCTTAGAAGTTACATCCCCGCAGGATGGAACACGACAGTTTTATAAAGCTGTGCGCGTAAAAAGAATCATCAAGGTCACCATTTTCAAAAGCACATGGAGATGAAATGAAAGGCTAAGCATGTGGTGTGTGGCACAGAGTGAAACCTTTCCTAACTATGGTTCTTTTTTTTCCCATCTCCTCTGACAAAAGCTTGTGTGACAGTTGTCTGAATAAAATCAGGTCTGATTTTCAATATTTTGCCTTAAGACCATTAAACAGATACCTATTAGTACTGTGAAGTTTCCAGCAACTGTCTTATGAGCATGTAATTCTACCTTTGAACAGGTAAGCACTTATAGGTATGTAAAATGTTTATGGCAGCAAGTACTTCAAGTCCTAGTATTAAAAATACTGCATTTCCCATTTCTTTTTGAAATACACTGATTTGCAGAGTAGAGCTACTATAGGAACACAAAGCATCACCTCCACACTGGGTAGGCCAGGACATTGTGGATGGGTATCCTGGGGCTCTGTTTCTTTTCTCATCACTAACTTACTCTTTGACATCTTTGTGGTTTTGCTGTTGTGTCACTCATACTGTAAATACAAGGACTTGTGCAATTAGCAGTTTATTAATTACAGGGAAATAAATCAACTACAGGAATGTGTTGCGTTGACTCCAGCCAGCAGCCAAGCACTGCCCAGCCCCTCCCTTATTTCCCTCTGCTGTGGGGTGGGGATCAAACACAACGAAAACTCCATCCTAGCCAGAGCCCATACAGTGAAATGGATATGAAAATAAAACCCGGGTTTTACATTCCTCAGACTGAGCAATGCATTCACGTTCTAGGAGAGATGCACCAGCCCCCAGCAAAAGTGGAGAACCTTAGTGATATTATTCTTCTCACTGGCATCCACAAGTGGCATATTATATTATACTCTCCCCAGAGACTAAGGCAAGCATTTCTCCATTGCTGACACATTTGAATGGTTGTTCTCCCCAGCAGATTTTCTTGATGACATTGTCTTCCCCATATGCCCTTTATCCTAATTGATATTTCATCAGATAATATTCCTCCTGCCTGAGAAGTTATCCACAAAACTCAAATATGAAGCTTTCAGTGCCAATCTGTGTGAGCAACAGAAGATGTTGCTTATCTGTACAAAAAGATATTTCTTTTCTCCTCCTGGGGCAGACTGACTGAGACTTGTCTCCCAACAACATCCTGACATCTGTCAGCTGGGGGAATGTAAAGCCCAGCTTTAATTTTTTATTTGAGATTCATGTAAATGGATCTTCTGCCCTGCAATTAGTTTGCTGCTAATTACACAATTACTCTTATTTATAGTATCATTTTAAAATGAATTGATGTCAGCCCAGTCTAATTTACAAAATAAATTAAGCAAATTGTCACTTGATTTTGAATGAACTAATTCAACCCCTTCATTCAGTTTGCCTGCATGGTGCCACAGCCAACTGCGATACTGCAGGATACTGCTGGTAGTTGCCTGGCCTGTGCAACTGTTGGGAACCTCAATCTCATGCAGCAAAGGGAAGATTAGGAGCTGTCACTGCCTCGGGCTCTGTGGCATTTTGATTTGCCTAGTCTCCTGTTTAAGCTGCCCACTTTGGTCTTGCTCATTATGAAGATTTATACCATCATCTAGTGGAACTCCCCTTAAACTACAACCCATTAACTCTTCCAGTCTGTACTTTACATGCAGGCTGAGATGGAGAGAATAGGCAATGAGGTTCTTGAATTCAGGTTACTAAATATAGGAGGATTTTTGACATCTCCCAGAGCAGGAAAATTTGCCATAACCACTGTAATTAAAATCTTGCTCAATATTTGCCTAATGTCACATTAAGTCCATGTAATGCTCCTGCTTCTCTCCTTCATCCTACCCATCCCCCCCAGTGTTACTTTTCAGCATCTAGAGACATGACAGCAGCAGCAGTCACAGCTAACTTGTATTATACAGAGAGGAAAAAAACCTTAGAAAAGCACAGTGTAAACCAAGAGAATAAACATTCACCCTGTGATCTCCACATAGGACAATAAACCATGTCTGAATAAAAAAGACATTTAATCCTAATTTCTCATCACAGTGAAATAGACAGCATTTCCTTTTGTACTTTTACAGTCGCTCTTGTCTAGTAATACATGTATGCTTTTATTAGGCATAGAAACGAGTTATAGAGCTCACAGTTAAATCTCTCCACTTTGCCAAACAGCATCAAAGACCTTTCCTTGTTTAATCCAGAAGTCCCTCCAGGCTTCTTCCAAATAAATTTGTTTTTCTGAATCCAGAAAAACAGGAATCACCTGTAGTCCCACACTGCATCAGGGCACCCAGACAAGCTTCACAAAACTATCTGAAGCAGCAGAAGGAGCACACAATACTTCCCTGCCATGGAGATAATTAAGAGCCTAAAGCAGAAGCAGCATGGCTTTACACAAGCACCTCAGTCAGGAGAAATATTTCCTATGTAGGCCCTCACATACTGGTTTCTGGCTCCGTATCTTCCTCTGCAGCCTTTGGTTGAATGCAATGGACACCACTCACCAAGCAAATGCAAGCTGGGGAAAAAGAAATGCACCCTTCCCTGAGCATGCAATGAGGTGCAATGCATCCTGTTTCCCACAGTGCTGGGCATTTCCAGTTTAAATGTGGCTGTTGGACCACCAGGAACTCAAGGAGTAATTGCACTTACTATCCTAACGCCAGTGACCCATGAGGTCAGTGTACCCTCTGACACTCATGGTATCTTCTTCCTGCTTTCATTTTGTGATCGTACCCAGTGCTAACACCACTACCCCAGAGCCGGAAAGGCACCCTCCATTTCTCCTTGGTACATATGATTATTTTCCCACAAAATGTTTTTTCTTCATCCTACCATCATGGCAATAACCAGCTCCTGGTATGGGGAGCCCTTCTGGGAAAAAAATGCTGACCATGCATCCACTTTGTGGATTAGTTTGCTTTTACTCTGATTTAACACTAACATAATTTTCTGTGACCAAATGGCTGATGCCTCCCTCCCCCCAAGGGCACAGTTATACCCCTTCAAGCCTCAGCATACGAATTTTGCAACAGTCAAATGACAATGTAAAGGAGAACAGCAATCCAGTATAACTGCACTTGTTTTATAATAAAGTGTTCTACACAGCTACTGTGCAGCTGTTCCATCTAATCTGAAGCATGTGCAGTCCATATTAATAGTTAATTTAGTCTGCTTTTAAATCACAGCAGCCTGAATAACAACAAAAAGGCGTGACCTGTCTTTCCTGGGGGAGCAGAGTCACGTTCCTTTCCACCTTCTCCATGTGACACAGCAGTGCTACAATTACAGCACAATAATTTGCTTGTTATTCAAGTCAGGCATTAGTTCTAGTAATGGGGTGCTTGGTGGCGAGATGGATTTCCTTGTTAGGAGCTAAGCACAGGATTAGCTGAATTCTCCATGGAGAAATCTTGATTTGTTCGAGGTCTTTCATGTTTTCTACAGAGAAGGGATTATGTCTACTTAAAGAGGGGGCTTGCTTAAAAACCTACAAAGTATAAGAAAAGGATTTAGGGCAGCCAGGCCTGTGGTTAAGTAGCTGAGGGGTAGAGGGAGTTTCAGAGCAGAGGATTATTTAAAGCCATAAAGTTCAAGAAATAATTGGTTTAACACTACTGGGTCAATGCAGGGTAACATGCTGGAAAGGCAGTTAAGCATAAGCTAATATTCATTTTACTTCGGCTAATTATTGCAAGGATTCAGAGTAGAAGGTGAAAGAAGAAATGTTCTAGCTCTTTCCTTTGGGGTCCAACCATACAGCATGTTTCTGTGCTCCTTTGCTTTTATATATATATCTGTTGTGACATATATTACCAGCCCAGTGCAAGAATCACAGAGGGCTCTTTTTAAAGTGCTGACATTGTTCACTTAATGAGGCCATAAAGTAGACCATTAAAAGCCTTTCAGAAGAGTGGTAGAAATCAGGGTCCTCCTGCAGCCTTCTATCTCACAGGCAGCTCTGCTCCTTCTCCCTCCTCCTTTCTTTTCTTAGTCGTTTGACTCCAAGCAGACTCTCATGATCATTAGTGCCTGTGACAAACCTAAACAAAGGCATCCTGCCCTCCTATTCTCCAGAGGAATTGCACAGAACACGGGTGCCACGGCAAAAGCCTGCTGACCCAGGAGGCATGAGGACCACCATGCCTCAGCAGAGAAATCCCTTGGCACAGAGAGAAGAGGTGCATTTCAGCCTGTACTTTCACTTTAGTCACACTTCGGATTAATGGCAGACACCTGAGGACAACTGAAGGAAATCATCCCACAGCAGCTGGAGAGCCTGTTAGACTGAGCATGGGTTTCTCCAAGACAGATAGGCCAGGGGATTAAGAGACTACGGCATGTAAGAGAGATACTTCCACAGGAGGAATAGCAGGATGAATTGTTACAATCTGAGCACAACACGTGAAAATGAAAAAAGTGTCCAACGAAAGGTCTTAAACAGCTGTTTAAACCCAATCAGGGTTTAAACTCAGCACACGGAGGGTGGTGAGAAAGAAGGTTTCTTTAGTATTTGGCTGAGCATTGTTCAGCAGGTTTGGTGAACCCTAGTAAAAATAAATCATTATTTATTAGGATGGTGGTAGAGAGACTCTCCAGACAGACATGCTCTGAGTTCATTGAGCAGGACAGAGAAGGGCTGGAGCTGATAATGCAAAAAACGCTGAAAAGAATCAAACCACTTGGATTTGAATGTCACATAAGGAAACTGGAATGGACTTGTGCTTCCTTTGTACAATCTTCATACATGCGCATTCTGTGTGTTCTGCTTGATCCACAGCCCAAAAGATGCTGACAAACAGGATTTTACACTAAAGCACAAAAAAAAAAAAAAGAAAAAAAAAAAGAAATTAGGAGTCCATGGGTGAATAATGAGGCAAGATTATGGGAGCTAATCCTGCATGATAGCTTGGTTAAGTGACAACTCAGTGCATGGAGGGAAGACATAATAGAAGATGTCAAATATTTGAAAGGTATAAAAACAATGGCAATAAAAGGAGCTATTTGGAGCAGTGCATAAGATATAATGACATGTGGAAATAGTATCAAGAAGACATACAGAGTGTCAGAAAACTTGCTGAGGTAGCAAGTAGTCTCCCCAGGTGACAGCAAACTTGAGTATTCTGGAAATTAAAACTTGTATAGATGTTAAGACTAAGACGTACATTAGGAAAGTACCAAAAGTGTGAGAAAGGAGTAAATCTTTGTGTTTGATATGCACAATATGAGTCAAGGTACATGAGAACCTGGACAAAGTAAAATAATCTGGCAAAACACATATATTATACTGCTTATTGCTGCAGATTCAACTAAAAACCTGAAATCCATTGACATCCACATATTTATCCTTGCAGGGGCTCTGCAAGGTAAGAGGACACATTTATTTCCGTTCTTTAGGTTTCAAATTGAAACAAAGATTAAGAGCTAAATCCCCAATGAGATCTGTCCTGTACATAGTTACAAACCTGATCTAGCTCTAGCCATGAGCAGAGAAGTATGCTTATCAATAAAGTTAACATCTGTTCACCTTTATTCTACTCTCATTGCAGAAACAATAGGTGACTGTTTCTGCTACTGCAGGTAGCTGGTGATTTTTCATCCTCTGCCATGGCCAGTAGACTGGGTTCTTCACAGACTTATCCTCTGCATTATTTCATTTCCCACATCCAGTAAACAGGATATTTGTTTTGTTATAATCTAGGTACAATTCCTGACTTTTAGTGCAGGCTATCTGTGTTGGACTTTGGAGAAACCACTGTTCCTCATTCTGTCTTGACCTACTCCACCTTGAAAATGAAATACCAACATTTGCAACACTGTACTATGAGGGGAAACTAATTAATTAATTTTTTTGCAAAGTGCTTTGGATGAAAGGCACTATAAAATTCAAAATATTGTTTTTGTCTTGCAAGATTCATAGATGGAATAGATGGAAGGGTTCAATAAAAGCTGATGATTTATCTACCTTTTAGTGGCTTCCTTTGTTCCCTGAACCTACATATTTAAACTTTGCTAGGCAGGAATCTGTTATAAGTACAGGTGAATGGAGCAGTCTTTTTAAAACTCAGCTGCTCTTCTCAAACCCAAGTTGTGTGATGAAGTAAAATTGAATCTGCTGTCATTATAGACATTAGCTTTATCCATTTCAGTAATTTTATGGATAAAAAAAAAAAACCAAAACAAAACCAAGAACCAGCTACAGTCAAAGTCATTAAGACTGGAGTAAGGGTATCTAGCTCTCATTTATTACCTTTCCCAGATTTCAGTAATTTGTCAGTGTTTGACAACACTCTTTGAATTCCCACTTTGCTAGAGTAACACAGTAATTTGCCATCACCACATTCTAGCCTCACACATGGCATCTCTTCTGGATGAATACACAGCAGCCACACTAGAGATGCCAGTGGATTGTCATTTCTGGCATGACAAAGAAACATTTGGCTGAGTCATAACTCTCAGTTCTCAAACCAGGCATCCATTTTTCACAACCTGATTCCTCTTCAGAAGTGGAAGTGACTGAGCAAGGGACTGCAATCAAGAAAAAACATCTATACTGGTAATGACTGGTAGCTATTCTGATTGATGGGCTGTTTTGTGATAATTGAAAATCATGCAGTGTTGTTGTTTATCATTAATTTTTTCGTCTTCATTCTTTAACTTCAAATCAAACTAGGAATGGAAGGAATGACTTGGGTCATATAGCAAGTATTTAACCCAGGGGAACATACAGGTTACCCAGTGTGCACAATGCAAGTCACAAATCACTTTCAGAATCCTTTAACAAACTAATGCACCCTAATATAGATTACAAAGAACCCCCCCAAAAGAGCAGGTGTTGGCATAGGATTCCAAGCAAACAAAACCAGCCTTATTTTCAAGGTCAGCCTTTCCTGTACCCAGTGAGGTGTCTGAATGAGGAAATGCCTGTAGCCTCCTCATCAGGTGTCTGAATGTGTTGCTGCCAGACTGTCTCAGGAGTAGTGTGATACCAGCCCCACAGAAACCTCACAGCCCTGCAGTCCTTCTCACTGGAAAAACACCTTGAAGGCACAGCCAGAACAAATCTTGTGTAGCCATGATGACTAAAACCAGCTGGTATCTATTGGAGGGCTCATATCCTTTCCCTTACACATACAAACACACACAGCTCTAGGTATTCCTGTCTTTATGGTTTTATCCTTCCTTGTCTAAATTGCCTTGGTCCTCATGTAGCCTTTTGTTGTTTAATAGAGTTTCCAGAGGAGTATCTCCATCATCCTCTGTCTGTGGCGAGGGCCAGCAAAAGAACAAAGCATTAGAAGGGTGTCCAAAGCAGGAAGACTAAAATTTAAATCTGAATTCCATTCAGCTGAGTTAAACAAATAAAAGCAAACCAAATTCACTCTATTAGAGGTTTGTGGTTTCCTACACCCATGAAGAACAGGTACCATCTAAATAATAAAAAGAAAAAGAACTTCCTTATTTGAAAGAATTAACTGAATTTTACTGTATTATGTAGGTAGCTTCTGCATTTCATAGTATATCCAGTGAGTGATTCATCTCAAATCTCTGTCTCATTATTTCAAATATTATGGTGTTCAAAATGCCTTCTATTTTAAGTAGGCTTTTGTACCAGATATATATTTTTTTTTAACTGGGCTTACATGGCACAGTACAGACATCAAGTGGTTTGTTAGATTATTAAACTCCTGACTGCCACTGAAGATATAGTACAGAGTTATTTCCATTGGATAACGGCAATTTTAATTTGACCTCAGACACAATTTTAAGATTTGCTATTAAGCAGCATTAATTCAGTAACTTGCAGTAATTTGTCATTGGATAGTTAATGTAATTTTTCATACATCTAACTACTTTCTTGTGATTTATGTGAAGCACGAGCTCCATTTATATACAGGCTTCAGTCACCAGATGTCAAAGTAACTTTATACTGAAGTCAGTGGAGTTTTACCAAGTTACCTTCAGAGGACATGGCCCTGTGTATTTTGGAGAATTGGAAAGGCATGTCTATTAGGAGTTTCAGATTCCTCAGCAGAAAATGCTGAGTTTTTGGTTGTATTTATCATAGTGTCCATTTAAGGATGCTGGCAGACAGAATGAGAATGTGAGTTCACCTGTATTTGGCATCTTGTTAAATAGCAGCAAATACATGATGGCACTTGAGGAGGAAAGAAGATTGCGAGGAGCAAGAAAAGATCTGGCACTTGAGAGGAAGAAGGCAGCCCAAGAGAGAGAGACAGAGATTTAGCAGCTGAGTGATGATGGGGCCAGAGCTCTGGAAGCACAGAAATAAGAGAGAAATGAAATTTTGAAGGAAAAGAAGGGGCAGCAGGAAAGAGACAAGCTAGCATGACAGTGAACCTTGGATCAGAAAAAGACAACATCAGAGAATCAGAGTCAGTTCTGACTTACAGTCTGTAAAACTGCATTTATGTTCAGTGGGGCTGTACAGAATGTAAGTCAAGGTTGCTTGGGTAGAATAAAATCCTTAAAAAGACAAAGGAAATACTAAAGCTAGTGGGCCATAGAGAACCACAAAGGTATGCAGCCAGTTACAGAGGATGCAAGGCTGTGATTTATTAAAGTGCTGCCTTTGCTAAGAGCTTGATCTAAAACACATTTAACCCAGCAGGAGTCTTTCCATGGACTTTGGGTCAGGCACTGAAACAGCAATTTTTGACCAGCTGTTAAAGCGAATGAGAGCATATATCTTTTCTATTCATAAAAGAGAGCAGATTTTAAATTGCTTTGTTTCAAACAAGCTATTTACAAAAAAAAAAAGCTGAGCTGATGCCTGCACAGTGCTTGTTAGATGGAGGTTGGAGGGACTTAACACTAATCAGTGTTCATTAGTAGTTGGCATGAATGCCACAGTAAAATTTAAATGAAATACTGAATATATTCACTAGTATCAGTGGTTTTTCACCCTTTTAATAGATACACATACCTGTAGAGGATAAATTAATAGTGCTTTAAATCTAGGGTTTATCTGGCCTAGTGCCCTGTTTCCAGTGGTGACTGTAAGCATAATCAAGGAGGAGTAAGAAAAGGACAAGTATGCCCTTGTGTCGTGCTCTACTGCATATTTGCTGGTCACTACGTATCTTCACGTGAACCAGTTTTTTAATATACTGGCCAAATACAAATGGGAATAAGCAGCAGAGTATAGGAAAGCCTAAAGCAGTATACTTCCTTGTGCCAGGACCATTTTCAGTCTGACCCTCTTCTTGCAGTTAGATCTACATCAAGACCCTTTTCCTCTCTAGATGAAGCAAAATTGCAAAGCTTTTTCATCTCATGTGCTTTGGAAAGCTACATAGTAGGGAGAAGCTGTAAAGCATCCCCACAATGAAAGAATTTGGCTTCACCCTTGGCCTTGATTTGGTACTGAGCAATTACTCCCAAGTCCTTCATTTTGTCACCACACTGGATTCTTTAATCCCATCACTTTTCACTCAGACTTATTAGCGTAAGCCAAGAATTCTTCCACCTTCTATCAGAAGTGTGTTCATAGTCCCACTTTTGAAGGCAGGTAAATGGAGGGATACTTTGCTCAACCGAACAAAAGAGCTCTGCTTGCAGTAATGCTTTTAAAGTCTTCAAGGTGAGATCCTAGGCTGAACCTCAACAGTAGACAAAGTGCTCCATTGACAGAAGTGACAGGGCAACAATTTCATTTTTTTATTGAACTGTGTCTCAAAAATTCAGTAACGGCAAAAATGATAAACAAACATTCACAGTGAAAAATAGATCACAAAGTTTCCAGGACAATTAGCACCTACCACATGCTTCTCAGAAGGCAGCTGAAATATTACTAGTGACATTCAGCACTGCTTTTTCTTTATAGTCTAGTAGTACTGGTGAAAACTGCTGGGTTGACACAGGTCAAGAGTCTATAGCATTTTTTTAACCAGTGATCAGAGAAGAAACAAAATAGAGCAAAAATACAGCTTTTTCCAAACTGCGTACTGCCCCTTTGCATCACCTTGGTGAAGTGAGACCAGCTCTAGGGACAAACTAATGTTCACTCTCCATGCTTATTCACACTTTGCCTGTTTTGTGGTACCCATGATCATGTTGCAAACTATTCCCTTTTCTGACAGTGTCATTTTTGTGGAAAGCAGAACTACCTCATACCTGCTAGCCCATTTCACATAGACATCAAATGAAATAGTGCTCAAGCAAATACTGCTGAAGAAATAATTTGCACCTTTATTAAATGTTATCAGAACCTGCCATCACAGGAATGCACATGTGTAGCCAGCTTTGTACATGGTCAGTAAAAACAAATATTTGGACCCTTCACACAGGGATGAAACTCCCTTCATGGAGTTTCATCACAATATGTATTTGTGTAAAGACAGAAGCTCAAGTTTTTGGTGTTTCTTTTTCTTTTAAGACCTCTTCTCATAGACTGTTGATCAGAACAGAGAAACTGAGTCACTTCACAATCTGGACCTTTTGTCCACACCATGGATTTTCTTGGTCTCCCTTTAAAATTCTCTTAGATTTCCACTCAAACTAAACTCTGAAGTCAATAATAAAAATAGGTATTAGAAGTTGAGTTAAATTTTAATATATTCAATTATTCTGACCTCTTGGGAACTGGAAAGCTATTACGCATGACACAGATCAGGAGATTTAAGACATAAATATGTTCCAGATGGGCTTTAACCCATGAAGGCAAAGACAGAGAAGTAGTCACTTGACCAGAAAGACTTCCACCTCAGTTTGAGCTAAGCAGCATTTACTTTAGCACAGTTTTCACAGCATCCCTTTCAATTAACATTTGTAAGAGACTTCTGCTAGAGCTTTTTGTAAAAATTCATTTTAGACTCATTTTCTTTATCTTGATGGCTGAGCAAAAAGACAAACTCTAGCACTACTGTTATACTGATAGGGTTTATAAAGACTTTGTTAACTTTAGAGTCAATTTAAAAGTAAAATGCCATATTACAGAGAGTAGAAAATTTGCCATAATCTGTGCATGTCTCATGAAAACCTCAGAAGGGAAACATAACACTTTTAAATAGAGGTATTTTCATTATATAGTGGCTAAAAAAGACAGTAACAAAAGAAAAACAACAGTTGAATACGTAAGAAATACCATTCCCCTCCCACATTCAGCATGCAGAACAGCCCAGGACATGGCTGAGGAAGCAGGAGATTCTAACTGCCTCTCTTCTGAACTCGAGTAGATTTCAAATGGCTTTGAACCCAGTTGTTCTATCTTTTCAAAGACTGTCTGTAACCACCTCTGTTCTTTGTGACTGTCAGCTTCATCATGTGATATCATCCTCCAGATACTTATTTAGGTACTCTAAATTATATGTAACATGGCAGGTGGTATAGGAAAGTTGCATTCTCTACACATTGTACCCTGAAAAAGTACAAAGCATGTTAAAGACAACCAGCATATATCTGACTGCATTTCATCAGCTGAACTCTCACTGTCATTAGTGGAGCAGCACCCTTAAAGCAAAGAGAAATTCTTCTTCTTTTGCAAATGAGGACCCTTGAGAAGAAGGGAGAGTTAGTTCTTTCCCAAGGTCACAGGGAAGCATGACACTCTGCCAAGAACTCTCTCTGGGTCTCCTTAGGCTTCACTTCAGGGCACTGAGGTCATTCTAGCTGTTCTCCTAATAGCCACCTCTCTGGGACACCTGCAGTCTTTCCGGGTTTTGCTTCATATGTGGCTAGTTAAGGAAAAGGCTAAGGGATCTTTCAGCAAAGTAAATCTGCAACATATCCAGTTCTTTTAAAAAGCCTGCTTTGAGTGGCCTGGATAGCTACATTAGAAGAGCTGTGATACAATGAAGAGAAAAATGCAGGGCTCAGATGAAGTCTTGATTAACTTGTCATCCTAATCGCCTCTGGAAACAGAGGGTAGAGGATATTTTATTTTTAAATTCTCTTCTAAGTGACATTTAGTGCAGCAGGAGAACATTTGTGTTGTTTTCCACTAAATGTGTGAGTGGGAGAATACGAATGTGAGACTTCTCAGTGATTTCTATGTGACAGAAAAAGACAGAATCAGAAAAGTGGTTTTTGACTCTGTATGCAGGAGATCAGACATTTATCGCAGGACTTACATTTTGAAATTGATTTAGAAGAACAAGCACTGACTGGAACCTTTCCCTAAAACCAAACCTAATTTTGAGATTTAGAAGAATCCCATCTACTTCAGAGGGATAGAGAAGACACATGAAGCTTCTTGTTCTTTTCTGCTCCTGAATTGGTCTATATTAACAATTACTTTCCATTTTGAGAGCTTTCACAGAATTTTCAGGCCCATGTTTCACAATCAAGAATTTCCCCCATTTATGGGCTTACCTGAATTGGTTCAATGCTTAGAAACCAGATATAGGTGGGGAAACTAGATAGGTGTGACAAAGCACTGAGGAAAGAAGTCTCGAAAGGAAAGTTAAAAAAAAAAAAAACAAACAACACAAAAAAAATAACCATTGAATAGGGGAGAGACCTGGAGCAATAAAAAGTATTTACCAAATACACTTATCCCTGCCTTTTCTCTGCCTAGAAATAGGCAAGAGCTCAGGGCTGTGTTGCCTACTTGCTACTTATTGAGCTGTGGTGTCAGGTAATACAGTTCGTGTTGAATTCATGCTGCATGAGCATCAAAGCAATAACACTGACAGAAGAAGTAGTTACAAAATAAACAGCAACCTGGTGCTGGGATGATTATGATTTTATTGCATAGCTAGATTGCTAAACTTGCATCCTTGCTCAGTGATACTGGTTATAAAAAACTGACAGGAATATGCTCATATTTTTTGTAAGTTATATCTGACTTCTCTGTCTCTCTGCTCCCATGCATCCTCCTGCCATGGTCTGAGCCCTTTCACAATCCATTTAAGCCCCCTATGCTTCCATAATACATTCACTACCTTTTGAGCCAGGTACTTCTCAAAACCTCTGCCTGTGAGGGAAAAATCAATTCAAACCCACCCCAGATACAGAAGAACTGTCACTTGAAAGGCGCTTTATGCCATATTTCCCTGCTCACCAATGTGAAGACATCTGCCCTCCTCTGTCTGTACTTATTCCCACCAGCTAGCCCCAGCTGCCAGAGAAAACCTGTCCACTTTGGGACCATAAAGGGAACTGTTCTCCTGCCAACCACTCTCTACCGTTGTGTGAATAACCATGTCACCATCTGTCCCCCATATCCATCTGCTGTCTCCTGTTTTACACTGGGCTTGGAAGATCACTGGTGAATGCATAGCCCTTGTTGACTATACTTTTGTTATACTTTAGAAAAGCTGAGTAGATCATTATCATTGATCCATGCATAAGAGATCATTTAGGAGAAGGAGGAGCATCATTACACAAAGCCATCAGTGCTGGTTGGCTGCCCAACACAGTACAGTCCAGGAAAGACCACCACATATCTTCTGCTGTTCTGGTTTGAAGAGTGTGCAGGAAATGGAGGATCTCACCCACCCTGCTGCAGCTGAGGGTTGGGCTAAAGAACCATAATTTGCTGGAGGACTGTAAGTCCAATTGATATCAGGGACCCTGAAGTTCATCAAGGGGTCCAGTAAACTTGCAAGAAGAGCTAGCCAAAACATGATTGAAGACAAAGAGAATCTTTTGAAGGAAAACAGTGTGGAATCCATGGAGGATTTGCATGGTTTTGCCTGAGGAAAAAAAAAAAAAAAAGAAGTTGTGACTGATTATTTTTAGGTATTGGTGAGTGCAGAAAAAGCAAGGAAGTATGTTCTCCCCCTAGCAAATATCCTTAATACCAACTATCAGCATGTTGAAGAGTATAGATCCAGGTGCCCACTTCAGTAATGGTGTCTACGCCTTCAGGTAAATAAAATTTGTAACACCCTAATACCACAGTTTTTAAAACATTTTGCATTACTTCTGTTTCAGTGTAAAAACAAGACAGAGTGACTTGCAAGGCACTGACTGTGATCGGTTGGAAACTCTCCGAATGGCACTCTGATTTTTATGACCCCAAACGCATCATTTTTGTGATTCAAAAAATATGCACCAGAGAAAGGGAAATACTTCTTCTCTCTAAGAATTTCTTCTGACAAAGGGATCCAATTGTAATTTTCTCTTACTATTTCTGAAATTGAAATTTCCCAAAATATGCGAAGACAAACACATGAAATACAAAAAAAACACAGGCATACATTTGTCTTGGTCTATCCACAGGAATCTGTCACCGAACAAAGGAATCGGGAAAAAAATAAAAGAAAGAAGGAAACAGTATAATGGAAGATAAAATGTCAATGCAGACACAGAAACCAATAAAAGCAAGGAAGTTCTGAATCCAGGTCACTGCGGAGTCCTAAACACAGGCCTATAGTGTTTTGATGCAGCAGTAGCCCATATGGTCTTCCATTAGAGGGTCTCAAAGCAGTGGGCAATGTTACCATACCATATGTGCTGATTGGAACAACTGTGATGATTTATGTTACCACACATAAGGATTTTTTCCCCTTCCCATTCGGTATCTTACACTGCTAGTAGAAGCCTAAAAACGGACAACCTTGTCATTACAGGTTTCCAGCATTATCACTAGATTTGTCCCTGGAAAAAAAAAAAAAAAAAAAAAACTAAAAAAAAAAAAACTGAGCAAGTTCATCCTAAGGCCAACAGTGCAGGAATAAGTGCTTAAAAATGAGGTCTCTCTCTGACCTGGAACTACATGTTTCCACCAAATAAAAGATCCCAGTTTCTACTTGGCTTCACACTGCTTCTAATCAATTCCCTGCTAGGAAGCAACAAAAAGGCAAAGGCCAAAAATTAGCCTGATGAAAATCTACCTCTCAGAAACTGAGCTGCACAATACATGTTTGTTTCTCAGTTTCCCCTTTTAAAACAAAGCAACTGAAAAGAAAATCAAACATTAAAAATTATATTAGTGAGTGAAAAATCTTGCTTTATGCATGCAACAGTAATGTAGCTAAACAAAAAAAGCCAGCATCATCTCTTGTTTCCTCACAAGTACAAACCAGAGCTATCCATGCTACCATGCATCAGTTCTGTGTATAAAAACCACCACACAATACCTGGCAAATATGCCATTGGGTCCTACATCCTGTTCTGGTGAGTACTGCATACCTCATGGAAAGATATTAAAAAGGAAAAAACGGTCTAGTAACAGAGGAGCAGCTTTCTTTTTCTTTTCCATGCTGTTACTGCCCTACTACCCCACCCCACTAAATGTCTTTGTTAAATGTAAGAACTGCAAGGTGAGGATGCAGGTCTTTATTTACAGACCAAACCACTTGAATCATTAACTCAGCTGACAATTGTTGAGTTTCCATACTTACAAAATGTGAAGAAAAAAAAATGTCTTAGAAAAACATTTCAACAGCACAAAGACTGGAGCTACTCAATCTCTTGTGAAATCTTGGGCAACTGCCAGCCAGCATTAGCAAATGCTCTCCTTCAACTCAGTATACCCCCCTCTGACTCAAATTTCCCACTTTTTCCTTATTCTCTGAGGAAGAGTAGGCTCTCCAATGTCATATGGTATTCTAAGCTGTTGATCGAGAATATTTAAAAAAAAAAAAAAAAGAAAAAAGAGGTAACTCACCCAGTTGTGTATGTACACATTTCTGTCTACTACAGGTGCATATGAACTGTGCTTACACACAGGCTATAATAATGTATATAAGGTATGGTAGTTTCACAGATTAATTCTTTATCATCGGTACATTTTGCAATTGCCTGTAGGCCACAGAAATTAAATCAGAAATTAATAAGCTGTTCAGATATTTTACAGAATTGGATAGTTAAGGTAACAGAAGTCCTTGTCTAAAACCCATCTGCAAGGAGGGGACCCATACAATGAACCCAAGGAAGACTGCAGGGGGTTCTGTTAGAACAAAGTGAACTGAAAATGAGCAAAGCAGGACAGACAGCAATCAAAGGAAGAGGATAAAACCAGAAAACGAAATTTGTTGCCCAGGAATGTATGCATGAAAAAGCTCTTAGGGGCAAAACACTGTTTAGAAAGTCAGCTTGCCTACCACAAGCAAAGAAGCAGGTTTACCTCATCCAGTCAAGTAACTTCATATGCCTTCCATCAAAATAATGTCATTCCACCAAGTAAATGTCCTGGTTTGAGCCAGGTTAGAACCAATTCGTTTAATTACCCACCCAGTGTTAAACAGTGACAGTAACACTGAACTGACCAACTACTGCTCTTAGCAGAAACATTAATCAGTTGTGATTTGAAGTTGATTACATCTTAACCATATGGTCTTCAAAGTGCCAGATCTCAAAAAGCACAGAGCTCTGTTTTGGAAAAGTGGGGGACTGGGCCAAAAGTGTGCAATGAACCAACAGAAATAGCAGAGCATGACTCTGTGACTCAGTGAGCAAGCCCTTGATTTGGCTCCCAAATAGCTGGGTCAGTCCAGCCCCAAAATACTTCTTTCATCTATTTTCTATGACACTATGACAGAGTGACTCACAGGGAGGCCTAAATAACTCCATTTTATTGGTTCTCAAATACAGTCAAAGGTCATGCAAAAGCTGATGAACTTGCAAAAGAACAGCAGTAATCAACGTGCAAAAAAAATGTGTTTTTTTTCTCTTTTGTTATCCCTTTTTATTTGATCCTAATCACTCTGTGCAATAGTCAGTCAGTAAACACAGGATTGGAAGATAAATAAATGCACCCTGGCAGCTGCCTCAGCTGCCACTGTAGTGCTTTCTGACACATAATTAGAAAACAAATGGCAGATTAGCTTAATAATATTCATTAGCATCTAATGAAACTGAGAGTATTTCCTGTTCAAAGCATGTTGGGCTGTTAGTTGAATTTGAGTAAATTCTGTATTTCCACCCTTTAGCTATGACAATAGGGGGGGATGGGGGAGAAAAAGCATACAGTTAACCCTTTCTCTCTGGGCCATGTTATGAGCTGAGGGTTTTCCCTCAAGTCTTTCTCCTAGTCCTCAGGGAAGGAACGGTTAACAGAAAAGCAGGTCTTCCTTTCAGGCATTGCTGTTCTTCCTCACCCCCTCCCCTCCTTTTTTTTTCAAATTATCATAAGGATTTTAATGATATTCAGAAATCATAGCTGTCTTGCTGAATCGCTGTAGGACTGACCTCCCTTGACAGTTCTTAAATTATTCAGCTATCAAGGGCCTGCTAAACATTAAATTAAGCATCCTCTCTCCCCTGTCCTGAACCATTAAGTTATGCAAATGCACAGATAATGGGGCATATGACAGCTGGAGGCATTAATCAGGCAGCTCTGTCTCTGGGCTGTTGTTATGTAGAAGCCGCATCTGCCAACAGACAGAAGAGACACAATTAGATCTCACTTAATGGAATGAGAAGAAACTACCCAGCTCTCTACACTCCTGTTAGGTTGTAGACCTGGGAGGGAATAAGACACTTGGGAAATCTCGCTCACTCTCTGTTTCTCTCACTCTCCTTTTTTTTAATACCTGTTCTTCCAATTGAAATGAAAAATTACCTGTAATTGTTATCATTTGCAAACAAAGCCTGTCAGAAGACCGACCCACTGTTTACAATGGATGTATTTCTTGTTCCCCGCTAAGATTCTTCGGGGAATCTTCCTTCATTTGTTTTTTTAACTAATGTTCTGTCTTTGGAGGAGGTAAGGAGGAAGAAAACAGATCTCCCTTTACACCACTGGAATTGCTGCTTTAAAAATGAACTTGTGTCTTCAATCATACAAAAGGAGCATATTGCTGAGGCACGAGTTGGTTTACCATTTGTACATGCATGATTATTTCTTTCCTATTCTTTGCTAATTATTGAAGACAAGTGTTTGCACGCAGACTCTTCTCTCCTGTCACTTTTAGCACATTTATCCCTTCTAATGGCTTCTCCCTTCTAGTGGGAGAATGTGGTGGACAGAATTTGTGGGGTGTCCTATGAATTTCCTAAAGAGGTTTAGAAAAAAGTCTAAATAATGTAGTGCAGCTTACTTCAAGAGTGGCTTTCAGAAAACACAACTAGAACCTAGTTGCCATTACTGAATCTTGGTGGCACAAATTCCATTACAGAATTGCAGCTATCAGTGGCTACAGGCTGTTCAGCAGGGACAGGTGAGGAAGGAGGGTGGAGGCATTGCCCTCTACATCAAGAAGTTGATAGAGCATGAAGAGCTGTCTCTGAAGAACAGCCATGTGAGTCTGAAAGCTTATGGGTAAGAATTAGAGACAGAGCCAACAAAGGGCTGCTGTTTACTACAGGCCACCCAATCAAGGGGAGTCTATTGCCAATACCTTCTGACTCCAGCTACAGGAGGCATCATGCTCACAGGCCCTCATCCTGCTGGGGGACTTCCACCACGTCAACATCTGCTGGAAAAGTAGCACAGTAGGCAACCCAGGAGAATCCTAGAATACACTGGGGATAATTTCATAGGCCAGGTAATAGACAGCCCTACCAGAGGGGATGCAATAGTGGACCTGGTTGTCACTGGCACAAGTGAGCTAATCTGTGGCTTCAAGACTGGAGGCAGCCTGGGCTGCAGTGCCAACACACTGGTGGAGTTCACAGTCCTGAGGATACGGGTCAAGCAAGGACTAAAGCCAGGACCCTGGATTTTAGGAAAGCAAACTTCCAGCTGCTCAAGGAGTTAGCTCCCCCTGGGAAACTGCCCTCAGAAGCAAGGGAGCAGCACAGATCAAGCAGAACTTTAAGGACACTTTCCGTAGAGCACAAGAGCTCTCAATCTGCAGGTGGAAGAAATCAGACAAGGAAGGAAAGAGATCAGCATGGCTGAGTTGGGACCTGTTGGTCAAACTACAGGGCAAGAAGGAAATGAGCAGGCAGTGGAAGCAGGGACAGGTATCCTGGGAAGAGTACAGGGACACTTCCTGGATGTGTAAGGATGGGGTCAGGAAGGCCAAGGAGCAGCTGGAGCTGAGCTAGGCAAGGGATGCAAAGAATAATGTGAAGGGCTTCTACAGGTATGTCAGCCAGAAAAGGAAGGTCAAAGAAAGCGTACCCCCTCCCCCCCCCCCCCCCCCCAAAGAACATGACTGGCAAACTGGTAACAACAGACGAGGAGAAGGCTGAGGCACTCAAAAACTCTTTTGCCTCAGTCTTCACTGGCCTCTCTTTCCACACCTATTGAGTGGATGGACCACAAGGCAGGGACTGGGGAAAAAAAATCCCTCCCACTGTAAGAGAGGATCAGGTTTGTGACCACCTGAACAACCTGAAAATGTATAAATCTATGGGACCTGTCAAGATGCATACTACAGTCCTGAGGGGATTGGCTGATGTAGTTGCCAAGACACTCTCCATGATATTTGAAAAGTCATGACAGTCAGGTGACTTCCCTGGAAAAGGGAAACATTGCACCTATTTTTAAAAAGGGTAGAAAGGAGGACCCTGGGAACTACCAACTTGTCAGCCTCACCTCTGTACCTGGGAAAATCATAGAACAGGTGTTCCTAGAAGCTAAGTTAAAGCACACAAAGGAGAGGAAGGTGATTCAAGACAGCCAGTGTGATTTCACCAAGTGCAAATCCTGCCTGATCAACCTAGTAGTCTTCTACAATGAAGTGATTACATTAGTGTGCAGAAGAGCCACATAGGTCATTTATCAGGCTTTCAGTAAGGTCTTTGACAGTCTCCCACAACATCTTTCTCTCTAGATCGGAGAAATACGGATTTGATGGGTGAACAGCTCCATGTCCCTCAGAGGTCTGTACTGGGACCAGTGCTGTTTAACATATTCATCAATGTCAAACAGTGGGATTGAGTGAACCCTTAGCAAGTTTGCAGATGACACCAAGTTGAGTGGTGTTGTTGACATGCCTGAGGGACAGGATGCCATCCAGAGGAACGTAGGCAAGCTGGAGAAGTGGGCCGATGTGACCGTCATGAAGTTCAGCAAGGCCACATGCAAGGTCCTGCACATGGGCTGGGGCAATCCCCCATATCAATAGACTGGGGGATGAAAAGGTTGAGAGCAGCCCTGAAGAGAAGGAGCTGGGAGTACTGGTGGATTAAAAACTGAACTTGAGCTGACAATATGCCCATGCAGCCCAGAAAGCCAACCATGTCCTGGGCTGCATCAAAAGAAGCGTGTCAGCAGGTCAAGGGAAGTGATTGTCCCCCTCTAATCTGCTGTCATGAGAGCCCACCATTCTGGGGCCCCCAGCATAGAGCTGTTGGGGCAAGTCCAGAGGAGAGCCACAACGTGATCAGAGTGCTGGAGCATCTCTCCTATGGAGACAGCGGTCTGAGATAGAGTTGGCATTGTTCAGCCTGGGTAAGAGAAAGCTCCGGTGAGACCTTAGAGCTGCCTTACAGTACCTGAAGGGGGCCTGTAAGAAAGACAGAAACCAACTTTTTAGTAGGGCCTGTCACAACAGGACAAGGTGCAATGGTTTTGAACTAAAAGAGAGTGGATTTAACCTAGATGGAAGGAAGAACATTTTTATAATGATAGTGGAGAAACGCTGGAATACGTTGTCCAAAGTGGTGGTAGAAGCCCCATCCCTAGAAACCCCCATCCCTAGAAACATTGAAGGTCAGGTTGGACAGAGCTTTGAGCAACCCCATCTACTTGAAGATGTCCCTGCTTACTGCAGAGGGATTGGACTAAATGAACTTTAAAGGTGCCTTCCAAATAGAACTTTTCTATGATTCTATTATTCTTTTCTATGAAAATCCTTGTTGTTCAAAATTTGACAGGTGGTGGAAGATGCAGGAAAAATACTAAGCTAGGGTAAGTATCCAAACATGAGGCACTGTGTTGGAGAGGAAACTTTTTCCTACATGGGCTGATCTCATGTCCTCTGCTGAAATTTTTGAAAGCCTTCAATAATTAGTGCAGTGTCCGACAGAATTTTCTTATCACAAAGTTCTTCTTTCAGCCTTGGTGAACATTCTGCTTGTCCTTGAAAGAACACCTACTAAAATTACTTCATTAAATCCTTTAGACTAAATCTTTAATATAGATACTTTCCTGGGCTTTTATTTCAGATCATGTGTTAACTTGCTTTATAAAAGCTAAGAAAATCAGTCTTGCCTGACACCAAATTTGATTCTTGGAAAGCAGTGACTTTTTTCCTGGATGAAAACGTTTGTGAAGTAGTGAAGCCGATTAGTGAGTATACATCAGGCTATATACTGCTACTCAAATAAGCCAAACGTGCTACATGCAGTCAGTAGCACAGATCTTTTTTTGCCTGCCTGCCTGCCATGATCAGAATTCCTGCCAAAGGTTTCACAATGCAAACTGATACCTAAACATATTAGTTGAACCTTTACAATTGATCTCTAGCCCTGTCCATAAAACGGTCACCACTTCTTTCAGCCTGAGACCTGATGAGCTTAACTGTCACCTACAGATGAGCAATATCAGAACATGGTCTCTAGGGTAGAAGGACAAACCCCAGAGTCCCAAAACATTAGGTCTTCCTTTGCCATCCACATTATAAAAGATGAAGAACTAGGAGAAACATCTTAGATGCTCACAACTGGCAGATTTTCACATTCAGAGGAAGCAGGAATGATAGGAAATATAAGCTGCTGTGGCTGTGACAGGCAGCTGGATAGCCCAGATGTTAAGAATGTAGGTCATAAAGCAGTATTAAATCAATGGCATAGGTTTTCTAACTACTTTCAGTTCATCTTATCTTTCTCTGTGCATATTACCTGAGGTGTACTGGGAATTTGGCCCAATGAGTGTACCTCAACCCTATCACACCTTTCATGCAGAGGACAACTTTTTCTACTAGTAGAACAACCTTCAAGGTAGGAAAATGGAAGCTAGGCATAATATAACATCTCCATATCTTCATAATTTCATTTTAATTTTTGACAAACACCATGTTTTATACACAACTTCAACTGCATGGATTTTGTTTCCAAGGCACTTCTAGAGCTCTGGAATTTGAAGCTTGTAAAAAAATTTCCCTACACTAAAGGTTACATGCAAGACATATACTGCTTTATTCATTGAGGGGCTGGTTGGCTTCTGAGAGAGATTAACCAAACTTAACTGTCACGTTTGACTTTAAAAACAAGTGATATCCAACTAACATCTTATTTTTTTTTGTTAAGTCTAGAAATACTGCAGCAAATCAGCAATATATCAGGAATATATTTTGTATAAACATGTCTAAGCTGCATAAATTCCTGCAACCTGCACTGAAGACGATGGGACAGATGCAGATCATCAAACTCACTGTTTGTTCCATATTGTATGCTTTGTGACATGTGAGTGCTTTATAGAGACAAGCCGGAAATGGCACTGACTTTGAAACAGTCATCCATTAACAGTAAATGTATTTATTTGTCAAGTTCCTCCATGCCAATGCATACTAGGATTTTATAACTCTTCATCAGTTTTTCAGTTGTATTTTTCAGAAAAAGCTAAATAGAGGAATCTGACCAACCTGAGTGCTTGTTCTGGACTAGAACAAGATACACTTGGCACTGTAATTCAATACCTCTGTAAAAATGCCTGAATAAGGCATATGTAGAGAGCAATTACAACCATTCAGAATTATGTTTAAAGTAACCTTGGCCCATGGTACTGCTCACAGTCTGACATGGTATTTAAACTACAAACTTCTGACATGGTATTCTCCTTTTCTGGTCACTGCTTTATGTTACTTAATATTTTGACTAATATACATGGGAATAATTTTCTGGGTGAGCTCCCTGTAGATGATGAACAGCTCAAAGATGTTTACATATTGGATTCTATTAGTCAAATATTATGCAGATCGAGAGATAAAATCTTTCATGAGGCAAATGAATTTTCACATGTACTGGCAACACACAGAAGCCAGAGATGACAGCATACAGCTCTGTTTTAAATAAGAAAGTGCATCCACTTTGCTGCACTTTGCCGCAGCAACTTACTGTTGCTGCTCATAATGCTAATCATTAAACAATATAAAGTATTAAAAAATAGTCAAGGTTGCAGTAGCCAAATATAGACATTCAATAATCACTCTGGTGTTCCTTCATCCTTAACAGAGTTACAACCAAGCAGTGCTCTCAGACTGCTTTAGAAAAGAGTGAGATAGTCTTATCTTTCCAGTCACTCTTAGGGAAGAGTATGTGCTCATCAAGACTTTCTCAAGTGAGACTAGACAGTGAAGAGAGTAACACTGGAATTGTTGACTTGGTTTGTGGAGCAGCTATCCCACTCTTGTTCATGAAATCTTGCCCTCAAGGATTATTTAAAATTGTTTTCTATTGATAGGTACCAGTATAAAAAAGCCTTCTGCCAACATCTGTGAACATTTGGCATTTTTAGTATTTAATATCCCAAAGAAAATTGTACTGGCATCTTCATATGTGTTTTACACTGCATATGTAAGCACATCTATTTTTCAGAAGAATTAAAAAACATTAAATGCTTAAAATGTGAAATTGCATATAGTTCTCTAGTGAATTTCCAAATTTGAAAATAGAATTTGCAGTATGTTGTTCACCTTGAATGTACTGAGTGGTGATGTATATCAGCTAGGACTGATTATTTAGATTACTTGTTGAATGTAACTTAAATATAGAATCATAGAATCATTAGAATCCTAGGGGTTGGAAGGGACCTCGAAAGATCATCTAGTCCAACCCCCCTGCCAGAGCAGGGTCACCTAGAGCACATCACATAGGAACGCATCCAGGTGGGTTTTGAATGCCTCCAGTGAAGGACCCTCCACAACCTCCCTGGGCAGCCTGTTCCAGTGCTCTGTCACTCTCACAGTAAAAAAGTTTTCTCTGATATTCACCTTGAACCTCCTATGCTCCAATTTGCACCCATTACCCCTTGTCCTATCACTGGTCACCACTGAGAAAAGCTTAACTCCATCTCCCTGACACTCACCCCTTACACATTTGTAAACATTGATGAGGTCACCCCTCAGTCTCCTCTTCTCCAAGCTAAAGAGACCCAGCTCCTTCAGCCTTTCCTCATAAGGGAGATGTTCCACTCCCTTAATCATCTTTGTGGCTCTGTGCTGGACTCTTTCAAGCAGTTCCCTGTCCTTCTTGAACTGAGGGGCCCAGAACTGGACACAATACTCCAGATGCGGCCTCACCAAGGCAGAATAGAGGGGGAGGAGAACCTCTCTTGACCTACTAACCACACCCTTTCTAATGCACCCCAGGATGCCATTGGCCTTCTTGGCCACAAGGGCACATTGCTGGCTCATGGTCATCCTCCTGTCCACCAGGACCCCCAGGTCCCTCTCACCTACACTGCTCTCCAGCAGGTCAGCCCCCAACCTCTACTGGTACATGGTGTTTCTCTTCACCAAATGCAAAACTCTACACTTGCCCTTGTTGAACTTCATCAGGTTTCTCTCCGCCCAACTCTCCAGCCTGTCTAAGTCTCTCTGAATGGCAGCACAGCCTTCTGGTGTGTCAGCCAGTACAGATACACTATTTATGTTTCCCCATTACAGTGTAATGACTGGAATGCTGTTTATATTTGCCTCTTTTTCAGAGAAAATTTTTGCTAACTTATTGCCTGCAGCAGAGTCCAGGTTGTGGTGGTTCACTGAGATTTAGCACTTCCTTTCAGATACTCAAACTTATCTCTAAATAACCTTCTCTCACAGCTTTGCCACTAATTTTCATGACTTCAGGACTGGACCCAGTATAGTAATTACCTCAAAATTCTATTCTATAAACAATTTATTTCTCTACTGTACAATAAGAAACAGTCACAAACATCAAAAGTTAAGGTTAGGTTTTTAATTCATGTCATATATATCAGCAGAATAACTATTTTAGTCTTTCATTATAACCTTATTTCTGATTGTAGCTGGTTTTACTCACAGGCTCCTATGCACCACCTGATACTGCTTTCTCTGTTGCTCTCCTTGATTGCTTTGACTGATGACCTTCTTCAGTGTTCAGTATAACTTTTTTTCTCAAAATATTAAACTCTCTCTGCATCTCTACTAATTTCATATGCTTTCAAGCCTGGAACATGATACTTGTCACACTAAACTCATTTTCTATTGCAGAATATTTGATAAATTTTGACATTTCATACAGGTTCCTATCTCCATTAGTAATCCCTGGTGCATCTGGTTTTACTGTTCTGAAAGAAAATACATGTTTTTGCCAGGTTTTTTTCACATCATCTGTCTCTGATGGCTATTAGACTTAATTTCATGCTTCCCAGATATTGTATTTTCTTTTCAGATCTGTTTTTAGCTTGGTCTTACAGAAAGTCAGTGGCTGAAATCCTGGTCCCTGAACATTTTTGTCTGTGTTTTGATGAAAGGCCCTCTCACTGTCATGTATCAGTTTACCTGAATTTACCTTGCCACAGGTCCACTCTATCTTCACTTCTACACCTTCTGTCAAGGAGTGTATTTCCAAAGCAGTAGGGACTGGTCATCTTCCTCTGTTCACTCTCCTTTGGGACTCAGCTCTCATCTGAGTATTCATGTTCCACTTGCTCCAAATGCATTCAAAGTCCAAGTAGATACACAGTTCATTGTCCAATGCAAGACAATACTGGACAGTCCCCAGTTCAGACGGGAAGAACAAAACTCTCACTTCTGGAAGGTATCTGAGCACAGGCAAACATTGCCTACAGGTTTGCTTCCAATCTTTCACAGTGTGAGTGCTTCCTGAACACTCACCAGCAGAATTCCCATCACATCGACAGCCATGTCCTTCTCAAACCTGTGTCAAGTTATTTCTGACCCTTCTGCTTTACCCACTCATCAGTCAACAGAAACTAATGCCAATCTATTGGTCTTTCACATACTGGCAATCCTTCATCAGTCGTTGAGATCAAACACAATAGATCAAGCAAGACCAAACACTACGTGTAATCAGGGAAGAAATTTGGGAAGGCTGAGAGAGTTGGCATTATTCAGCCTGAAGAAGAGAAAGCTCCGGGGACAGCTCATAGCAGCCTTCTAGTACCTGAAATGGACCTACAGGAAAGCGGGGCGGGGGGGGTTTTTTACAAGGGCATGTAGTGAGAAGACAAAGGGTAATGTATTAAAACTGGAGGAAGGGAGATTTAGGTTAGACCTTAGGAATAAATTCTGTAGTGTGAGGGTGGTGAGACACTGTCCAGGGAAGCTGTGGAAGCCCCATCCCTAGAAGTGCTCAAGACCAAGTTGGATGGGGCCCTGAACAACCTGATGTAGTGGAAAGTGCCCCTGCCCATGCAGGGGGGTTGGATCTAGATGATCTTTGAGGCCCCTTCCAACTCAAACCATTCTATGATTCCATGATAACCAATAAAGGCTCACCATACCTGATTTGCACAGTGACAAGTGACTTTTTCACATCTTCTACAGAATATCACTACATTGTGTCTTTCGTACTACCCCTCATGCTGTGTTGCAGTGAGAACTCTTCTCCCAACATCCAGAGCTGCAGGGAATTTTAAAAACAGTCTGTTGGTCTACTTGTGTATGTAAGGATAAAATTTTCTAGGCTGTGATCTCTGTGTCTTTTCGCAGTTGGCATGTGATCTTATTCAGAATAATTTTCAGGGTCTCTAGGTTTTCTATGAATCTTTCACAAATTTGTTAAACCATCCAGTGGTCGTTCACTTTCTATTTTCACTTGTCTGATCGATTTCTATAACACCCCAGGCAATAGCAGATTCCCAGTAAAAGCAAACTGGGTTATATCATTTCTTTCACTCACTTCTTCAAGACCACTTACTGGTTTCCTTCCTCAGGTTGTTTTATTTCTGATCATATTAGAGGCTGGGCTTTTTCCCCCTTTATTTTAGCCTGCATTCTCTAATCACAGCAATTTATATATGTGTATTATAAATATACAGAGAGAGATAAAAGGTATTCATATAATAACATATGTAATGCATATGAGATAAAAAATATCTTCTTTATATTTTTTATAACATTTATCATATATATTCTTATATTATGTAAATAAGATACATTTTATATCTTGACATCCAAGATAATTATAGACATCAGTACTTTCTGTGTGGAGAGAAGTTGAACTCTAAGCCCTCAGGCCTCCTGAAGTCCTGAGGCTTAGCGAAAATTATAATAACCCATGGTTTGTTTTGCCATATTACTTAATTAATCCAGCTGCTCTAGAATTGCATTCTTCTTTCAGTGGATATTAAACCAACTTGTCAATCGTAATTGCAGAGCTCTTTTTTCCCTTTTTATCTTGCTCAGACCAATTCTACTGACTCTCTCTTCTCCTTGTATTGTATCTGTTTATTTCAGTCATTTTTAATCTAAAGGAAATGCATGGTATAAAAGGTTGAAAAAACAACAACACCTGGCTTGCAAGTTTACAAAATAACAATTGCAATTCATACAGAAACGTAATTCATATTTCAACATATTTTAATTACTAATACTGTGTATGTTATATCTGTAGAAATGTAATAAAATTTGTCCAGTTACACAATAGCATATAGGCTGCTGTGCTATAAGGATAATTCTAACATATCAGTAATAAGTAACTGCATGTTTTAAATAAATTCCTACTCTGTTGAATGAAAGAAGTGTCAATCTGCTAAAATGGGCTCACATTTTAAATCGGTAGCTCTGGCATGTGCATAGGAAAATGAGTACTTCTGATGCAATATCAGGTAACAGTCAGTACTTACAAAATTGCTTCTTTCACTGTGCACAAGCACACAAATCTCCTTTTTAAAAAGTAGGTGCATAGGTTTCTTGTCTTTATTTAATTTTACCTTCCCTCTTCTATTGACATTGAACAGGAAAATATATACAGAAGGTGATACAATGACAACATGAGCAATGTAGTAATTAAACAAGGTAAATTAATAATATTTCTCTGTCAGCACTTAGACCACAGGGGGAAGAACTACCAGACTCTGGTATTCCTGCTCTTCTGAGAGACATGACCTTCTTGTCTTCATTTGTGTTGTTTTGCCCACCAAATATTCCAGAATTGAGGGCTGTGAGCAGCTCCCTCACAGTCCACAGAATTTGAGCTTTTATCATAACTAGGAGTGAGACCAGGCCCAAATGAACAAGCAGACCAATAGCCGCGCAGTTTTGCCAGCTCAAGACTGTAAATGAGCCTCAGCTATTCTTGTTTTCCCAGAATGTTCCCCATTTTCATTTCTTCTTGAAAGAAGTGGTCCTCACATGTCCTTTCTCTTTAAGTCTCTCTCTGTCTGAAGTTTTAAATTTTTGTTCATTTCCTAGGGAGCTGAAACCTAAGAACTACTGAATCAATGCTAACACGTGATCTGCTCTTCTTTATCTCTCTGCACATTTGTTTTTTTATTATTTTCTGGAGCATATTTAGTGTTGCAGTCTCTGAGTGGAGTATTATATTTTTCAAATAATGCAGTATTGCTGACAGGGTTTGCATGATAGAATCATTGATATTGATGTGACAGCCTGGATGTCTCTCTGCTTATTATTATGAAGTATGTCTGCTGTGATGCAGAAAGCAGTATTCTTGATCCCCTCTTCACTCTACATGATTAGCTGTGCTGTCCTAAAACAAAATCTAAATTTCATTCTAAAGAGCGACAGTGATCTTGACAATCATTAACACTCATCCTCAGTGTGAAATCCATTCACAGACTTTTCCTTTCATTCCCACTTTTATGAGGCAATAATCTGGCTCAGGTGGATACCTCCAGCATACACTTGAATCATCTGTCACCCAGACAAACTGCAGGTAGCTGGGGTACCCAGTAGGGCAGCATGAGCCTGCCTCCACTAGGCACCAGGGATACCAGCAGGGATGAGAAGCACAGACTTAAGCATCAGTAAAATGAGAGGGCACTGTAGACTGAAATCCTAGAGCTATCCAAAGTGAGTTTTCTCAATGTTTCTCAGGTGCTGTGTCTCAGCTACAGCTCAGAGCCATAACATCTAGTGAGATAAATTTCCTTGTGTCTCAAGTCAGATCCTCTGGAAGTAGTGCAGTTGTCTTTTGTGAGTGGTTCTGATTCTGATCCCTGTGGAACAGCCCTCCTGACCAGGAAAGAGCATGGGACAGCAGCAGATACTAATCAGGAGGAGAGTTACAGGCTGGACTCATAGGCCAGAGTAACCAGTTCTGCATCTGCTTATTTGTCGTCTGGGCACCATCTCTTCCAACAGCACCGGTCTTCATTTAAAACTTTCAGTTCTCTCATCCTTGCCAGCTTCCAAACATGATGAACTATGCCATACGCACAGTTCCTGCACAAGAAGTTATAATAAATCAAGGTAGTAGACTCATGCCTGAAGAAGACCGTCTCAGCCTGAGAGCACAAATATCATTTGGATGCCAAGGTTTTAAGCTATGTTTCAAAGTTACTGACAGTGAATATAAGCCGCTGCACTCCATTCCCAGCCTCCCCATTCAAAAAATAAATTACAAATGCATGTACTTAACTGAGTTTCAGAATAAATTAAAACAAGTTTATGGGCAGAATTCTATTTTTCCACCTCAAAGAAGGACCACCTTCCACTCTGCAGACTAGTACTTCTACTCTGCAGAGTAGTACTGACCAATTTACTCAATCATTCCCTGAACTTAATTGCACTTTAATGTATTAATTCCTAATCACATGGAATTACGTTTGCACGTCTTCTTCACTCTACCAAAAGCGAAGTATTAATAGGTATTTTAATTTAAAAATGTTGTAAGCAGGTATAAAACACAAAAGCAGTGTTACAATGGCAGGGGAGCCAACCTGGTAAAACCCAGATGGCCAACTAATCCTACTGCTCAGAAGTTCATCCACATTATCACTTTATTGCCTTATCATGACCGGCTCTTTTCCACCATCTTTATGTCAGATAGCACGCATTTTTAGACATTTTCATTTTTTTCACTATATGGTTGAAAAGCCAAGTCCATCCTCTGGCCCTTTGGTGGCAAGTTTAAGCAGCCTCAGTTCACCTATCAGCAATCAGAAAATGAGCAGATTTTCAGTCTCAGCAGTCAGACTACAAGTGTACAAGGAAGATGAGTTTTGGAGAGGCTTCTTCAGAGCTACAGTTGACTCACACTGGCAAGGCCAAGCACAGTGTTTTACTTCTGCTGTAGAGAAAGAGGGCTTCAGTCTCTCAGCTATCAACCAGCCAGCCAGTTTTCCCAACTCTGCTTTTGTTGCAAGCTACAAAAGACTCTAAGAATGGTGCAATCATGGTTTGATAATTTTTTATGCCAAGAAATATGGAAGAAAACAGTTTTTAAAAGCCAATCTTAATCATGTCTGTTTTCTAAGAGTTCTCAGATGAGAGAAAGCACTGAAAGACCCTATAAGCACATGACAAATGATGTTATATTTAACAAACAAGATAATTAAAATAAGTGCATCTTATTCCAAACATCAGGGGTGCAATCTGCAGTGGGAGACAACATAATTTTTGTATGATTGAATGTGATTTTTCTACTAGCAAAACCACCTGTCAGATACAGGCACAGGCAACAAGGGAAGACAGTCCATTATATCACTTCCAGAAATAGGCTAAGAAATTATTGCACCAGCAGCAATTAGTAATGGAAAAAGAAAAAGAAGAACCTCTTTCTCACTGAGTAATGTTAGGTGGCAATTTATAAAGCAATACAGCATAAGCATGTGATAAAAATACATTTTTCAATCATACGTAATACTTGCAAATTGCCTGCTGTATTCATTCTAAACATCTCTTTTCTGAAGCTTAGTTTTTAAACAGTTTTAGTGCAGGGAAGAAAAAAGACATCTGATCTCTGATTCTAACTCTGTCATATTAACCAAGTCTTTGTCTCCCTCCTGTGTTCACAGCCTGTAGTCAACAGAAATTTGAGGGAACAATCTCTTTCAAAAATTTACAGGCACTGCTTTAAATCCTTTTTTCC